>OY997595.1:14641341-15841341 GCA_963921825.1 Erodium maritimum
GGGAGGAGGGCACACATCTCAGTGGTGAGTCCCAACCACCAGACTGGGGAGGAAGCGAGAACTACGAGGGGACTCAGGTCCCTCTCAGCGACACACCCCCATCCCCTGAGGCCGCCCCAAGTCCCCCTCGCCGACCGCAAGGGAAGAAGGCAGCGAAGGCCGCAAAGAAGGGGCCCGTCCTCACGGCCCAAATGTCTGCCTTCGCCGAACTGGAACGTGCACGAATCGACGCTGAACGTGCATGGTTTGAGGCTCAACGTTCACGTGGCGAACAACATGCAGAAAAGTATCGCATGATACATGCATTAACCCAACAGTGGGAAGCAAACCTCGCCAACTACAAGGCCTTGGTGGGGACGGATACATCTTCCTACGACGAAGAGGCTATGACAGACCATAAGTTTTGCAAGACCCAACTGCGAAGACTCATCACTAGCCTTGAAGCCCAAATTGATGATCTTCGAAGCCAACCCCCACCACCAGATGTCGACCCAACAGAGGATGATTATTGAACTTGTATTTTGTTTTGGGTTGTATTACAAGGGATTGAATAAAATTAGAAGTTCATTTATATTCGTGTTGAATTTATTAATTATTGATTGTCATTAATTAATTATTTCCAAAATTGTTTAAATTATGACTAAATTAAACGGTTTCTGATAACAAATTAAATAAAACAGGAAAATATCAAATAATAATCCAGTCAGCACTGTTCTGCACTCCCAAGACCTCAAGGTCCTTTCTGTTGCAAAACACTCATTTTTCTACATTCTCACTCCCTGACTCACTTTTCTACACTCTCACTCCCTGACTTTTGTCCAGTCCTTTCTGTTGTTCATGCTCTAAGAATTCTACCGTTCCCTTACTAAAGCAAAAAAAGGCCTCGGTCCCCTTCACAGATATCTGAAAGCCCATGAGAGGTACAAGGAAAGCCCAATATTATCCGGCAATTTTGGACCATCCATCAGATTTTTTCTACTAGTATAAGCAGACCAATCTTCTTCACTACCCAAAACCTCTTCCTCCGTTCCCAATTCCCATACCCTTATCCTCATCTCCTCCTCTCTAAACCCTCCCCTTCTCTCTAATATGTCTGCAACGAGCACCTCCGTCTTCAAGACCTTGTCAATGGCGGACTCGTGCCTCCTTTCCCTTCCCTCCATCTTCTCCTCCAAGTCTTCGCCCTCGGCTTTCTCCATCCCCGCCCGACCCGTCAGGCTGAGCCTCTCCTGCGCCTACTCCACCTCATTTTCACCGTCCCTCTCGCTCAAAAAGAAGACCCATTCCCCCTCCATCGTTACCTTCGTCCAGACCGAGGAAGACAACACTGCCACGCTAGAGCAGGAGGAAGGGGCCGAGGTGGAGAGCGAAGCCGAGGCGGAGAGCGAAGCCGAAGGTGGAGAGAGCAGCGGGGAAGCCTCTTATCAGGAACCTTCCGAAGACGCCAAGATATTTATTGGGAATTTGTCGTACGATGTCGACAGTGAACGATTGGCCATGTTGTTCGAGGACTCCGGAGTGGTGGAAATTGCAGAGGTAAAGTTTGGGTTTTTACTTGATTTTTGATTCTGTGAAAGATGGGCTTTTCTTAATTTTGAATTGGGTGTTTGTGTTTTTGGTTGCAGGTTATATACAACAGGGAAACTGATAGGAGCCGTGGATTTGGGTTTGTAACATTTAGCTCCGTTGAAGAGGCTGAGAAGGCTGTAGAGAAAATGAACGGTTATGTAAGTTTCTTCCTTTATTTTTACAGAATTCTGAAGATTGCTTACTGAAACGTTTAAACTTTGCCTGTACTTAGTTTAAATGATATAACTTGAGTGTCTTTACATAGGTAATTGCATACCTATGCATGCTTTTCACATAAGATGGTAATATTACCCATGAGACCAATGTCATTGATGATGGACCTGGTTGCTCAATTTTTTTTCAGACTTAAATGTTGTGGTATGTGATTGGAATTGGATCCTTAATATCGAGATTAGGACATGTAGTAACTGTGTAAACCAACTGTTCTTCTTCTACAATTTCTGTTGCAGTTTAAGTTTCTTGTTATCATCAAGTTGTGTTGGAGGTAATGTTACCTTTTGAACAGGAATTGGACGGGAGGATTTTAACCGTTAACAAAGCTGCTAAAAGAGGAGAACGCGTGGAACGTCCTCCTCGCACATTTGCACCTGGATTTAGGGTTTATGTTGGTAACATTTCATGGGATGTGGATAACTCTCGCCTCGAGCAGATTTTTAGCGAATACGGCAAGGTGCAGGATGCACGTGTAGTTATGGACAGGGAGACGGGTCGCTCACGTGGTTTTGGATTCGTTACAATGTCGGATGAAACTGAGATGAACGATGCCATTGCTGCTCTTGATGGACAGGTAAAAATAGCTGCGCCCTTTCGTGTTCAAGCTGGAACTTCTAACTTTTGACAATGCTACTATGGATTTTTTTCCTAAGATGTGAATGTCATTCGTTTGTGTGTTAATTATGTCACATAATTAATCGGGCCTAGGCGGGGGGGGGGGGGGGGGGGGGGGGGGGGGGGACTAATTGGCACCTAGGCGGGGATTTTTAGAACACCAACCCGATTTTAACAAATGGGCGGCTCTAGGCAGATTTGGAAAAATCGGGTAAGGGTTGTAAAATTCCTCGCCTAGTCGGGGTTAATCGGCATCTAGGCGGTGCCTAGGCCTGTTTTTTTACAACATTAATCCGATTTTTATGTTTTTATCTTAAGTATTTATTATTAATTGTTTTATATATTTCTTATTATTATTAAAATAATATTTACTATTAAAATATATCTTTAAATATATGTATTTTTTTATTTCTAAAGTTAATTATAATTATAATAATCATAGATCATATATACTTAAATCTTAAATACTTGTGGATGTTAATGCTTTACTTGTTCATTGATACTTTTTTCTTTATCTTTGAAGGATAATATCATACTAACTATCATTTGTTTATTACAATTATTATTTTTTCCATAAAGATATTGTTTTGTCATTAAGGATGTGAATGTAACAAATATATTATTTTTATATTTTTTAAATGTTTGCTACTGTTTTTTCATAGTACAATCATATTTTGATCATATATAATTAAATATTTGTTAAGAAATTATAAAAAAGTAGAAAAATAAAAATCTGATTAATCTTTGACTAGTCCCCGATTAATCATCGAAGGCCCTAGCCGCCCGCCTAACGCTTTTTAAAAACCTGATTATGTGTCTGTTTGGGTTTTTGCAGAACATCGAAGGCAGGGCCATCAGAGTAAATGTTGCTGAGCAAAGACCAAGGCGCTTTTGATCATTAGGGTAGATACTATGTCCAATTATGGTCTTTTCTCCCCTTTTCCTTTCCTTTTTCTCATGTGACAGTATTAGCTTCTGATTTTGGCCTGCTGGTATCAGTTCATCGCTTTTTAAATTCATGTATGCAATTCTATTTTCTTGTCCATGAGCAATGTTGTTAATGAAACATGAATCTGTTTCAATATATTGTCCCATTAAGTGTTCATTGTTTATGTTAGGGTTATTTTTATCCCACTACTCTAATTATGTGGTTTTTTCATTTCACTACCCTAACTATTTTTTGTGGCATTTCACTATCCTCTAGTGCATTTTTTTTTCACTTTCATACCCGCCGTCAGTTTGTCATCCATTTTTGGATGAACACTTAAAAAGTCTAATACTCAGCACTAACAATCAAATTTTCAAAAGCATTCTATTGGTTTTCAAAATCTTTAAAAAAATCAGTTTTTAATGTCACAAAAATGCATTCTAGGGTAGTGAGGTGTCACAAAAAATAGTTAGGGTATGAAAGTGAAGAAAAGACATTCTAGGATAGCGAGGTATCACAAAAAATAGTTAGGGTAGTGAGATGAAAAAAAACCAGATAGTTAGGGTAGTGAAATGAAATGGACATTTGTATGTTTGTACCCATATCTTTCAAATCGTTTTTGGTTGTGGCTCAAAACCGTTATGGGTTGAGGTCCCAAACTCAATACTTTGTTGCGCTTTATGACAATTTATTACAAAGTGATAATTTTTCAAACTTTCAATTAAAAATCAAAGTTAAAAGACATACATGCAAAACAGATTTTCAAATGTTATTATCATAATCAACTTTTTGGTTCTACTAATTGGGTTAATGAAATCCTACATTTTATTTTCTTACTTTTAATTTTCATGGACATAAACTTCGTGTCAGAGCATCTACATCTACAGTAATAGATGTTAAGAGGTTGTTTATGTCTGGTAATTCTGTTGAACAGAAAGAGAAATGAAAAGCATCTACAATGATAGATGTTAAAGAGGTTGTTTATGTCTGTTGAACGGAAGAGAGAAATGAAAAGAGGCTGCTAGACTGTCAATGGAAAGAGAGTATGTTACCTAGTGAGAGAGATTGTATAAATATGATGATTTGTTGAATATACCAATTAAGGAATCAATTGTTGTGATAATTTCTCAAACGATCGAAAACGAAACTAATAAACTTGATTTGTCTTAATAAAATAAGTTGATATAGTAATACTCTCTTTGATTTTAATTTCTGTCTTTTGTCTCTATACTTCATACATGTACATTACATATATATAGTCTTCTCACTTTGCCTTAGTCATCAATCAAATGTGTGCATGATTGTCACGTATATGAGATGTGGTGGCCATCTATGTGCTCTACAACACTCCCCCTTGGACACCACCATATACGAATGTATCAAATGCGCTTTAAGTTGCCTCGTTAAAAACCTCCTCAGGAAAACTCGGTGGGACGAAACCTGTAAGGCAAAGAGTGCAACGCGCAAAACGTGCTTCATGCTGTGCTTGATCCTGCCTCGTTAAAAACATTTCCAATAAAACCATGTGAGACAAAACTTGGATAAGGGAAAAAGAGTGCAGCGCACAAAATTTATCCCCCCCTAACTTCAGGCAGGTTACTTTGGTTGTTCGGTTGAGTCGACACATCCTCATTTTGAACATTAACCTCTCAACAAGTGGATGTCAGGAAAGCCATACCGAGTAGAGTGCTTCTTCCATTTATTCACTTCTGGTGAGCTGGACGTGCATAACGGCTGCCTCGTTAAAAACCCTTTCAGGAAAACCTCGTGGGACAAAACCTGAATAAGGGAAAAAGAGTGCAACGCACGGAAACATACTCCCCCTGACTGTCGCTCCCCCTGAAGACCGAATGAGTAATCTCGGCTACTTGCAAATTCGACTCATATTTTCTTGTACTCTGACTTTCCCAAAACCGATGTTACCCAATTATCAGTGAACCAAACCTGCAGGATTTTCACTACGTGATTCTGATTGACGTCAATCTCATGACTCTTCTAGAGTTCATGATAAAAGGATTTCAGAGCACTTAGTGGTTGCAACCAAAACACTGAACACTGAAAACTGTCTTCCCAAACTATAACCGTCCCAGGACATGGTTTGCAGATCTGCTTCTTTCTCAAAACCGGTAAATAGTTTCTGAACTCAAAACTGGCTAGCACATTTACTGCGAATTTTCTATCAGGCCTTGTACATCATAACGTCTCAAATTTAGATATGGTACTCCAGAACCAAATATCTTTCCATCTCTTTGATACAAATGAGATCCTCTTTAGGACCTAAATATCGATCGATCGTTTGAATATTAAGTCGAAAGCGCTTCAGGCGTTTTCTTAACATATGCATATTTATGGATCCATTTGAAAATACGCTCGATCTTCAGGCCAAGACAATAATTAACCATCAAAGCTTTCATTTGAAAGTCTTTCTTTAGACATATTGCAGTTTCAAGGACCTCTTAAGGAGTCCATATATTATCGACCCACACTGCTTACTGAGTACATGGTTTCTCATACCATGTCTCATTACCTCATGCAAATCTAACCCTTCAGAGAGTCATTTCTCTAGATAATCATAAATCCTTTGGGGAATGGAATTGCTTCTGGCAATTTAAATTTTCAAGGGATTTGCTTTAGGCAAGTTGCAATGTTTCAGGCAATGCATGAGATTTGCTTCAGGCAAACTATAATGCTTCAGGCAAACTGCAATGCTTCAGGCAATGTAGGTCCTTCGGGGACTTTTATAAAGGTCGGCACTTAAAATTACCATTAGCAGTGGGTACATATATCTAATATACCATGGTGATCACACAACACAACTTTATCAAAAGTTGGCTTTAAGTTATTTGAGAAAAATACCTTTATAAGGCGCGTTTTATATTCAGCATCTTTGTTTTCTCATTCATCTATATCCAGCTGATAAAATATCCTTCGATGTTTTGATCATGATTTTGAACATTGGACATTATACCAATAAGTCAATTCTTCTGGAATGACATTTTCTCGTATTGGCCAAACATGTCTTTAAATGACAGTAGTCAACACCACGTGGTTCAATGTCAAAATCATCTAGCATTTCAATCATGGTAATAGTAATGCCTTTATCAATGGAACCGATTTTCGGTTCCATGATTCTCAATATGTGAGAACGATATGCATTTGCTCATTCCTTTGTTCTTCTGGAACTAACGCTTTTGTTTGAACTGATATTCTTCTTAAATCAATTTCGAGAATAAATTTATATCACGCTCATTCACGATCTGCCTTTTTGGCAGAAGCGATTGATTCTTCTGGAATCGACGGTTTTTCTTAAACCGAAGTTTCTGTTGGAACAGATTCCGATAGTGAAGACATATTATGTTCATCATTAAAATTCGCCTAATTCTTTCTCTCTTGTTCAATATTATTTGATCCAAGTATCCTCTCACACTTCTGGCGTGTACAAGAGGAGTCATTCTCCACCTTCACAAAGCTTTTAAATTTTCGCTGGTATCTTGGTATGACCTTATTATTTTTATAAATGTGTATAGCATTCGGTTTGCAACATTTTTCAAATGTGCGAGCTTATATACTTTAGGTACATATGATGAGACAAAAATAATTCTTCCAAGAACATTTCATGCCTTATTTTAGGAAGGTCTTCTCTCTTCACTTCAAGGTGAACGATATCGTCTCATCAAAATGAAACTGACAGATCATGCAATAAACATCTTGTCCTTCAGGGACTCAAGATACCAGCATTGTCAAGGCGATCGATTTTATAAAGCGTTAGCAAATGCAATGTTACACGATAAGACCATCTTCTGGATGCGTCTCTTATAAAATAAGTATTAAGATACTTCATAAGACCATAAGACCATTTTTTGGATGTGTCTCTTATAAAATAAGTATGGTCACATCCTCATGAATTCTGTACTTGAGTAATTAAAATTCCATACTAAAATTGTCTTTGGATGGTTGGACCACAAAATATATCTTGTGAGAAGCAACACAAAATACTTCATAGGACATTTGAACATTCTAGTTCTTTAAATAAAGTCCGTACTAATTCTCAATGATCCCACGCATCATCTTCGATCCAAATGATCAATACGAATACGTCGACATATAAAACATTTTCATTATCGAACTTCTAGTTCAATATAGCGTAGGCATTGACTGTTCTTGTATAACTTATGTATATGAACATTTAGATTTCTAGTACTTTCTTTTCACCATGTTTATCACTTCTGGTGATACAGAGAAACTCAGTCTCATTTGTGGTCTCCACATGATCGTTGACACTAAGTAGATGCTTCTGGATCTACTTTCATATAGAGCATTTTCAACACTGAGTAGATGCTTCTGGATCTATTTTAACATTGAGTAGATGCTTCTGGATCTACTTTCATATAGAACATTAATGCTTAACTTCATTGTAAACCTCAATGACATGGTAGGTCTTTCGGAAACCTTAGTTTTACCAATGGCAACCGTATTATGTAGTGATGCACATATCATTTTCATTTTTGCACATGAATTGATCGCTTCAGGGATCAATATATAATAGACGAAATGAACCATGATTATATCGGCTACATCGTTATATAGAGTCGTCTGAGACATTCAATTCATTTAGATCTTCCGGATCTAGGTCATCAATCAGACTTTATCTCTATCACCCTTTTCTTTTACCCTTGTTTGATGTTTGATGTAAAGGCATCAAAACATTTAGTCATACAACATGTATTCGACCAATGATCGCTCGTCTCATATATAACATAAACTTTCATCGTTTTCGGGAGTTCAACTCTATAAGCAGCTTTCTTTGTGCCTTTCGTATTTGTCCCACTTCGGGTGGGATTTTGAGATCGAAAGTTATAATGCATGCTAGAATGATCGAGGTCTCAATATGTTCCGAGTCTAGAATTACCATCATGATTTATCTCATTCACTTCTGGGAATGGTATACTGCCAATATGGCGAGTTTGATGGTTTTTCAGTAATAACTTATTATTTCGACGATGAGTATACATGAAATTAATTACGAATATATAAGTTCGTATTCCCCGATACTAATACTATTGGAGCATGTGGGATAAAGGAACAAATATTTTTTTTATAGCCAAACTAATATGGCGATGTTTGGAAATAATTATATCTTTGAAATGAACTGTCAGGTTTATATGAACTTCTGGTCATATAAATAACAAGATTGCACCCTGAATCAGAATCTCAAGCTCTGTGAAATTTAAGTCGGTATGAACTTCTGGCCATATGACATTTAACAATATTGCACATATAAAATTCTCATTAAAAGAATGGTTCATTACATTTATTTCAGATTCTATGAAACTTTAAGTCCGTATGAACTTCTGGTCATACGACATTTAGACATGGTGCACATATAAATTTCCATTTGAACGATGGTGAAATGAACTTATCTCAAATCCCGTGAAATGTTAAGTCTGTATGAACTTCTGGTCCTACGACATTCAACAATGGTGAACATATCCGTTTCACTGGAACGAATAATTTAATGAACTTGTCTTTGACGGTTTTGGAACTTCGGGTCCAAAGTATCATGATATTTGTAAGCTTCGGGTTACATATATTCAACATTTGAATAATCATAATTATATATATAAAACCACACAATGAGCGAACTCACGGGGTAAACATAAGAAACGCGTGAATTAGATATAGGTATAACCGCACAACGAGCGAAATCGCGGTGTATAATAAATATATAAATCAAGTATATACATAACCGCACAACGAGCGAACTCGCGGGGTAAGCATAATAAACGCTGAAATTAAATATATAAGTATATCCTCACAACGAGCAAGCTCGTGGGGTAGACATACTAAATATAAATAGTTTCATATAAAATTTTAGACTTCAAGCCTTGGACACAAGTTACAGGCTTCAGGCCAATGCTTTCAGCTTGTGACCTTAATACAAGTTATATGCTTCAAGCATGTGGTCTGTATTCTGCCTTTTAAGGACATGTTACAGGCTTCGGGCCTGTGATTTGTCAATCGGTCATAAATACAAGTATCAAGCTCCAGGCTTGTAATTTATCGTTTGACCGTATAGGCAAGTATCGGGCTTCGGGCCTGTGATTTATCATGTGGCCGTAAAAGGAAAAATATCAATCCCCAGGATTGTAATTTATTATTTGTCCATAAAATCATATATATCAGGCCTCGACCATGTGATTTTTCATTTGGTCGTTCAGGCACATATCAAACATTGGCTTACGATTTTTCATTTGGAGCTTCTGGTCTCAAATGATTTGGTTTCGGTATAATACTGTTTCACAAATAATGTTACTAAAATAAATCAATATCGACAAAGCTTAACACGTAACAAGATTTCAATATGACCATATTTTCTGATGTGAAATATCCAAAATATTATTTGGCGATCACAGAGCACTTGTAGGGTATAAAAATCAGATCCAAATAAGTACGGAACGAACACAAATATATTTCACGAGTACCGTTAATAAATAATATCAACGAATCAAATTTATGATAATATGAAACTTTATACCTGAACGATCGAACCGAGCTCTTCGTGCTGATAACGTGTTGTGATAATTTCTCAAACGATCGAAAACGAAACTAATAAACTTGATTTGCCTTGATAAAATAACTTGATATAGTAATACTCTCTTTGATTTTAATTTCTGTCTTTTGTCTCTATACATCATACATGTACATTACATATATATAGTCTTCTCACTTTGCCTTAGTCATTAATCAAATGTGTGCATGATTGCCACGTATATGAAATGTGGTGGTCATCCATGTGTTCTACCACATCAATACAATAATTAATGAGATTATATATTAATTAACATGAGTTGTAAAACAAACTTTCATTCCAATAGCTTGATAATTATATGAATGAAGACTTTTTTTATCACAATAATAATAGTGAAATATTATCAAGGAAAATTGATAGAAGACTAAACATAGTTATGGACATATCTGGAACGCTGAACCCATGAACAAATATACTGGATAACTCAGTTAAAATATTAAGGGCAGGATCTTTACTCGAAGATTGACGCTCTACAAAAACTACGAAAACTTCATCCGGCTTGATTCAGGTAAAGTTGTGTTGTATCAAATGCTTGTCAATCATGCTAAGAAGACCCCATGAGATTAAGAACGACAGGTAACCAAGGAGACATTTAGGGGAAGGAGGAGGATTGGGAACGAGTAATCTCAGGCCCCTCTGGGACAGGATACAACTACTCTCTAATACCTCGGAAGTCCTGCGACTCATTGGACCTGGCGAGGCCACATAGTAGACCTCGTTTGGTTGATGCTTCCTTGTTCTTCGTACATCAGGGACAACGAGCGGGCAAATGCGGTGGAGCCATAGGTGGTGAGTCGGCGCTGGTTGGGGCGAAGCCGGTAGTCTTGAGGGTGGTTGCGATGGGGGGAGCAGATGCGGGAGTATCTCACACTGATTAGGCGGACTCGGTGATGGCGGTGGAGATAGTGGGGATGAGCGGGGTGCTGGCGAGAGCAAAGGAGATGGATGTTGGTGTAGGTGGGGAGGTGGAGGGGAGGGAGATGGTTGAATTAGAGCACCGGAGAAGGAGCAGCGTGACATACACAACAGGAGGCTAGGGCCAGCTGGAGGAAAGCTCTCCATCGTTTCCTGAGCAACTAATATTTAGTTGACGTAATGTGAATGAAGACTAATTACGTTACAAAACATCATATCTTGTTGAGAGATTCAAAATTCCTCAAAAGCAGTAGTTAGTAAGGTCTTATACAGTTTGATCGTCTACTCTCTTCTGTCATCTTATAATCGTCCATATTTTTCAAATTTGCAATCTTCAAGTTGGATCTCTCTCACAATTTTCTTTTGTTCAAAACTCATGATGGTTATAAGTTGCTCGTTGTCATTTTTGATCGTGCATCAGACATTGGCAGCTTTCCTTTCCTTTTCACCCCATTTTGTCTTTATTAACAGACTTCCATCAATAGAGATGGATTAGTTCCAACAAGGTCTGCAGAATATTCATGTTGAGACCACTCTTAATCGTTTGATCCAGCTAGTTGGAATAAGATGTATGCAACAGATTCGTCCAACCATGTCCTCTTTAAGACTTGAAAGTCATACTCCCTCATCCGTTTTGGCTTTGTTTTGAACTAATCCCATCAATGCCTCCAAACGAACCGGGAAAGTGTTTCATTATGCGTGTGTAACTTTCTCGTCTTACCATAGAGCTAGTCATCCATATGACCACTCATGTAGATTTCTACAACTATTCCAGTACTCGTGAAATTTTTTGACCTTATTGTTGATCTTAGACCAATAATCCTTGAATTGTTTCTTAGTTACGTTGATATCCTTATAGTGTTCTTTTCTTTATCGAGAAAAAATATAAATGAATTGAAAAGATGGAATGGGTCTTGGGATGGAAACCACATAGCAGCAAAACAAATTCTAACAATACCACAAGAAAGAAAAATAATACAAGGGTAGAGTAACCCACCACACCCTATAGAGATTGAGAAACCACTACCCCTTCCAATTAGCAAGTGGTAACGGATTATCCCCAAACAGAATACACCATAAGAGAACGAGACAAAAGCAAAGAAACCAAAACATAAAGAACACAACTATTTGAGACAATATAAGAGAGAAACCATAAAAGACTCATGAAATATTGATCTGAATGATGCACCCAACTTATCTAATGTTGGACCCTAGCAACAAGAAGTCTTAGAGAGATGACCTCATCACCTTATGGCACCCTCATATTATGACCGAACCAGAGATTCCACGAACCCAACAACCCAATGCAAGACCAATCCTTCTTTAAGTGTCGATAGCTCAACAAAGGCCAAGAAGAAATGGGGAGAGTTAGTGAGAAGTGAAGGCCTAACACTCTAACAACATAACACTAAGAACCAGAACCGCCAAGACCAAGGATAACATATTAATAAATCAGAGACATCCTATTGCAAAAAATTGTACAACAACCACGTTCATCTCCCAATAAGAATAAGGAAACCCTATCCCCAAGAAACAAGAAAGTGGGGGCTACCTCTAAGTGTATAACTAAGTGAGGGTCCAAAAGGAGGACCAAGGAAAAGTAGCAATTGACTCTCGATCGTAATAATCTCAAAATACCTAGAGAAAGAATAACTCTTAGAACCCAAATAGAAATATCAAACTTCCTTGGATCCATTCAAACCGCACAAAAGAGTACCTGAATCTTCTCTGAAACCTCCAAATCTCGATCCCAGAAAGTCCACCTGAAGGACCAACACCGATCACCACTCAATCAAAAATATACAACTACTTTAACCTACCCAAAAGTCAAAGCGCAAAGCTTAGGATACTAATGACCAAATGAACTTTATAAATCCAAGCATCCTCCCAAAAACATATCATAAGACCCGAACCCAATGACCCTTAAAGTGTTGTGAATCCAAAGACGGACTAATAATACTGATCTCGAGCAAGCGAAATAACATGACGAAGAAGCAAGGATGAAGAACGAGGAGGAAGAGGTAAGTCTTCCAACTACCATCCCGACTTCTCCACTTATATTGGACGCATAAATCACATTTACAAGGATCCGGCCTCTGGGTAGTGAACATCCACCACCATTTTGTTGACCACACACAAACTACGTACCTCAAGTTCACCATAATCTTTGGATGCACACACCATTCTCAAAGGAATCTTAGATAAACCCACACGATCAATACTAGAAATCCACAAGATTTTCCTTCGATATATCTTCATTAAATGAATCCCTTTCTTAGGCTCTCTAAACATAAACATATAAAAATCAAGGGAAAACTCTCTTTCCTAACCTTTACAAACGTTTCATTATCAGAACCTAACCCAGGCCAACGTTTGGTCTCAATTCCTAACATAATAGGTTTGGAATTTCTCAGAAACTATAAAAAGTCGTCCAAACTCACGATTCCGTCAACTCGTCGAGCATTGGGTTCGGTTGCTTGAGAACGAGGATAAGTTCAACGTCGAGGAAGGCACCATGGGTAATGTACGCCAACAACGACAACGCTTGGATGAGTTGACGGAATCGTGAGTTTGGACGACTTTTTATAGTTTCTGAGAAATTCCAAACCTATTATGTTAGGAATTGAGACCAAACGTTGACCTGGATTAGGATCTGATAATGAAACGTTTGTAAAGGTAAGGAAACAGAGTTTTCCCAAAAATCAACAAGTCCATCAGAAAGTTAGGAACTTGTCTAAGACAAGAGCTTAGAGAAAGACAAGGCTTAAGTTTCCTAATAGAGAAAAACTCAAAAGGTGAAAGAAAAATGTCCAAAAATACCGTACATAGCATTCAATTGGGCATCCAACAACACGCAATTCATCACCTCCAACACCGATTCATTACGGTCCCGTCAATTCCACCTCCAACACAGCTATTGGATAAAATAAACCAACACAACATAAGAGAATCCACAACGCTGGACGCAGAGCTGCTGGCGGTGATGAATCGGCGACAAGAAGCAGGCGGGGAGCTGACAGGGAGCTCGCTGGCGGTGAGGACCGACGGTGAGCTCACCTCCTCTTCTCAACGCCGGCTGTGAGCAAAATTGTGAAGAAAAAGGCACTTACCATCAACTCTTTACCACCTAGCATCGTAGGGTAGTGAGTATTAAAGCTGGTGGTGAAGCTCAAAAATTATATTTTAATCATCCCACCAGCACCGAGCGTTGTGGATGCTCTAAGATATAAGTCACAACCTGCCTCCATTTGAAGATGAGAGTGCCAATATGCAAAAGCCTGATGATTTCAGATATATTTTACAGTCGTCCTTTTTAATTATTCATTAAACATGAATTATTGAAATTATTCAACCTGACTCTGGCTCCAATCCCTGTTGGGTTGGTCATTTAGCCATCTCTACCCATGGGAGAAAACACATTTGCAGAATAGGAATCAGGAATTCAAACTACCAAATATAAGCTTCTGCAGTATCATGACATTATATATACAAGTAACTGGAAACACCATCTGCAACTCAACCGTTTCACAATGCATAACTTTATCATCATCCTCGCAACTGAGCATCTCGACTTGTTAGAGGAACATAACGAACAGAGGTCTCGGTTCTGATAGTGACAGAACCATCCTCACTCTTAGTCACTACTTCCAAATCTTGATACATATTCCCAACAGGAATCACCATCATGCCTCCTGGCTTTAACTGGTCAATAAGTGGCTGTGGTATTTCGGATGCTGCTGCTCCAACGTGTATAGCATCATAAGGTGCAAACTCTGGCCATCCTTCCCTTCCATCTGCCACAGTAGTTAACTTATCAGTCTTTGAAGAAACTCCAGAAAGTAAACATACATATGACATATAGACTTACCACCAACATGAATAGACAATGACCCTTCTTTCAATAATGGAGCTGCAGCACTTTTTTCTATATTCTTGATTGATGAAGTGACCAACTCTGAGATATGTTCTACACCAACAGCACGACCTTGGGACCCAACCATTATTGCAAAGCATGCTGTCAAATATCCGGTTCCTATAATCCGATTGCCAAAAGGACATTTAGGATCTCATTTTCCCAGGTAAAAGGAACGTGGACATAGTTCATCGTCAAATGAAAACATAATCCATGTGACGACCTTAGCAAATCATGTAATCGGATATCAACATTTGATACTCGAACAGAGTAAGACAATCAAAGTCTTTTTCACCTCCTCTCACAACCCTGGGAATGGGATATACCAAAGCTTCATCCAAGTTAAACTTAACCACTCTATTCCTAGGCCATTAAATATTTAGTCAACACACAATCCACCCTCAATCAAAAAATAAATGTCAAGTGATGCATTACTTTCTGCCTAGCATTACTTGGAAGCAAAGATGGGTATTCACACATTGATTCACATTTAAGCAAAAATTTATTTTTAAATCACCAACTCTGAGAGCATATAGTAATGCAAATACTAGTGTTAACCTGGCGATGACAATAAGTATTGTCATCATAGAACTTAAAACTAGTCCAAACTGAATAACAGGACAAAAACGAAACTCACATATAATTGCATAGTTAATAGAAGAATGATTAGAAGAGAATAACACTTTTGACAGAGTAAGATAACCACCTGATCCCACATCTAAAGCACGCATGCCTGGCTTCAAATTATCCTCCAACAGTTGAAGACATGTTGCATGCATATGAGGTGCAGATATAGTGGCATTGTAACCTATTGCCATCGGACTGTCCACATAAGGTGGTGCATCCTCAGGGACAAACAAAGCTCTGTCGATAGTCTCCATTACTTCAGCTATCCTTTTTGATCTAATTATTCCATACCTTTGCAAATTCTCAACCATTCCTTTGTTTCCATTGATGCTACTTCCATTCCAGTATTGCTGTTCATTTAAAATAAATGGGGTGCAAGTGGCTTCAAGCATTAGAAGAAAAAAATACATCTCTTACATGACTCACAGATAACAAACTGAGTAAAAATGAGGAAACCCCCACAGAAATAAACATAAGTGTTGAGGAATCCCATATGGATCATAACCAACTCATGCACAGCTGCAAGTCACAACAACTTAAGCTCCAGTCTAACACTTAATGTTTTACAAGACAAACATATAAACCTCCACGAGTGAACTCTAGCTCATAGATGCACACCTTTGTGGGTTTTCATTACCCCCATGTAATGGAAGATTAATGCCAGGGTCAATAAACTCTAATATGTGTTTAGTTGACTATGATTAATTGATCATCAAGCTCAGCTGTAAAAAGTCAATGTTGCAAGATATATTCCACAGAAATTGGCAATTTAGCTCAAAATACTTCACATAAACTAAATTTCCCGTAAATCCATAAGAAAAAGATACAGTTTTGCACCAAATTGATCCGAAACAACAAAACCAACATAGCATCTACTTCTTAAGAAACGCTATTAAATAAAACTATACTGTCAAAAATAAGTAAATACACCTCAAGTTGTTCCCACATCAATATTATCAGAAACAAAAACTACTTAAATTTAAACATTCCTTAATTAGATCTAAACTCAATAATCTCGTCAGAAGCTAATCCATTTAAAATCACCCAATCCAAATGCATAAACCAACTCCATGATTTTTTGTTTGTTTCAAATATGCATATATTTAAAATGACACCACAACTAATATACAATTCAACAAATTAACGAATCAAACAATCAGAACCATTTCAGAATTCAGTCGGAGTATATCAACCTCCGATCAGAAATTCAAACGGATGAGCAGAAAGGGTTGTGTAAGATACCTCCATGCGCGATAAGAGAGAGGTACCAGAGAAGCGGAAGAGAGGGATTAGGAGGCGGAGCGAAGAGGAGCGACGTGCACCAGATGGAGTCTGATGATGATGAAGCGGAGGGTAGGTTAAGAGGAGGCTCACATGAGGCGCACGATAGCGGAAGCCACACGCTAACGCTACCACTGGTGATAGATTAAGGTTGGGCATCTTTTCTTTTCCATTTCCTCACTCCCTCCATTGACACTCTACTTTGCTACACACTTGTCACGCGCTCGCTCTCACGTGATCCTTCTCCGCCGACTGTTGTTGTGACCAAAGGTGTCTACTTCGATGCTTGGGCCTCTTTTCAAGGGCCCAGTTATCTAATTGAGGCCTAAATCAATCTACTCAATATGGCGCTTTGCGTCGATAAATAAAAGCCCGTCAGTACCGGTTTTAAACGCTGGAAGCACAGGGAAGTGTTCTACCAAAAATTTACATTTTTTTTTAGTATACCGGACGCGATTTTTTTATTGATATGATAATAAAATAAGCATGCTGACCGTACACAGAAGAACAACAACGAATAGGATGAGATGTAGTTTCGGTGACATCCGTAACACTGTATCTATAACTAAATACCCGATTAAATCAGGGAAATGTTAAGGGGTGAGTCCTTATTCCAACCGTGCATAGTGTTGTGGTTCCATAAGGTTTTTACCGTCTCGACTTGATCCATACCGCTATCTTGTATCGATCGATCAAGGAACATGTCAGGAAAAGGAGGAGGCTGGGAATCAGAAGGTATTCTGATCCCTAGAGGCTTGAATCAGCCAAGTAAGGGTTGCTTACATTCAGCTCTGGTGGGCGTCTGTAGTGGTCCGCAACCAGGGCAAGCGGGGAGAATCCTAAAAACTCGGTCGACATATCCTGGGTCATACCCCCTCTAGGATAGGTGCGGAGGTGGACTTGCTCCCGGTGGGGGCGTTAGCGAGGTTGGCTGTATCTGAGAAGGCAGGATCGGTAGTAACGATCTAGGATGAGCAGCTAGTGGACCGCATTGGGGTGGCTTAGAAGCTTCCGAGGATCTTTTACCATTAAGAGGGGATCCATGGTTAGGCAGGAGGTCCTATATTGCCTCCGCCTCTTCAAGCCCTAAATATCGATCCCCGTCGGGGATCAGTTGAAAGAAATGGACACAATGCACCCCGTTTCCGCTGATGGTGTTACGTTAAGGAAGAGATCTTGTATCGATGCTGGGTTTGAGGGGGACCAGTTAGTCAGGCATGTCCCTGGGTGTAAATTCAACCATTGGGTTGCCCACGGGCTGTTCGGTAGTACTTGTAGTGGATGACAGTATTGTTTGGACTTCTCTCGGGTCAGGTCCCCCATATCTCGAGGTGTGGGAAGATGACGCAACGGGGGCAGTAGGTGGTCGGGACCTCGCCCATTATCTTCAATTTTCATTGGAGGTGACCCTTGTAATAGTCTCTCTGGCGACGTCAAGTTAATGGCAGCTTTCCCATGACATAAGGGATCCCATCTAAGGAAAGCTCGGGGTTGGCTCTCCGGTGTCGATATGGGGCGAGTTCGCTTTCGTATACCTAGATAAGCCATCCATGTGCATCTTGGGAAGCTGAGCATGCATCCCCAACCCAAACGGATGAGGGGGAGAGGAGACAGTCGTTGCAGGCTAGGCTCATTCAAAAGGGTTCTGGGCTCAGTGACCTCCCTAGTTGACGACGATGGTCGCAACTGACGGCTTAGGGATTCCGACAATCGATTGTCCTACGATTCACGGTTAGGAAGTGGTGAGGCTTCGCTCTATTCGATCTGGACCGAGTTGGATGAGAAGGGTGTTTGGATGTCGCTTTTTCCTCCGAAATCGTTTCGGATTTATAACCTCTAGTGTTGGTGCCGGAGGTATGGAGGGTGGCGATGAGACAGGGAAGTGGGTGGTTTCATGCCGAGTAGTCGCAATCACTTGGGGACTTGTCACGGGGGCGGTTGTCTCTAGTAAAGAAATCGTCACAAGGGGTATGGTGGGGGGCATCGGTGGATTCGTGGTGAAGTGGTTGAGGCTGACTTGAGGTTTTTGACTATGGTGGCAGCTCGTAGAGGCAAGACGGAGAAGAGGAGAAGAGAACCCTAGAGGAACAGAAGCCTCTTTTTTTTATACCAAAAATTCACATTTGATTTTCGTTTAAGCAAAACTGAAAAAATATGTTCTAAATTTGATGAGATTTGAAAATTTGTTGTAAAACAAGTTATTAAAACGGGATGAAAAACATAACCATTATCTGTTTGGAAAATATTCGAAGGTAAACTTTTTTGGCATCTAGGCATGGTTGTAAAAATCACCGCCTTAAGCTAATTAGGTGCCACCTAGGCTCCAAAATCACTCATGCCTCCTCGATTCAGGAAACTAGGTCGGCTCTAGTTGGTCATCCGACTAAACGACGATAAGGCGGTCTAAGGCAGAGCAAGGCGTCCCGAGGCGCCAAGATGGAACTAGGCGGTGCAAAAACTCTGAAAAATCGACCACCATGAAGAGGATGACAACCTCAATTCCTTCAATTCTAGTTTGACAGAGAGAACCGTAAGTAAGATATGAATATTGTGATGTCGTGTATGTCATAAGATAAGAATTTATGACTGATGGGTAAAAATTGAATAACAAAAAGATAAGGAGGATTAAAGCTGAAGCCACAACCAATTTATGATTAAAGCTATCCCACCACCTCCGGCTCCGTCGTCGATTTATCGTCGCCGCCAACGACCCTCCTGTTGCTCTCCAACCTGAAGCCACCACCAATTCCTCTACTAATAGCTTTTGCTCCGTCAATGTTGTCGCATCTGCTTCCCTCGCCACCTTCTCCACGAGTCTGTGGATTTGTTGAGGTCCCAAAGGGAAGTCATCAAAGTCGTCGCTTCCACCTCCTTCGTCGCATCCACCTCCTTCGTCGCCACCACAATCACCTCTTTCGACGCAACCAACGTCGCCGCCCTCTGATCATCCAATCTCATCAGAGGCCAAATCCATGGTCCGATATTGTGAGTGCGGCGCTCCTGATCACTCGGGGCTTCCGTGTAGGGCCGCCCCAACCATATCTATTGGATCAGGGTTCTAACATGGTGACAACCTCCCTTTCGTCCCTAAAGAAAAGGAGCCGGGATGCTCCTATCCCGGTCAAGGAAACAGTTGCTCTAGAACAATTAGAGGTGAGGTTTGCCAAACAGCCTCGCCAGGGGTCAATGAGCGACCTATCAAGCAACGAGGTGTGTGTGGGGACGCACATCTCGCTTTTCCAAGGTCGGTATCCGACAACATGGTTCCCCATTTCCAAGTGTTCTCCCTAAATGCCCGTTATCCCATGAAACGCCCCCGATCTTTACCACAAGAATTTTTAGGTCGAGATTAAGAAATGTTCATCATCTACTAATATTGAAAAACCACTAGTTTGGATATCGGCTCCCAGTATTTGTCCCTTATAACCAGGTATTTCACAATAGGGATAATGTTCGATACCTACCAGTTTAGAATTTCGTCTCGCCCTTTTTATTTTTATCATTTTCATATTATATAATGTTTGACTTCCATGGTTAATAAAAGTCTCATTGTGCTAGTAAAAACAGTTTTCAAAAGAAGAAGAAAATATGGAATATCAACATGTTTGTATGGAATAATTTTTTTACTAAAGGCATTATACGTGTTGTATACCCGTTAATTAATATGGGGTTGGAATTACATCTACAATTTGAATTTCATTTTCCCAACATTTCACATGAATTTGGTATTCATTCTAAATTCATTGGTTTGCGAGACATAATTGCACTACATATGAGAAATGACCAAATTGCCCTTGGGATGACCGACGGTTTGGTGGCTATAAATACTACCACCTCCATCACTTATCCTCACCACTTCCTCCAGAAGCTCTGAAAGAATTTATTCTCCACCGAATTGCTGATGGACCGCCATCGTCGAACCTTTCCATGGTCACACAAAGAGAAAATGGTGTTGGTCCTTGTGTGGCTTGAACATGCTAGCCCGGGCCCAAACATCTGGTACTGGTCGGATGTATACAACAACTACGTCCAATCGGCCCTGATGCTTCCCTGGTCCAAACCGAGAAGTAGTGCAAGGACCACTGGCAAAGGACGTCGAACAAGGTACTTCGTTTCAATTTAATCTACCGTGAAATTTTTTATGCTCGCCTGCCGGGACAAACGAATGATCAACTAAGAGCCTTGGGTGCGGCCATGTATCTAGAGCGACATCGTCAAACTTTCATCAAGTTCGCGATCTGGAATCTCCTTAATGACCAACCGAAGTGGCTAAAATACGTTCACGAAATATAAATTGTTGTTATGCTATGTTTAGCTCTTGCTTCAGGGATAATAAATTGTGGTTAACATATATGTTTAGTTTAAGCTTTGATAATATTAACCTTGTAATATTAATGTGTTTATTTAAATAAAAATGTTATATTTAATATTGATTCATTCGAGCAGTCAGTAACGAACAATTAACAGAAAAAACACTTTTAAAAGTTACTAATTGTTCGTGATGGCTGATGGATGAGAAAGGGCTGGAATATTATGTTTTAAATCAAACAGTCAACACGAACAATCAGCACGAATAGACTGCCATTGAAGATGCTTTTAGTAAGCTTTTTTTCTTCAATCTGTCTTAAAAAGCCCATTCTGTATCGAACGTGGATTTCTTCCCCGGTACAAGGATTGTTACTCGGTGAATATTTGGTGATCGTTATTATTCGTGTGAAATCTGCAAAACTTGTCTGTGGCCACCATGTTGTCAGGAAGACTGGAACCATTGAGTGATGTATCATTCTGGTCTGATAAATCATATTGTTGGTATAATAACTCACAAACCTGTGTGTAACCTGATTGTCTAAAAATGGAACTAACATTCTAGTATAGCATGAATCAGATGCCTAGCAATCAGCTATTACCATAAACCTGATAGAAATTGCTCACTTGGTTCAGTCATTCATGTGTTCTGGCACACAATATAGAGGCATGAATCTTGACATAGAGACGAGGGAAACAAGGCACATTAATTAGGTACTCGTCGACAGACACAGTATCAGAGTAATGCACACTTTGGTGATCATATTTAACTTTGCGCAATCTCAATCTAAGCTTAGTTCACTCAGAATTGGAACTTTTCAACCAGCACATCATCCTGCCAGCAATAAGCATATCGGCGATGACAAAAGTTCTATCTAAACTACCATTCAAGAAACAAGTTCCTTGAAACTGTTGACTAAATTGTCTCCACACATAAGTTTCTGATTTCCCATATATATGTCAACCAAAAACAGTGCGAGAGGAGATCCAAGGAGAAAGAAATACATCAAGCACACAGTTAGAATCGACACGAGGGCTTAACTCATAAAAAGCTAATATGAATCTTTAGTTACTTGGAGTGTTTCACACACATCAAAGAAGCACATAACTACCAAATAGAACAACTAATTGTATATGATTTTAACACCAAATGTCTTTGCTAACCCATGTGATGAAGTTCCAGATCACCTTAAAAATCCAAAAGTAACTGCGGAAGAATCCTCTCCAGATGAGTTGCTTCAATTTTACTAACTTGCTCTACTTCAGCAATTGTAGCAGCTCGCTGAATGGCCTCTGCATCAGTAAAATATGTTTTTTTAAAAAGAACTATAGCACAGAAATGTACAGCTGACAACAATTTCACCTTCACAATAAAAGAAACGGAATTCACCTGTGATAAAGATTCGAAGAAGCTCAGAACTCAACTTCAGAGCATTTGCATTAGCTACACCAGTCAATTATTCAAAGAGACGTCAATAATCAAAATGATGCATGCAATCTGCCAATAATGATCAAGCACACAAGAGCACAAACACCAAACAATCCACAAATTTAATCAAACAGAGAGAAAACCTCGAAATAAATTAGTTAAAGCAACGAATTAAGATACCAGAAGTGAGTCGAGTCTTCTTGGATGTTCCGGCAGCTGCCTGCACCACAGATTAGGGTTGATTTCAGACCAAATACACAAACATGCATACAGTCAAGAACAAGTGTTGCTTGCAGAAAATACATCTAATTAACAGAAGAAATCCACCAAACCAATCAAATTCCTACAACCTGAAGATGTAATTGTATCAATCATCATCATCACCCAGTCAGCCCCTAGAGTTTATGTTTCTATTTTCACAATCAATTAATAACTCCATTGAAGAGAAATTCCAAAATTGGTGACACATAGCACCAATTTATAACAGAAGAATCTAATACGAGCCAAAAACAGCCGGGGATTATGAAAAATCGGTGAATCTATCGATGGATAAAAGTTGGAAAAGACGAAAATTGGGAATTCTGGAGTAGCTACCTCCAAGTCCATACCATCGGTGCCTTCATTTCTCTGACGCTCTGCAAATCAGAAACCGAATAGAAAAATTCTGAGAGAAAGCGAACAGAAACGGAGGTGAGGAATGGAAGCGGGAGTCAGTTTCGTACCTAGAGCCCTCTTGGTCCATACGCGCTTGAAAATGGCAAGAATCAGATCCTGGCACAAACGGAAGCACCTGCTCGGGTCATTTACGTGAATAATTAACAGAGTATTGAGAAGCAGAAAGGAGAATTAGGGCTTTTACAGGGTCGAATGTGTTGTCCTCCATTGATGACGGTCTGCGACAGCTTCGATTCTTCTCAGAGTCGCGACTGTTTCTGGCTCTGATGTTTTGATTTGGTACTGCCGCGCGTTTTATCTTCTACAGTACATTTTGAATTTAGATACTTAGCCGATTAACAGATTGTACAGCCCCTATAGCTCAGTGGTAGAGCGCCAGTCTTGTAAACTGGAGGTCTGTAGTTCGATCCTGCATGGGGGCACAGAATATCTCTACATTTTGTTTTAAATTAATCAAGGTTTTTTGAATAGTTTATTAGGCATGAACTTAAACTAATTTAGTTGTTTAGTAAATGGGCCTTGGGCTCAAAAAGCAGAATGTTGAGCTACACTGTTACGCAAGAGAATGAGATGGCCTTTTTAGTGTCATACACATGTCTTTCTCTTGATCATGAAGATGCTACTCTGTCTTAGACACATGAAATTTCTGACATTGATTGACGCTCAAGACCGCGTTCGTGTACTAATGTGTTTGGACTATTTTTTCTAAATCCTACTCCATAGAATTATTTGATGTGTTAGTGAGAGGTTCAAATTTGTGAATACGTGTTTTAATATATTATCTTACATGTTTGTACAAAAATGTTTGAGTGATCAAAACTTAACTTTCTCGTAAAAGACTTTGAATTCAATTATGAAATTACATTAATTACATGTGAGCTATGCACTTGTTGGGTATTAGGTTGTATCGAAGATATTTTTTCTTAAAGGAATACGAATTGATATATTAAACGAGAGAAAAAACATTACTCAATTTAAAGTGGATATCGTAACATAATAGCAAGTAAAATACATAACCGAACAAAGGCCCTAACATCATGGAGTGATAGTGGAAATATAAAATTACTCAAGAAACCGACATACTCTCTATATATGCGTTTAGTAACTAATGACGTGGTAGTGTCTGATGACACCAATACAGGAGAGCCAAACTGAGAGTTAGAACATAGCCGACCCATTGTCGGAGAGGTGCTATGGTGGACTATGAACTCTTCTGAGGTACCAACGTGCGTTATCCTTCCGGAAATGATATAGCAGGGCCCCTAGAACGCAAGAGTACTAGCATCCGAGATGGTAGGAGAGTATCATGCCAGGACTTGGTGGAACCACTACCACCTTACGTCACTAGGGCGATGTTGCTGGCCAACCCCCTAGTGGACCACGAACTCCTCATTGATGGAGGCGAGGGTGTTTGACGCCCCCACCGCTATTCGATACGCCCCCTCGGAACGTACAAAACCCACTGGCTCTAAGACCTGATCCTCTTGTGCTGGCCTAGCTTTTGGGCCTGGTGGACCTCCAAAAATCTCATGTCCATAATTAGATGAGACCCCAAAACTCTTTGGGCTACAAATAGGTGGGTCTGCCCGACCCTGGCTAAAACTAAGAGAGCCGCCCATGTCTTAGCCTTGTTCGCCCCGAGACCCGACCCACATTGTTGAAGCCCTAATTCTTGTAGTTGGCACCATAGATTGTCATGTATTCCTTCTCATTTGAATGTAATATATATCGATGTTTCCTTTAAAAACATATGTATTACCTTACCTCTCAAATCTAAATTGTATTTTTACTAAAAATAAGCTAGTTTAAGGTCTATTAAAAACTATCTCAAAATGTATGTAATTTTTTTTATCATTTATGTATATATAGTGTACCATATAAACAAATGAGTATCACAGTATCACTCCACAATGCATTCATGTCATTTTATACTCTTATAAACTTTTCAACTCCTTTAAAAGTATCACATTTTTTCAAGGAAACAGGGAGGAAAATCATAAAAATGTATATACACACACATTACAAGGAACTCAAACAAATGAAAAATATATAAGATAAGATCAAATATAAAATCAATTGATATTTAGATCTTATTTTGTTTGTTTTGAAACATGATAGTTTTGTTTAACAAAAAACTAGAGAATACACATTTGGCCTACAATGAAGGAGTTGGAATGATATTAAATTGTTAGGGAAGTGACAAAAGAGACACGTGGGGTAGTCTCACATTTTGAGGGTAATGTCCACAACAAACCAACATGCTCCTCTTATTATTTCCATTGTTATAAAGCATTGGACCAAATATAATGCCTTGTATACTCAAATACTTGGTGGTGGCCTTCACTTCTCTTTCATTCATTCATGGGTTTCTCTTCCCTCACACATCAATATGTATTCATTCTTTTATTCCTTTTTCTGTCCATATCCTCCTATATTGTCACTATTCATCACCATTTCACAACCCTACATCAAATACATGTATTTTTGTCGGTTTATACCCTGTACAAGTTGTCGAGTTTTGATTCTAAGCTTTAATCTGTATCGAATGATTTGTTAAAAGGGAAAATATCAGTTTAATACCCTTAACTATACACTTTTAACACATAAGGTACCTTAACTAAAAAATGTAATAAAAAGATACCCTAAACATCACAAAATAACACGTTACTACTTTCCGTCCAATTTTGGACTGAAAACGGTCATATGACCATGTATTTTACAAAAATACCTAAAATACCCTTGAACACATTTTTAACCCTAATTCTATTCATCTCATCTTTTATTTCACTTTCTCTCCCTCTCTCTACAACTTCTCTCACTCTTTGCAAATCATCTCATCTCTGCATCTCTCTATAACTCATGAATCAAGGCTTCATCTCCATTGGAGGAGCTCAATCTCTACCGGCTCCCGAGAATTCGAGTGCGTCTCCTCCTTGGGACTGGTGGTCAATTTTTCCAATGAATGGGTCTCCTCCGTGGGATTGGGTTGTTTCTGTATTTTTTTTTTGTGGGTTCCTTTTGTAACTTCTCCATATCAGTAATTATTTTTTGTTTTTTCATTCTTCATCCTTCACATAATTAGGATCTGGCTTCCAAATAACTAGAAGCTGATTTTTTTTGTAAACATGTGTCTTGAATTGTTGAAGATGTCCAATTTGTTGTAAGTTTTGAAACAATTCAATATATGTGAAGATATGTGCTTGATTTGTAAATATGTGTAAGTTTTGTTTGATTTAAGATAAGTTTTGAAATTGCAAATAATTTGTAGATCTGAATTTTATTTTTTGAAAAATAAAAAATGTAATTAATGAAAAATTAAATAAAATTGACTTTTTAAAATAAAAACTGACTTTATAAAATAGAAACTGATTTTCTTAAATAAAAACTTATTTCTTTTAATAAAACTGATTTTCTAACAACTGATTTTCGAAATATAAAAACTGATTTTCCGAAATAAAAACTGTTTTTAAAAATAAAATTGATTTTCTAAATAATAAAACTGAAGTATTAAAATAAAATTTGTATTTTAAAAAAATAAAATGAATTTTTAAAATTTAAAAAAAAAATTTAAAAAGGAAATAAATAAACTGATTTCATGAGAATAAATCTGATTTTTTGAAAGTAAAAATTGATTTTCTAGAAATAAAAATTAATATTTTAAAAATAAAACTGATTTTTTAAAAAATAAAAATGATTGTTAAAACCATCTGATTTTTCAAAAGCAAAATTTGATTTTTTTCAAAATAAAAAAAATTATTTTCAAAAAATTAAAACTGATTTTTAAATACATATATGAGTTTTTAAAACAATTTTTTGATTTATATAAAATAAATAAATAAAAAAGAATTTTAGAAAACAAATGGCATCAGTTTGAAAATTGGATAGTAAATGAAGGGTATTTTGATCTTTTTACGTTTTTTGGATGGAAATTTAACATCCAAAACTGAACTGATATTTTGTCGTAAGTTAAAGTACCTTGTAATACATAAAATTAGTTAAAGTACCTAAAGTGATAAAAACGTCTACTTAAGAGTACCAATATGATATTTTCCCTTTGTTAAAATTACGATGTGAATGTTGTACAAGATAGCGTCTCTCTCTCGAAGAAATTGACTAGACTTGGTCATGGACACAACAATAAGGGTTGTTGCAATATGATAGTGTAATTAGAGGCTAACTATGACTTGTCGAGGAGCGTTCATAGAAGTAGTACAAAACAAAATACAAGTATTGCCCTTTTGTCTCCCAATGTTTTGAGTAAGAAATACACGTTTGGTATGAGTTGTCTCTTTGTTATTGCATTTCACATTGTTTTCTTTTCATATTTTAGACAAAATGCCGAAAGTGCTTCTACTGGAAATCATACAGCCACGTGTACCCAAATGGCACACCCTGTCCGAAGCCATTTTAATAATACCACGCACCTTTTCTTCTTCCCTCCCTTAGCTTTACAATATTTGCACATTCTAACGCAAAGTAGAGAATGAATCGTAAGTATGAGGACGAAAGTAGAAAAAGAAAAAAAGTGAGAGACCCAGAAGTGCAAATAAAGAAACACGAGGGTGACACGAAAACTGGACCACGGTCTCGGTCTCGGTCTGAGAGAAGAGAAAGAGGCACTGCGTGTGACTCTATCATTGCCCTATAAAAACGTATGGCCAGGACAGATACCCAGAAATTAATCAAATTGAATAATTTAAAAATAATTAAATTGCTGTAAAATCATTCTCAGTCCTTCTTCTTCTTCTTCTTCCCCAAGAGAGAGAGAGAGAGAGAGACCTGACTCATTGAGCAGACAGTGAATTAGCAACTTTCATGAACTCGAATTGGGAAATGAGAAGGGAATGCCGAATTTCTTCTGATTCACGCTTATAGACATCAGTAGAAGAGAGAGAGAGAGAGAGAGACAGAGATATATATAAATTTGGGTTAATTTTTGGTATCGTTGAGAGAGAGAGAGAGACGAAGATGGGTGGGATGACTTCATCCATGGCTGCGAAATTCGCTTTCTTTCCGCCAAACCCACCTTCGTACAAGCTGATGAGGGACGAAGGCGCCGACCTGCTGGTTCTGGAGCCGTTCCCGCACCGGGAAAACGTCGACGTCTTGCGGCTGCCGACGCGGCGGGGAAACGAGATTGCGGCGATGTACGTGAGGTACCCCATGGCCTCCACCACCCTTCTCTACTCTCATGGGAATGCTGCCGACATTGGCCAGATGTATGAGCTCTTCATCGAACTCAGCCTCCACTTGAGAGTTAATCTCCTCGGGTAATTTTCTCCCATGCTCACGTCATACTCTCACTGTATTTGCATATTGCTTTCTGGGTCTTACTGTAGTGTCCACTTGGAATTTATTGATCATAATGATAGATACATACTGTATCTGCATCTTAGTGTGTGTCTGTGTGATAGAGAGAGAGAGTCATTAGGGGACTTATTTGACACAAGGCAATGGATTTTTTTTTTAATTGAAGGTTGAACCCAAAGGATTGAATTAGGACAGTGCTCTGTTTATCTTTGTAGATCTGTTTTTTTTACCTGGTTTGGGGATGGTTGTTGAATCTTAGGTAGATGATCGAAATTAGACGATGGAATGTCTTAGTTTTAGTTTATTCAGATTGGTTAACTGTCTCAACTCAATCAAGTTGTGGAGAGAAGGTAATTTGTATACTCTGGGTTCTTGGGGATAAGAATTTTATGATAAAATAAACTAGGATTTGGCTGTATGTTATTGGGGCCTGAGTACTACTATATAAGGGAAATGATCCAATTGAAGTTTAGCTTTGTCAAGTTATTTTTATCTATTTGTTGTGAGCTAAAAATACTCGAGAAAGTAGGAAATGCAATGGGGCAGGTCTTAAAATATGGTCTCCTTCATGTCCGGGAAGGTTATACATTTCATCTTCTTCCCATTAGGAGGATAGGTATTACTTACTCCCCGTTTCAGCAATTCCATAATTAATTAATATCACTGTTATTATAAAATGTATATTTTGATTTGAAGAATACTATATAAATATATATGATTTGTACAAAATATCAAACATTTATTGTTGGCTATGGGTGAATCATGGTGGGAATGTGGGAGTCGTCTCTGTACTAGGGTAGCTTAAACACTAACTTCCTGTTTTAATATATGCAGGTATGACTACTCTGGATATGGTCAGTCAACGGGAAAGGTAACTTTTGTCCGAATCCTCTCCTGTTTGGTGCATGATTTATAAATGTACTGTACAATAATCACCGAAGTGAACATGTATATCCTTGTGCAGGCAAGTGAGCACAATACCTATGCAGATATTGAAGCTGCTTACAAATGTCTTGAAGAGAACTATGGCACTAAGCAGGAAAATATCATCCTTTATGGCCAATCTGTTGGAAGCGGCCCCACTTTGGATCTTGCAGCCCGTTTACCTCGACTGCGAGCCGCTGTTCTGCACAGTCCTATACTATCAGGATTAAGAGTCATGTACCCTGTTAAGCGGACATACTGGTTTGATATCTATAAGGTTAGTTAACTTTATTTTATCAGTTTTGATCTGATGTTCTTATTATTTTTTTAATATTCACGCTTCATCCAAGTCTTTGATCACAAAATTACATTTATGTTGTGCAGAATATTGACAAAATCCCCCTGGTTAAGTGTCCCGTGCTTGTAATTCATGTAAGTATTCTGAATTCAATATCTAGTATTTTTAAATTACATTGATTAATATTGAGCAAGTTCATTTCTTCTGTGTAGACTTTCTTTCACTTATACAATAGAGCTTATAACAGATGAGTAGTAGATTCCAATCAATCGTATGCAGCTCATCCTTAGGGGGGAATTAGACACCATGTGAATAAAAAAGGGTCCTGTGTGGATTTGATTCTCTCTTGGTTCACTACTTTTTCTGTCAGGTCAGGACATTAAACTATATGAAAATCAAAATAGAGATAGACAGGGTAAATTGTTTGGCATAATATACCATTCAAAGGTTTTGTGTTGTTTGAGCCCCTAGATTTAAATATTGCGAAATGTAATTGGATGTATGAAGCAAAATCTGCAAAAATAAAAAATTGCAAAATCCGTTCTCTTTTTTTTTTTTTTGAATTTACAAAGGTTAAAACTCAAGGCTTTGGTTATGTAGAATCAATCTCTTCACCTCTTGGTTAACTTATGTTGATACCATATGATCCACTTGCTAAGACACTCCTATAGAAAGAACTAACCCATGCAATAATGTTAGTGCTTATTGGTAATGCATGCATGATTGGTTGTTATTTTTGAAATATCCATTTTAGGGACGTGTATTATCTTATTGACTCATCCCTCGAAAGAACACATTGTTGCTTCTCAGAAAAGAAATTTAGTAGCTTTTTTTAATTTGACTTCATTTGGCATTTATGTAGGGAACTGCTGATGAAGTTGTTCACTTCTCTCATGGTAAGCAACTATGGGAGTTGTGCCAAGAAAAGTACGAACCTTTGTGGGTAAAAGGCGGCAACCACTGTAACTTAGAACTGTACCCCGAATATCTGAGGCATCTCAAGAAGTTTATATCAACAGTTGAAAGATGGCCTAGCCATAGGAACGGTTCAAGAAAAAGCGTGGAACGGATTGAGCAATCTAGAAGAAGTGTAGATTGTTACGAGGGCCCGAGGAAGAGTACAGACCAGAGAGAGAAACCAAGGAAAAGTGTAGACAGATCAGAGAGACTGAGAATTCAAGAACACAAGTTCAGTAAAGTGGAGAAGTTTGATAAGCTGAACATCCCCTTCGAGCAGATGGAGAGGTCTCGGAGGAGTGTGGAGTATCATGACAAGTCGAGGAAGGGCATGGACCAGCAGCTGGATAAGGCGCGAAAGAGTGTTGACTGGATAGATAGAATAAGAGCTGTGTAAACCAAAACCCATTTGTAAAATCCGTTTGATTTTAGGGGGTGGGGGCAAAAAATAGAGGAAAGAAATGAAAGGGGGAGGAAATTGGGGAGAATCTAGTTTATGGTGTGTGTGTAATTTTAGCCTTTTGAATTTCCATGATAACTTTCATGGAATACATGGTTTGGTATATTGGATTCATTATCTTTGATTGTTGATTGAATGAACAAATTATAACTTACCTTTTGTTCCTCCATTGAAGTGTATTTCGACTTTTTTTTTCTCTTGTCTTATATTTGACATTGTTGTTTGCTAATTTATGTTTAATCCTAACTTTGCTATATACAATAATGTTAAATCAGTGTAAGAAATTGATTGTTTAACATATGCATAATACAATCATGCTACATGCGATACTAAATATAAATAATTTGTTTTCCTCCTCTTCTCTCAGTTGATCTCTCTAGCCTGTTATTTTCTTGCATTTCTGGATTGCATTGGGTCTTGTTCTTGGTGAAAAAGATGAAATCTTTCAGGTGATTAGAAGAGGACGACGAGAGGGAAGCGATGAAGCACGCTTTGAAGAAGCTGCTATGGTCACAGCTCTTCTCAGACCATTTATTTCTCAGGTACCATCTTTCTCTTTCTCAACTTCAACCCAACTTCCCTGGTTAAGTATAGGGTTCTGGGCTTGATCAATAGAACTTGAGTTGATCATTCATACCGTGAAAATGTGATTATTCTTGTTGTGTTTTGGAATGTAGTTATTTTTTTTTTTGAAGAAAGGGTAAGACTTTCATATCATTAATTTCGAAATATTACAACCATACAAATCAATGGATAAAACCCGAAGCAATCCTAAGGTTTGGCCAGCATTCTCCCTTTGCTTAAACAGGTGATCTGGCGCACTAGGATAATCATAACATGCACTTCTAATACAGTACACTAGAAGGGAGTTGTCAATAATAGATAAGCACAAAACACAAGAATATGGATCTAAATACACGTCTGGGTGATTGTCTTATCTTGCGAGGTGGTGACTATGATCGTTCCCAGTAACATGACCCCATCTGGCCGAAGCTAACCCAGGTTGGGTGACTAAGAAGAATTGTCAGTTTTCGCATAGTCTTCGAGTTCTACAACTCTAACCGACACTCAAACGCTAAATAAGTTGATGAACTCAATGACCATTTGTGCAACGACAACATTAAATAGTGTTGACGGAAAAAGCATCGAGTTCATCATTAAACGCTGATCAGCGTGGCCGCGCATGCTCTTAGGAAGCCCCTTGCGTCCCCTGATAGTCGTTTGCACTTGAACACGAGTCAGTATGCTTGATTTGTTTTCTTGGGTTCATAGAGTTCGTGTGTATACAAGTTCGATTAGAGTATCTATGGTGTGGTCAAAACTGTTGTTATTCGGTGAAAAAATAATGGAAAGGTGGCGTTTCTGCTTCTCTCTCCGTTTCTTTCTCCTAGGGTCGATGAATCTATCAAAGTCGAATCTGGGTCGAATAAAGCAATCTCTTCTTCTCTATGCAGAATCCTCTCTCTTCCCTTTTGTCACGCCCCAAAATCTGGTATTGACCGGACTAGAGACGTGAATCGGAAATGATAGAGAAAACAATTTAAAAAGCATAATTAAAATCCAAAACTGTAGATAAATATAATAATAATCAAGGTCTGAAAATCTGAGTCCTACGCTCAGTCAAATACAATAGTCGAAAATAACAGTGCGTCTCTAAGACACATGAAAATAAACCCAGGCCTCCGCTAGCTCCCAAGCCCTGCGTAACCCTCTACTCCAACTCATAGCTAATACCTGTAGAAAACATGGTAAGGGGTGAGCTTGACGTTCAGTAGGGAAAAAGCCACAAAATCCACCTAATAACAAACTTACACAGAAAGCCTTTCCAAAGTTTAATGTTTAATAAAAGGGTTGATAAACGGATGCGACACTTAAACCATTTTTAAAGACAACACCCATTTTAGTCTGACACTCACCAGACCAACAATTCCAACCTTAAATCAACACTAACAACCATACCAAGGCAAACACCGAAGGAACAACAAGGAAAACACCCATAGCCACAAAAACAACAACACTCATTCAAAATCCAAGGCATTCTCAACACAAGCAGTTCACACATTTGCACGGTTTCGGGAGCAACCCGCTCGGCCCGGAGAAGTCACACACAACTTTCCCCAACACACAGTCGGGAGAGGCGGTCGACCTCATCGCGGTCACAGCGTTTTACCGATACAAGGAAGGCAGGGAAATCGCCTCTTCGCGGAACAACCTCATCGCAGACACAGCGTTTTACCGATACACGGAAGGCAGGGAAATCGCCTCTTCGCGGAACAACCTCATCGCGGACACAACGTTTTACCGAGTGCTAGTCGGAAGGTAGGGAAACCACCTCTTCGCGGGACACATCGTTTTATCGACTCTAGGTCGGAAGGTAGGGAAACCACCTTTCTCATGTAACCACATCATCCACAATCACAATCACAATCATACTCACACAACTATCACGTATTTACCATCACTTACCGACACCACACTCAACGTGGTAACCCCACCGGCTTAGCCGGTATCCATTCCCCGATGCCCACATTTCAACATGTCATATAACATGAAATAACCACTCAAGTCACTAATATGCATCATTAAGTTCAACTCTACTCGTTTTCATGCTTGTTAATTATTAACCGTTTAAACAACACAGAGCACACAAGCAGACATAATCAGCAAACAATCCTACATGCACGACATGGCCCGATTCTACCAGCACGACAATTCCCAAATCTACAGCACTACCAGGTTCGTAAATGTTCACAGTTTATATGTTTACGCTAGTTATTCACATCCTACATGCATACTAGTTCTTTATCCGGTTATTAAGTTTCCTATATGCATTCTAGTACGTCCGTAATAAAGTGAGGTTCCGAGGTATTTCCCTACCTCTCAAATCTCTATCTGGATCGCCTAGCTGCTGACGTCCGGGCCTACCTCCGGTCTTCTCCACGCTCGAGGTCAAAGCCTGGTTTTAACAAATAAGGACGATAGTTAGTCTCGGTACAGTCCGTAACAGTCCTCTAATTTTATCAGTTAAGTCCTTTAATTTTTCCATTTTAAATTATTTAATTATTTGAATAGTTAAATAATTAAATAAAGTTGTCCTGACTCGGCCCGACCCGGATCCGACCCGAATCCAGACTCGAGCCCGACCTAGACCCGGATCCAGACCCGAGTCCAGACCCAAGTCCAGGCCCGACTCAGACTCGAGTCCAGGCCCGGTCCGTTCTGGCCCGAGGCCCAAACTGAGCTAGAGCCCAATGTCGTGTCTCGTCCTGGCCCAAGCCCAAGGCCCAAACTGAGCTGGAGACGGCGAGCTAGGGTTCCAGTGAGGCTGAGGAAGGCGGCAGGCGACCGGGGTTGGTTCTCGACGGCGGCGGCGACGGCGTCAAGAGAGCTCGGAGGGACGAGGGTGGTCGTTGGTGCGAGTCCAGAGCCTATCCGTCCAGATCTGACGGCGTGAGGTGCTCGCCAGCGTGGGAGCGAAGGGCTGGAGCTCGAGAACTCCGGCCGTGTCTCTCCGGCCGAGCTCGGCCAAATCGAGCTCGCTCACGCTCGATTTCCAGGGAAGGACTGACAGAGCTGGTGAATCAGGCCGGGAAGGTGGCTCACTGTCACTGATTTCTTCTGTTGCAGGCGCGACGAGGCTCGAACGGGAATAGGCGGTGTTGGTCGCCTCGATTTGGGAGGAAGAAGGGAGAGAGGAAGGGCTTCTGGTGCTTTCTGGTGGCAAGGGTGGATCGTGGGTGGAGGAGAAGGGTCAGGCGATGATGCTGGAGCTCCGGTGAGCTGTGCGAGGAGGAGGGAAGAAGGATCTGAGAGAGGGAGGCGAGAGAGAAGAGAGAGCGAGGAAGGAGACGAGCTTCGGGATGCGTGCGAAGAGTGAGGGTGAAGCTAGGGTTAGCCCGAGTTGGGCTTGGGCTTGGGCTGGCGATGGTGAATTGGGCCTGGCAGGCTGGGCCTGGTCCAACTGACTGGGCCTGGTCTGCTTGGCCCAAGATCCTGTTTTTTTTTCTTCTTTTTATTTTTTATTTCGATCCAAAATTCAACCCGTTCTCCAACCCACGACGTTCCAATTTAATAAACTAAATATTAAACCTTTTAACCGAGACGGTCTTTACACCTTTTCATCTTTGATGCGACCAACAGAATCGACTCCTCACTGTGTTCTCTTACCGAATCGATCCTAAATTTTTGCCGATTAGATCGTGCACAATCGACTCCATTGTAGACACTCTTTTAATTTCTTAGCTTCAATGTTGGATTCACAGAAATTAATTGAGGATGCATATCCAATAATTGAGGCTTGCTTGCTTTGAGCAGAGAGGTTTGGAAGTAGATCAAGAGAGGTAATGTACGCAACACAAAACAATGTGAAAGTGAGTTTCAGAGCAGTATCATCATCTGAATCCTCCCAGAACTAGAGTTATGGACAAGCTCCATGGAGGAAGCTTGCTTCTCTTTTTGGGTTCAATTTGAATACTCTATTACGATATGGAGTGAAATGTTCGTAGAATACAAGTGCACTCTTACAAGCAATGTCTTCCTCTTGTCTTCTAATTATTTGTTAGGGGAGGTTCCAACTTTGTTTGGGACTGCTAAATAATATCATATTCATCACAAAAAGTTCATTTGAGCAAATACACAAGTGTCATGATCATTAGACTTATAAACAAATTTATAGGTATAACCCAACAAAAATAATTAGTTAATAAATATTATTACCTAAACAATTGTATCTGATTCACCATTTCTGTAAATATCACCTCAATCTAATTCCCCCCCTTTCTTCCTCTTAACATTGTCATTAGCGTGTAAAAAAACCCAACATGATTCTTATAGGCTGCTCCGCTCTGTATTGTTAACCAAGTGTTAAGCAATTAATTTGACATTTATGTATATAACAAAATTGTGGACGTGTAATTCATACACACACCATAAATTAATTTGTTGAGTATGAAACTTAATTCCCCCAAATAAGAGTTGTTGCTTGTGACACTGAATTCAATCAATTATGCTAAACCTGTTTCCAATTTTTTTAACACCCCATACCAATCTCCAGAAAAAAAAACAGAGAGGATAAATCTCTATTATTTGGACTTAGTTGATGCCAACAAGTAACTTATGCCTTGTTCCTTCATTCCTTCCTCTTGCTCTTCTATATAAACCCAACCTCAGAGACCCTAGAGCACACACCAACTAGATTCAATCCACTACATAGTACATACAGCAAACACAGACACAAAGAAACTGAGAGATGAAGAGGTTTGTTCTTGCAGCTCTCTTGGTGGCTCTGGTTCTCGCCGTGGCCGAGAGCTTTGATTACCACGAGAAGGAGCTACAGTCCGAGGACAGCCTCTGGGATATGTATGAGAGGTGGAGGAGCCATCACAGAGCTTCTCACAGCCTGGAGGAGAAGCACAAGAGATTCAACGTATTCAAAGAGAACGTCAAGCATGTTCACAACACTAACAAGATGGACAAGCCTTATAAGCTGAAGCTCAACAAGTTTGCAGACATGACAAGCCACGAGTTCAGAACTACTTATGCCGGTTCCAAGGTTAAGCATCACAGGATGCTCCGGGGAAAGCAGCAAGGAAACGGGGCCTTCATGTATGAGAAAGTGGACCGTGTCCCGGCTTCAGTGGACTGGAGGAAGAAGGGTGCTGTCACCCCTGTTAAGGACCAAGGCCAATGTGGTAAGAACAGTTCTTTACAATTCTATGTAACGCTCTGCTCTAAAATGATTCACTAACTAGTTTTGATTAATGTTTATGGCATATATAGGTAGTTGTTGGGCGTTCTCAACTGTTGTAGCTGTGGAGGGTATCAACCAGATTAAGACAAATAACCTAGTTCCTCTATCCGAGCAAATGTTGGTTGATTGCAACACTGGACAAAACCAAGGATGTAATGGTGGGCTGATGGACTTGGCATTCGAGTACATTCAGCAGAAGGGAGGCATCACAACAGAGGAAAACTATCCTTACAAGGCTGAAGATGGAAGCTGTGATGCTACCAAGGTATGTGATCAAAATACATCAGTTGATTCAAATGGTGGGTTATGAAATATGATTGTGGACTAATGGGTTGGGATGAACAAAATGCAGGAGAACTCTCCTGTAGTGTCCATTGATGGACATGAGGACGTCCCTGAGAATGACGAGGATGCTCTGCTCAAGGCAGTTGCACACCAGCCTGTTTCAGTGGCCATAGATGCTGGAGGTTCAGACTTCCAGTTCTACTCAGAGGTAATCTTTATACACAATCTAAATTATAATGATTAGTTACAGATGTTCTTAACACGTTCATGTTGTTGCAGGGGGTATTTACAGGGCACTGTGGTACAGAGCTTGATCATGGTGTTGCAGTTGTGGGATACGGAACAACACTCGATGGAACTAAGTACTGGATAGTGAAGAACTCTTGGGGAGCTGAATGGGGAGAGAAGGGATACATAAGGATGGAGCGTGGAGTCTCTGCTAAGGAGGGCTTGTGTGGAATAGCAATGGAAGCTTCATATCCTATCAAGGAAACAGCCTCTAACCCTACAGGATCATCATCTAGGACCTCTCCCAAGGATGAACTCTAAACAAAATTCGCACAAATAATACATGTACCACACAGAATATTTCAAGGCTAGTGGTCTTGACAAATACTGTATGTATCATACAATTTGATGCTGATTCATCTATATTATGATCCACTTTATGTACAAAGCTGAATGTGGGAGCAGTTGAAGCAAAAAAAAAACAAATAACAAAATGTTTAGTATTATTGGGATATGATCATTTCATGAAGCACAGAGTACAAATAAACAAGCTATCCAATGTCAAACGACTGGTAATAATAACACAAATCTGAGAAAGAAGTTTACCATATTGAGCATCAACCATAGCACCTGATGGGATCATTGCAACCCTTTTCAGCAGATTGCTTGGAGCCTTGACGGCCTCCCTTCTCAAGATACTGCTGATGGTACTCCTCTGCCCTGTAAAATCTCTTTGCTGGAAGAATTTCAGTCACAATCTTTATTCCCTTCAGCTCCAACTGCTTAGCTTCCATTGATTCCCGGGCAAGACGGGCCTGGTTCTCATTGTAGTAGTATATCCCTGATCTATACTGTGTGCCCTCATCACCACCCTTACACACACAAAAACAAAACAAAAACAAAAAACATTAATCCATTACATGAAATCAATTTGTTAGTAGTATTAAGCTACCAAGTACTTAATGATTGGAAAAAGGAGATTGATTACCCTCAAAACAATAATATTATGACAATCATGATTACAAATGCACTTGCAGCCATACTCATTACCTCTTTTATTTATTTATCATCATGTTATAAATATAAAAGAACACAAGAATATGTCGGGAGCAGTTGCCTACTTGGATAATCCAATTTTAATAAAAAGAAAAGAAGAAGAAGCTCCTGAAATAATAATGTAATTGAATTGTTAATACGGAAGTGATGATGATAAGCAGAACAAGTCCACACTAAACCTTCACCTACTATTGCTCCCATACAACACATATTCAGTGCTTACCAGTTCATTCATTCAACATTACTATACAGTATACATACATCATTCATTTTCCATCCACAAGGACAGTGGAAACATTAACATTTAAATTCTAGGGAAAACTACAGAAAACAACTATGTTTTGACTTTGTAACACAAGATATAATGATTGACTTTGCTATCGCTCAAAATACATGGTTTGCCAACAAATTTTCCAAAAACTATGATTTTATCCCAAGAGACGGAATATTCAGGAATATTCTGTTCAAAACACGGAATATTCTGTCAATCAACATTTGTTACCAAACCATGTACGTGATAGCAAAGTCAATCGTTTTATCTTGTATTACAAAATTAAAAGATAGTTGTTTCCTATAGTTTTCCTTCAATTCTACTTGAGAAAAGTTCACAGAGACATTTCATCAAACATTAAGGGCACAAGTGCACATCACACACAAACTTGTGGGAATTCATATGCAAATACAAATACAATTATAGAGAATCCTGAACACACACACACACCTGGCGGTTGAGAGTGGTTGGGTCATGGCGGGACCAGAACAGAGACAAGAGGTTAGTGTAGGGGCAGGTTTCCGGGTCGAACTGGACCCGAATAACCTCGGAGTGGTTGGTGGATCCGGAGCAGACGAGTCGGTAATTGGGGTCAGGGACGTTCCCCTGAGAGTAGCCGACCTCAGTCTTCACCACGCCGACGACTCGTTGGAACGCTAGCTCCACTCCCCAGAAGCAGCCAGCTCCGAATTGAGCGAACTCCAGACCCGGTTGGAGCGGGCTGTCCGTATCCGGATCCAGAGCAGGATTGCCTGTAGCCATTATCGCCGATTCTCAAAGAGGTACACGATGAAGATGAAGATGAAGAGAATGGACTTATAGGCGTGAATGGTGGATGGATCTAGCCGAAGGTGCTGGTCAGATGCAAGCATGGCGGTTTTACGTGGACCAATTCACCGAGTTGACCTCTATTAGTTGACTTGTCAAATAGGCCTATGTGAATAATATCGTATGAGCCACATTACATATATAGACTCGCTTTGATATGTAGTGATCTATATGGGCTGGTACGGCCCATTAAGCATGGGGATCATTTTGTAACCCATTGGACCCAAAATTTCGAAAAAGATAGATCAATGGTGGATCCGAGTAGGCCCACGCACATGGATTCCTTGTTGCTCTAGCCTCTAGGCATGCCATAATAATTGCCAGCTCCAAAACATTTGTTACGAATCTGACCCACCCATATCATTGATTTCATAATACAAAGTAGAAACATGGGTTTTTTTTTCTTTGGTCAAGAGACCAATTGAGACCGTAGAGAATATCGTGTTAAAGTTTATTTAATCGTGTGGGTCAATTTAACTGAGAGTACCTCATATCAAATAAGATATTAGTAAGTTTAATCTAAATCGGTTCATGTCAAATAAAAGTATTCATCATGTTTTATATGCTAATTTAACACCGCTGGTACAACCGTATCACTAAAATTTTCACACTCCAACTCTCTTTTGTTCCGTTGAGTGTCTCTCTTGAGAAACCCTAACCCTAAACTTGTGGAGCTCTCTGGTGTCGATGTCGACAATTCTACAGCCCTTGTCGGTCTTGTCCCATTGTCGCCTGTTTCGTGCAGTTCTCGGCACTTGTGCCTCCCCCTCGCCCATCTTTTGATGTGCTGCCTCCCTTAAAGCCACGAGGTAGAAGGAGATCGAAGCAAAACCCATCTGGCGAAGCTCTCCTGATCTCACTTCCCCCACCGTCCCCCACTCAACCGTCTCTACCATCCACGAAACTCGTGGCCATCTCTCCAGGGTTCTCTACTCCGATAGTTAAGCCACAGAGAGGTCGTCCGCTTAAGGATTTGACTGTTGCTTCCTCTGTAAGCAACATTATGGATTTGGATTCCCCACCATCCATCACCCTTGTTGAAGGTTTGAAGGGGGTGACGTTGTCCACGGTTGTACCCAACATCATCCCGCCGCAACTAACTGCTCAAATCGGTGTCTCGTCGCCACTAAATGCTCCCATCGACGTCTCGTCGCCCCCACGGTGTCAGCACCCTCTTCATGGGAAACCACCCATGGTCGAGCCGGGGAGGAAGGAACTAGAGGCTTTGTGCGATGCGATCTCAATCCCTAATGTGGAGCGCATCCCAGTGATTCTGCCCCTGCTCACTCTGCCACCTAGTTTGGTTCATCGTCGTCTGGTCTTCAAATCAAAGGAAGCCGGTTCTAATTTAGGGGTGAAGGATGTGCTGGATTCCCTCGAATCTAACATGGCTACCTTTCAAGACAGAATTTCGTCATGCTCGTTAGAGGAGGAGGAAGAAATTGATGTTTTGGTACCATACTCTCCGATGAGCCCTCTGTTATGGCTCACCAATAGTTTTCCATGATGGGTAACCTTTGGGGATCTAAGCCTCCCTAGAAGGAGGTTTTGCTCCGGATCATCACCAAAGGTTGAAGGAAGTCGGTTGAGAGCTTTGTGATCAAGGACATTAGTCCCCAGAGTATTCAGGTTCTACTTCGAGTTGAAGGAGGCTCGTGCATGGGTTCATGGAAACGAACCTTGGTGCTTTGATGGACGACCACTCCTGCTAGGGGATTTGGAGCTGATGGCAAGGGAGCCCCCCGCTCTGGATCGCCTTCAACTATGGGTTCACGCTCACGTTCTCCCTCCATTGGAACGGACCCGAGCAACTGAAGAGACGATTGGCTCTACTATAGGGTTGTGTGTCGCTGTACCGTGTGACCAATGGGGCCTTTCTTGGGGAGGAACGGTGAAGGTAAGGTTTTGGCACCTGGTGGAGCGCCCCTTGCGCCGTCATCTGCTGTTACACTTTCGGGAGTTTTCTGACTCGGTCCGTGTCTTGCTCACCTACACTAAGCTGCCTGCATTATGTTTTAATTGTTGATTGATTGGAAACGTAATCCATAAGTGTGACCGGGCGATGGTTGGCACCCCACGGTTTGACTCGTCTATGCTGGAGTTCCAGAGGGATCGGGACGTCAGGCCATACGCAACGGATTGGGGTTATCACGAGTCTTAGAGACATGTATCCTTGAGTACTGCACCTAAGGGCACCTTGCCTCAGGAACGGGGCCCAATTGTATCCTTGAGTACTATACCTAATGGTACAAATCCTCGGGGTCACATCCAGGCCCAGAAGATGGACTCGGGTTGGAAGAACTTGGTGGTCGGCTAGCGCTCTGGTAGTCGGGAACCCAAAACCCCAAGCCTTCCTAGGCACAAAGATAGAGTTGGAGCTGGAGCATGAGTTGGGGGGGTGAAGAGGTGGTCTACTGGTGAACCCCGAGATGACCATGCGAGGGCAGGGAAGTAGTCGCGTCAAGAGGAATAAAGGGATTCAGTGTTGTTGGGACTGGCCTTGGGAGGGGTCCCTAGTAAGAGCTCTACCTCCCTTTGAAACTGATGAAAGCAGGTTCGGTCGCACTCTACAGAGTATGTAGTGGTTAGGCAACACCTTGAGCGGTCATAGTCAGTTTCGTCATAGTTTAGTTTTAGCTTGCCTATATGGCTTTTCCAACACCGTTTGTAACGATTCAGTTGTCTCAGATTTATTTGTAAAGAGACCTTCTGAGGCTCTACATAGTGTAATGGCTCTTTTTATTATTTAAATGAAATATATGCATCTTCTAGTCAAAAAAGTCGTTGGTATCCCTCTCCTTTTAGGGCGAATGATTCCGACCCCTATCCAAAGGATATAGAAGCCTCGTTGATACTTTCCTTTTCTAGGGAAGGATGAATCTAATATCCCCACCCAAGGCAGTTTAGAATCCATAGACACAACTGAGGAAAATGGCCTCGATAAGGCAGGAGCGAGGCACGGTGAGCTGCCTCGCGGGTCTCCATGAGTCACTAAGTGCACCTCAGGTTATATATATGAGGAGTCACACTCTGGTCTCTGTGAATCATATACCGTCTGATTTCCAACTTCCTCCTTTCTCTAACATACCCCTTGATCGAGTGGTACGACATAACAGTATCGGTCATGTCGAGATGGGGAAAGTCCAATGGATTCACAAGGCTCAGCACAGTTGGAATAAGGAACCACCCCTAGCATCTCCTTCGGTCTAACCAGATATTTAGATATAGGATAAGTGTTTCGTCCGTCACCGAGACTGTATCTCATTATGTTAGTTCATTTCCACTCATGTACGACATTTACGACCTTTTAAATTCTATATCAATAAATAGTCTCGTTCATGTGCTAAAAAAGTACTAGAATTACTGAAACAAAAACAATATAGCCTAAGTTATCAGCCATCAAAAAATTTGGCCAATAGGGTTTTTCAAATCTCCTATTCTCCTTCATATTTTTGTAATTATTGTCGCAAGCCATCAGTCACCATGGCTCCCCATCCACCACCACTATCAGGAGGATCCCCGGTCACTCGCCTCGCCATGCGCCGTTCAGCCGTGCCACGAACAATCATACCCACAATTGACAACTATTGTCACCTCGCCCCCTCCCCCCCACCCCCACCCCCACCCCATGGTCACCCCGCCTATTGCCCTTAGGTGATTATAGCCCTCCCCTTCATCTCTTGTCTATACAACAGACCCAACCTAGGCTGGTTGTCCCTACCCTCTCCATACAACCCCACCCTTCTTTAGCTGGGAGAGTTGATGCCCCGATATGGAACATCCTGTCTATGAACCCCACCCCTCACCCCCCATGCACTATCATCGGCCCGGAGATACACGTGGGAAAAACCACCAACAACAATGGATGTTCAAGGGATTTGTAGTACCAGATAGGGCCTAGAATAGCAGATGTACTCGAATCACGGCTCATCCACTAACGCCCCCTCTTTGGAAGGACTCGGGCCTTCCTACTTCATCGCCCGACACAGGGGCCAACGAGGCACTTACGAACTCGGCTAGAGGGGTTCCATCTCACGCGATCCCCTAAAAAATGATAGGGTGCTACGCAACAGGAAATCCCCCCATGGAGAACGATCTTCTTGCAAGTACGGGTGATTAAGGAACTGATCAGTTTAGGATGTGGACCACGAACTACCCGACCAGTACCAAGAGTGTGCATGATTCTACACAAGACTCATATCATTGTGGATACACGACCTAGACTGCGAAGATTAAGAGGCATCTGTCTCTAGGGTAGATACTTCCACCTCCCTACTGATTACCATAGAGATCACACAGCTCCTAGAGCTCGGGATGACCAGGAGATGGAATGATCTGATTTCAAATCAACTACTCGGACCGTTAGATCGAGAAGTGTTACGTAGACCCCTTTGATAAGGATGATGGACCTAGTGGGGCGACAACGAGGCTTGATCTCCAACCTTGCCGGCCAACATGATGATCATGTGGCATTACAAGGTACAGTAGAAGAGCCACACCCCGGCCCCGATAGAATAGACATCCTCTATTCCTCAGCCTCCTTCGTTCTCTGTTATACTCGTTGGACGTATGTTATGACACAATAAACTAGTTCAATTCAAGATGAGGATAATTTACTAGAACTCTTGCACATACCACTGTATGAATAAGGACCCACCCCCTCGTTTTCTCCCTTTTAATACCGGACATATTGCCGTAGGATCATTGTATCGACCGTCACCAGAATTGTATCTCATCATATTTTTATTTCCACGTCTTGCACGATCCTCGTGATCCTTTCTTTTCATTATCAATAAAATTATTTTGTATGCTAAAAAAAAAATACTAGAATTAGTAATTTGATTATAATGCAAGTTGCAACTACGATTATGGTATACCATTAACAATTCTACTGTTGTTTCATTTCTCTTTACTTTTCTGAAATCCTGAAGAAAAGTTGTAGTGATGGAGAACTAAATTAGAGTGGTGGCGGTGACAGATGTGGTGACGGAGGCGGCTTCTTCATAAGAGAAATGGTAGTTCCCCGACCGAAATCTGTGGGATCATGCTTAAGTTTTCTTATGCAGTAGCCGCACATGTTTAACCTCCTACACTTTCCAATAGAAATACTTGTGTATTGGTTAGCAGAGCTCTGGAGAGAGAAATTATGGGGTTATTTAGACGGCTAATGAAAGGGCCCATGTGTTGGCAGGTGAACCTTGGCCCTTCAAACAACCGTTGGTGATCTTTGCGGAGCTGCGTCCGTAAATGCGCCCCTGTGACATATTCTTTATGCATTTCTCGGTGTGGGTGCGAGTTTCTAACTTACCTGTTAGGGCCTGGAAATTAGGAGTGAGATTCCGAATCAGCAAAGGATTGGGAATATGCTTAGCTGCGACGATGATACGGATGAACTGAGCTGAGAGATTGTATGCGGATTCAGGTTCTTCTTAACTCACGTCTACCTCTGCAATGACATATTTGGTTCTAAAAAATGGGTTTAGAGGTATGATATTTACTTCGCCATGAGTATGAATTGCTACTAGATTATTGTCTAGACTATGATTGTGTGGGACACATCTCTAGTGCATGTTCCGTCAGCTCTAGGCTCTGAGGTCCTTCCATGAGGTTCATAGTAGAGTCGTTGGGTAGTTGAATACCAAGAAGGACTTGTAGGAATCGTCCGGGCCCAACCAGGGGCACCTGGAAAGGCTCGTCTAGGACTCTTTATGCTCAAGGAAGAACCAAATTGCCTCCAAACCTTCACATGTAGGATACTCAACCTCCCCCAAGGTTTCAATAGACCAAACATTTGTGGAGACGTATGAGGAGGATCCGTCAGAACAAGAAGAGTCACATGCCGTCAGGCACGCATATGCCTATGCTCCTTCCACCTCACAAGGAAGGTCACATCCCGTCATAGGGTACCCATTGGGTTCAGGTGAAGGATGTAGTTAGAGTAGGAAGACTCCCTTCCCATACACCACACTCTCATGTGGGTAGCTTGTTGGAGTGAGTGGGGATCAGACATAGAATCTATTATTGTAGGTCACAAGATCCGTTCCAATATTGGGGAAACGATCAATTGTGGATTTCCTAAGCTTAGAGGTAGGGAACCTGGATGATTCTAATGTAGCATCTAAGATACAGGAGGGGTCGTGGTGGAGGTAAACACATATGCTTGTGCTAATGAGTACGATTGGGGCCAATAAAAGGGAGGCTAACACCACTCTTTCACTAGTTTGTAGGTGGTAGAGGATTCACCTAGTATTGACATAATCAACCCTAATCTTATTCGGTTTCAGCATCTTAAAGATATTTAGGCCCTCACTATTTACTAGAAGGCGGACGGCGTCCATTGGACCCAGTAGGGATATTCTAGTCGGAACGTGCACCACCCTGATTCTGGTGCCTTGTTGGCTTCGGTGCGACTTATCATCATTAATAGCTGCGTCAGTAATTTTGGTCGCTATAACAATGATACCATGAAGGCAATCGAGCACACCGGTCTATCAAACCCTTCTGATAGGTTTTTATTTTCTTGATCTGCCTATAATATTCGGGCTTGTTACATTTCATTTTTATGTGTGTTTTTTTCAGGCTCGAATTACTATTCCGGTGCCTTGGACTTTTTAACACAGAGCAATTTATTTACTACAAACTATTTTTACGCTGAAAAAAATGATATACCATTAACCTTTATGAAAGCAGTTAAACCTTAAACTTACAGGTTTTCTCAAATAACTTTCCAAACACAACTCATCGTGACATCTCCACCAAATCCTTGTAGACTTGTAGTTGTTACAAAGTAGAAATAGAGAGCAATGGACTATTAACCCCACGTGGTGGCTTAAACATCAAAGCCTCTCCTTTTCGCAATAGATTAGCTATAAGCTCAAAACCTATGCCCCGTGTTCATTTCATTCCTAGGGTTGCATATTTTCCAAGTAAGGTGGTGAATATTAGGTTGCATATATTGTGGGGTTTGGCTTGTCTCCCACACAATGATACAATGATCAATGATGTGCCTTCTTTAACTTTTGGTCCTCTTGGAGCTCACCTTGATTGACTCTCCTACCACTATGCTCCTTGGATAGTTGTTGAATGGATGCGCCTACTTCATATTTTCAATGTGTAGCAAGACCTTCCAAGAAGGGATTAACATTAGATTACTATAATTTTGTTTCATCCATGCTTAACCTTTTGTACAAGTTAACTTTTTTTTACTTAAACTTTGATCATTATACCTGAACTTCCTAGTATTTGACTACTTATCACATAAATTTTTTAAATAGATGCTTAACTTGATTTTGCTTTTACCCTTTTCTTATATTAAATTTAGTTGTATTCCGAAACAAACTAGACACATTGGCTGTGCAAAATCAATATTGGACAAGCCAGCTAGCCAATTTTGTCAAGGAGTCCCAATGAATAAGGACAAGAAGTGAAAAATGTAATAGTATCACATACCAGCCTTGGTCTTTCTTGACTAGGTTTATTTGTATTCCTTAGGTGAGCCTTACTTGCTTTCGGGTTGGTCCGGGGTAGGTTTGTCTCCCCATTTAGATATTTTTCTCCTTTTTTATATCTAGTGCAAGAATGTTGGGAATATCAATCAAAATATTCATGTGACTAACAACTGACATCAAAAAGTTTTTTTTTTCTTTTATTTTAATTGTTAAGAATTTTTTTATTTTTTTATTAAAATATTCAATTTCATTAATTTAAATTATCAACTACAAGTGAGTGCATCAGGAGAAATTCCTGATTACGAAGAACAGACATAGAACACAAATTGTTCGCCATTCTTTTAACATTATAACCGTCACCGACGATATTAGATGAAAAGCCATATATGCCATCGCCATATAGGCAGAAAGGAAAAGTGGGGGGTTGGAAGACGGTACTGGAAGTCCTACTCCGAAACCTGGCCAAAGACTACATCAATAGGAGGAGGCTGTATATGGGGGAAAAGCGACCAAATTTGAACTTCAACGGTTGTATTGGGAGGATATACGCGAAACAGGTTCCCTCATAGGAAAAGTCCATGAATCTATGCTCGCTAGTTTTTGAACCTGTAAAAACGAAATCAGATAAAATAAAAACGGCCCACTCGATTAGCCAAATCCAGAATCGAGAGAGGGGTCGAGGAAGGTGCGGTCGCGGAGGCCAGGGAGATGGACGCGACAGCGGTGACGGCTTCAAATGCGACGGCGACGACGACTTCATATGCGGTTTCAGAGGCGGGCTCAGAGGCGGCTTCAGAATCCCCTGACAGTTCCACGCCAGTATGCGAGTGTCTGGTTCTTCTAGCTGTGATGGGAGGACCCCTGAGCCTGGGTCCCAATTTCGATGTGATTGGACAGTAGCCGGAAGTGGAATATGGGAATTGGGGGGAGGGGAATGGGTTTTATGAGATGGGGGTGGAGATCGAGTTCGCGGCGGATGGACATGTCCTAGCGAGGCAGACAGAGGCATCAGAGGCAGGCAGGGGCATCGGAGACGCGCCATCGTCTTCCACGATGCTCTGGGACCTGATTCCATCCAACCCTGGTCTAGACACAGTAGAGAAAGAGGAGGTTGGGGAACTACGCACTTATGGCGAAGGGAGGTGGCCGGAACTCTGTCGGGAGGATTGGGACCGCCGAGGCCGCGATGGGAGACGACGCGAAGAAACCCGAACAGAGCGTTTTTCCATATGAGTCTCGATTCAGCACAATCTTATTATATTAATTAATATATTCAAGAAATTTTATGTTTGTGTATAATAATCTATAATATTATCTTTATAACTTGTCATGTATGTTAAAATTATGAGATTATAAGAATTCTTAATACAGTAAAAAGTTTTTTTTTTTCTGTTTGTGCGCAGCGCCTCACTCTGTTAGGGTTTGTGTGTTTTGCGATTTTGCTCCGAGTTCCATGGTGGCTTCGCGCGGTGCGAACGGCGGCGAGCAAGGCGGCGAGGAGGGAGTTCGTTGGGGACCCTGTTTGCCAGAGTCGGATAGTTAGGGACTGGGGTTTGAGGCCGCATCTGAGTTTCTGGAGGAGGACCCGATGGAGGAGTTGTTGCCGGCGTCTGCGTCAGTGGGAGCGGAGGTCCTCGGGGCCATGACGGGGACGGGACCGGGGTCAGAGACATCGGTGGTGGTGATCACAGGGGAAGACGACCCCGAGTTGTCGGAAGGAACCTGGCCGGACAGGTCGGGGGCGAAGCCGGTGTGGCGTTTCTCGGCCGCGGAGAAGGCGGGCTGGGTTCCTGGTGGCCGGGTTCGATCGGGACCAAGGAGATTAGGGAGTGGGCTGGCGCAGGGCGTGGCTGCTCGTGGCGGCGACGGTGGGGGTAATGCTCCTCTATTTCCGGCGTCGATGGGGGAGGAGCAAACACCTCCAGTGGCGTCGAATGGGGCGTATTCAGCAGCGGCGGGGGGCTTCAAGCACCCTCGCCTCCAGGAATGAGTGCTGGGAAGGCCAGGGAGGGTTTGGTCAACTATACCTTCTCCCTGGTGTATAGGTGACAAGTGTACCACCAACAGTTGATGAGTTACTTCTCTACCACTTCAGAGTCAACAATCCCGCGTTCAGGAGCCCTACCATTATCAGTTAAGGGAGGACGACGCACACTGACTTACCGGGGGAGTAATTGATCCACCACTGCTTGCTTATTCTCTGGTCTGCTCGATCAGTATCTTATGGTTGTAGTATACTGTATCGGTGTCCTTGGACGCTACCGCAGTCCCACCCCTCCGACCGCCTCTATGTCAAAGAGCAAAATTTATTTCTCTGCATTTGTCTTTCATGTTTTGTTAGTTTGGTTCCTTTGTACGGTGTCTCTGATTTCCGAAGGCACCAGAATGCTTTTATATTAATAATATTATCGTTTCTCTAAAAAAAAAAGAGATTATACTTCATGTTTAGGTATCAAACCCAAATATAATTGTATGGTTGGAAGGTAAAGTCGAGACAAAATATGTACCAAAATAACTCCCCTTGATATGTATTTATACATTGAAGAAGATGGTGTAGGCCAAATATTACATGAAGGTACATTAACATGTGCATGATTAGATTAAGAAACCAAGCAGTTTATCTACACAAACTATGTTCACTCCACCTATGATCTAGTCTTGTGCATAAGTTAAAACTAGCACACTTGTTTGCTTTCACTCTCAAGATTGATCCACTCTCTTCCTTTTAGGCATGATAGACAAAGAGGTTATGGTTTTGGCCGCAACAACCTTCCTCACCAGCAGCCTCCACATCGCATCATTCCCTCCTTTCTCAGGTTGCGTTTTCAACTTGAATTGCCTGCCACAAAAATAAATATCAATAAACCCAAGTCAAGCTACAAACAAAGTGTGTAATTACAATGAAATGGATAGGCCTAGATTTCAATGCCATGATATTTTCTGATGCCAAATATGTGATTGTCTTTTACACAACGTTTTTGAAACGTGTCCGCAATTGCCCCCATTCATGAATCTAGCCCACTTTATGTATCAACTTGCAGTTCTGGTCTAGACATGACGAATCTTGGGGGTCCAACTAGTGACATACTATAAAAATATCGGGCATGTCCGATGCAGACAACGAATGCAAATCTCCTAACCAAATCATTAACTAGAACAAACCCAAGTCTCGATCTTTAACTAGGAATTAAGCAAAGTGGGTTTGATAGATTTAGACAAGTTACCTGCAGAGAGGGACTTTGCAGGAACAGGGTCGATCGCACATGGAGGAGTGGAGTCTAAGGAGCTGCCACATCCGCTTGCACCTTGTGCACCTTCCATTGATCCTCCTTTTGCAGGTCGCGAAGTGCTTGATAAGGAGCTGAAGGCCCTCACAGGTCGAGAACTTGCTACAAGGTTCCTTTTTTATCGACTCCACGCCATGTGGACCGACGCTGGTGCACCCTTCGGTGCAAATGTGCTCCAAACACTCCATTGCTTCACTTAGCTGCAGATACAACCTCTGCTCCTCCTTCTGCTTCCTTGTCATCCTTTTCCTCTGCAATCAAATTACATTAGTACCCAATAAGAGATAGATTTAGAGGGGTATAGGGTATGCTGTGACATACCCTTATCCAAAAGAGTTACATAAAATTGTAAAGTTTCCAATATTTTACTAGTCTAAATCAGAATTGGTATGAAAACGTTATGATCATTTCAAGATCTAGTTTGCACATGATTTGCACTGAAATGTACATAGTTTCAATGTGATGGTAAATTATATTTTTGGATCTGCCATGTACCTAATTACTATTTGTTAACGTTAGACTTAAATTAATTTAGTCTTACATGTAGGTTGCAAATGATTTACATTGGAATATACATAACATACCCTAAATTATACTTGTGGATCAGCCCATGTAACCAATTACTATTTGATAACGTAAGACTTAAATTAATTTAGTCTTAATATTTACTCACAGTTTCGGCTTCATCGATGAATTGGAGAATCTCTAGCTCGAGCCAAGGGTCGTGATCCTGCAAAAACTTCCAGCTTTCGGTGTTCTCCACGGCCTTGAAATGCTTGCCGGCAAGTTTCATACACTTGAGGTAGAGATCCGGTGCGTCGCAGAGACGCGCCAGTTGAGCCAGGTCCACGAGGTTCTCGGTCGTGATCTGTTCGGTTAAGGCCTTTGTGCATCTCTGTTTCAACCGAGGGACCGAGTATACGTGAGACAGTACCAGTAGATGGACCCCATACTTCTCTAGCTGCTCCTCCGTGCACCTGATCAGGTCAACTGGAATCAGGAAAGGAAGATTCTTGGCAGCCGTCGATGGAATATTCAAATGACAGCGTGTCCTAATAGATTAAGATTAGGAATCGGACGGACCTTGAGGAGTATAGGAATCTGACGAAGGCTCTGACGGCGTCGCAGGGAACGCCGAGGATCGGAATCACTTTCTCCGAGCTACGGTGCTTTCGCGGCCGATCTATCATGTTCTCGAGCACCGGCGAAACTGAAGCCTTCATTCATTTCAGACCAAATAAACAAATAAATCAGAATCTTCCACACACAAAAAACTGCTAAGTCTATGCGAAAATTGAGATTTCCAGGAACAAACATTTGGCGACAAATACAATAGTCGATTAATCGGAATCGCAGTCGAATTTCGGTGAAGCACGAATTTAAAGAAAATTACCAGGATTGCGGCGTGGGCGGGAATGCGGAGGCCGCCGGAGGTGAGGATTTGGATGCCAGGTACGGCGGTGGCGGTGCTGTGATTCTGTTCCATGTCGATGGAGATGGAGTCTCAGGCAAATGATGAAGAATGTTAGCGAGTTGTCTGAAATGGTAGGAAGTGGTGTGGGTGTTGGTGTTGAAACTTGGAGAAAATAAGGAGAGGAGGGAGAGACAGAATGTGGAGAGGGCAATGAGGGTGTCTGTAATTATATAGACAGAAATGTTCATATTTTACAAGCGTGTCAACCGCCCAGGTCATCTTCTCTGACCCACGCGCGCTCTTTTTTTCTCGCCACCATTCCGAAGTTACCTCGCAACTATCACCAATATGATTATTGACATTCGTTTTGACTACAAGATTACAAATTTACAAAATTACAATACATCTTCAATTTCAATCGACTTTAACTGATAATATTTTTTTTTAATTCAATGAAGTTTGATCTATTCTTTTATTAGAATGGTTCGAATATGAGTCGAGGTTCTCTCTAAGTCAGTATTAACTATTTTTTGATTCATGGAGTTTTTTTCTCTTTAGAAATTGTCCCATTTATTACGGTTATCATTGTGTTTTTATAAGCGATGATCACCACTATCATTGCATCATGCCATTTCTTCCTCTCAGCCATCTTTACCACAAATTTTGGGTTTGAGAGACTCAATAATCGTAGTGGTCACGACTCTCTCGACAGCATGCACTAACTCCTTTATGGCGAAATTGCTCACCTTCACCACCACCGTCCCGACCACCTACCGCTACTCCACCTCCATCTCATCCTACTTCACAGGCATCGTCGCCGCCTTTACTCCGGACCCCCTCTCAAACTGGTCAGGAGAACAGATCCACGATATCCCGTCCTCATATATATCACTACTCACAACCGAGCTCCACCGTCGCCTCTGCCTCCTTCCCCGCTAGCTTGTGGATCTGTTGAGGTCCCAAGGAGAAGCCATCAAAGTCGTCGCTCCCCTGATCAGCCCCCGTCTTCTCTAAAGCCTCCACCGACGAATCCTCCTCCTTGGCCTCCACTTATGTCTCATCCTCGATCTTTCTCCCGGTTTTTAGCCGCCGTGATCATTTGGTTCTATTTTACTTTCTCTATTTTTCTTCCTATTTGTAAGGTTTAACCGTCCATCATGTCATGTGATCCCTCCCAAACCACACGCGTCCATCAGAGGTTCCTCTTTGAGGATCCACAAGTTTCCATATTATCATGGTTGGGCTCAGGTCAAGCTGGATTTGGTGTTCAGTTCAGGTCTAGTTAGTTTTTTCAGTTGCAAGTGTCTTATTTTTATGTTCTTACTAGTTGTTTGGTCGAGTTTAAGGTTATTTGTCCGACCGTCTTGGTCCATACTATTGGATATTCAAAAACCCGTCTATGCCTCAGATTCTTTTAGAGGATTAGTTGTAGTCTGTCTGAGGATGCACTACTACCCCATTATTTTTCTTTTCTTTTTTGTTTCCTTTAAAGTAATAAAAAAATAATTCTTACGCTAAAAAAAAGAATGGTTCAAATCCAAATATTTTGGAAAATACGGTTATAGTTATAGTCTGGCTGAGGATGCACTACATGAGTCTTATTCATAACTATATTGTCTTTGCCTCTGAGTCTCATGTTGGCCTTCTTCTGACCTTCATGACATATATCTTGGGAGGAGGTGAACTCGGGATCGGTCGACATGTTCGTCTTAGAAGAGAAAGGAGCGCTCCGGCTCATATGAGCCATCCTTGTTCAATCTTGTTTGTTTGCTTACTTCACTTTCGACATATTCTTCGACATCGGGGGGAGGTTGGTGTTGGAGCATGGAAGGGCGGAAAACTTAGCTTTCCACTTTGACCGGTCCTTCAAAATATTCTAGCAATGCTTGAAAGTGAAAACATATTTCTTGGGGTCGTTCCTCTAGTATTTTACTTTTGTTGGGGTTTTGTGCCCTAGTACTAATCCACATTGACATGTTACAAACGTCCTTGTGAGTAAATAAATCAGTTGGCAAACGTTTTATTTTCATTAAGTTGTAATGTTAGTAAAATCGTGAATATACTACTTTTTCTAAGGTATTAGGGAGCAGCTCCCCAATAGTATATCTCTTAGAAACAAATGAGTGAGTCTACTCACTCGTCCCTAGCCTAAACTGATAGTTAGAGCTAGTGTGATTTTGACGAGATGATCATGTTTTACTGATCATGCATATAGAGATATGGTCAAAGTCACAACTACCATAGAGTTTGACGTTTGGACGACCCACCTTGAGAATACTCCATAGAACAAAGAGACATGAGTATATCTCAACTATTAAAGTAGTCTTTAGTCCTACGACCATGACATCACCATATGATCTATATAAGGTGGATTCATGGCTTGACATAACTTGATGTTTGTCTTAATAGATAGTTATAAAGGTTATGATCGGACATGGATGCACACACGTGAGACATATGGGTGATGGTAATAGGGACTTATCACTTGTATTACACAAGTTAGATGTCATCATAACGACCACTCTTGATGAGTAGTGGGTTTCTAAAAGAAGCATGGTCATGCGTTTGATTAGTGACCTACATTCCTCACTCAGAATCAAGAGAAGATGTTGAGTTTGAATTAGAAATAATGATGCTTCTATACCTTTGTTCAGTCGAGACACTCACCAAAAATGACAAGAGGGTAAAACTACTTATGATAACCGGACTTGACGAAGTAAAGGTCATTAGCTCTATGACTTGGGAAATCATGGGCTCACTAGAAGTTACCCATGTCCCGTGGGTGAAACATCTTGTTTCATTTCACTACCAGTACTCATAGATTCCTAAAGGGTCACACACTATAGAGAAAGACCATAACAAAGTGGATGAATTGGTTTCGATTAAATAAAATGATGCACAATTATATTTGATATGATAAACATATCGAGTTTATTTTATTCAAATAGAAAAATAAAATGGTCAAATATATCAAATAGTTAGGGCTTGGTTGAACACTCCTATAGTCCAATAGGGGTATTCAGCCAACTTAATTAATTGAATATATTTTTAGCACTTTATTTAATTAAAAAGGATTAAAAAGAAACCCTAAACTCTAGAAGGTCTAGAATACGAAATGCTAGTTGGACTAGTTTAAGGTTTCATAATCCTATTTGGCTTAGACTTAAAATAAGACCAACACCTATAAATAAAGGGCTAGCTTGACCGAAAATTATAAGCATCACTGCTATGATTTTCGGCCACCACATGGCGAGTTGAGAGTTCTTCATTCAAGGGCTACTAGCGTGTTCAGTTGTGGATCAAAAAAATTCGTGTGGATACCATTAAAGGGCGAACACTTGGGCGCCTATACATACACTTCTAAAGGTCCTCATCTCGAACCGATTGATTGAAAGTACTCTTCATTGCGGCAATCTCCGTTAAATTATCGCATGAATTAGGAATTACATGAATGTGTGATCTATGTTATTTGGATTATAACCGTCAAAAGTTTAGGAAATGTTTTTTTCCATTGTGTTAACGTAACACATCCTATAATACAAAATAATTTGCGTTGTCAATCAGTTGGGCCTCCGACTACAACTTTTTTAGATGTTCACAAGCTGGAGGAAGTGGCCTTGGAACCACATGATCTTCTGGTTCATTTGTTGCCTATGTTCCTTACATTTCTTTGGTTTACATTTCAGGTCTTGGGTTTGTTCGCGAGTATGAGCTCCTGCCAGACGGACTTCCAATATTGTTCTGTCTTCATCTTTCCCACTTACTTTATCGATGGAGTTTTTGAACCATGCTCGACGTATGTGTTCTTCCTCGTAAACCCTCCATTTCACCCTCGGCATGGTGGTGCTTTTTTTCTTTTCTTGGTTTGACACTAGATTGCGGTGCATCAGAATTTGGGTTGGTGGAAAAAGTTGGGAAAGATGACTAAGTTTAAACATTTGATTTCCGATGAGTGAACCCAAAATTTGGATGTCCGAGTAAAGTAGGGTTTCATCGGCCTGTCTCTCGTGAAGTCGCCATCGAGTAATGCTTCGTAGTCCATCTGAAAAATAAAAATGGGAGAAATATGGGATTAGAAGAGGTCAGAAGTGTGAAAATGAGGTATGAAAAAAAGATTTAGAAATGGGTTATATTTGTAGAGGTGAAAGGTGAATTTTCGGGGGTTGGGAGAAGAGGTCATCGTTGCAACCACGTGACAGCAGCGCACTGGTACGCTGACTAGTTGTTGCGTTGACATGACAGCATCGTATTGGTTCTCCAAAATAGTCGTTGGCGCCACATGTCCTCGAGTGCCCGCTGCCTTACCACTTCCTCTTACGCCGCCGCCACCCTCATCCAACATCGCTCACAACGTTGCACACCCACTTCATCATATGTCGCCAATGCCACTAACGCTACCTCCTCCGCTACCACCATCGCCACTCTACTTCCACAAGACTCGCTGCCACCGCTACCTCCTCTGTTACCACTAAAGGCATTGCCACCTCTGATCCTGCCACCAACGCCTTCGCCACCATCCCGTCTACTATCGGGGCTGCCTCTACCTCTTATGATGCCTCCGCCGGAAGCCGGCCTAATACCTCACTGGTATCCGCCTTCGTCGCTTGCGATACATCTTACGCCACTTCCAGCAATCCTTGCGTGGATGCGCCATTCTCATCCACTGGATTTGGAACCTTCCATCGGTGCGAACTCGGTGCACCAACCGTGTTCGTTGGACCAGGATTCTGACACCCCTGAAGTGTGTGTGGGGACGCCCTCCTCGCCCTACCGAGGTCGGTGTAAATCCGATGTTCTGGTTCCCCCGTTTTCTGATGTTTTCTTTGGAAGCTCTCTATTCCTTCAACCGCCTCATACCAGATATGTCGAGCATTTTCAGATCGAGACAGGAAACAAACCTCATGGCACCCACGTCTACCACCAGGGGCGGATTTAGGTAGGGCCCAGGGGGGCACGTGCCCCCCCTCAAATTTTAATTTTTTTAGTTTGTACCATATATGTTTTTTAATTTTTTTAATTATACCCTTAGAATTTTTATAATTTTGCAAGTGTGCCCCCCTCAAATTTTACTTTTTTAGTTTTTATTGCCTATATTTTTAGATTTTTCCAACTGTATCCTTAGAATTCTTTTAATTTTTAATTATACCCCCTCAATTCTTTTAAATTTCTTGATTTTACCTTCACAAAATTAAAGCTTCTTAATTGTTTTATGATTCTTATTGTTTAAGTTTCTTAATTATTTTATATTTCATATTATTTAATTCTTAATTTTAGTTTACACAATTTTATTTTTATTTACCTTTTTTCGGGTTTGAGACTATCAAAAATTTGACATTTACATTAATGATAAGCCTTCAGACAAAAATGTTATATTTGTCATTAAGAAATTATAATAAAAACATCTTGTATAAGTAATAAGTATTAATTTATTATTTTTACGTGGTATTAAAAAAATTAATTTTAGTTGATATTATTTGAACGTTATATACTATTTGTAAAAAAAAAAAATTGGTGCCGCCCCTCACTAGAAAAGCTGGATCCGCCACTGTCTGCCACTATAACCGAGGCATTGTCCTCCCACCAACTATCTCTGGTATAGTCGGTCATTTTGTTACAAAATTAGCGTTCGATGTCTACGGAATAGAACTACGTCCCCCTCTTTTCTTTTCCAATTTTATCTATCTATGTATTGTTTAATTTTCCGATCAATAAAATTTCTCCTATATGCTAAAATATCCATAATTTTCACCTCTCTTTTTCTATGTTTAAGAATATAAAAAAAAATTAAAGTTTTTATTTATTATCTAAAAACATTATTTTTTAAAAATTAACAGATAATATAGTAAAAATAAATAAATGCGTATGTAAAAAAATACCAAAACTTACCACACAAAAAAACTTACATACCATGGTTTTATTATAATGCTCTCTAGCTCTGCTAGGGTTAGGGTTTTTGTCGCGTCTCTAGCGCAGAGGATTTCCCTTACTCGGTGTAATCGTCGTATCTCCTGGCCACGTTCCGGTCATCCTAATCCGCTCCCATGACGTTGTTCTCACCTCTTTCCAACCCCTACATCAACCTTTCTTCCAATGGTTGTCTCTCCGGCTCCGCCCGTGCTTCACGCCCCGTCGCCGTCACACGACCCACTATCGTCGCCTCCCAATCCTCCCCATAACCGATCCTCATCTTCGAGCAGCCCCCGCCGCCTTCTGATCCCTTTTCGTCTTTGAAGCTGTCGTCCCCCTCTCTAAAGCCGCCGTCGCCGTATCTAAAGCCACTATCGGCGCGTCCATCTCCCTGGCCTCCACCACCGCACCCTCCTCGACTCCTCTCTCAATTTTGGACTTGGTTCATCGAGTGAGTCTTTTTATTTTCTCTGGTTTTGTTTTTGCAAGATCAAAACCTAGCGAGCAGAGATTCAGGGACTTTTCCAGGGAGGGAACCCTGTTTCACATATATCCTCTCAATACTACTAATGCAGTCCTTGCTTGAGATTTAGAACGGGACTTCCAGTACCGTCTTCTAGTCCCCCACCCTTCCTACTTGCCTTTATGGCGCCTCTACAGCGTTTCAATATCGTCTGTGATGACATCCCGAGATCTGTTTCAACATGTTTCATTTATGTTTTCAAAACTGTCTACAACGATTATATTGATAAAAAAAACTATGAACTCCGTGTTCGATATCTGTTTTTTTCTATTAGTCAGAATATGTTTCTTGATGTACATCTCGTTCATGCTTTACTATTAATAAAAGTTGCACCTTCTGGTTAATAAAAATTTACATAGCACGGAGAACTTGTATACTATCATCCCTGTATCTGTCCAAACATATACCACCATACAAGAGAGCGTGCAGCATGGTCACCCTTTCAGTTACACGTGTCGCTTCCCTTTTCTTCCACAAACACAATCTTGTATCCAACTGGTCCCACCCGACTAACCATTGCGTTCCACGTGTCACATTCAGTTGACGGGATTCTGATTACGCTGTACCTAGTATTTAAATGTGCGGTCAGCAATGACGAGGAGGGATTTGGGTCGGAACGGACGGCGCTTAGGCCCACGGACTTGTATAAGCATATTAATATATTTGGATTTGTGGTAGAGACGTAGAAGAGTTATGTTATTGACCAATCGGACTAAATATTAGTATTGTGTGGACGGTATTATGAAAATGATTTGGTCCACTTTTGCATTGTTGCCAGATGAGCTTTGTTGCTTGATTATTTTAAGAAAATAAAACAGTGAATCGGAGAAGAAAGCAGGAGTCCTGATTACGGTCAGGATTCAGGAAGGAAGTCAAGGGGGGATGTCACGCGTTTGTTGTAATGGTTTAGTTTTTTTTTCTGTTTTCACGAATTCTCAGCACATGTGTAAATCAAATACTATTTTTACTCATAGAATTCCAAAGACAACCAAAATACAATTACTTTTTCGAATACTTAAGGACTGGTTAAACAAGGGAGGACATGACAATTATACACCAGTGATTAAACCAGTAGCCGGAACTCTACGCTTAATTATTCTATTCAACGTTTGTTTCGTCGTCCTCATATTTTGCCGTTTCGTTTGTATTTCTGATAACGTGAATGACCCCTCTCCAATCACGACTGATTCCTCATTATCTCGCCTATGGTTTTTAGGCAACCGAAACGTAGGAAGATGATTCATAAAAAACCTTCAACCTCTGTTCTTTCCACACTCCTCTCTGATGTCACGTAAATGGCCACCAATGACTTGGATCCCTCGGACGTCTCATCCCCTTCCTTCACCCACCGTACGCCGGCCTTCACCCTCACCCTCTGTGTATGATGATCTGCACAACCATGACCATTCAGACGCGAGAAACATGGGTGGTGCTAGGACTCCCAGGGATTCGCCCAGAGTCATCTGTGCCTCCTGAATCGGCCAGAACTTTATGGCCTTCGCGGTCAGAATTCCGTCCCTTCTCTCATCCTGGAGTGGTAGACTCCTCGCCTGCGATCGGTCGTCTCGATGGTAGGTCGTTCTATCGGGCCTCAGCCTTGATCCATGGCCAGGCTTCCGCCTGGCCTCAGAGCCATGTTCTCTCACGTCCCCTCCGCCAAAGAACGGATGAATTGTATGACGCATGTACGAGGGCTAGGGAGGCACACTTATACTCGCTCCCCGCTTGACGTCCATCATCCTGCCTAGACCTCCTATGTCTGTTAGGACGTCCAAACTCCGATCCACCCAACCTTTCTTTCGCTAAAAAAACAAGAGATGACCAGGCGTGGTGGAATCTTCCATAATTATGTTTTTGTTTTTCATATTTCAAGCCATCCTGTGTAGCCCACTCCGGCATATCCAGGCCTCGATCTTTCATGGAGCTAAAAGCCCAACACGGTTATTCCAGGCCTTGTAGTATTGGACACAGATTTGACCACAATAATGTAAAATACTATTTGTAAAGTCATAATCCTTGTGACCCAACTAATTGATTCTGTAATCATGACAATTAAGATTGGGACATTTTCTGTCGGTACAAAACAAGTCGGAACATAGAAAAAATCCCATTGTTTTGTCATGGACTCTGACCCGAAATTAACATACAAACACAATACAAGCATATTAACACTATAACAACATTGCAACTACCATCATAACTGCAAATAAACTGGAAACTTAAAAGAGTATAGCCGTTTGGAGCAGATGGTGAAGTTACATGATGAGAGGTTCAGGTGGTCCACATTGGCTTCATCTTTCCCTTTCTTTAGTTCCTACTAATTGTATTTGTATTTGTCTGCCACATGCTTCTGCCTCCGGACCACGGCCTCGTACCACAACCTCCCAACTTGAGAACCACACCTCGGCTTGCTCTCTTAAGGTGAACTGAATATTTAGTATATACAAAGTATAGTTGCTAATCTTTGATTTGTAGCATCCAAGGTTCTGTGATGCAAGGACTTCAAAGTGTCTGTGAATAGTGATTGGTTTTACCGACATTGATAAGAGATATCCCAACACTTTATTTTTGTCAAATATGTAATTGAGAGAGACTGTCCATTTCCATAATCCCATCCCATGTGCCTTCTTTAATATAATCTTTTAAAATAAAATGAAATCAACTAACTTTTTTTTGTAATATCCAAATGGGCCCTCCTCCTACAATTGATAATTCCATACCTTGCTATCTTCCTTGTTACTATCATTATTAATCATTTTACGAACATGCATTTTATTTTGAACATGATATATTGAAGAAAAAAAAGAACTTTATTAGCTAATTTAACTCAACGAACAAAAGTTTGACGAATAATTTTTTGAACGAGAGGTGAAATTTTATAAAAGAAAATATATTAGAACACCGATGTGCGTCAGGGAACATGTTTCCTGGCCACTAAGGTCAGACACAAAAAATGGTTCACCGATCCTTTTTTTACTAGAACCGTCACAAACGGTATATGGATGCCATATAGGCAATGATAGAATATGAGGGATGAGAAGGTGGTACTAGAATTCCTGCTCCGAAAACTAGTCACGGACTTCAACAATAGTGGTGGGAAGCAAAGCATCGACCAAGGACCCCTCCCAGGGCCAGTCCCTGTTGCTCAGGTTGTCTACCATCCCTCTTGGCGGTGTTGTTTACCAACCCTCGCATGATCATCTCGAGGCTCTCCAACAGCAGACCTCTTGAGCACCAGTTGCGAGCAGCTCCCACAACATCAGGTTCCCTGGAAACGGGCACTGGAACTTTAGGGACCGATCCCCAAAGTAGTTGGTCGGTCACTAGTCGGGTGCTAACCTTAGCCGCAATACAGTTAGGTACAACGCTCGGGGAAACACGGGGACTCCTATTCAAAGATAGGGAGTCTTTAGGTACAGTGCTCGAGGAGACTTTTCCAGATCCTGGCAGGGTAGACAGCTGAACAGATGTACTCCAGTCCGTTGCATACGGCTACACCTGCTTGTCCCTCCGATGCTCCAAAAGAGAGGAGTCATACCGTGGGGTGCCTCAGACTTCACACTCGCAGTCCTCGACAGTGTGTCCAAGCCTCCCACAGTTGTAGCAGAAGCATGGTGTAAGTCAGCTCGATCTTAATCGGGTCTGGGAACTCCTTGAACCGCATGACCATTCCTCGCCGGAGGGGCCGCTTGATGAGGTGCCAGAAGCGGACCCTAACCATGACCCCCCAGCACATCCTCCACTGGTCGTTCAAGACCTCAACACAAGCACCCAACGCGTCCCCAATGGACATCCACGTCGCCTTGGTCCAGACTAGAGGTGCCAGACCCCGTACGTACACCCACAGTTGCATGCGATCCGATACCGACAAGTCCCGGGCGCAAGGATCCAGATCCCCAAGGAGTAGAGCCCGCCTATCGAAACACCATGGTTCATTACTCCGAACCCATGCACGTGATTCCGATGACCGAAAATAGAAGCCAGAGAGGGTCGGGCCCAACTCTTTGACGATAAAACCCTCCGCAACTCGTCCCCACGCGGTGGTGGTGATCCGAAGTAGCGTCTCCTTGCGGGGGGTGTTGGTGACCAGAGCTTCCCCACCATACCCCATTGTTTACTTGGAATAGCCGTGGAGATGACCGGAGAGAATGGCACGACAACCTCAACCTCCTTGTTGTCCTCAATCGAGCATGAAGACAACTCATCCTAGAGAGCCGTCAGAGAGCCATGGAGGTCAGAACCCAACTCAACATGGGTCAACGAAGGCTCAGGCAATCCTCGGGTCTGTGCCCGACCTCGAACATCCCTCCCGAGATCGTAAGGCCAGCGGGGACGAGGGGGTCCGATCCCGATTAGGGTGGCACTAGTCCAACCCTAGAGCTTCCTCCGCCGTCCTAGGAAGGTCCTCCATTGGCGCCTTTCCTTTCGTCATATCCCTTTGAAAGGGGACATCCACAGAGAGGACGGTGGCGTCGAGAGAAAGCGGTGGCGATGCTTGTTGCAGAACAGGGGCTACAACCCTAGGAGCCGCGTCGCCAGGAACGGTTGGAGGCAGAACCTGGGACGGAGAACCCGTCAAGCTAGGGTTGTGTGGAGGCGAAGGCAGGACCACGCACGGCGCAGGAGGAGGTGGCCGCGGGTTGCTTGAAGACGAAGCAAAGGTGGCCCGCCTTGTTGGACGTCCCCGCCTCGGTTTCGCGTAGGTTGAGGAGAGATTACCCCCATGGAGAAGGGCACCAGCTAGGTCGAGAGGGCCGAGAGTATCGCCAGAACAAGAGGAGAGGGAAGTAAGGGAGAAGAACTCGAACCGAGTGGTTTAGGTCTTCTCATTCGGTGAGTCTTATCCCTAGCACCGGAAACGGACTGCGAGGGATTGGACTGTACCGAGGTATTGACCACAGGGACGGCACGAGCCTCAGGCGTAGCATCACCATCAGCGACAGGTGTAGCCACAACAGTCGGCATGACAGCGGCGGGATTAGAGGAAAACACCGTAGCTGTAGCTAAGACTAGGGTTTAAGTCTCAAGTTTCGAAAAAGAATTCTACAATTTAGTTTGATGAATAATTAACTCATTTCACAGATGATATCGTATTGTTATATGACCTACTAACTTATTAAACCTTTTATTGGACTAAAATTGTTTAGTTTTTTGTATGATACATGTTTAATCATATGTTTCAAATTACAGTTCTTAGTTATCTTTATGGATCGCTAACTGTACTTATTTTTCATTTCGTGATTCATGAATATGTGATCATGTCGGTTGTTGATATTTTATATAGAAGATATCCAATTTAGTAATATTTATGCAAGACGTTAAACTTTCCAAATAAATTGGTAAAGTTGGATAGCTAGGAGAAAGCCAAGCCTCCGAGCTGTAGGTCCGTTTCCACTGTCTTTTCATGCACTTTTTTGTTTCGATGCTAAATTTGCATGGTAATTTTTGTTCGAGTAAATAAACTTACATAATAATAATATGGTAGGATTTTCAAATTTCATTCCATAGTCAAACAGTATATATATAATGAACACATCTGCACTTGCTTATCCCTATAAATCCCCCATCCTTGGTGGTGTCCCACGCCGAGGTTGTAATAATCTCTAACCTTGACCCAAACAAAATAATACTAACCATCGGGTCAGGAGGAAACAAACATCGGCCATGCATGCACCAACTAATTAATCATGTCTCTATAGTCTATACTGACACTAGCAACGTGAACCCTTCCTGCAGTTAAGTGACCCTGCATTGGTTGTTATCGCTGCCACCAGAGACGATGGCCTCGCGCCCAAGCTCGACGCCCTTGCGTACCTCGAAGACGCTCCCGCCCCTGACGCCGTGAAAAATGCTCCGTTCACCAACAGGTCCCCCTCCGACCTCCAATTCCAATGCTTCCACTCGCTCTCAGGCGCATCCTCGTGTTTTGTCACCTACAAGACATCAAAAATTAAGGAACCGGAACGAATGTTTTTAATGTTATTTAAATTTAAAGAAAAAGTACCTCTTTGCTGAATCGAATATTTGGAGCAGTGAACCTGTTGCCCTGACTATTGATGGTCGGGTTAGCACTTCCTCCAATGGCATACATTTCCCAATGGGTGTAGTCATTGTTTACCACATGGAAGTATCCATGTCTACATCTGAAAAATAAATATGTGACATGATTTAATATTTTAGTTCATAAAAAAAAGTATTTAACTTAATTTAAACTAAAAGGATAAGTTAATACCTTGGCATTCTTTGGACAAGTCCTTCACCAAAGTGATTAAAGGCAATAGTGACTTGCATGTTCTTGTCCTTGGTGTAAGTATCGCTGTGGCCGAGGAGCATGACTTTATCGTGGTGGGTCATGTAATTGTTGGAGATGGTGATGGCGGTGGACCCTTCAACGGCGTCGATGAGGCCGTCCCTGCAGTTGGAGAGCGAGCAATGGTCCACCCACACGTGGCTCCCGCCGAAGATGGACACCCCGTCGCCGTCCGACACGGTCCTCCACCCGAAGTGCCTTGGGGAGTCCCGCACCATAGCGTTGCCCCCCTGCTTGCAGTCGTGGATGTGGATCCCGTGTATGATGATGTTCGTCACGTACTGTACGGTAATGCAGGGCCCACCGGCGATGTGCACGCTCGCGCCGCGGCCGTCGATGGTCTTGAACGAGTTCATGATGAGCTCCTCCTTGAGCTTGATCACCATGTCGCGCTCGAACACGATCCACAGCGGCTCGTCCTGGATCACGGCGTGACGGAGCGTCCCGGGCTTTGGCGTCACGGCGTTGTTGTCGCTCGAGTCCTTCACCACGTAGATCTTCCCGTCGCGCCCGCCGATGGCGTTTTTACCGAACCCGATACCGCAGTCCGCCAGCCGCTGCCGGTTCTTCTCCCAGTTCGGGTCGCACCGCCAGCAGTCGTCGATCGGGTTACCCGTTCCGCACGATAAATACCCCAAGTTCCTCCTTGAAATTGAAGCATTTATTTTCCTGTACCCAAAACCACACAAACGTAAACAATTGAGACAACAACATTTTTACGTGTGATTTTAAACTTTAGAAACTCAGGGTTTTGGTAGCTTACCGGTTCACCTCTTGAACGATGAGGTCGCGGTCGTGGACTGGCGAGGAGGAGGAGAGGAGGAAGAGGGAACAGAGGGAAAGGAGGAGAGTGAGTGACATATTTGTTGTGGTTTTTTTTTTTTTTTTGAGGTTTTGGTTGTGTTTGTGTTCGGGTATGGGAATGGGCTTGGGTTTTATAGAGGGAATTAAAGCCGAGGTTAAAGGCGTGATTATTTACAACATCTCATGTGGGTTCCATACCATTGCGGCTTGTGATTTCGGGTTTTACGAGATTGGGTAGTTTTTGGCCGTTAACCAACTCCTCTTTCGTTACTTACTTTAAATTCTATTGGAAGGTAAGTTCAACGACAAAAAGAATCTACCGGATGTCACTCTTTAACTAGAGTACTACGGATCGGGTACAAAATTCTCTCCCTAACCAGTCAGACTATAGCAAGTGTTGTAAAAGCTTCTGTCTGAACATCTATTAATCTTTGTTAAAATAGAGATTTTTATAATAATGGAAACTTTGTTTCCTAATCCCTTTTGATCTTTGTTTTCCCATTTTTAATCTGAGTTTACTTTTCGTGACACTTCCTAACTATCACTTTTCAATTTTTGGCAGAAAGTATCGTTTACCGTTTATTTTGACGATTCCGTTAGTTTTTTTTGCCACGTGTCACTTCACCCGTGACGACACGTGGGCAAAAAACTAACGGAATCATCAATTTTTGATAGTTTTTGCAAAAAATAGAAAAGTGATAAAAGTAAACCTAGGTTTGGAAATGAAAAACAAAGCTCAAATAGGGTTAGGAAACAAGGTTTCCCCTTTATAATATTGACTTGATTTTTTCAAATCTATCTACAATCGTCAAATTTATTCCAGTTGGATCAATATTTTAGACATCACTGGCCATGACCAATTTTTAGAATACTAATTATAACTAACTAGGTTACTATATGACTCTAGTATTAAAACTTTAATTATTTAACAACTTATTTATGTCATACGAGTATGGTTGTTTAGAACAAACAACATATGTATATGCTAATGTTTTTTTAGAGTTGGAAGAAAAATTGATTTGTTACAGGTATTATCATCTTAGCACAATTCGTAGTAAAACCACATTTATATAGAAATGTTTCTATTTTTCTGAAATAGAATAAAACATGGTATTGATTACCCATGTTCTGGTTTCTCTTCAGTTTTCACCGTACTGCTTTTGAACTTTCCTCTTAAAATAGCTTTTAACCAGAGCCATCATCACGAGACAGAAGCACGTGCGTTTGCCTTACGAACCAGAATTGCAGGGTCCCACCGACCTTTTTATCCGAAATTTCCTCATTTCCCACTTACGTTTCGTCGACAAAAAATCATAACCGCAAAGGTCGCCTAACTACACGCGAGTGCTGACATGGCATCACCACCACCTCTCCGTCTGCCACGTGGGACCAAGGGCTCCCGCCATTCTTCAATCTGCTGATGTGTACGTTGCCGATGATAGTTACGTGGGCACATGGAGGGTTTTGGTTCCCTTTCTCGAAGGGTTCCAGGCAGCCGTTGATTCTGGATATTGAGCGGAGCCACAGCCGTTGATCCACGTATGGTGGGCCCGGCCAAGTAGTGAAGGGTCACTGTTACGCCGTTTCGCTCTGAGGAATCGGATGGGCTTTCCATGTTAGTTGGTCCTTTTTCGTCCGAAAGCTACGTGGCTACCGTCTCATATTCTGAACAGGTGGTGTGTAATTATTGCGCCACGTGGCGGTCCTTTTCATCCAATAGTTTTTGCCCGTGTAGGCTGCACATGCAAGATCTTTGTGATTTCAACATCAAATCCACGAAATATTTAGAATTATTTGATTTTGTCAATTTTGGTGCTTTTCGACAACCCTTTCTATCGTGTATACTTCTTTTATTTTCTACCATAAGTACAAAGCTAAATTTCACTATTTATTTTTGAAATATCAATTTCATTATCAAACAACTACTTGATTAAGAAAATAAAATAATAGCAATATATTAATCAATAATCACACTAACATGTATAGACTCTATTTTGAGACTTTGTCGCCTTACACACCATCATGGCTATGGGTATAACAATTGTTATGGATTATGTCATGGTTCTTGTTCTTTTCTCTATCCACCCTCTCCTCTGCACATCTTCCTTGGCTCCTGCGCGAGTTCTCTCTACTAGCGGTCCTATCGGGCCGCCGCTATCCACCGCGCAGTGGACTCTCCCACGCCACCACCGTCGCGTCTCCCGATCCATTTTGGTTCCCCCCTCTGAATTCTGATGGTTGTCGTCTGGCTCACCTCGGCGTCAACCAACCTTCAAGCCGCCTGCAGCCGCCGACGTCTCTATAGTCGTCGTCGTCTCCCTTGAAGCACCTTTGAATCCGTCGCCCGGGGGTTTCCGTCTCTACAGCCGTCGTCCTTGATGCTGCCACCATCATCCTTGAAGCCGCCGCCATCCCTACTATCGTCGCCGCTTCTAATGATGCCGCCGCCGAATCTGCAGCCGCAGCCGGCGCGTCCTTCTCCCTAGCCTCCACCGCCACAACTGCCCTGACCCCTTTCACGATTATGGATCTGGCTAATCGAAAGAGTCTTTATTTTATTTTATTTTATTTTATTTGAGTTTGTCTTTGCATGATCAATGTCCGTCGAATAGAGAATCGTGGATTTCTCTAGGGAGGGGAGCATTGGGGACTGGCCCTGGGAAGGGTCCCTAGACGATGCTCTGCCTCCCACCATCACCATTGTTGAGATCTCTGATTTTTGGTACCCCGTTCCCCGCCGTCTTTTGTGTTTGCCCTAGGGGCATCAAAATACCGTCTGTGACGATTCTGGTACTAAAAGGCTCAGTGAACCATTGTTCGTTCATACTGACCTTTCGTGGTCGAGGAGCATGTTCCTCGATGCACAACAATATAGTCGATTCTAAAAGTTATAATATTGCATCTTTCGCTCAGAAAAACATGTATAGACTCTATTAGAACATCTTTAATGATAAACAACTGATTAATTATATGAAGAAGTGGTAAAAACACATTTCACTCTCTTTTCCAAACAACTAATTCCTACCAATAGCTATGTAGTGGTAACTATTAATTAATTGTAGTTTCTAGTTGTTTGAGTGTTTTTTTTTACTTTTTAATATTTTCAAAACAATCCCAAATTAAATTATGTATTTATTCATACCAAATAGAAACTATATACGGTAATTAAACAAACGACATTGAAACAAACCCTAGGATCAATCAACTAATTTTTAATTGCACCAATGTACAAACGCCACTTCGACTAATCTTTGAGAAATTCTCACACATCATGTTTTGTCCATTTCACGTGATCCTTCTCGTAATCGGACACGCTCGCAACATAGATTTCCTCATCGGTTGCTCCTTTTCTAGGGTCGTTGAGACGTCCCCGGTAGATCTTATCGAAGTGCTTTCACTTTTGGATAGTCTTGCAAAAATGATCATTCATTTGATTTTGCGTCCGTTTAGGCCAACTTTTGTCTCCCGTGACAACGAAATTGAGGTAGATATTGTGCCAATACATTCCCTCGACCAAGGAAACGTCAAGCCACGTTAGCATCAAATACAATTCCTCTTATGGCGACCATATTGGACCACTTACCGAAGAACTAATTGTTTTGGGAAAAAAATAAAATTAAATGTTGAAGGAGGAGAAAATTAGAGGGAGTTGTGAGGATGAATGAAGGAGGGGGGGGGGGGGGTACTTATAGGGAGGGGAGGTGAGGCTTCGACGTTGCAGCGACGACGCAACATCCACTATTCCCTTAATAGTGTGCATGCACAAAAACCAAGACACCAAGAAACCGATTTAAAAATTCAACAATTCTTTCGTTTATCAATGAAAAGGCTTTGAAAATGCGTACAAATAACGACAAAACTTATAATTTTATGAATCTGATGTTAAATCAAAATTTTCCCAATTGTTTTCTGATGTTCTCTGTAACCACGACACGAGCTTCCCGTTCCTCTGAAGTCATATTGGAGGTGTCTTGACTATTCATAGCTGCTAACATATCAAGAAACCTTTGTATGTTCCTTTCTTTGGTATCCGAAATTGTGCACAGCTCCGCAACTTGACCTTAGAGAAACTTATAGGCCTTCGAGAAATATAGTTGTGTCAGCTTGGTTCTCAACTTATTTGTCTGCCTCCAATTGCTTCCTTTTCGAGGTGAGAGTTAAGCTCTTCTTCGGTTGTTGCCGACTCGTCCTCGTTCAACTTTATATTTGGGGGATGCATTCAAATCGCCTCGGGTAGGTCATTGAAGGAATGTTGGGAAAATATGGAGTAGAAGAGAAGATGAGTAGAAGAGAAGAGGTGTAAATTTTGTGTAGGGTCGTTGTGTATTTATAAGAGAATTTGTGAGATTTTTAAAAACCAGTCAACACCACGCGTCGTATTGAAATTTAGTCTGCGACTAGCCGTTGGGCTTGCGTCGTTGACTCTCATCGTTGTAGTGTTTGTCGGTGATGCATTGCAACGAGCGCCGCTACAATGACTACTGCGGTGAGGAAGCGTTGCAAGACGCGTTGTAGGCACTGTAATGATTCTGCAACCATCGATGCATATGCTCTTAAAATATCATATTAGGGTGAGAGTTAAAGAAATTCATCTGAGTTCTCATTTCATATGAATCAACGGATCATAATTATATAGGAGGGTTTGATTGTAAAATAAATATATAAATTAATTTGAATTGTATTTTTTTGTAATCCATGTTATTGATTTTTTTTTTCAAATCTAGGCCCTTATTTTTACGATCTAATGGGTAATTACTTTTCATTACAAAGAGTATTTTTTGTTGATATATTTTATTTGAAAATGTTATGTTTTAGTGATCAGTTCCAAAAAAAGTTGAAATATAAAATAGGAGAATTCCATTACACTCGAGATTATAGTCTAGTACCCCCATTTATAATAGGTGTTCCAACGCCTTAGGATACATACCAACTTCTAACACACAAAAATAGAATCTAAACAACAATATTAGATATACTCAATTAAGCAAGACCAAGGATCTAAATACCCCAATGGGTGGTTGTCTTGACTAGTTGGAAGACGAGTCCCAAGGCGAGGAAATGAGTCCGAAACAACCCGCTGGTTTCTGGGCCTAATGGGTTTCCACCCCTCATTGGGTTATGGCCCCCGAGGGTCAGGGTCCTCGTCGAAACTGTTCTGTAGACAATGATAGACATGGATCCCCTTTGGCTGGATGTAGTGGCAAAAACAGGTGGATACGAGTGGAGACCAATGTACCGTGATGATGAAGGTAAGGTCTATCGAGAGTGGACACATGGAAGGGGGGAACAGAAGCGTCCGAAGTCGAGAATCCTGGCTGTTGAGCGTGGGAGACAAGGAGAGAAGTGTAAGGATGAGCAGGCTCTTAATATCCCGAAAAGGTGGCGGAGATATCCTGGCCCACGTGGAGGCGGCCACAATACCAACCCCCATGTAGGCGGCCACAACACTGAACCACCTGATGAAGACCATAACATCGACCCATATGAAGGCGCCCATTACACCAGCCTAAATGGAGACAGCCACACAAATCCCTAAACGATACAAAATGTGGGTAGAGGCTCAACTACAACAACGAAGGGTAAAACAACATTGGCACCATGGTTATCTAGGGGATTGGACCTGGTCGGAAAGCTCCCTACTTGCCGGAGACGGAGGGAAGGGACCATGGCACAATTCGACATAAACTAATGTGGGCTCGTCGGAGTTCGACGAACAACCGCTGGACAAAGAGGCGACCTGATTTCCCAGACAGGGTTGAGAATCCGTGGTCAAAACCAAACTAGGCGCAGAGGAGGGAGGCGGGCCAGTAGAGGTTGTCGACAGATGGCGATGAGCTTGGCCCGATAGCATCGAGAATAGAATTCCGACCAAGTCCTTGCAGAAAAGTCCATAGGGGGAATGAAAAGGTATTCTTGAGGGTAGCTGAGGGAAGGCACCTACCGGAAATTCCCATGGTTGGAACCTACGCGATTATCGGTAACGACGACTGTAAGTATTGTGGTCCGTAGGGTTATCACGCGAGAGAGAAGATAAAGAGTCTACTAAATAAGAATTTTTTGAATAACTTAATTAATTAGTTGATATGTTTTTGTTAGGGGTATAAAGGGAACAATGTATTAGTGAAAGTTAATATGAAAGAGCCTATAAATATGGAAACAAGCTACATACTTAAATAAAACACGGTACTATATGAAATTTAGGGTCTCTACTATAAAATAGGGAAATTTTCACTTTAATATCCTGCCAAACATTTAATTTTATTTTGATACTCTGGCATAAATTTTTAACACTTTCATACCCTAACTAAAATTTTAATTTCACTTTCATACCCAGCCGTCAGATTATGTTAACTTTTCATCCAAAATAGGTAAAATGTCCATAATACCCCTAACTATTACTCAAATTTTCAAACTCATGCCATTGATTCAGAACTTGAAAATAAATGAAATGATCATAATACCCTTCATTGTTAGGGTGTTAAAATAAAATTTTCACTATTTTATAAATTTATTTTTTATTTATGAAAATTATTTTTTTTCGAAATTTCAGTTTATTTTTTATAAATTCAGTTTTTATTTATGAAGATTGTTTTTATTTTCAAAAATTATGTGTTTATTTTTATAAATTCATTTTTTATTTATAAAAATTATTTTTATTTTCAAAAAATCAGATTTTAATTTTAAAAATACATAAAATCAAATTTTATTTTTAAAAATATATAAAATCAATTTATTTAATTTAGTTAATTTATTATTATTATTTTGGTATTTTTATTTTTTCATTTTTCTACCTCTCTTCTGTGCTTCTTCGTCTCTCTCCTCCTCCCCAAATTTCAATTATGTTCCCAAACATTTTTTTCTACCGCTTTGATTGCTTGAAGATCTTCATCAGAATGGGCTACTCCTACAACGCAAGTATGAAGAAAATTTTCATCCCAAGGGTTCTCTGCTCCAATACATTTTGAAGCCGAGGAAGGAGATTGGGGTGGGTTTGAAGGTATTTTGGGTTTGGGTGGAATTGGGGGTTGGTTCAAGGGGGATGGGATGCGAGGCTGTGGATTGTGGTGGCGTCGAACTAGAAGAAATCAACACCATAAAACGATAGCTTTTGAAGAGCCTTGTGTTGTCATTTGAGGACCAACCATACATAATCGGAGAAGAACCCAGAGCTCCGTCGATTTAGTGAGAACGCTGGCACCTCCTCCGACAACCCAAACTCGCCGTCGATTTCCATCCCCTCATCCCTCCCTCGTTTCCGACCATACCCATTTGTCTTTACCTCCGGTTCTCGTCGTGAAGGTTACGATCTTCCCCGGCTCCGGTGTCTCCATCGGGTTCTCGTACCGGAACGTGGTGACCGATGAAAGCTCCAATGGCAGGGCTTTGTTGAGAGATCTGGTGTTCTACGGGGATTTGGGGTATTTTGGGCGAGTCTGGAAATCGGCGGAGACTATTTGGGTTAGGATGATTTATACGAGACGAAGATAAATCGCGAATGGGTTAGGATGAAATCTGATAGATGTGGATAGGGTTAGATGAAGTGTTTGGACAGAAAATAAAGAATTAATAAAAAAATAAAAAATAAAAATATTAATTAAATAAAAAAACTGATTTTATGTATTTTAAAAAATAAAATATGATTGTTATGTATTTTTTAAATTAAAATCTTAATTTTCGAAAATAAAAATAATTTTTATAAATAAAAACTGAATTTATAAAAAAACAGAATTTTTGAAAATAAAAATAATTTAAAAAAGAAACTGAATTTATAAAAAATAAAGTGAATTTAAAAAAATAAAAATAATTTTCATAAATATAAACTATTTTTTTAAAAAAAAACTGATTTTATTTTTAAAATAGTGAAATTTTCATTTTAACACCCTAACAATGAAGGGTATATTGTCATTTCACTTATTTTCAAGTTTTGAACCAATGACATGAGTTTGAAAATTTGAGTAATAGTAAGGGGTATTATGGACATTTTACTTATTTTGGATGGAAAGTTAACATAATCTGACGGCTAGGTATGAAAGTGAAATTAAAAGTTTGGATAGGGTATGAAAGTGTTAAAAATTTATGTTAGGGTATCAAAATGAAATTAAATGTTTTGGCAGGTTGTTAAAGTGAAATTTTCCCTATATTATATGGCCCTTTATTCTAATTACATGTTAGAGGAGAAATCAAATAGAAACCACCTCTTAACCTAGTAATCATAAGAACCAATCCAAGTCATCCATTTTAAGAATGGATGGATGATATGTAATTGAGTTGTTGACTTCAAAAACACGTCACTTTTTAATAAGTGGCAGAGGCTTTTTAGTAAAATTATCATATTACTTTTTTTTTTACCAATTCACTAATTTAATTTTTCCAGCTTCGTTTGAACTCCGATTGGCTTCAAACTTGCGCCAATATTTTTGTTTTTTAAAGGGCTTTCATTCAAGATCAGTCATGAATATATTTTGAAGCACGAGAAAAAAAATATTTAGGGGCTGATTTAATTTTTTTTTATACCTGGGTAATTTTTATCAACACTTTACTATGATTTTATCAACACTGGACACTAGGTTTATCACCTCATTTTTTAAAACTAAACATGATTTAATTTTTTCCGCTTCGTTTGAACTCCGATTGGCCTCAAACTTGCACCAATATGTTTGTTTTTTCAAGAGCTTTCTATCAAGATCAGTGGTGAATAATAAAAAAAACGAAGAAAAAACTGGGTAACCAAACTGTCGACGAAAGAGAGCTCTGACTTGAAACCTGTGCCCTTGAAACCCTAGCTCCAGATCTTCTTTTCCCTCACCGGCGACGGCGCGGCTCCGGCCAATCCGTTGCCGGTGAGGCTTCGCAGCCCTTCACCCCCGTTTCCCCTTCCTTTGCCCCCCTTTTTCGCGGTGTTCGAGCCCCTGCTCCGCCCTTTTTCGCCTCCCGCCGCCTCTCGCCTCGGGTGCCATCGCCGGCGATGGCCTCGGACTCGTAGTCGTTGCCGGCGGTGTCTCTTGATGTGCTCTTCTCCCCTTTCCGCTTTTCCCTCTGCTCCGCCTCCTTCCTCCGATGGACTTTTCCGGCCTCTCCGCGAGGGCTCTTGAAGCCTTGACCGAGATCCGGCCGTGGGACACCTTTTCCACTCCTTTTGGCTTTGATGGGTGCTGATCTCCTCAAGGGTCGACAGGGTTGCTCCGGTGGCAGATCTGGTCGTCGGCCTCTTCCTCTCCGCCTTCCCCTGCTCTCCTCCCCTTCGCTGCGACGGTGACTCAAGACCCAGTACAAGCGCCTCTTCCTACCGACTGGCCGCTCGGTGAACTCGCCGGAACTTGGACTCGCCGAACCCCTCTACTTTGGCTTACACAGGTTGTCTCTTCCTTTCCTTCCTCTATACATTCCGATTGTTATTCCTGTGCACTCTTCCATTATTATGGTTTGAGTTATCGTTTTGGTCCTGGCCAACGGTTTAAGCATAGGGCTTCTGCCCTGGGATCTCGATTGATTGTATAGTTGGTTTGATTTATGTCCCTGCCGTGGTGTTGACCTCCGGGAATTGCAATTCCTCTGTCCATCTCGGATTTGGGGGTTTTGTGGACAAGGGTGTGGATTTAATTCCTGTTTAGGCTAGTTACATTATCACTCTCTTCAGCTGCTTTTCATCTCTGCCTTGCTCATCTAAGGCATCTTCAACTTGGCTTTTCTTGGACATTGCTAACATTGACTGCATCTTCTCTTGGGGTTGGTTACTATTGTTGTGTTTAGGCTGCTGCTTATCTGTTTGTACTTCGGGTTGGGTTAGCTTAATCCTACTGGATCTCAATTTCTTTTGTTGGGGAGGGTTGCTTCTTGTTTGCAATCTGTAGTGAGATTGTACTTTTTTGTAAATCTTTTCTTCCTCGGAAGAGATTAATTTCAATATGCTTTCGCCGATCAAAAAAAAGCAAGGAAAAAATAAATTATTTTGGGGGATGATTTAAAAAGAAATTATGACTGTGTAATTTTTATCAACACTTTACACTGGTTTTATCAATACTTTACTCTGGTTTTATCAACACTAAACACTAGTTTTATCACCTCATTTTTCAAAACCGAACATGATTTTTATCACATAATCACTTGTTTATTTTATGAACACTAAGCACTAGTTTTATCAACACTAAACACTATATTTATCACTAAATAACTTGTATTTTATCACCCCATCACATGTTTTTTTATCAACACTAAACTCTAGTTTATCATTCTTATTATCAAAATTGAACACGTTTTTTATCACCTCATTAATCATTTTTTATCACCTCAGTACATGTTTTTTTGTCAACATTTAACACTAGTTTGATACCCCGATATAAAACATTTATTAGTGAAGATTTATCAACACTTAACATTATTTTTATCACCCCGATATAACTTTTTATTCTCTTGCTTAAAAATATATTCATGAGTGATCTTGAAAGGTTATTTCCCTAATTATCGTTGGACGTTGGGTTGAGTTATTCAGGATTGAGTTGGGTTGTCGTTGATTTTGTTGATCTTGTATCTTGGAATCTTGGTCGTAGCTTTCACGTAGCATTAGTTAATTAGCATTTGTACATGGGATTCATCTTTTTCGATGTCCTATCCTCGTTTGATCGGATGAGTATAATAATTTTGACTTCGACAATGAACCTCAATTTAAGGAGTAACAAGAAAGTATTCCAACTAAGAGATTTTATATGAGCCTTCTCTGATGCCAAAATACAGTGATCCGAGTACCTTGTGTATCCATGCGAGGATGTTTTTCCATCCACGATGGGTTGATGGCCACCTATAACGGCATGGTTGTTGGTACACTGCCATTTGGTACCGGGTTCTTATTGGTCCAGTTCTTGTCCTCGCGGGAGCTCTTCTACGGGGTGGAGTCCTTGGCCGATGCTCTTTCCTTTTATTGTGCCTTTAAACGAGTCGTGACCTCTTCCTCATGATCGCCCTGAGCCTTATTGGCTTGTCATTTTACGTCTCTAGGTTAAGGAATGGTCTTCATACCTTGCTTCCCTCAACCAAGCTGAAAGACATAATGTTCAGGGATATGGTTCCTTAGGTAGTATAAGATGTTATGTACTTATACGTCATAATAAAATAGTTTCGGGTCATGGATCCTTGCGGTAGTCAGGTTCTTCTTAAGTGGGATACAGTCGAATCTTGGGGTGGGGACTGTTTGTTGTACCACTTAGTGTTAGAACAAATGGTTGTTGTCCTTTTCCCCCGCCTCCCTAACCTGCGTAACTTGTTTCGGAAATGCTCAGGTCGGTACTGGGCTGGAGTGGAGTTATTGAAGGGATTACTTGGACGGATGGGTTTCCATTGATAGCGATATGCAACTATCAGTGTTGTGCTATTTGATCCTCCTATTGTTGCTAGCTTCCTCCCCTTCTTCCCAATTTCGTCAAAGAAAGTTTTTTCTTTTGGATATCGAGTCGACCTTCGGTGTCTTGGTGAAATGGTGGATCCCTGGTCCTATAGTATCGAGGCATGTAAAATCCTCTCTTAAAATACAAACTAATACTTTATGTGAATCTTTAAATATGTGGATCCAACCATCCATATATTTTAAATGACATTTATATAATAAATATAAAAAAATAAAAAAATTGCATATTAAACATTCACACTATTAATTATTATTATTTTCTCAAATCTTATTTTTTTTTGAAACGGTAACGAGAGCAAGATACATTAATGCAAGTAGGGGTTACAATAGGACTGAATTCCTGGGCTCCAGAATATAGTCCGAGTCCCCATAAGGGTACCCGGCGCTCGTGGACCCGTAGAACTAGTCTGCTTAGCTTTCACAGACAAAATAATTGAGATCCCATCCAACCGTCCCAAAAACAAAGGGAAAGCCAAACCAACAATAAAATCCAACCTAGAACAACAAAAAAAGTAATCCAAACTAAAAACAGACTTGCAAATCAGAATTGAAACAAAAACTGAATCTAACCTAAAATGGTAAAAAAGATCTGCTTCCTTGCTCCTCCAGGGACGGCCAAGCAACGTCGGTCCTGGGTTAAGATGGATAGGTCCCGGATCCCAACTCCACTGATTGTATTACTCCAAAACATTCTCCAATCGGCTCGTACAGGTGTTCGGTGAGTAATAATTTACCAAAACCAAGCCTGCACAAAACAAAGCCATAACAATTGGAAGTCGGTTCGTGAATAACCCTGAAGGATTATTATGGCCTTTTCGACCATGTTTTACCTCGATTGATGACGATGAGGAGAACAACCCCTCGTGGCTCGTCCCATTGAATCGTAGATCCAGCACCAGTGGAGGGACGTATCGAGGACGACGGCGACTGTGCTCGGATGGGGGCATATTGCAGTTATTGTACATGCAAAAACAACTGCTGAGAAAGGGGTTTAGTATGAGGAAAATCAGGAAGAGATAACTCCATCGACAACATCCACGACCAAGGCCATGAAGGTCGTCGACGGTGGCTAGGGTTGGGGGGGGGGGGGGGGAGGGTTCTCGCAAAGCTCTCTCTATATATTTTATTTTTATTTTCTCAAATCCAAATTTTCCATCTTGTTGATTAATGAATGAAATTAGGTATTATATGCTTGAAAATATATGATTTTTTCCATTCTAGTATAATCAAAATGACACGAGGAGATTCTTATCTAACTTATGTGGATGCGCAGAGTTTTCTTTCTGCGCAGCCGCCTCCCTCCCCTAATCCACTATTGAAGCCGAATGCGCTTCCATTTTTCTCCACCCACACCAAAGCTTCTCTCATGTCATGTGACTCTTCTCTTCATCCTACTATTTGAAATAAAATATAGGATCATAAAAAGCTCTCGGAGAACCTTAATAGGGTTATTGCTTGAACCCCAAAAGGATTGATCTTGTCGCCGGCGGCGACACCACAACCACCTACCACCGCAACTATGGCTCCCAGCCTCCCTGTAGCGCCGATTACAACTGTTCAGATAGCGTCTCAACCTTCTCCTACCGTTTTACCGAACAAGTACTCCTCCCCTCCAACTTTCCTCCCGGATTCAGCGACTCTGAGGGCCACCCCATCGATTGATACCTCTCGTGGTCCCACCATGTCGGGGTACTCTCGCCGGAAGTCATGCAACCTGAGATTTCCCACGCTGAATCGGGGAAGAGTACCTCGCGTCCCTGCGGCATACCGGAGAGTTGTCAGATCTGTTCGGAGTTGGTCGTGGAAGATATACGAAGGGCGTCCTCATCCTTCTCCACAAAACGGGGGCAAAGCAACCGAGGGACGGGAAGGAAATCCAGGATCCGCCAGCGTTATGTTTTAGTTCGTTTTTATTTGGGTTGTATTAGTTTGGTTTACATTTGGACTTTTCATTTCTTGTTTTGTATCGTTGAAATGTCGGTAAGGGGATTTCGTGAGTTAGTGTCTGCGATAAAAAACAGACTATTTCTACCGGTCCATGAGCGTCGGGTGGCCTGCGGGCGATCGAGACATATATCTGGAACCCAAGGCTTATACGCCCTACGTTGTATGGTTTATTGTTCGCAGTAATGCAATTCCCTAATTACTAGTTTCAAAATTTATTGATGATATGGTTTCAAAAAATTATGACATAATCACAGCTTTTACATTCCTTTAGCCTTATTATAGCTAAAAGGTCGAGGTTAAAAGAAAAAAAAATAGTTTTCCTCCTCTCTTTTATCATGTTTAATACAAAGTGGTTTGCATACCATTAGCATGCACCGGGCTAAAAAAACTCTACTATAAAAATAACTAGTTCAAATGATTTTTAAAGATCTAGAAATAGAAAGTGAAACACTACTAATATTAGCAAACTGAAAGCATATTACACGATTTACTTATTGCTGAAATGGAAACATAACATAGATAATTAACGGTGAGACCGTGGAAATATTGTAGCCTCTTAAGTTTGTCTTTCATGGGGTTCCACCAGTCAAACTTTTTGAAAACTAAACTCGTTGCATCCTTGTATTCCAACACGATCGCGGACCTGATTTAGGCCTCAGTTTGACCCGGAAGCTGAGCATGCAGGTGGTGGGTGTGGATTTTATAGAACTACTTCACCTTGAAGAAGGTCTTTTGCCAGTGGTCCTTCACCTGCTTTTATATTTGTGCAGGGTTGGGGCCGTGGGCTATTATTTGGCTTCGAATTCTACATGTTTAAGCCATACTAGGCACAATACCGTTTCGTCTTCGGGGAACCAATTGATATGTCGACAGGGAGCATCCATTTGACATCGTTTTTGTTGAGAAAATGGGAGGATGAGAAATAGAGAAATTATTTTCCGATTTGGTGTGATTTTGGTGGAAGTAAGAGGAGGTATTTATAGGTGAAGAAGTGATAAAATAGTCTAGAAAGCGTCGAATAAAATGGGGATAATTTTGAAAATTGTCTAGTTTTTTTTTGTAATAATGTCACATAAATCGATGCAAAGGAAATTGAACAAGAATGTAATAGAAATAAAACTAAAACTAAAAGGAAAATTTCATTGAAATGCGGAAATAAGCAATGGAAATGAAAACGAAAGTTGACAACAATGAGAATAAGATAAAATAATGAGTAAAAAAATGTCACAGCCCAAGCTTGCTGACCAAAGCTGTAACGACTGCCGGAAACAGACAACAACGAGATCAAGATAAAATAATGAGAGACGAAAAACAATTTCACTATCCAATCTTGCTCACAAAAGTCGTAATGACTACCCACTATGCCACATGGCCGCCAAAAGACATGAACAATGTGTCCTTGGTGTTCTTCTTGATGTACATGTCGAAGTATGATTGTAGGTAGGCGAGTAGGTTGTGCTTTTCAATCAACGATTGCACAACATGTGCATGTGCCTCCTATTGAATGTTTGTAAGCTCGCAGACTCCGGAAGAGAGATCCGCTTCCACTAACGCTGGTATCTTCCATTTTCCTTTGCTCCTCATAGATTTGGTGGCCTTCTGACCCATAGGCTGAATATCTAACGTATAGCTAGTCCCATCAGTCTGGTTGCTCGAGTTGTTGGCCTGTGCTCATCAATCTGAGTTCTATTGTTAAATTCTTTTCAAGTTGGCTCAACGAGTCAAAATGTCCAATCGTCTACTTCAGTTGATCTATCAAAATTTTCCTAGCTACCCCACCATATATATGTCGTGCATGACAGAGACGACACCATGAACGCCATTGCTCATGCCATATGTGGTCATGGAAACACCTTCAACATCTCTCTAGGATACACAAGACAACTTGTCTCCATGCTCTTTAGTCCCGAACGAGGACAATATCATTAGGGTTGCATACACACTGACAGACCAAACCTCACCGTTTTGGCGCCTCTTTGGAATGGTTGATTTCCTCCTCTCCAGTCGGTCGTATAATTCAAAAATCATGCTATAGGTCATCACAAAGGGATTAGGTCCCTCAACCAAGGGGTTGTGGTCAAAGACCTGGCTCCGAATGTGTACGTTTTCTACTTCGCTTCATAGTAGGATAAAGAAAGGGTGATACGGGATGAACCATGGTGCTTTGAATGCATCCCTTTATCCTTGCTGACCTTTTGATGCACATGATGTTATTGCCCATGTTGGACCGTATTCAGACGTGGGCACACGCTTGGAGCCTCCCGCCGTATGTGATGATTGGGGAAACGGGTACTACGTTATGAGACGTTTTGGGTGGATGTGTGAAAGTCCACTGTGATCAATGAGGCATCTACTGGGGTGGTAAGATTAGAGCTCACTTCTGGATGGATCTCAAGTCTCAACGCACCTTTTTGATGATCAATGATGCTTTGATTTAAGGAATTTCCTGATTTTATATGGGTCAATTTGGTATGTGGACGGATTTCTTTAGTTTTTTTTTAACTATAGTATTTTGGTACATGTTGTTCACGAGTGTAAAACACCCACATCCAGTATACCAAGGTTCAAACTCTATCTTTCTATAGATGGGAACTAGAAATTAGAGCACCACTTTATTCAGGATTAGAAATTGAAACTGACATGGTCGTCGCCTATGGTTCCCCCAAGATTTATGCCATTGTCACCCACAACCACTGGCTCGTCATTGAAGCAGACGTCCTTCCTAAATCCCTAACACATTCTTGGGTCAATGATGTGGAATCCTTAAATCTTGAGGGATAGAGGAGGATTTAGTTCGATGAAACCTACTAGACGTAACAACCTATGTCCTGCCTAACACACAATTAGGTTGGACGAGTAACACATGTCCTTTGGCTCCCCCATAAACCGAAGGCACAAGAACTACGAGGGACCCGAGAGGACTTCCTTCAAAGAGGATGGCCCAAGGAAAAGCCTAGGAAGGGACAACTGTCATCCCACCATTGATCATTAAACTGAAAAAGACCTCACTAGGCACCTGTTGGGTTTTATACTCTATGACAAACCACAATATGTACAATATCATTTGTGAGTTAGTAAAATTTGACAAATGTTTTGTTATCTTGAAGTTGTAATGTTGACTAAAACAAATATAGTACTCTTTATAAGGTATCGGGAAGCAGCTTCCTGACAATATAACTCTTAAAAAAAAAGGAGTGAGTCTATTCATTAGTCCCTAATCTAAATCGATAGTTAGATCTAGCGTGACTATTAATTGGAGGATCGTATTTTATAGATCATGCATATAGAGATATGATTCAACGTCACAAATGTCAAAGAGTTTGACATTGGATGACCCACCTTGAGAATACTCCAAAAAACATGAGACATGAGTATTTCTCAACTACCAAAGTAGATCTTAGTCCTAAAACCATCATATCACCATACTACCTATATGTGTTGAATCATGTCTGGACATAACCATATGTTACTCCTGACAAGATAGTTATTAGAGTTATGATCAAACGTGGATACACACATATGAGGTATATAGGTGATGGTCATAGGGACTTGTTACTTGTGTTTATATAAGTAAATGTCATTAGGGTCCCTCTTGATTAGTGGAGGATTGTAAAAGAATCGTGTCCATGCATGTGATTTGTCACATACAATCCGAACTCGAGATCATGAGAACTCTTGGCTGAATTAGAAAAAATGATGATGCTTTCATGCCTTTTGTTAAGTCACGACAATCGTCAAACGACAAGAAGATGAGATCACTTATGGTAACATGATCTAGCATAGATAAAGTCAAGACTTTGTATGACTTGGATAGTTATGGGTTACCCATAACTTGTGGATGAAATGATAATTTCAATCTCACTACCAACATCATATGAATCATAAAGGGTCATACACAACAAAATAAATACCATGACGAAATGAACCTTAGAGGTTCGACTTAAATAAATCGGTAAAATTATGTTTGATATAACGAATTCCATTTATTTAACTAATTGCTCATAGGATGAACTCATTATTTGTATTTTTAGTTATTATCTTTCATAGTAATTGAATATAACAAATAAAAACCTATAATATATACAAATATATGAGTTTGGCCGAACACCCTTGTTTAGCAATAGGGTTATTTGGCCAACCCTATATTTATATAGAGAAAACGTTGGATCCGGACTGTGTTAAAAATGTCATTCACAAGTCCTAACTACGGCCGAAATTTTACTAAGAAACCGTTAGGTACCTGTATTTGTATCAAGTCGAGTCAAGATTAGTTATTTGGTCTTTTATATTTCTCAAGTTTTTGTCTCTCGGGGTTTAATTTTATATGTCAAACCGACTATATCTCATTTACAATTCTAGAATTAGTTTGTAAAATTGTCTGCAGACAAGTCCAGCTCTCCAACCAGTCCTTTTGTATATGTGCCTAGCTGATGATAAATGAAGTCCTTTCACTAAATTTACAAACATTAAAAACAATTTTTTATATATATTTTAAACATGTAATATCAAATTTCTTTGGTGTGATTGATCCATGGCTTTTCTTAAAACTTTTGTTATACATGCATGTCAAATTTCCCTCATTTGATCGGTTCCAATATCAAATGTTAAATAACTGAAAATAATTTTATGATCGAAAAATACAAAAAATAAAAGAACAAGAACAACCATTAGTTTTCATCTTAGGTGGTATATTGATTGAGTAGGCATAAAGTGGGGCACAAATGCACAATGGTTCCTTTACAGTGGAGTTTGATTTAATGTGTCGAAGTGACTTCGTAGCTTTATTCTACGAACAGACTATGATTAGAGTAAATGGCAACCAGCTATATGTATCAACCCCAACGAGGCCGGAGAGCCATCAGCGGCTTCTACTCCATTATTCAATATTGAAATTTGTTTTGTTAGTAATGCATCACTTTATTATTAGGAATCATTAATTTGAGTAGAATGTGTCGGTTTTGAGCTCCAAATATTATAAGAGATTCTTCTGGTTGGAATGTCCATATCATGCTATCAGTTTCAGATTTTTTTTATAAGAATCATACCATTTTTAATTATTTTGGAGTAAAGAGAATTATAAGTGAGTTAGGGCGTAACTAATTTAACTTATGTGTATCACTTCTCGTATATCGAGTCTCCCTCTCTAGCCCTAGCCGTTTATCGTTATGGAACTCCCTCATGCACTTGTCGTCGCTCTCCCGTGTGTCGTTCGTGCCACCACCTGGTGCTCCTGTCGCTGACACGATCAGCCCCGCCGCCCCCGTGTTCACAGGTCTCATCCTGTCTCCTACCTCACAGACCGCGCCGGGTGAGGGGGATAAGACCCGAAGGAGGTGGAGACTGAAGCCCCTACACTAGTCTGCTTCCTCAATCGATGTCCCTGTGCAACCAATCACCTATACCAGAATCTCGATGGCTTTGGTCCCGTTCTCCATGGGCTCTCAATCTCCCATGCCGACGACTCAAAAACCGCGAAGGGGAAGGCCTTCTAGGCGCGTTTCTTCCTCTCCAAGCAATCATCATCCACTGCCGCTAGCGCCGCCCTTGGCTCTTCCCTCACCTACTCCTCCCTAGGAACCAGTTGGGGCCGTAACTCCTTGGGTTCCGGTTGTTCCGAATCCTACTGGACCACCATCTGTCGGTGGTGGTCTGACTCTTAGGGCGGCCACTCCGTCTCCTCCTATTGTGTTCCCTCTTGCACGAGGGTATCTATCTCCTAGGGTTGCGGTCCCGCCTTCGGCTGTTGTGTCACCACCGCCCCTGATTCGTGATTCGGCTAAAGAGAAGGCTCTGATGGAGGAGCTTCCGAGGACTATGGCGGAAGCAATAAGGCTGGGACGGTGTCTTCCTAATAGGGATAGGATCCCGCTCATACCCGACAACCTGACAACGCCGCCTTGCATGTGTCGGGGCCGATCGGGAGTTCTTTGTTTGGATGAGTCCCCGTTACCCCCGCAGGCGAAGAATACTGATATTCGGGCCTCTCTCGCTGCTATCTAGGACGGACTGTGCTCGTGCTCGATCGAGGATGAAGACGAGGTTGAGGTCCTGGTACCCTTCTCTCCAGTCATCTCCACGTCCATTACTAGGCAGCAGTGGGGCATGGTCAAAAATCTTTGGTCGCCGACACCGCCTCGGAAGGAAACTCTCCTTAGGGTCATCACCACGGCATGGTTACAGGCGGCGACAGGTTTGGTCGTCAAGGAGCTTGGCCCGGGGCTATTTGGGTTCTATTTACGCTCGGCAGATGCTCGGGCGTGGGTTCGGGACCATGAACCTTGGTGCTTTGATGGTCGGGCACTGCTGTTAGGGGATTTGGATCCTTGTGCTCGGGATTTACGGGAGTTGGATCGTGTGCAACTGTGGGTGCACGTCTGAGGCCTGCCACCCCTACTTTATACGAAGGGAACGAGAATGACGATCGGGGATGCCCTTGGGAACGCGATCGCCGTACCCAACGAAAAATGGGGTATGTGCTGGGGAGGAACGGTGCGGGTTTGGTTCTGGCACCTCATTGACTATTCGCTCCGGCGAGTCATGACACTTCGCTTCAAGGAGTTTCCGGACCTGGTGAAGGTGGACCTGACTTATACCAAGCTTTCTCACTTATGTTATAATTGTTGGCGTCTGGGTCATGTTCTCAAGGAGTGCTCATGGGAAATCCGCAGCACCCTCATGTATGATTCGTCCTTTTTTGAGTATCATAAGGATAAGCAGGTGAAGACCTATGCCACAGATTAGGTGGTGAACCCTGAGTCGACCCATCCACACAGCTATGGGTTGATTCCCCCGAGCACTGTACTAAAGGGCTCCTTATCCCTGGGAAGGAACCACCGGTTTTCCCCGAGCATTGTGCTTACCCAACAAATGCCTCGGGGTAACACCGGGATGGTGATCGGTCCGTCCCCTTTCGAACTTACAACTGAAATTCCAACGCTCATTACTCGCGGGGATGTGGGTGCTGCTGAGAAAGGGTCTAGGTCACTTAAGAGGTCGGCAGCTGGAGCACCTCGGGATGATCAGGAGAGGGCGGGGAAGCAGCCTCGCCAGAAGGAATGTTAGATCATCCAGGCATCAGGGACTGGCCTAGGGAGGGGTCCCAGGACGATGCTTTGCCTCCCACCACTGCTGTTGAAATCCTTGTCCATTACTATTGCAACAGTTTTCGGAACAGGATTTCCAGTATCATTTTTGCATTTCCCACTTTCGGTTATAGCCTTTGTGGCACTAAAACACCGCCATTGGCGTTTCTAGTAGAAAAAGGATTGGTGAACTTATTTCCGTACTGTCCTTCTTAAGTGATCACGAAGCTTGTTCCCTAATGCACATCAATGTAATGGTTTTTGAATATTAATAATATCTTCAGCTTTTCGTTTAAAAAAAGTGAGTTAGGGCATCTACACTAGTCAGACTCCTTAAAGGTTCAGGTTTGAGATTTATATATTGATTGTGTAGAAAAAATAAGTCTGAATCTTTTAATTTAAATTGTGTAGAAAAAATAAGTCTGAATCTTTTAATCTAAATTGTGTAGAAAAAATAATTCTGAATCTTTTAATTTAAAGTATGTATTAGAGTGGTGAGACTCACTAAAAGATTTAGTTCCTGAGTGGATGAGGAATTGATGTTTTGTCGACTTTATTAAATTTTGAGTTAAAAAGGTAAAATACCAAAAAAAAAATTAAAAATTTGATTAATAAGAAAATAAATTAACTAGATGAAGCGAAACTTCTAATTTTATTTATTCCCGAATAATACAACCCAAAACACAATTGGCAAGACAATTGTTATAGAGAAAAAGTTTTGTCACTCATCGTCTGATCGGTGATGCGCTCCAAACTGATCACATATGTGCTCAACAAGGTCCTCTTGGAGTTGTCGGTGGGTGACATCATTTGTCACATTGACTCGAGTAGTCAAGTGTTATTGGTAAGACAAGGGCCCTCCCTGGTGCCACCGTTAAGGTGGTGTCCAATCTGGTATTTTCGGAAGGGAGTCGTAATACAAGTCCTCATCTCCCGCTTCATACCGGTCGTGTTCATCCTCTACAATCATGTTGTGTAGAATGATACAATTGTCATGATATCAGTCAAAGTCCCCCTACTCCAAACACGAGCGGGCTGGGAAATTATGTGCTACCGTGCTTGGAGGACTCCAAAAGCTCGTTCAATATCTTTCCAACAAACTTTTTGAACTTTAGCAAACAATTTGTGTTTTTGTGTAATGGAATGAAGAATCGACTTCGCGAACCGACTCCATGATGGGTAAATGTCGTCAACCAAATAATAAGGATCGTCGTAGTGATGCCCGTTTCTCTCTTACTCCACGACAAAGTCATGACCGTCAAAAGCGTTGTAGAATAGGTGGCCGACGTTGAGGATGTTTATGTCATTGTTCGAACCAGCCATACCGAAAAACAAATGCCAAATCCACAAATCACGGGACGTTACAACTTCCAACATAACGGTTGGATCCCCGTGGGGGGTTCTCACTGACCAAAGGTTTCTTGCAATGCGATTGGGAAATTCTTCCACCGCCAATGGTTGCAGTCAAGACTCTCAATCATGCTGGGAACCCTCAGTTGTATCCCGATTCGAGTAATCAGGTCAAGTCCTCCGTTGTTAGTATACACTCGTACTCATCCATGAAAACATCAACAACCACCTTGCGAAACCGGTGTACACATTCGAGTATGGTACTTACACCAAGTCGTAGAGATTCGTCCAATGAATCGGCCGAGCATTCGTAACGCGACGCTGCATTTTTGGTGAGTTGATAACCTCATGCGTCCGACAACGTCCATATTTTGAACGAAGTAATCGTCACGCTCCGCTACAAATTTCTATCACCTGTTGAAAAAGTCGTCAACACATACAGAATTGTTGCCTAAACATACCAGGCTCATAGGTTAGGTTCTCGACAAAATAATCCAACATTAGTCGGTCGTGGGTTTTGAGACGATCTCTGTTAATCTGTCATCGGAAAGGTTCCTCACTTTCGATCTTTCGTCTTAGTGCGTCGATCTTTGGCATTGCTCTCTCTATTATTCTGCATCCCTTTGTCGGATTCATTGCTCCATTGCACGAATGTTGTCTTCCAACTCCTCCACAGATGGAGACTCGTCGTTGTACATTTTTTATCAGAATTTGTGAGAGAATTATGGGATTTTGAGAGAGAAAGTTGAGAGAAATATTGGTGGTTTGATGAATGAGAGGGTTTGTATGTATAGATGGATTTTTTTACGTTAAAATATGATTTTTATTTATTTAATATATATATAACCGTTTATGACCATTGGAGCGAATGATCATTTTTTCCACCGAGGCACCACATGGAAGCCATCCATTCGTTGGTGTCCGACTTAGGGTTGCGACCCAGGAACCATGAAAGTGAGTCGCGAGTCGGGACTCACAGTTACGACCCACTAAAGCGTCGGTCGGTTGTTATAGTTGCTCTTAGAGCATGTACAGCGGTGAGGTTCAAGGTTCATAATGCTGACTGTCTAGAATAGTGAATTTGAACCCCTTAATTAAATTGTATTCCATATCGTTGAAGTTCATACCGGGATTGTTTTGAGTGGATGTTGAATTAATGTTTTCCTGAATTTATTAAATTCCGATTTAAAACAGTAAATACTAAGGAAAGTTGTAATTAATTTAACAAAATCAATTAATAATAAAATAAAATAACTAAATGAAATCAAACTTTAACTTTGCTTTTCGGTAATGCAACCCAAAACATCAACTTTATTCATCGCCGAATAATACAACCCAAAACATTAACTAAATTGATTGACAAGACGTGTAGCTTTATCACCCGTTTGATTCGTAATTCACTCCAAAGCGATCCCATATGTGGTCAACAAGGTCATCTTGGAGTTTCCAGTGGGTGTTATTATTTTATACTTCGTTTCGAGCTTCCACGTGTTGTTGGTAAGAAAAGGCCCTTCCCTATTGCCATCGGTCAAGTGGTGTCCAATCAGGTATTTCTATAGGGGCGTCGTAATACAATTCTTCGTCTCTTGGTTCGTTCCGGTCGTATTATCCTCTAAAATCATGTTGTGTAGAATGATACGAGTGTGCATGATATCAGCCAAAGCCCTCCTGCTCCAAAGATAAGCGAGCTGGGAAATTATGTGCCACCGTGATTAGAGGACTTTAAAATCTCGCTCAATATATTTACGGAAACCTTCTTGGACTTTAGCAAAAAAATTATGTTTGCGTGTAGTAGGATGACGAATCGACTTCAAGCACCGATTCCATTATGGGTAAATGTCGTCAACCAAATAATAAGGTTCTTTCTATCAATGCTTGTTGCTCTCGTACTCTACGGAAAAGTCACGGCTGATAAAAGCGTCTTTGAATAAGTGGTCAGTGTTGAGAACATTGATGTCATTATTCGAGCCAGCCATTCCGAAATATGAATGTCAAATCCACAAATCACGGGACGCTACAACTTCCAGCATTACGGTTGGACTCCCGTGGTGATCTCCCCGGCCAAAGACTCCTTGCAACGTGGTTGGGAAATTCTTCCACCTCCAATGCACAAACCTACTACTTGTGGGAGGAGGATTTTGACAAAGAACGTTGAGAAATGAGGAGAAAATGTTAGTGGTTTGATGAATGAGATGAGGGGTATTTACATATACTTTACATCATTTTCATGTCCTAAATGAGTTTTATCTTTCATTTCACTTAATAACTATGATTTTTTTTAAATTCGTAGATCCTAACATAAAGGTGGCGCAATCCGTCCGACTTTAGAGATATGTTTGTTTGAGTACCTCAATCTCTAAAATGCACTCGTTAATGCATAAATTTTTTGTGGTTTATGCATCTAAAGGTCGACCGTATGGTTGTGCAAATGAAGTAAATGTGAAGGCTAAAAAATGATGTTAACCCACACCTTACGTTTTTTTATAAGCGATGATTTTATTCATGCCTCGTATTTTCGAGAAGAGAAATACAAGGTTACAGGCGATCGAAAACTCATGTAAGAGGATCGAACTGACAGACAAAAACAATAAAAACAGATAAACCAAAGGGACAAACAACACTGTCCCCAAAAGGTAATGACTAACAAAGGTCTATAACCCAGATTTTCAACAATTAAACTCAAAACTTCATCAAAACATCATCCACTATGCCATCTTTTGAACTCCACTCAGATACCCCAAGCTAACTCGTATTTATAGAAAATGCTCTATCTCATCGGAACCACCTCAAATAAAAGAACTCCAACATGCTGGCGGCCAACACCGCTAATCAACTGAGCTAGTCCGGTGGCCAAAAACCAGCGAAACTCTAAACCCATAATAATTAGATCTCGTCGACTTCAATAAAAGGTCAAAAGACCAATAACACTCGTCTATAGACAACATGTCAACCGACGAGCCCCGCCGAATAAGTGGGGAAACATGAAGATTGAACTAGATCTAAAACTAGAGTAAGAGCAGAGTCTCAACAAGTGATAAATAAGCAATGAAAGTAAAACGAACACCTTATCTCGAGGCCACGAGAGGGATTATACCAAGATGAGCAGATTAACAGAGACAAACCTACACCGGTGGCCAACACCAAAGATTTTGGTGATCAAAACAATCTCGTATCTCAGATCAGACTACTCCAGAGACGCGCCAACATGATACCGGATCTCTACAGCACCAACGAATATTAGTCTAGGCCGACATTTACGATGGGAGCAATGAGCCTCCCCCGAGCCGCCGACCCTACACCCACATCCACCACATACCACCAACCAGTATCCCTGAGCGAAAACAACCACACCAAAACTATCAACCAACAGGCATGATCCTCGGACCACCTAATGAAATGGGTTTGTAGGTAGAAGCTCACAAGGTCTTGGAAAAGGAAGTTGGTCGACCCAATCTGCCAAAGAACGGTTGCCTAGAAGATGTCGATCCAAACAGCCGGAGCTCTAAACACATGAGTCGTCGTCCCTACACCCATATCCACCCCACACCACCAAGGACTTCCGAAAACGAAAACTACCTAAACTTTCAACCAATAACCATGATTCTGGACGGCCTAATGAACAGGGTCTTGAATATGGAAGATGGGATTTGCAGAAAGGATCACAAGAGGTCCCGGAGATGAAGCTGGTCGACCTAATATACCGAAGAATGGTGTACTTGAAGAAGACAATCCCAACGGGTGGAGATCGATTCATGCTCTAAACTCGGATCACTTGAGCAATCACCACACGCACGAGCTGCGAAGCGAGGGAGAAACACAAACAACCGCCACAAGACGTCACTAAATCAACAACGCCAGATGCGATTCCTTTCACGGGTGTGCTACAGATGACATCAAAGAAGGCTGAGTCGGACATCACGAGAGGGGAAAGAGAGGGAGAACAAGAAGGAACAGAAGGAAAGGTCGTCACCGCCGACGTCCATGGCATCGCCGGTGGGGAGAGGGGTAAAAAGATTGGCTTGGCTGACGATAAGAGTTTAGTGAGAGAGAGAGATTGCCCTAAACCTTATGTCTTTTGACCTTGAAGTTATCATAAATTCCTCCCACACTTTACATTAAAAAATTTGTAGACCCATACCTTAAGTTAGGTCTATAAATTTTTGAAAAATTATAGCTAGACAGTGAAACAAGAGGTATAAATAAAATAAAATACAAGACTAAAAAATATCTTTACCCCTAATCTTAATCCTTAATCACTTAACCTAACGGATTGCGGAGGCAAACAAGGTTTGTGTTTGGATCCAACGTAAGTAAAGTCAACTTATCTAAAAAAAACACGCGAAAAGCGTTTCTAGGGTTTTGGAAACCGCCGTCTTGTCTCTTCTTCTTCGTTTGGTCCCTCCCGGACCATCTCCATGGATCCCATTCAACACAAGCCGATGAATCCAAGCATCATACCCATAACCCAGGCGCCCACCGATCCCCTATCCGTTATGGTCCTCCCCATAACCGAACATCCCTTGGTTTCGACCTACTCAAGCCCTACTTTGGTGCCTGCGTACCAGAACGATCACTCTTTGGTGACCGGTACCGAGACGATGGGCATGCACGAACCCCCAAGCTTCGATTACGATCACTCTCTCGGGGTGCAAATTGGTTAGTGGTGGAGACGGATCACCCCGTCTCCTCGGATTGTAGGGAATAGGGAGTTCGTCCGGCGATCATAAGGGGGTTGGGAAGTTGGCCCATGCAAGGAATATGATAAGCCATCGACGAGGTCTATTGCGACGTACCCTGGCGATTGAACTTTGTCCTCGCCATCGAACAAGGGGGAGGAGATTAGGGAACACCACTGGGAGTAACGCCCGGGATCAGGATCTACATGGGAGAACGGTCTTTTCTGTTTTAGGTGCGGGTTCATAAGGTGAACAGGTCCAACTACAAGGGATGTTGAAGGAACACTGCGTTTTCGAGGGGAGTCGGAGACCTATTTAACCATGTAGCCGATAAGGGATGAGGGGGAAGCCAGAAGCCACAAACGGAGGTGCCACAGTTTCCTTCGAAGAAATGAGAGGACCTGGCGGGGGTGGGAAGGCTCCAACAGGGCCTATACCCTTAGACCTGGGACTGCCGGTGCTGGGAAGTCTCGGGAAAACCGCAATCAGAGCACTTTTTCATGGTTGTTTTATACTAGTTTCAATCCCCATCACACTGTTATTTCTTTTCAGTATTATGTTGGAATTTGGTATTTGGTTTCTCGTTTTTATGTTGATCGGCTTGACCTTAGGGATTTTCGTTGCTGTCTAGGATGTCAACTAGACTTTTTTCATGGTTGTCTTACGGGAGGCCCGGACACTATTCTGTGTACAGGGCTTTTGTCCGCCATTTATATCGTTTTCTCAAGCATTAATATAATGCCATCTCTCGACTTGCCTTTAAAATAAATCACTTAACCTAACCAGATTTGAATCTACAGACTTTAAGAAGTAGATCCTAGCCTTGAACTTGAAGAGCGTGTCCTCAAATGACATGTTAAATTTGTCGGTGACTATTTGGTGTTCGTACTCTTATATCCCCCCTCGATCAAAGATTCGTAGGCGCATAATATTCCATTGAGATGATTTGGGTACTTGATATAGAAGAAGAATCCAATTGCCTTGGCCTTATTATCTTACAACACATAGACAAGTGCGGACTGTGATATTTATATAGGACCAGATGGAGAAACATTGAAAGGTATATTTGACCTACAGTACTCAATATGGATGCTTTGGTTAAATACAGTATGTTACAAATGTATAGCGTCCGTGCGTAGGGTTTGGTCCTTGAAATGATGGACAATGCAAGGCCTTTAAGGACTAAGAGCATGAACAACGGAACGCACCCGTTCCTCGATCCGCGCGCGCCCGGTCCGAGGACCGCGGGCCGTTCCGAGGACCGCGGGCCGTTCCGCTGTGGAGACGAAAAATCGCGGTCCGCGCGCGTGAAACAGCGGGACCGCTCCTCGCTCCTCGCTCCCGGCTTGCTGGCCGCTCCTCGCTCCCTCGGCTGCCGTGGTCCTCTCCTGTGCCGCCATGTGGCTTCGCCGAATCTGACCGTTTACAACGGTCGGGTAACGGCTCTTTTTTTTTAATTCAAAAATCAGATAAATGGAACCCTATAAATACCCAACCCCATTCCTCATTTTTCTCACATCATTCTCTACTTTCACTCTTTCATTCTCACTTCCTACTCGCTATTTTTGAAAATGTACGACGACGAGGTTATGTCCGACATTGAGGAGATGACGTACGAGGAGCTGGCTCCTCGGATGCCGACGTATGAGGAGATGGCAGCCCAATTGCCGACATATGAGGAGATGGCAGCCCAAATGCGGCCAGTTGAGTGACGATTCCGGCGGATGATGGAGAGGCACATGCAGAGAGTAATGCCAAGGGTCCAGAGGGCCATCTGTGGGGAACCAATGCGACGAGAGATTAACAGAGGTCGTTCGGAAGCACACATCCAATTGATGAGGAACTATTTTGACGAAGAACCCATATATGGCCCTGATATGTTTAGGCGTCGGTTCCATATGTGCAGACCACTTTTCCAACGGATTATGAACGCGGTGAAGGCTCACGACAGTTACTTCAAACAGAGGGGGAACGCTGCCTCACGACCGGGCTTATCAACGGAGCAGAAGTGCACCGCCGCTATACGGATGCTTGCGTATGGGTCCTCGGCCGATTCATTGGACGAAACTCTGCGCATTGGGGTAAGCACCATACTTGAATTTTTACGTAAGTTTTGCAAGGTCCTCATTGAGGTCTTCGGAGCCGAGTATGAGCGTACAGTCACACCGACTGACATGGAGCGCTTACTCCGAGAAGGGTACAGCCGAGGGTTTCCCGGAATGGCGGGGAGTCTTGACTGTATGCATTGGAAGTGGAAGAACTGCCCAACCGAAGACCAGGGAGCCCATGGACGGGGAGGTCACCACGGGGACAAGACGATTATGCTTGAAGCTGTAGCGTCCCGTGATTTATGGATTTGCATATTTCGGGATGGCTGGCTCGAACAACGACATCAACGTCCTCAACAACAGTCACCTATTCCAAGACGCTTACTACGGCCGTGAGCTAGCTGTGGAGTACGAGATCAACGGTCATCGGTACGACCGACCTTATTACTTGGTGGACGACATTTACCCAACATGGGCACGGTTCGTGAAGACTATTCGGCATCCCTTCGAGCCCAAAGAGAAGTTGTTTGCTAAATGCCAAGAAGGTGTTCGGAAAGATATTGAAAGGGCTTTTGGAGTACTTCAAGCAAGGTGTCACATCATTTCCCGTCCCGCTCGTAGTTGGAGCCCACACACTTTGGCTGATATCATGCACACTTTCATAATTCTACACAACATGATTGTAGAGGATGAGCGTGACCGGTACGAGTATGGGGATGAGGAATTGTTGTACGCGCAACCTCCATAAATGCCGAATTGGACACTCCCGGAACGATGGCACCACGGAGGGCCATTGGAATACTAGCAACGAGTTGATTGTCAACAAAGTGTCCTAAATCCTGAGACTCACCATCAACTACAATATGATCTTATGGAGCACTTATGGGGTCTATATGGAGCTGGTTTCCATGATGACAAGTAGTCGTCTGTGCTCTTGGAGCTGGTTTTTTGTGGGTTGTATTAAAAGGGGTTGAATAAAATTAGAAGTTAAATTATATTCATGTTAAATTTATTTATGAATTATTTATTGTCATTAATTATTTATTTCCAAAAATCTTTAAATTATAAATAATTCAAACGGTTTCTGATAAACAATTAAATAAAACAGAAAAATATCAATTAATAATCTAGTCAGCATCCAGTCAGCACTGCTCTGCACTCCCAGGACCTCAGAGGGCCTTTCTGTTGCAAAACACTCACTATTTTGCACTCTCAGGACCTCACTTTTGTCCAGTCAGCACAAGTTCTGTACTCTCAGGACCTCACCAAGGTCCTCTCTGTTGTTCATGCTCTAAAAGCTCAATATAGTTTGAGGGACACATTCTATTTTTTTTACTTGCTATGTCCCTTTTTGTGACAAATCAAACAATTTTCATTTCTATTATTTGATTGAATTAAGGAATAATTTTATCTTAATACCCTAATTTTTTTATATTCATTTAAAATACTTTTTTTTTGTCATATTAGTGTCTTAAATTTTTACTAATTAATTTAGAGTACCCTAAATCATTTTTGTGTTACCTTACAACTTTTTATTAATTTTATTTTAATATCCACCATTAATTTTACCCAAAATTAAATTGTTATTGAATAGTCTTATGGTTATTTTACTTGTTTTGGATGAGAAATTAGATAAAAAGTTAACAATGGGTATCAAAATGGAATTAATGAAAGTTTAGGACGCTGAGGTGACACAAAAAATATTTAGCGTATTCTAAATGAACTAATGAAAGTTGAGGATACTGAAGTGATACAAAAAAAATATGATACTCTAAATAAAATATGAAAAATTTAAAATACTGAGATGAAATTACTCGGTGTCATCATTGTTTAGATTACATTGACTCAATTGTATTCTTATTCTCATTTATATGTTGTTTCTATCCAATAAAATGAATGTTTTTGCTTGAAGTAATAAAGATTGTCATTGTCATTTCCAATTCATATTATCTTTTTTTAAAATCAATATACTTTTTTTCATTAGTAACGCCAAACACAACATAATCGAAAATGCACCCAAACAACTGAGAATATAATTCGGGACCCATCATTGATAGGTGTCTTTGTTTCTCTTTTTTGTTCTTGCTTCCTCTTCAAGCTTGGAGCAAGTCTACCGTCTAAGGCCATAGTTTTGACGATCCAAGGAGGTTTCAAGCATCCATGAGCCTCCCACCATCCCTTACTTCTCCATCTTCATGTGTTGAAGCATTGAAGAGTTGGAGATTTGTGGGTTTGTAAGCTATAAGATATTTTGATTGGGTTTCTTAACCCAATCCTAGTTCTAATCTTTTGATTGGGTTTCAAGCCGACCGATCGATTTAGGAAATTTCTGTAGTTGTTGTGTGTGCTATGTAGATCAATGTTGGGAGCGGTCCATGATTCGATATAATGTTGAGTTGAGATTCACTTGTTTAGAATTTACTTACGTTTGTGTATTACTAGAATATCGTGATTTGATGTTCCATGTAGTTCTTCTTAATTATCGGTGACCATATTTATCGATGGTTTTCGGTAGTTAGGATGGTGAACTAGGCGTATCTAAGTAGATTTGTCCAGGATTTAGAGTTTACTTATGCTTGTGTATTACCAAACTGATGAGTGGGGATGACTACGTCAAAACCCTCTTTTGACGTGCATCAGGACACGGTAATCAAGTAATATATGTGACGGTTAAGTACCGATCGATCCTATAGGGAGTAGAGACTCACTAGTATTTTGTTAAAACCAAGGGGCGTGGGCTGTCACTTCCACATCCCAAAAAAAGGAAAATAAAGAGCAAAAAAGTAAATGGTTGTTTTAAAGTTTAAAAACAATTAAAAATATATACACACTACCACCTAAGACACATCACTATCAATTAACACAAGGATTCGGTCACAGGTATAAGAAAACATGACTTCCAGTTAACGCATGGTTTGATTAACGATGGTGGAATCGAATAATGTTTTCCTTATGGTCTTAGAACACTTAAATTCCTATGTATGTGGTATCATGAAATCAACCGCATACTAGTCACAGGGAGAGGGCTCAAGACCATTACCTAGACCGATACGTGAACCACCAATCATCAAAAAGAAATAAAATACAGTATAGTTCTATTATCTTGCGCGAAGCTCGATCAATCCTTGAACGAGAGATAATGACTACGAATGCATGGCACTCTCGATACCAGTTAGCAAAAGTAGAGATAGCTACATAACTCGACGAATCAACTCAGGAGGCAAACGTGAGCATGGCCGGTAGCAGGTCTCAGAGGCTAAGGGATTTTCCAATCTACTATCCACCCAATCTTTTGAGTTCTTACCCCGAAGTCATTTTAATTGGTGGCCTTCCAAAGGGAGGTCTGATACCCTTATGCCCTTGATGGTGTCCTGGAAGGAAAGCACTAGGTGTTTATCGAGCGACGAGAGGTTCGAGGCGTTAGGCGGGAATTAATCGGATTTATAATTTTATATTTTTTAATTATATATAAGATAACAATCAGGTATAAACCTGCATATTTCGTACAAACTACAAACCAATTTGGGTCCTTATATCGTGAAAATAGAATGCCCAGATTTAAACAAAAATCGTTAATGACAACATCATTAATGCATATCTTTGTAATTAATTTTATAATCAACTCAACCCTCTGAATTTCGGTGGCCGACCGATCCCCTAAATCAATCGCCCAGATTGATTTGTATTTCGCACCCTAAGACCGGGTTGTACCCGAAACTCCCCATATCAAAATAAGAGTTATATGAAATATTACATAAACCCTATCAAAATAAGTTATATTATATAAAAACTTGTAATACTAAATATTTAAGATGTAAATATTTATTATATATGATTATTAATTTTATAGTTAACTATAAAAATAAAAATTACATATATTTAAGATATATGTTAACCTATTCGGTTTTGTAAAACTATATGCCTAGACGACGACTAATCCCCTAGTAGGTGTTGATTAGTCCCGAATTTTACAATACTGGAAAAAAACTGTCCAATTTTCCTAGTGCCGCCCAATTTAAACAAATTGGGTCGATGTTGTAAACATCAGCGCCTAGGCGGCACCTAAATGGCTGACGGGCCGATTTTTACAACCTTGCCTGAAAGGCATTAATCAGCGATTACGGGTAGAGTTGTCCACCTCGTTTCTATATGAAGATCCATCAATCACAGTCTCTCTCCGCGAGCCGCCACAACAAATCTGAAGTCTGGTGCTGCTTGCCTCTGGTTGTCTTCACTATAAATTTTAGTGATGCGGATTCGATCATTTCACGACAGTGTAACCCATAAATCAATGTGGTTGGGAGAGTGGGATCAGATGTCAATTAAGAGTTCATTTTATTATGGAGGCTATTATGGTAAGGGTGCCAATGGGCCGAGACTGGAGGCGGTGTCGGAAAGGGCGGGATGGAGGCAGTGTCGACTGGGGAGGAGGAGTAGGGGTACAGAACGACATGGATCCGACGAATTGAACCCGTCAAAAAGAGACATTGACGATGACACTTTTATATCGTTCTACTGATTGTTTTTCGGGTTAAATGTTGAAACTTACCCTTATGTATTGGTCACGAACACTATGCTACCCTCTTTTTCAAAATCACATTTACGGTACCTAATATATTGGTCACGCAATTCCGTTAGGAAAAATGGATGGTAAAATACCGTTTTTTCCATTCCGTTAGTCATATGACCTCAAGTGTCATATAATGGATGGTAAAATGACGTTTTTTCCCTTGAGTATTTGACCTCTATATATTTTATAAGGAACAACAACGAGGGTGCAATGGTAATGTTCCTTATAAAATGTATAAAAGTCAAATAATTAAGGAAAAAACGGCATTTTACCATCCATTATATGACACTTGAGGTCATATGACTACCGGAATGGAAAAAATGGAATTTTACCGTCCATTTTTCCTAACGGTTTCGCGTGACCAATAGATAAGGTACCGCAAATGTGATTTTGAAAAGGAGGGAAGCATAGTGTTCGTGACCAATACATAAGGGTAAGTTTCAACATTTAACCCTTGTTTTTCATATATTTTGATAACTTCCGCAAATACATATACCGTTTTCCGTGACCATGTTGTTTTTTTGAATAAAAGGTTCATTTTATTAATAATGGAAAAAGAGTCATTAGAGCATTTGGGGCCCTAGAAAGTCCCCTATGAAAAAACTCTGAGACAAATTGACCGTGTAAGACGGTTTGTAAAGAGCAAAATTAAACTACGTAACTGAAGAGGACGGCTCAAGTTGCTGCCTAAACGCTACTTTATCCTATGGAGAGGAATCTTTTCGTTGTGTAGAGTGCGACCGAATCTGAACTCATTAGTAACCCGGGGATGATATGCTTTATCCAAGGACCCCTCCTTAGGTTGGTCCCTGAATCCACAAATATCTATCATTCCTTATGGTGGAGCTGTTTTTCAACCCTCGCGTGGTCTTCATGCGGACTTTTCGTAGTGTCTCTCCTTAATCCTAATGTCATAGATGGGGTAGGACCCCTCATAGTTAGGTCAGGCCCATCACCTCCTCTCATGGACGTCGCCCTGGGCAGCCTACGTTGTTCCACCCCTACCTGAGGGTTAGGTAGGGTATCCGGGGTTACAATTTGCCCCATTCCCCAAGACAACACGTTCTTAAGTAGAGGATATTAGGTCAAAGGCTCGAAACTAGGGTGATGTAATGGTGCTTTCCCCCAATTTGTAGCATATGACTTCTCTATCTTCTCAGCCTTGAACTCTAGGAGGGAGTCGTCAAACCGTTGGATCTCCAACATCTCCAGGTCACAGTCGGAAACCAGATGGCTGATCCGAACACAATTGAAACAGAAAGTGGGGAGTCGATCATAGGCCAATGTGACCTGAATCGGCTTGTTAAAGTACCGAAACCTCATGATCATGAACCGACGAAGGGCTGATGAAGCTCCATCCAAAATCTGACCTTGACGGTCCCACCCCAACATAGGCCTCACTGATCATAGGGCACACCCACACATCTCCATAGCTTAGCTCCAATGAACTCCCTAGTGGCCTTCGTACGGACCGAAGGTGGGAGACCCCGTGCATACACCCATAAGTTGATCTTATCCAAATTGGAAGGTCTCGAGCCATCGGGTTCAGGATATCCCCTAGCAGTAGCGGGTAAGCATTGAAACTCCAGGGTTCATTGTTCCGAATCCACTCCATAGCTTCCTTGTAATCGAAGTAGAACTCGTAACTATCAGGCTCCAGGTCTTTCACCACTAACCCTGACGCTATCGCCTCATGTCCGCATGATAACCTCGATCATAAAGTCCTTGCGGGGTAGTTTTGGGGACAATAAACGATCGACCATACCGTATTGCTGGTGAGCGATGATTGTGGGATCCGACGGGGTGTAAGGAACTACGATCTGCATTGCCTCTTCCTCGAGAAGGGAACAAGCCGATAATCCATCCTGAAGGTTCAATATGGATGGTACATGGTCTCTATGAGTGGCATCAACCCCAAGCGTTGTCGAGCCCACATAATCAGGACCTTCCGAGGTCGGTGACGAGACAAGGTGAAGCGAAGAGACGAAATTAAGGTTTTCAACCCTAGAAACCATCGAGTTCATGGAAACATGTCCTTCCGAGGTCAATGGAGCAGTAAGATGAGGCAGGGAAGCGGAGAAAGCCTTCGGAAGACGACCTCATTTTGGTCTGATCAGGCCGAAGTTTGTCGAGTCCGTTCTCGGGGAGACGATCGCCAACGTTGAGTATGGAAAGTACATGTGCTCTGGTGAAGAAAGCATCGGTGGTGGTTTGATCGGTGGAGGAGAAATGGTGTTAGTGAATTTAGGCTTTCGCTTCTTCTTCTCTCTCACCAAACGAATGAATCCGGGAGGAGAGCGTGGAGGCATTATCAATGTCACCGAGGGGACATGCAATATACAATACGCGGCGAGTTATATTGACAAAGAGGTCGACGACATGACCGTCGAAGTTGCAGGGGTCAACATCGACAAAGGAGGTAGGGCTAAGGCCTGGACTAGACTTTCTCTAAGGGTTCACACGAGAACATGGATATTTTTTTTACGTGAGTAGATTAATGAGTTCTAAGTCTTGATTAGAATTAAGTTCTTTCGTTGTTGAGTTGAATTTTATTAACTTTCATGTAATTAAAGAAGAGTTACTTGCAAAATTGTTTTCTGGTATGTCATATCTATAAATAGTAAATACCATACAATAATGGGAGTATTATGCACATTATTATGTGAAAGTTCACACAAATTGGGCGGGCCCGAAGTCTAAACCAATTATCATACGGCCATGTTCCCTCAAAGCTAGCGGACCTGAATTAAGGTCCACCTCATTTTGAAAGTGAAAACTCGTCGGACAAGCCAAATATTTTACCAGACAGAATAGAAGCACGTGAAGTGGGAGAGGTACGAGACAGAAGCAACTGCCAAACGACGGCGAATCCTACACCTTATTTCAGGGACCGGAGCGGTGCTTGGCGTGAGGAATAACATGTGGTACTTGTGTAGTAGAGAGGCAGTGTCTTTGTCGTTGTACACGGGATTGATGCAGTGATTATGCATAAATTGGATTCGTATTGCAACAATAGCTTAAATTATAGAATGGTAGAGGTTGGTTGAAATTAATATGTAAATAGACGGATAGGAAAAAATGAGTTATGAACAATAAAGCATAGAGTGGGCTAGATCATGTGTTGTCCGTGAAACTAAATACTTGTCTTCAAAAGATATTCAGTAAAATTCGAACATTTGATTTCTTGTGAATGAGTGTTTGTTTGATCTCATCTCACTCTTGATTTATAACTAAAGTTTTAATAAAAAAAACATCATTATAATAAATAAAAAAGCAGATAAAATATTTTCAATATAACTCGAATATTATCGTCTAAATAGCAAATTAGATAATGAGTTAAATTCCAAATTAGATAGTGTATCAAAGTTTAGATAACAGTTGAATAAATAGAAGAAAGCAACAAAAAACTATTGATGATATTATTTCCTCCTATCTCACAAAATAGAGCACATAACCGATCAAGAAATCATAGGCCTACCCATTATCATAATCTTGTACTATTTCTGCTTGAAGTTCTTTAACCTATTGGTACAGAAACATGATGCCACAAATTGTGAGACTGTTGTTTATTTGCTTGGTATTTAAGGAAGCAGAACTTAGCATATTTTTACTCAACTCATATTCAGTATCTGGGACCTCTGGAGGGATGGAGGAGTTGGTATAACTTGCGCGGACTTCAGTTTTTTGTGATAGGCTTTGAATCCATAGTTCCTTTTCTTGGTGTCTTCTTTAGTATCCGTCCTGCAAATGCAAACCAACAACATGTATAAATCAACATAGAAATTGACGGATCAAGAGTAGCACTTTATTTCTAGCTATACTGAGATATGATTTCACCTCCAAAAATTACACTTTTATCGGTCAAAATCAACCCACACAAATTATCTTATTTTCAAAAATGCAACATCTAGTCATGACTTATGTTACCAGATCTTGACTTGTCTAACTCAAATAATGTTTTTAACTTAGGACACAAAGAGCCAATCGAAAAAGAACCACCAAATCTTGAGTGTTGAATTTGATGTTCATCTTTACATAAAAAAATCACTGAAATCATTTTCAAAAATAAAACTTTGAGTTACATGTCACTATCAATTGCACCCTTAGTTTAATAGATCCACAAAATAATTTATCAAATTACATATTAGCATAAATAAGTTTAATAATCTATCTTAAACCACTGATCGTCTTGTGATTAATGTTGAAGCTGAATATTAAAACTAATACACTTCATTCCCACCAGCATAATAACATGAGGATAACAAACACAATTCAAATTAGGATAAAACCATCAAAAAAGACAGATCAAACCTTTTCACTTCCACAATATGATGTTGTGAATATGTAATCATAAAATAGTATCACTCGTTGGGCAGACTTGCAGTAGAGACCGTCTTCCTCAGCGAGAGGACGATTCAGTCTAATTAATTTAATGATACTACAAAAAAAAGAGTTTCATTGACCTTAACCACTCAGTTACTATCCGTAAAACAAACTTCATCTTCTTATCATGTGCATGTATAAATTGAGCAGACAAAATTTATATGCTCCAACTCAGCTCACTGGTTTTATGTTAACCTTAAAATGCAAAATCAATTTCTGAGCAAGTAGCATACATCATACCAAACGTATGTAAAGCAAGGGCTTATCATTTCATATCAGTCTAACAAAAAAAGGAGTGGACTTTAAACAGTAGAATATGAGGTTATTTCAAAAAAACATTGTAGGATATGAGGAGTTCGTGGAGAGAACAAACATTGCCATTGTCGAAGTCTCTTCCTTGAATCATAAAATTATTGATGACACAATGCAAGACGGAATCTTAGAGACCAAATCCCTTCTTCTCTGATAAGACTTTTAAAAGTAGACAGATAATAATAAATAAAGCCGACGAACAAACAGATGCATAGCCTAACCTGTGCAAATGAATTTGGCAATACCATGTATTTGAATAGATCGTACTAAAAGCTCGAGCCCTGTATCGAGAAAAAAAAACTAAGGAAGGAAGTGAAAATCAGCATAAAAATCAACAATCAGCGAGATAAAAAAAATACTAAATCATACTCGGTACAAAAAGCAAAAATTGAGCCACGCCACAGTCTTGCATGTCATAAGCATTAGATATGCAATGAAATCAGATATGCACCTCCCTCACGCACCTGCAAGCCACAAACATATATGAAATAAAAGAAAATTAAGGCTTGTATATCAGCATTAACTCAGCAACATGGTCAGGCAATCGAGAGCAATCAAGATGATTTATTTCAGTTCTGGCCTAATATTATTGGCACTAATAGTACTCTCCTAATAAAATCAAACTAAACCAAATTCATTTAACCATATAAAATTTAATCATTGAAAATAAGCGATAAGAGAGTTTAGTAGGGGACAATGCTGCCCATCATAGGACTGCTAATAAAATTATTGGCTCAAAGGAAATCGAAGATTCACAATACAAAGCTTAATCGATACAATTAAAGCTTGCAAAATGCATTATAACACCTCCATACATGAAAAAAAATCAATGCTTAATGATAGAAACTCCATGAAAATAATTTAGACAAAACAATCTGAAGCATAGAAGGACAATTATCAATCAACTTAACTCCTAATCTTCCATATCAATTTCTTAATCTTCCTAGAAGTCAATGGAGTTTGTCGAACACAAGCAATTTAAAATCAAAGCTAAGCGCACATCAAGTAACAAATTAATCCAACCATAATCAACATGTTTTGTTCCTCTCCAACAACCCTCTCCTGGAATCACTCCACCAACCAAATTGAACACCAAACTACAAATCTATATAAATAAATCAAATCAGGCTCAATGTTAACGGTTAAACTCAAAATCAGGCTCCATATTCACAATAACAGTCAAACTCAAACTTATAGCTCTTGATTTGAACCATGGAAGAAGAAGAAAAACACCAGAAAAGCCATCGCCCTCGCCGCCCCCGTACTCTCTACCACCATCCTCAACTCGGGTTGCAAACATTATTTGATAATAACACTACCTGCATTTTAGCATTCTAAAGCATATGCCTGAACCTGTAGTCAGTGAGGAGAGATAAAAATAACAACCAATTAAAACACACTCCAAACTGATGTCAACAACAAAAATGTCCATACATTATTAGAAAGTATATTAATTCTGTACTGCTAACAACTTGTTTTGTTTGTCAAGAGAGAAAAATATAAACACTTGGCTTCCTCGGGAAATTAAATTACTGAAAAGCAAGGGAAGGTGGGACAAAGGACACAAAGAGCTAGTCAGTTTTTCTCAAGGTTGTAAAGACGCTAGGCATAAATTAAAACCTCCACCTAAGTAGTTCAGTTTATTGTAAGTAAACTAAAGTCAAGGCACAAAGTAAGGTTGTTTAATCATGCTAAGCAATCAGTACCCCTCAAGAAACTAATATTACAGAAGCCAAAAATCGAACGAAATGATATAAGCCACCATAATCTGTATAATTACAACAGCATAATCACATCACCTGTCATTTTGTATGGTCGATATGATAGAGTTGCTCGACAAAGGATGCGACTTTGATATAACCGCTGCCAAAATGAATCCCATAAAGAATACGAATCCAAATGTAACAAATAAAAACACTCAATCCTTGATGATTCTCGAATTGCCGGAGGTGGAAGAGGGAGGAGGGAAGATGCCGGAGGAGGACGGGTGGCCCGGGACGACGGGCGGAGGACGGGTGGCCGGAGACCACGCCGGAGCTGCCGGAGAAGACGCAGAACTCGAACTCGATCCAGATTTTTTTTTTAATAAAATTAATTTTTTTATAAAATAAAAATGATTTTTTAATTTTTTTATTTTTAAATATTTTTTTAATTTTTTTATTATTTTAAATAATTTAATTTTTTAATTTAAAATTTTAATTTTATTTATTTATTATATTTTTATTGTATTATATAATTAAGGGTATAATGGTAATTTTGTCTATCAAATTTATAAGCTTAAAATAAGAAAGGGTAAATTCGTCATTTCACACCCCACTTAACTGAAAATGTCTAAGTTAGAGGAATATTCCGTTAAAAACTAACTGAATATGCCAATTTTAAACCAAATCGTTCGTGGACGAATCATTAGGGTACCTTATCGGACACAAAATTCATTAGGGTACCTTATCGTTCGTGGACGAAACATAAGGGTACCTTATCGTAAATAACCCTTTTTTCTAAATATTGAGACAAAAATACCCTTTGATTAAACCTTTTCTGCTTTTTTTTGAGACTTTTGCCACGACTTTTTTTCGCCTTTCACAAATAGATCTCATATCCTTCGTTAGATTATCGTACCACTCCATCATCAATCCTAATGAAAGCCATAAACAAACAATTCCTTAACACCTCTCCCGACAATCCTTAAGGCTCAAACTCATATTCATGTTTGTAACAAAATGTGTAGTCTGGAAAATTCAACCCTTATACTTGACAAACCCATCTCCTACCTCACAGTTAAGTCTTTAATTCCTACTGTACCCGTTTATCCAACCAAACACATTTTTGTTCTCCCGTGACTTGGGTGTAAAATCAAGGAATTGTAATGTGGGTCTTCAGTGTAGCAAATATGTCTCATACTTGTCCGATCACCACAAACCTTAACAAAATTGATTGGCCCGTGACCAAAAGGAGTAGTAGATCTGATCTCGGTTAGGAACCTGAGCGCGAAATCAGTGTTGGGTTTGAGACTCGGACTGCTGCTGAACCTGCCATCGTGCCACAGATCCCATTGGGACAGCTTCTGGGTCCATTTTCATATCTTCTACCTACAATCAAAATCAAACGATTGAACAGAGAGGGATTGCATGTCATCATCACTGGAGAGTAGGTTGACGAAGAGTTGTTGTTGGTTCCCGACCACCATGCCTCCAGTAGCTTTTTTTGACACCGGGGCCACGCCGGAAACCACCGGTTCCGGTTTCTGCGATGCCGGCGGTGGTCGGTCGGTTTCCGGCGGAGTGGATTATTATACCCACCCCTAGTTTAACACCTACTCACAATCAGTGGTCACAGAAGCAACGCATTAAGTTTGTAGGATAAATTTCAATTGAGACTTTCCAGATGAAAGAGATGAGATCATGGTTCTAAATAACGGTCGCGGTAAGATAACAGCAAGATCACCTTGAAGGTTATTTCAATTTAACGGAGAGATCTCGGCAAATCACGTTTTCTATTAAATATATATATAATATACATATATAATAAAAGTATAACTAATACTCTATAAAAATGTAACAATAATAACAGTTAAATATAGATTATATTATTTTCGAATTACTAATGCACATATGTATCTATTAATATTTTCAGATTTTTTTATTTTAAATTATTAATAATTAAAACATATAACAAATATAATATAATAGTAAAATTACATTAACTCTAGTCGTTGCTCACTTAAATGAACCTAAATGACCAACAACTAATTTATATTAAGTCTAATTTGACTCAATCCAACAATTGATAAAACTCAACCCATTAACTAACTAAAGTAAAGTAACTTTAAACCTAAAAACCCAAACATACCCCACTCTAGTCGCATTTTTATCGCGTTGACCGAGTTGACCGCGATTTCAACCAATACCACGTCGCGGTAACGGCCTACCTATTTTACCTTGATCTCGCTGCGATCTCGGCATGATCTCGGGTTATTTAGAACCTTGGATGAGATCGATATACAAGGAAAGGATAAATATTGATTTAATTATGGATATTATAGTCACAATAAGTAGAAAAGACATAGTTTTCAAATTCTAAATTATGGGGGTTTATTAAAAAAAATAGTGCATGTTTTTAGACATAGATAATCAAATTTCCCATAGGTAATTGGATCGGTCCGTTAAACCCAACTTTCGTAAAAATCAATTTTGGTGTGTCCCAACCTCACCATAAATATTAAGATTAAACTTAATATATTTTCAACATTATTTTTGTATATCAACTTGCTACAAATAGGAAAACGTGCAATTTTTATTATTAATAGGAATAGGTAATAGGAATAGGCACAAGAGGTTTCAAATTAACAATTTCTCTCTCGCTCTGTTGAGGGTCCTCCCAAAGAAACCTAACCCTAGTCCTATGGTGTTAGTGTTAGTCTCCCTTATTCCTGCTCCCGTCGTTGTCAAGTCGTCGTAGTCAATCAGTCTCGTCCCATCATCGCATGCAGTCATGCAAGCCTTGGGACTTGTCCCTTCACCACCGTCACACCCTTCATCCGAAGTCCTCTCACCTCTGAAGGAGCGTCACCGCAGAAATCTTAAATCCACAAAGATTTATGCAAACACCGTCCCCGGATGCTCCTATTCCTCCGGCGACTCGCTCGACCCCGCCTCTTTTGCCGCTACCTTCGAAGGCCTTGCCTCCTAGTTCGCCGCCGAAGCCCACCCCGCCACAATCCCTGGCTATAGTGGAGGTCACGGCCGGGATCTCTTCCTCGTAGGCCGAAGGACACTGGGGCAGCCCTGTCAAACCCAAATCTATGGTGGCCAAAACCCTGGGTGTGGGGGTCCTCCTGGCCGTCAAGACACTAGAAGCCCGACCGACTATGAGGTGGGGAAGTCAATGGCATAAGGGGATGGATCTCAACCATCGGCAACCGTGACTCATTCGTTGCCATCCATACCCGCGGGATCTCCATTGGTGGTTGTGGTGTCGTGCGTAGCAAGCAATCCCTCTCTAAGGTTTGCTGATGTTTTTGCTGGGCCGGTTCAATCTCTCTCGATTTGTGGGCCTCCTTCTCTTATGGCGCTACCTCTGCAGCCGCCATTGAAACAGCCATTGTTGTCCCCACCTCCTTGGCCTCCATACAAACAATGTTCAGGTTCAGTGCACCCCTGTTTCCTATACCTCTTACAGATTGATCTTGCACTGGATCATACTGTATCAGATCGTCTCGCCTGAGCAACCCTCGCCATCTCTGAAGCCGGCGCGTCCATGTCTCTGGCCTCCACCGACTCAACTTCCTCGACCCCTCTCTCGAATCTGGATCAAGCTAATCGAGTGAGTCTTTTTTATTTTCACTAATTTTGTTTTTGCAGAGTCAAAAACTATTGTGCAGAGAATTAGGGACTGGTTCTGTGAGGGGTCCCTAGACGATGCTTTGCCTCCCCCCATCATCATTACTATTGAGGTCTCTGGTATCCAGTACCCCCTTCCTCATCCCCGGCTTCTTTCCTTGCCCATGAGGCGTCAAAATATCGTCGGTGACGGCTCTAGCATTACTAGGCCAATCGAGTGGGTCTCTGAAACTGATGATAGCAGGTTCGGTTACACTTTCCAGAGTATGCAGCGCTTAGACAATACCTTGAGCAGTCGTAGTCAGTTTCGTCATAATTTAGAAGTGGATGATAGCAGGTTCGGTCATACTCTACTGTGCTTGCAACGTTTAGGCAAGACCTTGAGCAGTCGTAGTCCACTTCGACTAGTTTTCAATACCGTCAGTGACGATTATAATGTGAAAAGAACTGCGACATCATTGTGTCTTTTGTCTATTCTTCGTGGTCAGGAATTTATTCCTGATACATTCATGCCACTTTCATCATTTATCACACAAGCAAGGGTATAATTGTAATAGCATAGTGCCATGTGGACAATTTTCCATTTTTTTCTTAACCAATTCACTAATTTAATATTTCCCGATTCGTTTGAACTCCGATTAGCTTCAAACTGCGCCAGTATTTTTCTTTTTCCAATGGCTTTAAATCAAGATTAGTCATGAATATATTTTGAAGCACGAAAATAAAAGGTTATATTGGGGTGATAAAAACAATTTTGAGTGTTGATAAATCTTTACTAATAATTTTTTTGTATCGGGGTATCAAACTAGTGCTAAATGTTGATAAAAAAACATGTAATGAGGTGATAAAAAATAGATAATGAAGTGATAAAAAATCATGTTTAATTAAAAATAAGGGTGATAAACTAGAGTTAGTGTTGATAAAAAAACATGTGATGGGATGATAAAAACACATGTAATTTTATGATAAACATAATGTCTAGTGTTGATAAAACTAGTGCTTAGTGTTCATAAAAAAACATGTGATGATGTGATAAAAATCATGTTCGATTTTGGAAAATGAGGTGATAAAACTAGTGTTCAGTGTTGATAAACCCAGTGTATAGTGTTGATAAAAATTACCCAAACTTAAACTTTTTTTTAAAATCAGCCCCGAAATAAGGGTGATAAACTAGAGTTTAGTGTTGATAAAAAAACATGTGATGGGATGATAAAAACACATTTAATTTGATGATAAACATAGTGTTTAGTGTTGATAAAACTAGTGCTTAGTGTTCATAAAAAAACATGTGATGATGTGATAAAAATCATGTTCGATTCTGGAAAATGGGGTTCAGTGTTGATAAACCCAGTGTATAGTGTTGATAAAAATTACCCAGACTTAACTTTTTTTTTAAAAATCAGTCCCGATTTTTTTTTCGTGCTTCAAAATATATTCATGACTGATCTTGATAGAAAACCCTTGAAAAAAAACAAAACTAATGACGCAAGTTTGAAGCTAATCGGAGTTCAAACGAAGCGGGAAAAATTAAATTAGTGAATTGGTAAAAAAAATGATAGTTCTACTAAAAAGTCATTACCACTTATTCAAAAGAGTTGTTTTTTTGCAGTCAACAAATCAATTGCATCTCATTCGTCCATTCTTAAAATGAATGGTTTGGATTGATTCACACGATTTTTACGTTAATGAGTGGTTTCCATTTGATTTTTCCTCCCACATATAATATAAAGTAGACAAGAAAATCAAAATTATTTTAAATAACTGTATTCCAGTGAATTTATCACACTCAAAATCAATAAGTTATCACTTATAAATTCGACTAGACAACTTATGTAGCAGTAAAGACATGTGTTGATGCAAATGGTGTAAAACTGTACCTTTATTGACGTACTACCTATTGGCTATTGGGAGGATGGTCATGGTTGAGTAAATAAACCTATCTTTGTTCGGTTCGGTGGACCAAATTTGAATATCCTTCTTTAAAGCCATATCTATGAATATTATATTGATGACCTACTCATATGACTCAACCATATTTCCCCTCTAGCACACCTGTAACTTTTATGAGCAAGTAAATGTGTACATACTATCTACTATTTGCCCTATCTTTGGGGTAAAACTGATAGGGTTTGTCTAAGCACTTGTTACGAAATCTTACTTGTCTGGAAATTTAAAAGATTAATGTTAGTTTAAAGTATTGACATATTCTATTAAAAATTGAAATCATTGGAATCATCTACAAACAAAATGTATGGATGGTGTTATTGAGGTCAATTCATCGGAATCCCCAATGTAAATGTTGTCTTTACTATTGTGTTGTTCTTGGACACAAATAAAGTATTTATCCCTCAAACCCATAACGAAACTTGTCATTCTTTGCGACTCGAAGCAACAATGTCAATGTCATCAACATCTCGAATCCACGAAACAATCACAGACTGTCTTTCCGACGCACAATCCGGAAGTAAAGAGAGTAGGCTCAAGGCCCTCCAAACCCTAACTTCCATCACCAAGGTGAGTCCTCAGAACAGGAACTTCGTTGTACAGTCCCATGGAGCCATCTCCACCCTCCTCCATCTCTCCAAATCACCCTCATCCACTATCCAAGCCCTCTCCCTCTCCGTCCTCTTCAACCTCTCCTTAAACCCAGACAAAAAAATAACTATTGCAGACATGAGCACCATCCACCACCTCAATTCCATCATCATCACCCCCTCAACCTTCCCCGAATCCAGAAAGATAGCCTCCTCCTTGATTTGCAGCCTCGCCATGCTCGACAAGAACAAGGCTAAGTTTGGAGTCGCCGGCACGGTACTGTTACAATATATCTGAAAAAGTTTAGGAAAAAACTTCATGATATAACTATCATTTAATTTTATAGTACAAGATATACCTACTGACTTTCTTATCGTCAAAAATACATGGTTTTGAATATAATTATCAAAAACTATAATTTTCTGTCAAAGACACGGAATATTCCAGAATATTCTATTCAAAACACGGAATATTCTGTCCAAAAACACAGAATATTCCGTGTTTTTGGACAGAAAATTATGATTTCTGATAATTATTTTTCTGGACCATGTATTTTGGACGGTAAGATAGTCAATAGGTATATCATGTACTATAAAGTCAAATAATAGCTATATCATGGAGTTTTCCCAAAAGTTTAAGTGATACTCTGTAAAGAAAAAAAGAACCGGATGACTTTTTGAAAGAACAAAGTGATTTTATAAAATTTTCCCTCGAAAAAAATATTGATTATGTTCTTGAATCTTGATTTGTATGATCCTAATTGTAGTGTTAGATTTGTTAAACAAATATATTTTAGTTGATTAAGTAACAGTTTAACTTCACTTAATAAGTTGAATTTTTGTAATTGAGTAATAGATTCTACGAGATGATACTAAAATTAGATGTTGCATGTAGACATACTCTTACGTGACATGTTCACATTCTACATGTAAAAGGAGGTCTTAAAATATTATTTTTTGGTCATTGTTCTTTTAACAGGTACAGTCGCTGGTGAAGGCTCTCTCCGGCCTCCGCGGTGCAGCGGATCACCACCTCATCACCACACTAACAGAGCTCATCCAGTTTCACGGGAACTGTAGCCTGGCCGTGCGTGCGGGAGGCATTTCGATCCTCTTACGCATCGTCGAGAGCACAAACGGAGAAGATCTGGCTGGAGCTGCGTTGGCGGCTCTGGGGTTGCTGGCGAGGTTTGAGGAGGGACTGAGAGCTCTGAGAAACGAAGACGAGATTGTGAAGAAAATGGTGGGCGTGTTGAGGGGTCGGTGCATGTTGAGTAAAGAAGGAGCGGCGGAGATTCTGGTGCGGTTGTTCGAGGAGAGTGAGGTTTGTGTCGAAGATGCTTTGAAGCTCTCGGACTTTTTGAATGTTTTGGCTGATATTTCGGTGAGGGGGTCGGTGAGGGCTCGGGAAAAGGCTGGATTGCTCATGAAGAAGATGATGGAGGCTGATTTGGAATCTTATTATGTTGACGGGGTTGAGAATGACAATTCCATAATGTTTTAGTTACTTGGATAAATCACTTTTTTTTTTAACTGAAGTCGGAAAAAAAAGTCACTACAACAAATAGGGTTCCATAAGTCCATTTTTTTAAATAACTCTACTATATATTGATCGTAATTATCGATGATTTTGAATAGAGATGACTACTTAATTAAACTTAAACTAACGAACGGAGGAGAATCGCTCAGAGTGATGTCTAAACGCTGCTTGATCCTATGGAGGAGACTCTTTTCGCCGTGAGTAATTCGTTCAGACCTAAACTCAACAATAGGATCAGGAGGATAGACTTGAGCCAAGGACCCTCCCTAGGTACGTCCCTGAAGCCACGAGTGTCGAACCTTCCTTCTGGCGGGGCTGCTTACCAGCCCTTGTCTGATCTTCAAGAGGTTCCCCTATAGAGCACCTTTTCTTCCGCAACGTCAAAGATGGGACAGTCCATGACGGGCTAGCAGACCTAGCCTCTTCACTTGGCTCAATCCTCATCTCCCAAAACTGGATGTTATGTAGAGTGTTCGAGGTTACAATTGACCCCCTTCCCCGAGGTGATGAGGCAGTGGTAGAGTGTTTGCGGTCAATGGTGAGAAGCTGGGAGGGCTTAGTGGTCCTGTACCAGTCATCCCCCAATCTGTGGCATAAGACTTCGCGATCTTGTCCGGCTTGAATTCCAGGAGGGAATCGTCAAACCTAGATATCCTTGGCGTCTCCATGTCATAGACCAGGACCACATAACTAATCCGGCCGCAATTAGGGCAGAAGGTTGGGATCCGATCATAGGTCAGGATGATCCTTTTATTTTTTTTATCAGCAATTTTTTGATTTAAATCCAACAGCTTCAAAGTGAAGCCGAAGGACAAGGGAGAACCCTCATTACAAAGAGCAGCACTGGTCGTTTAGACACTGCCTCGAACAAAGGATTCCCAACAAAGGGAATAAAACCGAAATAGGTCTCAGCACCAGATACAATCAATCAGCAACCATAAACCCTACAAGGGGTAAACCATTATAAACTCGAACAAATAAAGACTAATAGGTCTAATACCTCGATTTAACTAACATGAAGTCCAACTGAAGCACCTCAAACGACCTTCCGCTCCCGACAACAGAACCTCAAGAAGCGTCTTGTAACAATAGCTCCCTCAAACAAGACAAATTGTGAGGAGCACCCTATCTCATCGGGGCCATCAACTCAGTTAGTTAAGTGACACCCGACACGCCGACGACCAACACCGAAAACAACAAAGATAAGTCAATATTTAAAACCTACAGAAAAACTCTAGCACCCTATAACCAAAACTGACAATCTCTAAACACAGGCCTATAGACCCAAAAACCCGTCGAAGGTCAGCACCTAAATACCGACGAGCCCCTACTCATCGAGTAGGCTAACCGAGAAGACTGAACGGAAATCGATTACAGGTGCAAGTACGTGACTCACAAATGAACAAGTTAAGATGAAAAACTTTAAAAAAAACCCACCCAAACTAGTAAATAGCCGAAAGGATTACCGGGCGATCCCAAATCTGCACCAAACACAAACCACCAAACCGAGTAGTGCTCCGACGACACGAGCACGAACCTTTCGGAGATGAGGAGGCTAGAATGGGCTGAGAAGGGCGGCCACCACGAATCCAACCACAGAGCGTTCACCAGTTGCAGGTGCAAGACGACAACGAACCCACGGAGCCAAAAAACACAGCAACCTAGCCGGAAAAGCCAAAGACAGCCTAGGATGTGGCTTGAAACAAGGTAGGAAGGGATTTTCCTTTAACAAACAATCAATACTCACCCAACCCAACCAACCAGAAACAGAACACCCAGGCAAGCTCGGACCCAGCTCCGACATAGCGAGGCCGGAGAGAACCCCGACGAAGCTTAGATCTAGACCCACTTGCTCGAGAAACTTGAAAAGTCGGGGACGAATCAAAGTCCGAAACATCTCCCACTCTCGACCAAAAGCAAGTCAATCGGAAGACAAGAGGCCGGAGGTGACGAAGTCGAGAGGCCGAAATAGAGGAGAGTGGCCGGAAAAATCAGATCTGAACCCAAACCGAAAGCTAGTACCTGTCGGGGACGAATCAAGGTTGTGGAGAACCCGAAACACCTACCATTCCCGTCCAGAGGAAGCCAATCGAAAGGATAGAGTTTGGAGACCGTCCGGAAAGCCCACAGAGACGAACCCGAGCAAAAAACTGATGAAGAAAGTAGTGGGGGTTAAGAGGAAGTAAGGATGGCAAAATAACCCGACCCCGACGGGGATCCCCGGCCCCGACACAATCGGGGCGGGTTCAGGGCTGGGATTTTCATTATCGGGGCGGGGAACGGGGCATTGACCGGGGATGTTGACCGGGGTCGGGGCGGGGCCGAGGATGGTACTCCCCGCCCCGAACCGCCCCAATTATATTAGACCTTTCATATATTACTGAAAAAAGTTTTGTTGGGGATTCAAACTATAAACCTCTTGCTAGTAATTAAATCACTCTACCAACTCAATTAACATGAACTTGTGGTTTTAGTTTGTTTATTTAATAAATATATTTATCCCATAATATATAAATATAAATATTAATAACAAATATTACCTAATAAATATTTGGAAAACGTAAATGTTTTTAAAAGAAAAATTACATTCTACTAAACAAAACAACAAAAGTTTAATATAAGTATCCTTAAAACAATGTTTATAATTGATAATTTATCATAAATCACCACTTAGTAAATTAATTTTTTGTAAAAGAATTAATCTTTTTTTAAATACAACCCTTAAACAGGGCGGGGCGGGGCGGAGAATCCCCGAACCCGATGGGCCAATCTCAGGGCGGGGTCAACTCGGGGTCAACCCGGGCATGAGGCGGGGACGGGGCGTGGAGCAAGTGAACGGGGCGGGGACGGGGCGTGGAGCAAGTGAACGGGACGGGGACGGGGCGTGGAGCAAGTGAACGGGGCGAGGGGTCCCCACCCCAAACCCACCCCGTTGCCATCCCTAAGAGGAAGAGGGGGGGGGGGGGGGGGGAGAGGAGAGTGCCACCTCCGACGACAGACATGGTCGGTGGCCATTGCCGTCGCCAGTGGTGGCACAAAGGAGATGGCGGCTGAAGGGTTTTTGGGGTTACAACTATTCGAGAGAGAAAATGTATTGTATTTGGACTCTTGTTCCTTTTACATCTTCAACCATGGAAACATATTGTGTTTGCATATCTGTCTAGATATGTGACAACATACGCACGCATGCGGTAGGATCCGTAATGCTTGTATAGTACAAAGAAATTTTATTTGATGAACAACTACATCAAATTGTGCAATTTATAGGAAAAATGTTAGACTAAAAAATATTTTTTAAAACCACACTGATTTGGTGTTGTAGTTGCCCTGACCAATCAATTGGTCAAAAGCCTGCCGTGATTCGCCACACGTCACTACAGGGGCGCGGAGTTGACATGACTTGACTACCCGACCTCGTTGTGCCAGCGTTTCTCAATGTTGCCGATGTCTACGACTTGCTTTGTCGTTCAAACGCTAAATAAATTCATGAACTCCGACAATCGTTCTTACAACGACAACTCTTGACGACGAGATTTTCATATTCAACGCTAAATGCTATCAGCGACAACGCACAGTACATTCATTTCGAATTTACTAAGGTTGCACCAAATCGGCGCCGCTGAAAAATTGTTCAAACCGTACATGTCTTTTTCTTTTTCGTTTTCAGAACTTTTAATTCGGACAGAACGAAACCAAACCAACAGAAACGATCAAGACTGAAAGTACGGAAATACCCCTCTGGTTGAAGGCTCACTGGCCGAGGCAGGCACAACGCAACGCACACTCCGCCTCTTTGCAACAGAGTAACTCCCAAACCAACTTCAAATATTCTGCACATATTTCACATTTCTCTCTCAGTCCCTCTCACGAGAGTAATGGCAGCTACTCCGCTCCTCTCTTTTACGCTACCACCCTCGCTCATCTACCACATTTACTACTTTGCCACTCTCCTTCAATACTCTATTGTTGCTACTGTACCTCTACTCTCTCTGCTCCACCAGTTACCGTTGATTTCTTATGCTTCTTCTCTACGATCCCTAAGCTGAGCTCGCTCACCGAGACCCCATACCCCCACTCTAGGGTTCCCGCTTTTCTCGCGCCCACATTTTCAATTTCAAATTCTGCTCCAACCCAACGCCCATGAATTCGCTCGTCAGGTTCCAGTCGTTTTTTCAACTTTGTCGCTTGCTTTCTTTGTTTTTACTCCTTTGTTTACTGTTTTCGTTTTTAATTTTTCAGTCATTGATTCTCTCTTTTTTTTGGAGTATGTGAAATTGGGAACTGTATTTGACAATTTTAAATGGTTGAAGACTGTAATGTGCTTGTTGGTTGCATTCACGTGCTGTTTGATTCTCTATTTTGCTTTTACCCATATAGAAAGAAAGCCCCTTTCTTCTTCATTTGAGTGTATTTGAACTTGGGTTGATTGATTTTGATGGAAGGTATGTGGCATTATCATCTGGTTGTTTGGTTCCAACACTTTTAGAGTAAAGATGTATTTTGCTTATTTTTGTGTAATTTAGTTGCAATTTTGATTTTTCTTTCTTTCTTGTTCTTACCATTATAGTGGTTATGGGGTTTCTGGAAAGTGTGAAGGGTAAATGTTTCTTACTTTTGTAGCATGAAGATGGTGATTGGAAGTTGTATTTTGGGTTCCTTTTGATGATTATGTTATTGTTTTTCCTCTCTTTCAGGCCGTGTGTGTGCTGCTTTTTAGTGGGTCCTGTATCTTGACTGTGGAGTGTGTGCTGTACAAACTGCAAAGGGACTCTATTTTGTTCTTGCATTTAATTTGGTAAGATATGATGGATGGGCGGCGTCATTCTGTTGATATTCCTATCTCAAGGACATTGGTGGCACTCAGGCGGGTGAGATCGTTGAGGGATCCATCCACAAATTCTATGAGTAAATTCTCTACTTTGCTAGAGAATGGCAACTGGGAAACGAACTCAAGTAACGGGATTTCTCTTCGATTTGAGAGTGGGGTCCCAGAAGGCGGCTCTGTTGACTATGGTCTTCTGCGGTCTAAGAATTTAGGTATGTATGGACTGAGGGAGGAACTTGATGATTTTGAGTTGCCAAATGGCTCTACCAAATCTAAGTTGGGATGTGAGGATTCAGGTCAAATAGGAAAGACGAGTACTCATTTGGGGACCGGGAAGGTTGAGGCATTGGGATACCATGAATTAAAGCAAGAGGAGACCCTTAGAAACAAATCATTAAGTGAAAGGTATTGTAGCGGTCACAGGGACGGTAGGTTAGACTTGACTTGTCTCACACCTTCACGTGACTGTATGGAGGATGTGGCTTTGTATAATGCACCAATTGAAGAATCATTACACGTTGAAAGAGCGAATAATACTGAAAGTAAACGGAAGTCAGGGCGATACAAATATCAAGCAAGATCATCAGGGCCAACGGGTGATGTTGGTAGCTGCACGGGTAGTTCATACCCATCTATTAGTGATTCTCTTTCAAGCCACAGCGAATCATTATTTGGGGATGAAGTGATACAACCAGTAGATTTCAACCGCCAAGGGTGTGGGATAAACTGCTGGCCAAGAACCCCGAGATTCAGAGAATCAAATATCTCCTCAGATGTAGAAGACCATCCCCTATTATCTAGGGAATTTGGTGAGGTAGCTCATTCTGAAAAAAGAAGGTTGAAGTATATTACTGATGAATCAATTCCATATTCAGAAACTCCTAGAAGCTTGAGTCAGAAATTCAAACCGAAGTCATTTGATGAATTGGTGGGGCAAAATGTAGTTGTACAATCTCTAATGGGTGCCATCTCTAAAGGAAGGATAACCTCCTTCTATCTATTCCATGGTCCTCGTGGTACTGGCAAGACTTGTGCCTCAAGGATCTTTGCAGCCGCTTTGAATTGTCTATCTCTTGACAGGCAGAAGCCATGTGGCATGTGTAGAGAATGTATATTGTTTTTCTCTGGTCGGAGTAGGGACATAAAAGAGGTTGATTCTGTGAGAATCAATAGAACAGATAAAATAAGATCCCTCATTAAGAATGCAGTCATCCCTCCATCTTCCTCGAGGTTTAAAATCTTCATAATTGATGAGTGCCAGTTGTTGCAGGGGGAAACATGGACAAATCTTTTGAATAGTGTAGCGGATTTTTCTCAGCATGTTGTTTTTGTAATGATCACTGCTGATCTAGATAATCTTCCACTAAGTGCAGTTTCACGGTTCCAGAGCTGCCATTTTCCAAAGATATCAGATGCTGACATTGCAAGTAGGTTAGGGAAAATATGCGCCAAAGAAGGTCTTGACCATGATAAGTTTGCGTTGGACTTCATTGCAACTAAATCTAATGGTTCACTTCGGGATGCAGAGATGATGCTCGATCAATTGAGCTTGCTTGGTAAAAAAATCACAATGTCACTGGCTCATGAACTTGTGAGTGCAAATTTTTAGTTTGTTTTATCTTATCTTATCCCGTGATGCATGGTGTCTCATCTACTGACATTCCCCTCTTGAACCCCTATCAATTATGCAGATTGGAGTAGTTTCAGATGATGAATTGATTGATTTGCTGGATGTGGCGCTGTCATCTGACACTTCTAATACAGTCATTAAGGCTCGAGAGCTAATGAGATCGAGGATTGATCCCATGCAACTCATATCACAGTTAGCAAATCTTATAATGGACATTCTTGCAGGAAAATGCCATGAGGGAAGTTCTGAAGTCAAAAGAAATTTTTTTGGAAGGCATAAATGTAAGTATGACATATTTTCATATTTTGGCTATTGCAGCATGTAACTTTCATTATTATTTCATTTATTTTAGATTCCAGGAGAGCTTGTATAGACTAGAGTTATTTCTTTGAAAATGCTTGTTGACTTTTAATTATGCTTAGTCACCCATGTCAAACTCGTCTAGTTATTTGATTGTGAGCGTTATATCAAATGAGTAGTGTAGGTCTTGTTGCTTACCCTTTGTTTTGATTAAAGTGGGAATGCTTAGTCATCATCAAGTTAAGTGCTGCATTTATATCTTGAGTGCTCTTCTATTATTCTTTCTGTTGACTGATATAGACCATGTTATCTTACTTTTAGTGGTAGTGAAGTCTAAATCCCGCTTCTTCTTGATTAAGCTTCATCCATTGTTCATTGCTATTAGATATTACCTTTTTAAGTTGGGGTATCATGGTTTTTTCTGACTATAGAACCAAAGTTTGACCCCTGGACTATCGTTGTGATTATCCTAATGTTGTCATTGTATTTCTTTTGTCACTGTATAATGTCTAAGCGGTTGCCTCTCCTGTTTTATAGCTGAAGCTGACTTGCAGAAACTGAGTCATGCACTGAAAATTCTTTCTGAAACCGAGAAACAACTGAGAATGTCCAAAAGCCAGACAACTTGGCTGACTGTAGCGCTTTTACAGCTAAGCTGCGTGGAGTCTTCTTCGTTGGATACAAACGAGTCTAAGTTATGTTTGAAAAAATCTCATGACAGTGGTGAGGATGAGATTGCTGCAACTTATTTATGCTCTTATTCAAGAATTTAGCACCTTAAAGCTTTAGAAATGTAATCTCTTTTATAAGGGAAACTATATTCAAGTTTCTGCTTTGTGGTTGCAGGTGGAGATAATAGCAGTACATCAACTACAGCAGATGGTTCAAAGCATCCCTGCTTAAGTGATGAAAACAAAACATATAAACTGGAAATACAGGAGGATTGTAAAGGTACATTGGAAACAGTATGGAGGAAAGCAACCGACTTGTGCAAATCAAATTCGCTCAAGACTTTTCTGAGGAAACGAGGGAAGCTAGTTTCTCTTTGTGTTAACCAAGGTATTTACATGCATCTGGGAACTTACCACATCCCAAACATTATCATGTTGTCATTTCTTCTTGGGTTAATATACTCTTAACGGATAATAGATATGCAAAAAACTGATTAGGTCATTGAAATTATATCTCTTGTAGATGTAGTGATATAACACATGTGCAAACTTGTACTTTTGGGATAATGGCAGAAATATACTCTGTACTTCAGTTTAGTTGCAAGTTGTTACTGTCATCTTCATTTTGTGGCAGGTTGTTGACTTGTATTTTTTTTTTGTTTCACCGTTAGTTGAAATATGTTAAAACTAACTGAAAAAGCCACTTAAAGCAGTATGTGACGCACATGTGATGACCTGGATAATTTTCAAAATAACAAATTACCCTTCTTCCTCTTGTTTGGATGTGAGTTAAAAAATGTACATGGTAACAACCTGGCACAAAATGAATATTTTTGAGGGAGGTAGTTTAGCTTTTTTCGCTTGTTTTTTAACTCCGCTTTAGATAGTGCGACTAAAAAAAGTACAAGGTAACAACCCGCCACAAAATGAAGATGACAGTAGCAACCTGCAACCAAACTAAAGTATATGTATGCCATCACCCCTTTATTTTTTCTACTAAATTTCACCTGAATCTGATTGATCAATTTCCCATGGTTCATCTACATATCACTCATGCTACATCCACTTTTGTTAAATTTGCACTACATTATCGTTAAATTTACGTCCACTTTCCTGTCTTTCAAGTCTTGGTAAACAAAATTACAATTGCAGGTCTTGCTGTGGCTGAATTGGAATTCCAACGTTCTGACTATGTATCTAGGGCCGAGAAGTCATGGAAACTGATTGCAAATTCATTTCAATCTGTGCTGGGATGTAATGTAGAGATCAGAATCAATCTCAACCCTTCCGATTCCAAAGTTAAGAAGCCACCTTTCAGGTTGTTCAGCTGTTGCCGCAGAACACAAAAGAGGTTACAATCAAGAGCTAAACAAGAAAGTGAATCAGACTGTTCTGAGCACATCTCTGAGAAACCTATGATAATGGACAAAGTTATTGAAACTTGGTCCTCTGACTGTGGTTCTCAAACCCAACATGGCTGCTCCCAAAGAACAGAAGCAGTCACAGCTTTAAGAAGTAGCGAAGGAAATGTACTGTGCTCAGGGGCTTTGCCTCGCAGATCCTTACAAGACGATACAACAAAGAATGGCATAGGCACCAATCTTACTAGCCTAGATTTATCAACTGAAGAGCAAGAAGAGGTCCAGCCAAACTGTTTCTCTAGAACTCTCAGCCTAAACAAAAAGCCGAATTCATCATCAGACTCTACAATGAGTATCCAACCACAGAACAATCCTGCATCATCTATCATGGGGAAGACACCTTTGGAAACATATGTCTGCACCACCGGGCCATATGTTTTCTGTGGCAGCTTTGATAAGTACTCTAAAAGCTTTAGAGATGAAGCTGAGTATGTGGCCTGGTGACCCTTTTGCCCTTGAATTTTCTTCAGCTTCAGTGGATAAATATTATGTTGTCTTTATTGGCAGATCGAAAAAGGATTCTGATGCAATCTGCTGGAGAACCCCCACATTTCCATTCAAGAAGGTAGTTCGTGAATCATATGTTTCGTTCCAATTAGTCTTCAATATCTATCTAGATTGTTTCGATTCAGGTCTTGAATTTTGTCTCGATAAATAATGTAGACTTGTTGGCATTGCAGGTATGGCAAGTGAGGTATGATAGAAAATCTTCATACTTGGCAGGGTGGGTTCTTCCATGTACCACTGCCAAGTAGTTCAGGTTTTCACTAGGGCAAAGATAATTTCCTCTACATAGTAAAGGTGGCTGGTGTGGTGTAGCAAAGGGTAGGACTTACCAAGTGAAAGATGTTAAATATGGCTCCATAATGTTTACATGTTGTTGTAAATCTAACCTACACTGAACAAAGTAATAGCACATTGCTTCCTCCCTCAGAAATTTATTGTTGCTTTTACACCTTTCTTCAATCACCATGCGGGCTATTCACTGCTACGACCAAGTAAAAACTATTGGAGTTGATAAATATTGATGTTGTTTAACTACACATCTTCCCTCGTGAAAAAATAAAGGCTAGGTTGTTGGTTTGAGTTTCATTAGCTATTAGTAATGATTTAATATTTTTTTGATAAGCTCGGAATTTTATTGAAAATAGACAACTATCTAAATACACGGAAAGTGTCTGCAAGCTAAAAGACCTAAAAAAAACTATTAATGATTTAAATTTAATTTGATAAATATGATTCTTTTTTTAAAAAAATTGATAAGTATTTTTTTTTAGTAAATATAGATTTTTATTTAAATATCGGCAATAATGAGGTGTTGAAGAGGCTTCGGGATATGACCCCCTTGCCAATTTCAGACAGGGGAAGAACAAGCCGCCCTGGCAAGCCAATGAGCTGCTTTGTTTGATGCCCGTTTTACAAAATCGAGTTGTACGCACTCGAGTCTAGCTAATAGGGAAATACAATCGGTGACGACTATCCCTAAAGGAGAAGGCGATTGTCCTCCTTTCTTGATCATATCCACTATGACCTTACAATCACTTCTGACGCTGGTCCGTTGTCCTGGATGTTGTAGCAGCCATGTCAAAGCGTCTCTAATAGCATATGCCTCCACCAGCCCCAAATTTTGTGGTCCATGGAACGAGGATGATCGAGCCCATGTGAGACGTCCCATATCATCCCTGCATACCCATCCCGTCCCCATCTTGTCAGACGCCGCAAATAAAGATCCATCCGTGTTTATGGCCCATGCTCCTTGGGTTGGATACATCCCGAACATGTTCTCCAAAGAAAAGAACGCACCTTTGGCATCACTTCTAGTGCCCAAATGGATGTCCAAATATCCGTCTGATTGTGAAAAGTTGTTTGTTCCTGTTGGCTCAGAATGTCACGCCCCAAATCCGGTTGTGACCGAACTCGAGACGTGACCTGAGTTGAAATAAATAGAAATCATAAAAGATAGATAAAAGTTTCAAATCTCATACAAACTCCGTCAAAATCGACATATAAGTAAATAGTTTAAAAGCGTCGTGAGTCACAGCTCAACATAAATAGTCAAATAAAGGATATTCAATACAAGAGACCAACATAACTCTAGTAAAAACCCGAAGAAGTCCCAAAGCTCCCTAGCCTCGACTTCCCTAGACATCCGGTACTCCTGTAAAACAGTTAGAAACCAAAGGGGGATGAGCTTACGCTCAGTAGGAAAAACCTTAATAACTCAACCCTTAAGTCAACGATAAACTGTCTACAAATGTAACCCGAACAACAAGCATTACGATAAATAAGGAAGTAATAAAGAATCAGCAATAATTACAAAAACATAATAGTATCCAAGTAACAGTAACATAAATAAGTTCATAATAAATAATTTAAAGGACCAATAAAAGTAAACCGGGAGATATCAGTATCTTTCCAACCACTTGCTTTCTCAAGCCTCCGATCCGTGGATAGATTCTGGGATCACCTCGGTTCCAATAATCTGATCCACCAGAGTATCCACGTCACATCAGATTTTCCCTCGGTCCAGAGGAGGTACATGCATCAAGGCACCGAATCCAATTCGGAAATGCCACCTAAGGACCATATGTCATGGGGGACCAAGTAGTGCACCCACTGGGATGCAGTTCCTTGGGGTGAAACCATAAGTAATCCTTTCCTCGCAGGGTAAACTGTCCAATTGCCCGCAGGCCCAATATGTCACACCCCAAATCCGGTTCTTGCCCGGACTCGAGGCATGACTAGAATAAATGATTTAAAAAGGCAACAACTCAACAATAAGTTCCTGAAAAATCCAACATGAAACTCAAATCCACAACAATTCGGTTTAAAACATAAATAACCCTCCAGGGGTGTAATAATAATCCTCCACAAAATCTGTTCCAAACAGAAATAGGATAAAAACGAAGTCTCTACAGACACCCACACCGAGAAGCTCCCGAGCCTCTACTACTCAATCAAGCCTGTAAACACAACAATGAACTCACAGGGGTGAGCTTACGCTCAGTAGGGAAAACACATAACAAGGTGAACCTTAAACTCCATAAATCAACAGCAAAGTCAACAAGATCCATAATTCAACAGCAAAGTCAACAAGATAGCTCATAACAAATACGGGTAAAAGGTAAACCAGCCAATGCCGTGGCACATGATGTCTCCACCCTCCGATCCACATATGATGTGTCCTCTCGGATTTTCCCTCAAATCCAGAGGAGACGCATAACATTGAGGCGACCGGAAACAACCCTTCGGGGAGCTTAACATCGGGATTCTCAGAAACGTCTCCAAAGGATTTTATGTCCTCGGGAACCAAGGTATTACTCCCATAGGAAGCATACACTTGGAAAATTCAATAATAATCAGTTAATAATTGAATAACGCACTCAACCGAAACACGAAATAATCCAATCCCAACAACCACCAATTCATTGCCACACATAACTCACACATCATCAATTCATCACAACACACCGTACACGAATCACCTACTCACAGCACACCAATCACAACTTACCGTTCACTTACCAGCCTTGAACCAACGGGGCATCGATCACCTGATTGCACCGCTCGGCACAACCAGTCATACTCGATGCTCCAAGCAACCATTTAAGTAAATCAAGTAATCATTCAAATACATTCAATAGTCAAGTGAGAGTTTAATCAACCAATCATAAAACCTTCAAACGAGCATTCACACATGCAATTCAACTAGTTCCGTTAGACTCTTTAGCCTATCCACTAACAACCAACAACCAAGCATGTGATCCTAACACACAACTAATCCGAGGGCTTTGCCAAGGCTCCTCTACCAGACAACCAATTCCCAAGTATTGAAAGCGAGTTACACTAGTGATTGGCATCCTATTCATTCACCACTAGACAATTCCGGTTATTAGTAATTGAAAGACAACTATTCTAGTTATTCGCATCCTATGGGCATATCTAGGACCTTTCCAATTTTATTAGCCTAACATGCATACTAAGCATCGTAAACGAGGGGTTAAGGCTTTCCCTACCTCGAGGTCTTCCTCTCAACACTCTGATGATAAGCCCGGTGGTCGTCACTCCGTTCTTCACACGGGTCCCGGCGTGATCTTTGCTCTTCTAGCTCGGGTCCAAAATCTTCGCTCTCGGGCGAAGTCCCGTCTAGGTTTGACACATAAAATGTCCAAATCAGAAACGATAAAAGTTCAAAGGTCCTTTGATTTAACCAAGAATTTCCCGTTTACAGTCTCACCTTGAGTTCGTTAAACCGGTTAATTAAATATGATTTTAAAACGGTTTCCATTAAAGTCCGGTTGACCCGGATCCGAACCCGAACCCGGTCCAGACCCGGTCCTGAAGTCCAACTGGGCTCAAGGCCCGTCTTCTGGTCTGATTGGCCCGATCTTTCCCCAGGCCCAAAGCCTTCTCAGCCCAAAGTCCACCTGACCCGAGCTCTGCTCGGTACACGTTCCGGCTTGGTCTGACTCCGGCGAGACCACGAGTTTCCGGCCATCTCCTACGGGGTCGAGGGAAGCTCGGGGGAAGGGGAAAATACGGCCGGTGAGGAGTGTCGAGCTCCAGCATGACGGTGGCATGGCAAGGCGGTGACTGGAGCACGACCTGGTGGATCCTCCGTCCTGATCTGACAAACCGGCCCTTGCCGGCGGCGGTTCCGCCTGGGATAGCTCGAATCGAGCTTGGGAAGAAGGGAGGAGGTGCGATGGTGCACGAATCGTGCCTTCCAGTCGCAGGAGCGCTCGGATTGAGCTCGGAGACGACAGGGCCGACCGAGGAACTCCGGCGCTGGCTCGAATCGAAGGGAAGAGGGCGACGAGGGTTTTCTTCTGGGTTCTTAGGTGCGGGGAAGGTGGAGAAGAAGCCTCAACGTCGCTCCGGTGAGGCGAGGGGGCCGGGAACGACGCTGGTGCGTCTGGCCAGAGAGAGGGAGAACGGCGAGCTCCGGCAGCAGATTCGCGACGAGACGTGAAGCGAGAGAGAACGCGCAGACGCGTCTCGGTTTTCGTGCACCAGAAATGAGCTGAAACGGCGCAGAACAGGGTTTTGTTCGCTAGGGTTACGACTGGGCCAGTTTCCTTGGGCTGGAGGCGAGCGAGTTGGGCCACAACAAGGCTCAGCCCAAGTCTGGGTTGTGCTGACCCAAAAACACTTCCCCTTTCTTTTTTTTTTCTTTTTTTTCTTTTAAACAAAACACTTGTTACACTTTCCTACCTCCACGTTTCAATTTGCACTTTACTACACTTTTAAATGAAGCGGTTTTACACAATAACCAATGCCCCGCAGGGTCCAATAACCAATTGCCCGCATGCCCAATAATCAATGCCTCGCAGGGTCCAATAACCAATTGCCCGCAGGCCCAATAATCAATGCCTCGTAGGGTCCAATAACCAATGAATATCCCGCAGGATCTGCCAATACTCAACTCTCATAATATCCAGTAACCAATGAATATCCCGCAGGATCTGCCAATACTCAACTCTTATAATATTCAGTAACCAATGAATATCCCGCAAGATCTGCCAATACTCAACTCTTATATTATCCAGTAACCAATACCCTCAGGCTCTAAACTCAGTCATTAACTCACTGTATCTGTCCAACTCCAACCACCTCATCGGCACCGGATTACCCCCCCCCCCCCCCCCCCCCCCCGGTGTAGTACTAAACCAAGCAAACGAACAGACAAAACAATAAACGAGCATACATTCAAGAATAAGAATAAAGGAACAAGCATTTCATTCATCCGTCAAGCAACACACATCGGACACACTTTCGTCACAACCAAGACAAACAACACCAATTCATACTTACCGTGTACTTACCTGTCTCCAACCATCGGTACATCGATCACCTGATTGTACCCCTTTGGCACAATCAGTCATACTCGATCATCCGTTCAATCAACAATTATATCAACATAAACACTAAATCAACCAAGTATACATTCAACCGATCAAGCATCATGTGAACAAACCAAATAGTATTCAATCATACGAGCTAATCTCGTTTCATTAGACTCTTAAGTTAACCGAGCAATTAACAACCAAGCATGTGAACCTAGCACACAACTAATCCGAGAGCTCTTCACAGCCTCTCTACCAGTAAATCAATTTCCCAAGTATTGAAAGCACACTTCACTAATTGTCATCGTCCTAAACATGCATACTAGACTCATCCGTTTATTAGTAATTGAAATACAATTATTCTAGTTATTCGCATCCTATAGGCAATTCTAGGACCTTTCCGATTTTATTACCCTAATCATGCATACTAAGCGTTAATTAAGAAATTAAGACTTTCCGTACCTCGCGGTCTTCCTCTCAACACTCTGATGTCGCACACGATAGTCACCACACCGTTCTTCACACGGGTACCGGCGTGATCTTCGTTCTTCTAGCTCGGGTCCAAGCCCTTGTGCTCGGGCGAAGTCCCGTCTAGGATTGACACATAAAATGTCCAATCAATACCGGTAAACCTCCAAGATTCTTTAAATAATCCAAAAAAGTCATTTAATTCTCACCTTTAATTAATTAACTCAATTAAATAAAATCTGATTTTTAAAACATTTTTCAAATGAACCAGGGTTGATCCGGATCCGACCCAGACCCAGCCCAGATCCGGTCTGAGCCAGACCTGTCCTGATCCGGCCCCAAGCTTTGGGCCTAGCCCGTCTTCGGTTCTGTCCGGCCCATAGTCGAGTTGGCTGGTTCAGTGGCCCAAGGCCCAGCTCTCTCCTTCTCTGGTTTGGGTGCTCGTACACGCCGGCGAGGGTTTATCCCGGTGACGAGGGAAACGACGGAGGCGAGCTCGGGGCGACGTCCGGTGACGGTCGGGGACGACGGTAGGGCGTCTGCCTAACCAGAACGAGGGTGGTGGTCGTCGTGGTGCATCCCAGACCGCTCCCGTTCCAGATCCGGCGAGAGACGCAGTCGCCGGCGTCGTTCCCGGTGAAGCTCGATTGCACCCGTGACGCCGTGATGGGGTTTTAGTACGGCCGTGGGCGGAGGAGTCAGAAAGGGACGGCAGGGAACGAACCCTTGCTTTCCCTTCCGTCGCCGTCGCAGCACGTCTCGAGCTCGAGGGAGAGGAACTGCACGAGGGTCTCCGGCGACGTCTTCTCGTGCCCGTGGCCGGCGAGCATCGATCTGTACGAGGAAGAGAAGGCTCGACGAGGTTCGATTTTGGGTGGATCTGAGAAGGGACATGCGAGAGGGAGAGGTCGAAGGAGAAGTGAGGCGCGACTCTGATTTGCTGCCTCGGTTCGCGTGCCAGCACGCATGAAGAAGGGGACGCGTGAAACTGGGCTAGGGTTCCAGCTTGCGTGGGTTTGGGCTGCGCTCAACTGATTGGGCCCAAGCTGGCCCAATCCCCCCCCCCCCAACTCAGTCCATTTAGCTTCTTTTTTTTCTGATTTTTCCCTCCAATTTCCAACCGTTGCAAAAGTATACCCACACGTTTCAATTTTCCAAAACGTTACCCTTTTGAAAGAGCGGGGTTTTACAGTCTACCCCCCTTAAAAGAATTTCGTCCTCGAAATTTAAAATGAACGTGCTCCTATTGATCCTATCTCAAGGAACGTCCTGCTCACGACTCGCAAGCGAGAGATCCGCGGTGTAGTCCCGCCGTTTGGGAAACACGCGGAAGCTGCTAGGCAACGACTCTAGTCTGCCTAAAGATCTCAAAATGTTCGATAAGCTACGGTGCCAACTTGCCTCCGACGCGGTCGAACCGCTAAAAGTCCTTCTTAGGCTCACTTTCAGAAATACGCGCTCATCGATTGTAAGCTCCAGAGGTCTGCGCCTTCAATCTGCACAACTCTTTTGCCTGCTCTACACGGTCTTTAACCGTTCCCGATTTTACGCACAATCACTTAAGAAAACGAAGGTGAGGATCTCGATATCCCACACCAGAATTCGGTCGCCAAGGTAACCTGCTGGAACTCTTTACAAGTCAAAACAAAGTCGGAACCACACATAAACGTAACTCAACCACTATCTCTTTAGTGATCGCCACGGGATCAACCCCAACAGAACTCAAATACTAAGCAGTCAAGACCGACTACAAACAACTTTCAAGGGAGTAATACGTACTCCAAACAACAAACCAAAAAGCTTCACTAACACCGAAGGATCTGGGATACTCGCTCGTTTCATCACATTTCGTGGAGAGGTAGGCGTACCTCAAGCAGGTGAATAATACAATGCACCGACCTCTAGTCGGAAGTCGGCACGCCTCAAAACGTATTACCATTAGAAGTTCACGTTATCCGAAGTTCGGGACACTTGCCTAATCTTACCGACAGGTCACCCCTGGTAAATCCTTCCAAGATTTTGAACCTGATAAAGATCCAACCATTCAACAAGTAACACGATCCTAGAATAAGGATAAACTGACAAAACTCAGCTGCGGTCGATCGCAAAAGTTAACCAACTTGCTATAATCCTCTTACCGTCGATACCCGTTCACATTTCTGACAAAACCATCTTACATGTCGCTTCGTCTAAGTTATTGTATCTGCGAAACCCCGGTTCTCAAACTCGGTGTACGGTTCCGTACAACCACGAACTCTACCAACACCTAGTCGGACAAACGATGCACAACAACAAGAATGATAGAACCTCATACTTGCATTCAGGCAAAAGTAGGTGTCCTTCAAGACACCAAAAAGAACGTACCATATTCACATTCGATAGCGAAGCACAATCCAGGACTTATCGCTAAAGTTTAGCCCGATCGGTGGTCATTCTTATACCGTTGACACTCGTTCACGAGCTGTCGATCAAACAACTTATAGTCAAGTCTACCCAAGTCATCCCATAGGGAGTAATCATCATGCACTGGTACCTCGGTAGTTTGAACAGTTCAGAAACTAGCGCGGTCCCTTCCATCGTTCATCGAATGGCTCAAAACCAACAACGATTAACTCATAACCTTACATGTGCCCATGCATGACACAAAATCCGACCCACCACACAACGCTTCGTTCGGTGCCATCTTGTTACTGGCCTGGAAGCTTGCGGTAGTCGCCCTCGGCGATCTATTGTCGGGTGTCAACGTGAGGTGATTTCACTTCTAAGGCGTAACCTTGGGGTTATGCTTAGTCCTCGCGGGACGTTTGGCGTTCGTTCTTCTCTTGCTGGTAAAGGTACCCCTTGGTACCCGGTTCTCGTCCTCCGTATTCTTCTTCGCTGGGGAAGTCGTTTGAACAACTCTCGATGTTATTTGCCTGTTCCGCGTGAACTGGCGGCGGACCGATTCATCCTTCCGGGATGGACGTAAAGAGCACATTCTAATTCAATCTCTTAAGTACGACACACATTTGTGCAACTTTTCGCTCGTTAGACGGGAACTTGCAACAACACTGTTTCGACGGTTCGAACCTTAAAACTTAGATCCTTTAGCAGGGGTAGAAGAAGCTGTCGATTACGACTCCTGTGGGCATGGGCCCACCACGCTTCCGCTGCGCTACTATGATCTCATCGTTGCTTGGTCATCTCATGTGACCATTCGGACCGCCTATAGGTCAAGGCCGCAGCCTTTCACTGCTCGGGCACTCGTTGCTGATAGCGTTCGACGAACGTCTGATGTTTCACCAATCTGTCCTTAAAAATCGATTCTCACTATCGAAGAAGGAAAAGAACCTCCCGAATCACTAGGTTTGTCACTCCTCTTTCACACCCAAGCTGGCGTTCGTGTGTACTACCGCACCTCTAGTCGGTGTGTTTTAAGATACAGTTAGGGCTTAGCAGTTTTAATCTCGTTCCAACATAGAATAACCATGAAAACAATACGACCAAGTGTAAAGCTCGAGTGTTAGTCAACACAATCCACCACACAAATCGTAAACGACACTCTAAGCGATCTCAAGATCGGTGTCAAGTCCCTCAGCTCGGGCTCGGCAATTGCGTTTGCTCGGCCCTGCTGAAACAAAAGTTCTTCTCTCGATCGTGGTGGAAGAATTTGTGTTAGTCTTAGTGCCCGTAGTTCAATCATAAATGTCCAAATGTATATATCATCATTAGCAATAAGATTAAAGCGGCTTTCTATTACTTATGTGTTGGAGTAATATATCGATGTGATTTCTGATCTATGCCCACCATGCGAATAGAACCATAGATCGAGATGGATCACACTCGATGGGTCCCTAGTCAATAAAGCTTCACTAAAAGCGACTAGTATGAAAGATGGCTCTTCATGGCTTACGTTCTGTTAGTCATTGGAATGGGATTCTGGAGTCTGGTCATAGATATCATGTGGGACATGATATTGGACGACCCGCCCTGAATATGTGCCATAGATTGAGTCATTAACATATTCAGTGTCGTAGCTTGTCATGTATCCTTAGACCAAGGAGTCTTTGTGATCACTATGCAGTCAACAACTAAGTTTGACCTGAGCCTAACGTTGTCCGTAACAGGGCTTCCATAACGGCCAGGATTGGCTTGGGGACGGGTTGCATGAGTGACACGAAAGACGGCTAAGGGATTTATCCCTCATACTGAGGTATGGGAAAGATATCGGTTCTCGGCCGCTTGATCGAGAGTGACTGAAAGAATAGCATGGCCATGCACATGATACTAGGTATCATATATTCAGTCATCTCACATATCAAGGAACAGTGATTGAGAATAATAAGGATGACGGCTCTATGCCTTATCTCAATCAGGATATCGGAGATAAAAGGATAATGACAGGGAGGACGGAAAGGTTAGAATCGATTGGTTCGATTCGCTATGTAGTGTCAGGCAATACTAAAGTCTCGTTAGTTGCCACTTATATAGGATCAAGTAAAATGGGATTTTACGTTGATCTATCGACATGCATAGACCTAAGGGTCACACCGAAGGATGAAACTCATTGACACATTTATGGAGAATGGCCAAAAGAGAGTTGTCTCGGGACATGACCAAAACTGGGTTTTGGGTCATGTGCCCGTAAGTGAATATGACATTACGGATCAAGACAAGGCTTGGAGTCTTGGGATTGATCGCGTTGGATAATGTTGGACATTTCCGGTATGGAAGGCTTGGAGGCGATGAGCACGTCACGGGACCTCGTTGGGAATGACCATGGGCCATGTTCCAAGAGGCCCATGCAACCAAGGCCCATGGAACTAATTAATCAAGTCTTGATTAATTAGTACTAAGTAAGCAAGACAAGGATTAAGGTGTTGGTGATTCACCACCTAACCCATCTTGTCTTGCCATACTTAGCACCATGCTTGTCTTACTTCACACCATGCTTCACACCTTACTTGTCCTTGATGGTTGTTGATGGTTTAAGTCATCTTTTTCCTACAACAAATCACAAGACAAGAATAGAAACACAACTTCTCTCCCTCTCACACTACAATTTCGAGTTTGGCACTTTTCCCCCCTCTTGTTGTGTTCTTGAGTCATCTAAAGAAGAACTACGTGGCTTTGATTCCATTTGGATACGTAGGCGTCTTGGAGACTCAAGCCGATCATCGTTTCTTTGGTGTTCTCTTCCTTTTCTTGAACTAGTTGGTAAGGAAACATCCATATTGTTTATTCTCTTGTGTATCTAATATTTGGTAGTGTTCTATGACATGGTCTCGAGTTATTTCCGCTGCAAGTATGTGTTCATACCATCCATCGAGACCCAACAATTTGTTGATGTGATAGCATGTCTCTTGTCGGCTCTCGTAGGCCGACCTGCAGGACGGTTTGTGAATAAAACTTTCCATGGGCAGTTCCGGCCCGGATGTCCAAACTGGTTGCACTATGGACAAAACTGTGTCACCGGGGCAGGTCCAACTGACGCTGCCGCACTAACCCGTCGTGTCTCACTGGACTGGGTCTGTGGTTGAAACAATGCTGAGGTACTCTGCCTCTTAGCATAACGACCCCTTGACGACTCTAGGAAGTCACTCGGCCTCGGCCTGTTCTGCCGCGCTCTGGCGGCCTCCGCTTCTTAACGGCTAGTGCCTGATCCACTAGTACAGAAAATCCTCATTCTAAAGGTAACAACTTGATCCGCGACAGACGGAGTGAGTCCTTTCTCGAACGCCTGTGGCGACTCTCCTCGGTTTGCACCATCTCGGCGCAAAGCGGTACAGGAACGTGAACCTCGTCTCATACTTAGAAACGGTCATCCCTCTCTGTTGCATAACAAACAACCGCTGGTGTTGGTCCTCTCGGACGGATCGAGGGAAAGATACTGTTCCAAGAATAATTTATTGAATACCTAAAAGTCATCTCCAACCCCGATCTGCACAACTGCCACCAGTATCATGCTTCATTCTCAAGCTGAACGATCGCGAAAAAAAACTTAGATGATCACCCGAAGACTCTCGAAGTAACAAAGTTGCGGGTAACCACTCCAACCATACTACCGCTGCCTCGGGGCCTAAACCCCCGGGATTGATTGGTGTACTCAAGATACAACAATTTCTGAGAGTTTGGCCGTGTTGCTGTGCATCTGGCCTGGCCTCTCGATAATAACGGCGTCGTCCGTAGGCACAACTCTGGTGCCGATGCTGCAGTCTCCTGCTGAGCGCTGCCGGTACTGCGCGAACTACCTCATCTATAGGGGTCGCTTGAGTCGACTCTGCGACTGGAGGAACGTTCGATGGTGACCCTACCGCTCCACTTCAAAACTCTGGTGCCCTGTGAAAGTCGCACCCTGGCGCTCGCTGTCCCTGCTAGACCAACAACTGGTGCCTGGCTCTGCCCCATAGTGGGCGACTCCTGGTCCCTCTCGGACTGTAAACACGAAACACTTCGTGTACTCGCTGCCTTAAAACGTAAGTACTCAACCCAGATAACTTAAGTGGTTCGAAATAACCACAAGGGACGTTCTCAAGCGTCTTAAAGGGATCCCACTTGGATCGCTAGTACGAAGTCTCGTTTAAAAAAAAACCCGGTTCGATCAAAACACACGGACGTTCACACGCGTCCCGCCAAGATCAAATAAAGACCAACCGCACTAACTCAGAAGATTAAAATATATAGTACTTTATAGATAGGCAGAAAAGGCCGCAACTTAGTGCGTTTCACAACAGCAATCAACGGTGTTCAAACAAATCAATCAACTCCCACAGGAGGAACAATCTCAATCAATTCACACAATTCACAAGCAACAAGCATACCCCTCGATTTGGTTCTCTTCCCAACACTAGGGTCTAGAATCGCAACACGATAAATCTCACAATTTATGTCCTCAACTCCTTTCCGTAATCTCAATTACTTACTTTTCTCTTATAACATTCATGTCGATCTCACGTCGTTACAACCTGATTCAGGCGTCCCCGAATTTCGTTATAACCACTTGACATCCCTCTATCACGCTCGACTACAGTGGCGCCCCTGAGTCAGCCCGTGATAGTGCAAACACTTCAGTTTCTATCGAAAATTCGGCATGACCCGTTTGTATTTTCCTTTAACCATCCGTTTAAGCGGGACATTTTATAATAACCTGTACACAGAGTCCTACCCGAAGGTGCACACAAAACATCTCAAATATACAACAACTTGAACACCATAAATAACTCATGCGGGTCTTAGCAATTAACTCAATATTACCCGGTCAAATTAACCCTTCAGGTTTTACTTAACAATCAACGGTCGTCTTAAGCGGCAATTCCCTCAATAATTATTTAATCAACGAGTTATAACCAACCCGAGCATCGCTCGTTCATCCGATCTAAACCCGATCTTAAACTCAACCTCAGTCTCTATCTCGACATACTTTCCAATTCAATTTCAAATTTAAGTTAAGCTTCAGCTTCAAACTCAAAGTCAATTTCAAACCCACTGTCGATTTCGACTCAAAATTAATTTCAACTTCAACTCTTAAGTAACGGTGGGCTCTTAAACAAGTTGACAATTACCAATTAATTTTCACAAGACATTCAACGCCTAGATTTCTCACGTTTCACAAGTTACACAGCACAATCAACACACGAGGTACACACCACAGTCAATACACAAGGTACACACCACAATCAATACACAGAGTTCTCATACTCTTCCAAATTATACACACAATCAAAGAGGGTGCAATAATACTCGGGTCCCATTCTCTTCTCTAAAGTTATCCCCATTTGATCATCTTTTCAACCTTGATTCCTTAAACGATTCTCAACCTCATAACCGAGTCAATACTCAAACAATTTCAAAAACTCAACAGTCCAATCCTTCCATAAGTTCACCCTTCGGTCATTCATCACTCTGACAGTAACACTCCAACGAATCTGATCTCTAACCTCATCAATACCTCAATTAAATGACTCTTCCATTTTACCAAACCTGAACCGACCACACGGTAGTAACACGTAGTAACACACTTAACAGATAATTTATTCACTAATTAATATACAACGGTTTGATCGTTGCTCGTTAATCCAATACCGATCTCAACCGTTCGGTTTCACCGATCACTGTACCTGACAGTTCATAGGGTAGGGACACCACTCAAGCGATGTAACCGTTTTATTAGAAAGATTCAAATTTGAACAACCATTGAAAACAGTAAGACTCGAGTCGTTCTTACTCTATGCATCAAAGTCTTTGGCTTGCATCACTGAGTACACGACTTAGACTCCCTAACTCTACCCACCTAATTGACGTTGGTCCGAGGTTTTGAAAACAAGTTCAAAGGTTACAACCTGTTTCAAATGAAACCGGGCTCTGATACCAAATTGTCACGCCCCAAATTCGGTTGTGACCGAACTCGAGACGTGACCTGAGTTGAAATAAATAGAAATCATAAAAGATAGATAAAAGTTTCAAATCTCATACAAACTCCGTCAAAATCGACATATAAGTAAATAGTTTAAAAACGTCGTGAGTCACAGCTCAACATAAATAGTCAAATAAAGGATATTCAATACAAGAGACCAACATAACTCTAGTAAAAACCCGAAGAAGTCCCAAAGCTCCCTAGCCTCGACTTCCCTAGACATCCGGTACTCCTGTAAAACAGTTAGAAACCAAAGGGGGATGAGCTTACGCTCAGTAGGAAAAACCTTAATAACTCAACCCTTAAGTAAACGATAAACTGCCTACAAATGTAACCCGAACAACAAGCAATACGATAAATAAGGAAGTAATAAAGAATCAGCAATAATTACAAAAACATAATAGTATCCAAGTAACAGTAATATAAATAAGTTCATAATAAATAATTTAAAGGACCAATAAAAGTAAACCGGGAGATATCAGTATCTTGCCAACCACTTGCTTTCTCAAGCCTCCGATCCGTGGATAGATTCTGGGATCACCTCGGTTCCAATAATCTGATCCACCAGAGTATCCACGTCACATCAGATTTTCCCTCGGTCCAGAGGAGGTACATGCATCAAGGCACCGAATCCAATTCGGAAATGCCACCTAAGGACCATATGTCATGGGGGACCAAGTAGTGCACCCACTGGGATGCAGTTCCTTGGGGTGAAACCATAAGTAATACTTTCCCCGCAGGGTAAACTGTCCAATTGCCCGCAGGCCAAATAACCAATGCCTCGCAGGGTCCAATAACCAATTGCCCGCATGCCCAATAATCAATGCCCCGCAGGGTCCAATAACCAATTGCCCGCAGGCCCAATAATCAATGCCTCGCAGGGTCCAATAACCAATGAATATCCCGCAGGATCTGCCAATACTCAACTCTCATAATATCCAGTAATCAATGAATATCCTGCAGGATCTGCCAATACTCAACTCTTATAATATCCAGTAACCAATGAATATCCCGCAGGATCTGCCAATACTCAACTCTTATATTATCCAGTAACCAATACCCTCAGGCTCTAAACTCAGTCATTAACTCACTGTATCTGTCTAACTCCAACCACCTCATCGGCACCGGATTACCCCCCCCCCCCCCCCCCCCGGTGTAGTACTAAACCAAGCAAACGAACAGACAAAACAATAAACGAGCATACATTCAAGAATAAGAATAAAGGAACAAGCATTTCATTCATCCGTCAAGCAACACACATCGGACACACTTTCATCACAACCAAGACAAACAACACCAATTCATACTTACCGTGTACTTACCTGTCTCCAACCATCGGTACATCGATCACCTGATTGTACCCCTTTGGCACAATCAGTCATACTCGATCATCCGTTCAATCAACAATTATATCAACATAAACACTAAATCAACCAAGTATACATTCAACCGATCAAGCATCATGTGAACAAACCAAATAGTATTCAATCATACGAGCTAATCTCGTTTCATTAGACTCTTAAGTTAACCGAGCAATTAACAACCAAGCATGTGAACCTAGCACACAACTAATCCGAGAGCTCTTCACAGCCTCTCTACCAGTAAATCAATTTCCCAAGTATTGAAAGCACACTTCACTAATTGTCATCGTCCTAAACATGCATACTAGACTCATCCGTTTATTAGTAATTGAAATACAATTATTCTAGTTATTCGCATCCTATAGGCAATTCTAGGACCTTTCCGATTTTATTACCCTAATCATGCATACTAAGCGTTAATTAAGAAATTAAGACTTTCCGTACCTCGCGGTCTTCCTCTCAACACTCTGATGTCGCACACGATAGTCACCACATCGTTCTTCACACGGGTACCGGCGTGATCTTCGTTCTTCTAGCTCGGGTCCAAGCCCTTGTGCTCGGGCGAAGTCCCGTCTAGGATTGACACATAAAATGTCCAATCAATACCGGTAAACGTCCAAGATTCTTTAAATAATCCAAAAAAGTCATTTAATTCTCACCTTTAATTAATTAACTCAATTAAATAAAATCTGATTTTTAAAACATTTTTCAAATGAACCATGGTTGATCCGGATCCGACCCAGACCCAGCCCAGATCCGGTCTGAGCCAGACCTGTCCTGATCCGGCCCCAAGCTTTGGGCCTAGCCCGTCTTCGTTTCTGTCCGGCCCAGAGTCGAGTTGGCTGGTTCAGTGGCCCAAGGCCCAGCTCTCTCCTTCTCTGGTTTGGGTGCTCGTACACGCCGGCGAGGGTTTGTCCCGGTGACGAGGGAAACGACGGCGGCGAGCTTGGGGCGACGTCCGGTGACGCTCGGGGACGACGGTAGGGCGTCTGCCTGACCAGAACGAGGGTGGTGGTCGTTGTGGTGCATCCCAGACCGCTCCCGTTCCAGATCCGGCGAGAGACGCAGTCGCCGACGTCGTTCCCGGTGAAGCTCGATTGCACCCGTGACGCCGTGATGGGGTTTTAGTACGGCCGTGGGTGGAGGAGTCAGAAAGGGACGGCAGGGAACGAACCCTTGCTTTCCCTTCCGTCGCCGTCGCAGCACGTCTCGAGCTCGAGGGAGAGGAACTGCACGAGGGTCTCCGGCGACGTCTTCTCGTGCCCGTGGCCGGCGAGCATCGATCTGTACGAGGAAGAGAAGGCTCGGCGAGGTTCGATTTTGGGTGGATGTGAGAAGGGACATGCGAGAGGGAGAGGTCGAAGGAGAAGTGAGGCGCGACTCTGATTTGCTGCCTCGGTTCGCGTGCCAGCACGCATGAAGAAGGGGACGCGTGAAACTGGGCTAGGGTTCCAGCTTGCGTGGGTTTGGGCTGCGCTCAACTGATTGGGCCCAAGCTGGCCCAATCCCCCCCAACTCAGTCCATTTAGCTTTTTTTTTATTTTTCCCTCCAATTTCCAATCGTTGCAAAAACATACCTACACGTTTCAATTTTCCAAAACGTTACCCTTTTGAAAGAGCGGGGTTTTACTCAGAACGTATGCGGACTTGACGGAGTAGTGCCCCAGATGTTCCCCCGCCCAATACCACCAGTCCATGGTGGTTGTCCTACTTGTAGGTACCGCCAGAATAGCTCGGTAGTCATCCTCATTGAAAAGATCACGGATCACGTCTGTGTTCCATTGTCTCGTATTAGGCCTCATGAGCCCCGAAACAGTTAGCTGATCGAGTTCCGGCCCCACTGCCTTCACCCTTGGATCTACCCCTGTCATCCACGGGTGTCGGAGAATAGACGTCGTTTTCCCTGGACCAATCGAACGCCGTGCACCTTTTTTAACCAAGTCCTGAGCGGAGAGTATACTTTGCTAGACGTAGCTCTGATTTGGCTTCGGTATCGCCTCCAAAGCCTAGGACTCCGGATAGTATCGAGCTTTCAAAACTCTTTCCACCAAACTAGACTCATCCGTCACAAGTTTGCATAATTGTTTCCCCAGTAGAGCCGTATTGAAGTCCTGCATATTTTTGAATCTCAGTCCCCTTTCCTCCTTCGGTCTTGACATGACCGTCCATGATTGCCATATAATGCCTTTACCGTCGGTTGTAGATGATTTCCACCAAAAACGAGCTAGGACTACGTTCATATTCTCCAATATCCCCTGTGGAAGCCTCATCACAGTATGATTAATCAATTTGTTGATAACCAAAAATAATAATAATTTGTTAATTTTAAAAACAAATTACTGCAAGATCAAATATAATGATAGGAATAATTGTAAAAAATGACCCTCGTATATTTGGTTTTTACAACTTGTGTCCCTAAACAGAAAACCCTAGCAATTTGTACCCCTACACTTTTATTTAAGTACACCGTCAATGAAAAATTACATTTTCCGTTCAAAATGGATCATGTGTTCTACACATGCCATTTATACCCTTTAAATAAAATATATTTTTTTGCAAAAAATATATCCTTTAAATATTATATGTTTATAGAAAATATCCCCCGTGCATTACATGTTTGTAGAAAATATTTCTCAAGTATAATATTTTAACATTTTGTAAATGAGGATAAATAGGTATTTTCTCTAATACAAGGGCAAATAGACATTTTTCTTTATTTTAAAATTTTGTGATGGATGATGCAAATTAAAATAATATATATGAATATAAATTACTAGGAGTTTGTATTTTGGGGACACAACTTTTAAGAACATGTACAGTAAAGAGTTACATAAGGGGATCATGATGCACAAATCATATGGTGACTAGGATAAATTGTGATGCACAACCGTTAAATTGAGCTGAGTTCGACAATAAGGGGATCACATATGGGGATCATGATTTACATGACTATTGAGTGGATGTTGACTAGATAATTATTTATTTTTTGCTGAATTTAATAAATTCAAATTTAAAACAATAAATAATAAAAAATTAATTAACTAAAATGAAAAATAAACTGGAATTGTAATTTTAAAAATATATTACATTAACTACATACAACATTTTATTTTGGATGTTCAATAGGAGCCTGGATCTTCTCACATTGTACGTACACCAAATACATCATTTTTGCGTGCAAGACCAGCTACTCCTCGTCGAAGTCTGACGTGTCCTTGCTTTGTAATTCTTTGTATTCGATGTAGTATTTTTTGAATTTTTCGTCTAGTATGGAATGACTTTGTCCTTCTCGGTCTTCACTTGGTCCATTCGGGTGATGGAGTTTACTTGGCTTTGCACACCCTTCATCTTCCTCTTTGCGGCCTTCTGGCCCATAGTGAGCTCTTCTACATTCCGAGGGGCACTACATCCCTCGATCGAATCAGAGGATACCCCACTAGGTTGGGACTCACCACCGAGAGCTGTAACATGTTCATCATCGGTGGGAAGTGAAGTGGGTAGGGTTGAGCTGTAATTATCGGCCTCGTCCAATCATCGTCGTACAGCTCGGGCCGTGCCTTCATCCGCCTAGAACTTGTCTTCTAATTCCAATGGCTTGATCCAATAGTCGAGGTTGAAATGCTTCGGCTCGTTGGGTTTCGCCGTGTTTCAGTAAATGTTTCTGGCCTATTATTTGTACTTTTCATCGTCCCATAAGATGTGCTCTACCTCCTTCTCGCACCGCAGGATAGTGATGTACCTCCGCACTCTAGGCACATGCCTGTTCCAATGACTCTTGATGACTTTCTATGTAAAATCTCTAGGGTCGAATTTCCCATCTTTCCAAAATTGTTAGGCAATTGTTCCCTAGAACGTGTGTTCATCTTGGGAGTTGCCTTAATAGGGTCTTTGGTTGTACGTAGCCAGATACGAATGAGGAGCGCGTCCACCTCAGGGAGCCATTTGGTTCGCATGTCTGATGTCGACTTCTTTCATTGTGTCGGGCCGATAGAAGACGACGTAGACGACATCGGGGTGTCGCTACTACCGCGGCGTGTTGTTGATGGTATTGGCTAACCCCGAGTAGCCGTAGTAGTTGATAGATGGGTTGTAAGGTGGGGGGTTGAAAGGTGCTGATCGGAATGTACCGAGGTTTGACGGTTGTTGGAATATACCTGGATTGAACTATGGTTGGAATGTACCTGAGTTGGAATGCATTTAACATCATAAATAATAGTAAAAAATTAATGGAATGCACTTGGCAACATAATGTAATTCAAAATAATAATAATTAATGAAATTAAAGACGATGTTGTTGGATTGTACTTGGGTTTCAATGTTGTTGCATGAATGCATTGAAAATAATAGGGTCCCAAGAACCGACAACTGGGTTGAAAGGCGGAGGGTTGCCTGGTGTGTATAACATCTCTTGAAAACCGCTCTCTAGAGGTATGTTGACCTGATCATCAGGTTGGTTCGACGTGTAGTCTTGGTTGTCCGGTGAGGACGGTGGTTGAGTTGAATTGTCAGACATTTTTGATCGAGTTTTTTTGGAGAGTAAGTGGATAATTTGAGAGTGAAAGTTGAGAGAAGTGTTGTGGGCTTGATGAATGTGGAAGAAGTATTTATAGGTGGAGAAAAATAATGTTTTTTGTATTTAATTTAATTAAAAAAATATTACCGTTGAAAGTTGATCGTTGCTAACGGTCCGGTTTTTTTTCTTTTCCCGATACCACATGTCGCGGTGTGAGTGACTGACATGTAAACCACGAATCGTAAACTAACGACTCGCATATGTGAGTCGCGATTCACGTCACAACTCGCGAGTCACATGATGATCCGTTTGCTTTGGTTGTTCTAAAAACCTAATGCATACATGAGGATTTTTTTTATACTTATTATTATCCCAAATGATATTCCCAAACTTTTCGGAGTTCTTTACCCTTTCGCGTCTTTGACGCTTAAGTATTGTTTGTGGATTTAAATTTGACCGGCTATGATATGACATGAATGGGGAATGAATGTCACAATTTACATGCACTGTTTGCTTGGAGGATGAAAAGAGAGAGAGAAACATGTATTTTGGGGCCGAGAATGGGCGAGTTGGAAAGTGGGCTCGACCTAAACCCTAGAAACGCTTAAGCCCGAGGCAGGTGGCAGCGGGCCACAGGCCAGACCCGCCATCGCTACCGCCACGTACACACCCAAACCGATAATCTGGTGACGTGTACTCCTAACTGGTGGCCCCTCCTTATAAAATCCCCGCCCTCTCTCTTTCTTCCCCTTTCTTCTTCGTTCTCATCCATTTCCCAATCTCACTCTCTCTCTCCATAACCGATTGCGGCACAGCGATCCCACTCACTCCTCTTCCGAGCTCCTCATCTCCGGAGCTTCTTCTCTATTGCTCGGCGATCTTCTCTATCGCTTCCGTTCACCGGTTGCGGATTTTTCTTCTGTTCCCGGAGGTGTTCGATTCTGAGATCCGCTTTCTTTTTCTGCCTTGGCTCGAGATCCGGGCCAAACACAGAGGCCTCGCTTCCCGGCCGCTTTTCGATTCTCCATTCGTCTCCGAACGACCAAGCACGCGCAGGTTCTTCTTCTCCTTTCCTTTTTATTTTTCTCTCTATCACTTTCTCTGTTGCGTGTTCGTTTGGATGGTAGGAAACAGTGGGAGAATAGGAGAAAGTGGAGTAATGAATGTTAACTTTTGTTTCTGATTCGACAGTGTTGAACTGTAAACCTCTCTTTACCAGATTAATTTGCCATCCCTATCAATTGGTTTAATGGCGTGTGTTTCGCTTTATTTCCTATATTTGGAAACCGAAGCCACTCGAAAGGTGAATCTACTATGTTTTTCTCTTACTTTAGCTTTCTTAGCTACCGAACAACGTTTCTAGTAAAAGTTGAGCTCTAGCTTAGGGCATTGTAGTTGATACTTTTTACCTTGCTGATGCTTCTGATCTGGTTGTCAATATATTGATTCGTAAGAAGCATTCTGTATGATTAAGCAGGTTTATTGTTTCGATTTGGTTTATGTACATGTGCTGTTTTCGAGTCACAGTTTGTACTGGCTCTGTTTGTATTTTCTCTGATTTTATCATATCCTTTAATCAATTGAATATATCAGCCGTTTTATGGTTTGCAAGTTTGACATTGGTACCCTAATGTTTCTTTTCTTGTCTGTTTAAAACTATATTTAGGATTTTTAGTATAGATGTCATCCAGCGAGTCATTTCTGACTGAGGAGCAGAGGGAAATACTGAAAGTGGCCACAGTGGAATGTTTGTCTTCGTCTCCTAAATCCTCAACATCTTTGCTCTCCGATCATCACATAAAAGCTCCTGCCGGAGGCAATGCAACAACAGCTGGAATTGCCACTCGACGAGTTCGTCGCTCACACTCTGGGAAGCTTGGGCGAGCAAAGAAGGGTACGTAGCTCTATTGATATGGCTAGGCTGGAGCGATTTCTGATTTGGTATATAATGGTGCAGAGTAATATTGCACATATTAAGATGTATATATGTAGGTTTGATTTTTTCCATTGATATTTAGCCTCCTTTTGTTAACATGAATTGGATCTTGGAACTAGCTGCCCAGTCTTTTGAATACTGAAGGATGGCTGAGAGTACATTGTTTACGGGCCTAAATATCTTTTTGGTTTCTAGAAAAGCAGTATCAGATGGAATTCCAACACAAGGTTATATAATAGTTAGAAATTGCTTAATGTGTGGCTTCTTAGTGTTGGTAGTTTATGAACTTGATGACTGATGCAGAAAGTAAAATATGCAGTGTTGAATTACTATATGTTGAATATTGGAGCGAAGTTAGTAATTTTGGGGGTTATTGATTTTGGCGCACACGTAATGTGATTTGATAAAAAAAAAGTTGTAAGTGATGATGCTGCAAGAATTTTTGCAGCCATATATTGCATTATCGTTGTATTTTTGTAGTTTTAATATTGTTGGCGGTGTGCGCTAGTTATTTTTTTAAATGTCAGCCAACATAATTATCTTATGTGATTATCAGACTCCACCGAGGTAATGACTTTGATTGCAAACAGTGGTATACTGCTTCTGCTAGATCAGTCTCTATACATTTAAGAATGTTCACATTTTTATTAGATAAGATTCAAATCATTTCTTCACATCAGTGATCTATCTATCTGATTTTATGTGTTACAAAGTCGATTGTATTTTAATGTTGTTTATAATGTCCATTAAACACTTGTATAATTTTGATAAACTATCTCTTGTGCTAAATTGGTTCGGGGCATGTAATGAGTCATGTTTAAACTTAAGTCATTTAACAACCTTTTCTTGTACTTCTCTGTACATGTGTTTCCTATTCATGATAAGTAGTAATTTGTATGTGTTTTGGTTTGACATACGCTGACCTGCTGCATGTTCTCTAATTATATGTAACAGATGGTGCTGGGGGCAAAGGCACTTGGGGGAAACTGCTTGACACTGAAATTGATTCCCATATTGATCGAAATGATCCTAATTATGATAGTGGGGAGGTGATTTTCTTCCCCTAATGAACTGCCTCATCCTTTGATACTTTCTTGCAATCTTTTCCAGTTAGGTAGATGTACTACTCATCTCTCAAGAGGTTTGACATGAACATTTAGCGCGATCAGGTTGCTTTTCTTCTGTTTGTTGGGTATTATATATCAATTGTTAATCACTAAATATCGCTCTGCACATGTTTTCTATTTCAACAGGAACCATATCAGCTTGTGGGATCCACTGTGTCTGACCCCTTGGATGATTTCAAGAAAGCTGTTCTTTCCATCATAGAGGAGTATTTCAGCACTGATGATGTGGAGTTGGCAGCATCTGATCTTAGAGAATTAGGCTCTAGCAAGTATCATCCCTATTTTATCAAGAGGCTGGTTTCCTTGGCCATGGACAGGCATGATAGGGAGAAGGAAATGGCTTCAGTTCTGCTGTCTGCTCTATATGCTGATGTCATTAGCCCGGCTCAGATCAGGGATGGGTTTGTGCTGCTTCTGGAGTCCGCTGATGACTTTATAGTTGACATACTGGATGCTGTTGATATCCTTGCTTTGTTCGTTGCTCGGGCTGTTGTTGATGACATCCTGCCCCCATCTTTCCTCACCAGGGCCAAGAAGACTTTACCAGAATCCTCCAAGGGTTTTCAGGTGCTTCAAACTGCTGAGAAGAGCTATCTGTCAGCTCCACACCATGCAGAACTTGTGGAAAGAAGATGGGGAGGCAGTACCCACCTCACTGTTGAGGAAGTGAAGAAAAAGATTGCGAACTTGTTGAGGGAATATGTAGAGAGTGGTGACACTTTTGAGGCCTGTAGGTGCATACGAGAGCTAGGGGTTTCATTCTTCCATCACGAGGTTGTGAAAAGAGCTTTAATTCTTTCCATGGAGATCCGAGCAGCAGAGCCTTTGATGTTGAAGTTGTTAAAGGAAGCAGCTGTGGAAGGTCTAATAAGTTCCAGTCAAATGGCAAAGGGTTTTGCTCGGTTGGAGGAGAGCCTGGATGACCTTGCTCTTGATATTCCAGCTGCGAAGTCCTTGTTCCAATCTCTTGTCCCAAAGGCTATTTCTGAAGGATGGCTTGATTCCTCGTATGCAAAAACTTCGGCAGAAAATGGAGATGTACACAATGAAGATGACAAGGTGAGACGGTACAAGGAGGAGACTGTAGCAATCATTCATGAGTATTTTCTCTCAGATGACATTCCTGAACTTCTCAGGAGTCTTGAGGATCTTGGAGCGCCCGAATTTAATCCAATTTTTTTGAAGAAGCTGATTACCCTTGCTATGGACAGGAAGAACAGAGAGAAGGAAATGGCATCTGTTCTATTGTCTGCTCTTCATATTGAGATCTTCTCAACTGATGATATAGTTAACGGCTTTGTCTTGCTTCTGGAATCTGCCGAGGATACTGCACTAGACATTTTAGATGCTTCAAATGAGCTCTCACTCTTTCTGGCTAGGGCTGTGATTGATGATGTGCTGGCTCCTCTGAACTTGGAAGAGATTGGATGCAAGTTGCCACCAAATTGCAGCGGGAGTGAAACTGTGCACATGGCCAGATCACTGGTTGGTGCTCGTCATGCCGGTGAAAGGATCCTGAGGTGTTGGGGAGGTGGGACTGGGTGGGCCGTGGAAGATGCCAAAGACAAAATAGCAAAGCTGTTGGAGGAGTATGAAAGTGGAGGTGTTGTTGGCGAGGCCTGCCAGTGCATCCGTGATCTCGGCATGCCTTTCTTCAACCATGAAGTTGTGAAGAAGGCTCTGGTCATGGCCATGGAGAAGAAGAATGACAGGATGCTTGATCTGCTGCAGGAGTGTTTCAATGAAGGCCTCATCACCACTAACCAGATGTCCAAAGGCTTCACCCGGATCAAGGACGGGCTCGATGATCTGGCTCTTGATATTCCAAATGCGAAGGAGAAGTTCAGTTTCTACATGGAACGTGCTCGTCATAACGGTTGGCTCCTACCATCTTTCGAGTAATCTGCCAAGGCGGATGTGCCTTTTGCCTAGGCTGAAGGTGATTCTGGCTGAAGCTTCTTGTGGAGGAACGTATATTTGCATTTGTTTCTCTCTAGTGTATGTTGTTGCTCGTTAGCTCTTTTGTACTTTCTGAATCAGTGCGTTGGTGGATGGATGTGGGATGTTCGGATTTGTTCTAATGTTTACTTCTCTTTTTTCTATGATAGTATTCTGATGGAGATTTATATGATCACAGCTATTTTATTAGTATATACATCTGGTTCTATTATCTCTGAAAAAGCTCTTGGACTCGGAGGGTGAAAATCCCGTCAATTCTGGAGTCAAAGCATGTAACTCCAAAAAGCTAAGTTAGTGTGCTAGTATTAATATGTCACGATTGCTTCTTCCTCAAGCTTTCTTTCCCTTTTAAATTTCTGTTAAAGTCGTTATGTTTATGAGCTAAATGAAACGGTGCGTTTCGAGGGGGTAAGAGTCATGCGCGACGCACGTGCCTCCTTCTTCTTCCTTCGCGAGCTGGCAATGCGTGGGAGGCACGCAATCTCGTGGTCCCGTTTCTGGCAGCGTGATGCTCGGAACAGTGCAGCTATATCACGAGGCTAGTGGGTAGAGAAGGACTATCTATGATTTGGACATCGTTTTTGTTTTATTGTAGCTAGGGTTTCCATTTTGTTCTTTCTCATTTTTACAGAGCATTTGTAACCCTTCTTCAACGAAGCAATCCAAATCTCTACATTTCCCTGCCTGGTCTTATCATTTCTAAACCAAACCATAACATCGTGGTAACAAGTGGTATCAGAGCTTTCGATCCCGCAGCCTGTGATGGAAAAGACACCGGATGTTGACCCTGATTCTGAGGTGGTGAGCTCGGAGCTCCGAGCTGAAGTCTCTGGTTTGAGACAGGAGAACGAGGCTCTCAAGGCTCGCATGGAGGAAATCAGTCGAAACATGGCCTTACTGATGAAGGAGAAAGGCCCAGCTCAGCAACCCATGGAAGCAGGATGCTCTCAAGTTCCCAGATTGGCTCACAACCCACCTTTACCCATTACACCACAATGCCTCACATATTCTCCTCATCCTACCCAACCACCAGATCCACACTCCAACCAAATACCCAGACAACACCCAGCACCTGAGGTCTCATCGTGGGTCTCTCAAGCTCAAAACCCAGCTTCAAGGACCATCACTCCTGAAATGGTTCAAAACCCACAGATACAAGGTGCCCCCATAGCCAACAACCCACAAAACACCACCTCCACACCACCACTCCAAGTCCCTATACAACAAATCCATACCCAGAGCCCTCAACCTCAAATGCAATTTATTCCCCAGATGCAGTATCAAATACCCCAAAATTATTTTACAAACCCTTATCTGATACAAATCCCACAACTACAGAACCAACAAGGCCAATATGCTATAAACCCTCAGTTATTTACCCAAATGCAACCCCAGTTACAACAAATTCCTCAACCTTACCCTGTGAACACTATCCCTGAGCTGACATTCAAGACACCAAATCTGATTTTCCCCATTTTTGATGGCAAGGGTGTTCGAAATTGGATTAGAAAGTGCAACAGCTATTTCCAATATTGTTCCATTCCAGATGAACATAAAGTGAGAGTGGCTTCTATGCACCTCACTGGATCTCCTGATATATGGTATGCTGAGTATTCTTTTGGTAGAGGCATAATACCCTGGGAGACATTCTGTAGGGATTTATCACTCAAGTATGAGCTCATTGGACATAGTGACATTGAGAGTGAGTTCAAGAAGCTCAAGCAGGACGGATCTTTGGCTGAATATGATGATAGATTTGAGGAGCTCAGGTTCCTGGTTCTTAATAGAAACCCTCATTGCAATGAGGCTTATTTTGTCTCCAATTATATTGCTGGCTTGACACCAAAACTGGAGGTGGAGGTTCTTATGTATGATCCACAGACATTATCTGAGGCCATGCACTTGGCTAAGAAAGAAGAACATAAGATACAGGTCAAGGCTGCATTGCCAACTGCTTCCCATCCCAGCCCTTATCAGTATAAGCCTAGGCCTCAATATGCCCAACAGAATTTCAATCCTCAAAGTTCAAGGCCAACACAGACCACTACTCCTTTTACAAAGTTACACCCAAGGAATCTGGATGAACAGAAGAGAAAGGGTCTTTGCTATACTTGTCCTGCAAAGTATACCAAGGACCATATCTGCCCCAACAAGCACAAGTTGTTTCAAATCACCACTGATATTATGGAGCCTGAATTGTTAGTGGTTGAGCCAGTGGAAGCTCTATTGGAGGAGGGTACCTCAGCTGAATTATGCCTACTCTCACATGAGTGCTTTGGTCAGATGGTGCACATCAACAAATCTCAGTCCATCAGGATCCATGGTAATATCTTTACTACCCCTATATCTATCTTAGTTGATACTGGTGCAACTAGGTCTTTTATGGATCAGAATACAGCTTCTAAGTTGGGATTAACAATATTTGCTAGCTAAAAAATATTGGTGAAAATGGGAAATGGGGAGATCCAAAACTGCAGTGCAATGGCAAAGGTAAAATGGGCTACTAATGATTTGTCTATGGAATGGGATTTCTTAGTCATGCCTTTGGGGGGTTTTAATATGGTCTTGGGGGTTGATTGGTTGCAAACTGTTAATCCAATAGAGTTGGACTATGCTGCTAGATCCATTACTATAACTCTAAATGGCCTCAAATATACCTTATGGGAACATGTAGCTTCTGATACTTGCACTTTGTCTAGCATGAATTCCTTGAGGCATGAATTACAGGCTGGAGAGTCTCTTTTTTTTGGGTCAATTTACCATGCTGGATGAGGGCCAAGGTCCCATTGTGGAGGTGGATCCTCAGTTACAGGAGATACTGAGCAAATACCCAAAAGTTTTTTGACACTCTTATGTCATTACCTCCTAGAAGAGCCTGTGATCACAAAATACCATTACTGCCTGGTAGCAAACCTCCCTCAATTAGGCCTTATAGACATTCATATGAGCAAAAGAATGTCTTAGAATCACTGGTCCAGGAAATGTTAGACTCTGGAGTGATCCAACACAGTACAAGCCCCTACTCTTTCCATGTTCTCCTTGTAAAGAAAAAGGATGGTACTTGGAGAATGTGTGTGGACTTCAGACAGCTGAATGACCAGACCATAAAAGATAAATTTCCCATCCCAACCATTGAGGAACTGTTGGATGAGCTAGCTGGTTGCAAATTCTTCTCTAAAATAGACTTGAGGTCTGGTTACCATCAGATAAGGCTGGCACATGGTGAGGAAGCTAAAACTGCATTTAGAACTCATGAGGGCCACTATGAGTTTAGGGTCATGCCATTTGGCTTAACTAATGCACCCTCAACATTTCAGTCCCTAATGAACAAGGTGTTAAATGATTATCTGAGAAAATTTGTTTTAGTTTTCTTTGATGACATTCTGATCTATAGCAAGTCATGGGATGAACATCTCTATCATGTGGAGTTGGTATTGCATAGACTTCAGGAGCAACAACTCTTTGCAAAAATGTCAAAATGTGAGTTTGGAAAGAGGCAAGTGGAATATCTTGGCCATATTATTTCTGAGGAGGGGGTGGCCACAGACCCTACCAAGGTGCAAGCAATGAGAGATTGGCCAATTCCTAAAACTTTAAAATCCTTGAGGGGTTTCTTGGGACTGACAGGGTATTACAGAAGGTTTGTAAGGGGATATGGCACTATAGCAAGGCCACTCACAAATCTTTTAAAGAAGAACAGTTTCATCTGGTCACCAGAGGCTCAGCTAAGTTTTGAAAACCTCAAGCAGGCTATGATCTCAACTCCTGTACTGAGATTGCCAAATTTCTCCATACCTTTTGTCATTGAAGTTGATGCATGTGACAAAGGTATTGGTGGGGTTCTGATGCAAGAAGGTAGACCAATAGCCTTCCTCAGCAAGGCTTTAGGCCCCAAGAATTCTGCAATGTCCACTTATGAAAAAGAACTCTTGGCTGTGATGACATGTATACAAAAATGGAGGCACTACTTCTCCTCTGGGAGTGTCATCTTGAGGACTGATCACCAAAGCTTGAAGTTCTTGTTAGAACAAAAGCTAACCACCTCTTTCCAACATAAATGGTTGGCAAAACTGATGGGCCTCAACTATACTATTGAGTACAAAAAAAGGGAGAGACAATATTGCTGCTGATGCACTATCAAGGTTACCCTCTACTTCTCTGGCACAAATTTCTACTGTGATCCCAACATGGATGTCAGAGGTTCATTCTAGCTATGACAATGACTTGGAGGCTCAGAGGTTACTCTTGGAGCTGAGTTTAGTTGCAGATTCAATGCCTTCTTATCAACTGAGGCAGGGCATTATTCTATATGATGGGAAGGTTTATCTGGGTTCTGATTCTGGCATAAGAAAGAAGATCATGTCTTGTTTACATGAATCTCCCCTTGGTGGCCATTCTGGCATAAATGTCACCACAAGAAGAGTAAAGCAGCATTTTTTTGGCCTCATATGGCAAAGGATATATACAATTTTGTGAGGTCTTGTGACACTTGCCAAAAATGTAAGTCTGATCATAGTCCCTATGCTGGACTATTGGCCCCTCTCCCTATTCCAACAAAGCCTTGGACTGACATTTCTATGGATTTCATTGAGGGTCTCCCACAGTCAGGGTCCAAAGCTGCAATTATGGTAGTGGTGGACAGATTCAGCAAGTATAGCCACTTTATACCCTTGACACATCCATACACAGCTTCTATGGTAGCCCAAGTTTTTTTTGACACTGTATTCAAGCTGCATGGGTTACCTACTACAATTGTATCAGATAGGGATCAAATTTTCATCAGCAATTTCTGGAAGGAGCTTTTCAAGAGGTTAGATGTCCAACTCCATATGTCCACTGCCTATCATCCACAAACTGATGGACAAACAGAAAGAGTGAATCAATGCCTTGAGCATTATCTGAGGTTAATGACTCATTTGTTTCCAAAGAAATGGAGCAACTGGCTTACATTTGCTGAGTTTTGGTATAATACAAGCTATCATTCTGCAATTAAAATGTCCCCATTTGAGGCAGTTTATGGGTTTCCAGCTCATGTGCTTAATTTGGGACCTATTGAATCCAAGGTAGCTGTTGTGGAAAGCTTTGTGAATACTAGAGCTGAACTGTCAAGGGTGTTAAAGGATAATCTGGTGGAAGCTCAATCCAGAATGAAGCAACAAGCTGATAAACACAGGAAGGAGAGGGTTTTTGCTGTAGGAGACTGGGTGTACCTGAAGCTCCAGCCTTACAGGCAAAGTTCAGTGAACCTCAGGACCAATTTCAAACTGTCACCCAGGTTCTATGGTCCTTTTCAGATTATGGAGAAGATAGGGTCAGTGGCTTATAAATTGAACCTCCCTCCTACCTCTAAGATTAATCCAGTGTTTCATGTGTCATTGTTGAAGAAATAGCTGGGCACTACGAACAAGATTGGGCAACAATTACCTGAGGTTACATTTGAGGGACATTTGAAACTCCATCCACTGAACTTGCTTGATAGAAGGATTGTCAACAGAAACAATGCAGCTGCTGTGCGATATCTAATCCAGTGGGATAGATCAGGCCCTGAAGATGCTACCTGGGAGGATGCTCCAACAATCAAGGCAAATTTTCCCTCCTGGTTATCTGCAGCATTGGCTTGAGGACAAGCCAAATCTGAGTGAGAGGCATTTGTCACGATTGCTTCTTCCTCAAGCTTTCTTTCCCTTTTAAATTTCTGTTAAAGTCGTTATGTTTATGAGCTAAATGAAACGGTGCGTTTCGAGGGGGTAAGAGTCACGCGCGACACACGTGCCTCCTCCTTCTTCCTTCGCGAGCTGGCGATGCGTGGGAGGCACGCAATCTCGTGGTCCCGTTTCTGGCAGCGTGATGCTCGGAACAGTGCAGCTATATCACGAGGCTAGTGGGTAGAGAAGGACTATCTATGATTTGGACATCGTTTTTGTTTTATTGTAGCTAGGGTTTCCATTTTGTTCTTTCTCATTTTTACAGAGCATTTGTAACCCTTCTTCAACGAAGCAATCCAAATCTCTACATTTCCCTGCCTGGTCTTATCATTTCTAAACCAAACCATAACATCGTGGTAACATAATAAGAGTAGCAGATAATTGTACAAAATATTCAAGCTATCCTTACATTTTATATTTAGTTAGGGAATCACCGCCGATCAGAACTGGTCGACACCGATATTGAAATAACCGAAACCAGTGTCCATCAGTAGCTCGCTGTTACTATACCTACAGAAGTGCTCTGCAATCAGAAACTAATTAAGAAGAAAAAGGATAGCAGGAAATGAGACATTGAAGTCTGAATTAGAGATTCTACATTTAAAAATTAGAAGGGGCTGTGTTATTTTTGGACTAAGAATAACAACTTTTCTGATTAATGTCAAGCCCATATAGAAACAAACTCTAAGGTGAAGAATTTGATTTGGCAATTAGTGACTCACACATTTCCGATGAAGATGAATTTGAATAGTCGTCATATACAAGTGGAGATAGTATTAGACGTGTGTGGTTTAGAGGAGACAAACACGTTTTTTCTCCATTGTCAAAGTACATTTTCGTCTGGTCTTCTTTTCTAAACTTACCTCCTTATTCTAATGATGATTTTAAGTCTTGGTTTAAGTTTTGCTGGAAAGTGTTAGATGTACAAGTACTAAAAAATTTCTGGTGTTTTGTTAGAAGATTTGTAAGACAAAAAACTTGTGAATCTGAGAAAGAAAGATTATAAATGATTCCAGTGCTCTAAAGGCATCGGAAGCACTTCTGAGAGACCAGGCTCTATCACAAAATCATTCTCAAGAAAGTTCTTTAGCTATAAGACAAGGAATTATGTGTTGGTCGAAACCGGAAAGAGGTTATTTTAAAATCAATGTGGACGGCGCCGTCATACATGGAGTATCAGGTACGACAAATTTATTTGCAGAAATGGTGAAGGGAAGATTGAGGGAATAAAAGCCTTCACTTGGCCTCATTTTATTGATCCGGAATTGGTGGAGCTTCTTTTTTTAAAGGAATCGTTAAAGTGAGCAAAAGACAACGAGTGGTTTACACGAACAACTACGACGCATTGTCAGAATATGTCACACATGATCAACGGGAAGTTTTTGATGTTATCTTTTATTGGTGGTCTTGCAAATGATTGCAAGTTATTACTTCAATGTTTGTCGGTTATAAAATTAACGTTTATCAAGAGGGAAACAAACAAAGTTGTTCATTTTATTGTTACAAATGCTCTTACATGGGTCTTAGGTATTTGGTCTGTAATATTAATCCCGTATAATTTTTTAAACATTATATCTTTTGATTTTAATCAATAAATGAATCTGTCAAAAAAGAATAAGTTTTCATCGATGTTTAGGAGTTATGCACTAATCAGAAAAGTATGTTAAATAAAAAGGAAGCGACCAATAGATTAGTGTAGAATATTCAAATTAGTACCAATAAAAATATCCGCCGTAACGCAAATGGGCTAAGATTGGGCTGAGACGATGTATCCGGCCCACTCAAAACCTTTAAATAAAGGTCTTCTTCGAGAGACGCTTGGTCATTTTTCTCTTCACAGTCACAAAGCCGAACGGAAACCGAGAAACAGCAAGCAGAACATGTCCGCGCCTCGCCCTCTCGCCGTTAAACCCGAAATGGAGACCGTTGAAACCCTCTCCGTCGAGAGCTCCAAGCCATTTCAGCCTCCTAAGGTCGTTTTGGCAGACCTCAACGTCGATCCTCCCGAATCCGACGGCGACGATACCGTTCTCGCCGCCGTGCCTGACACCACCACCAGGTCCTGCTCTCTCTACCCTCGCCCTACCTCTTGCTCTCCTATTTAATTTTCCTTCGTTTTCTGTTTCTGTAGACTTAAGCCTTTTGTTTGGTTGCACAGAAGAATGAGGGAAATCATAAATGTAAAGTTTCCGAAACATTTTAGCCTTCTTTTGTTCATGAAAGTTAATTTCAACTTCAGAATGTTAGTGACCCGATTTTGTTTTTAATCGTTTCTAACTGTTATTTGAATTTCATGTATGACCGTGAGGAACTAAGTGGTGTCTGAGTGCTAAAGTAATAACAACGATTTGAATTTTGTTGAATGGAGTTCAATTCAATGTGAAATAGTTACTCAGAAGTGAAATTTGTAGCATAAGTGTGAGATTTTGGGGGTCTACTCTGTGTTGGGTCTGTTTATTAACTTGTGATTCTGGTTTGATAATGTGTAGGGTGGTTAATGATGAAAGCAGTCAAGATAGGAGTAGCTTAACGTCCAAAGATACTGACGCTGTGGAGGGTGTTGAAAAATTGAAGAGAAGCCGCTCGAGGATCAGAAAGGCTGAGTGCTCTCTGGACTATGGGGCCGATGCAGATGGCGATCAGCATGTTCAAGGGACTCCCTCTTCTCGTGAAGAAAAAGTCAGCAGCCTCAAAACTGTGAGTTCCTCTTCAACGATTGATTTTAATTCCAAGGCTAAGCAGCCGTCTATAACTGAATTACTGAAGGGAATGCTTCTTGCTTGTTGATTTTTATGCTAGCATGTGAATTTTGTCTTTTGGTACATCACAACTGCCTTTATTAGTTTCTTTATAAATGATAAAGAATTGACTCAGAATTGACTCGTTGGAACTACTGTATACGCTTTGAGGTGAAATTTTGGCACATTAATCCTTTTATTTGATGGGTTACCCAGTTGTTTAGTTTCCTCTTTATGAATTAGGGTAAGCTCTTCAATTGAGTTAGAATTAGTCAATTTAATTTTTTATAGGGGTTTATTAGAGAGTTTTCTTTAGGATCCTCTTCAATATATAGAACAGATATTTGCATGTGGGATGCAGGCCTGGTGGCTTATTCGTGCACTAGGTTGTTAAAACACTCCTTTTTCTTGGTTTCTCCCATGTCCACGTGATTGTCTGTGTGTAATAATGGCTTCAAAGTGAGTATTTATTGAGATGAAATTGAAAGTTTTATACTTGGAAGTTAATAAAGTTCCCACATTTTTAATTATAATCACTTGTGCCAAAGTCGTACACCAATTTCATTACTTGATATGCAACCTCATTGTCGTCTTCCAGGGGTTGGTACATGTTGCGAGGAAGATGCCAAAAAATGCTCATGCACATTTTATACTTGGCCTGATGTATCAAAGGTTGGGTCAACCTCAAAAGGTAGGTTTTATGTTCTCTTAATCTTCTATTTTTATTTCTGTAATTGTTAAATCAACAATTTTTGTCATGTTTCAGGCAGTTATGGCATATGAGAAAGCCGCAGAGATCTTGCTCCGTTGTGAGGCAGAGATAGATAGGCCAGACTTGCTTTCGTTAGTTCAGATTCACCATGCACAGGTGGAGTATCCTTTTACCTCTAATGTGTATTATACTGGCTGAAACTTTTTGTTATTCTTTATTATTTAGTATTTGCTCGTTGAATGATTTGATGCTTGCTGACTGGGATACATGTGTGAAACGTGTAGTGCCTTTTACTGGAAAGTCTAGGGGATAGTAGTTCTGATAAAGAACTTGAACCAGAGGAGCTTGATGAGATTCTTTCAAAACTGAAAGGTTCAATGCAATCAGATATCAGACAGGCAGCTGTCTGGAGTACTCTGGGCATGATACTAGTTAAAACTGGTCGTGTGCAGGTATTAGTATGCTGTTGTTTGTAACTAAGTTCTCTCTTACTATGATCTGATATATATGATTGGTTTTCGGTGTAGAGTGCCATTTCCATTTTGTCATCATTATTGGCTATTACACCCAACAACTATGACTGCCTCGGAAACCTTGGTATTGCTTACCTTCAGAGGTGAGAATTTCTTATCTCAATATTTTGAATCCATTTAAATATTTTGAGGTAGAGTTTGAACAGAAAACAAAAGCTGGAGAGCAGGATGGATAGATAATCTGTAGAAAAGAGAAAACATATGTCTAATGTGGCAATAAGCCAGTACCCGTGATAAATTTGCATCTATATAAGCAGCAATTCTAATTTGGTCTTATTTTATTTTTTCCGATGATACTGGTTATATGCTAGTGCTGCTTATGTTTATTTATTCAACCTATTGTATTTGTTCCAACAGATACCTGGATCAAATTTTCATGGTATGGGATTGGTATCTACAGTTGTCTTCAGCATATTGAGATATCGCTGGGTTCCTTGCATTGATATTTTCTAATTGGAAAATCTTAATAAATCACCTTTGGATCAAATTTTCATGTTATGGGATTGGTATCTATAGTTGTATTCAACATATTGAGACATCGCTGGGTTCCTTGCATTGATATTTTCTAATTGGGAAATTTTAATAAATCACCTTTCCTGGATCAAATTTTCATGGTATGGGATTGGTATCTATAGTTGTCTTGTCTTCAGCATATTGAGATATCGCTTGGTTCCTTGCATTGATATTTTCTAATTGGAAATTTTTAATAAATCACCTTTGGATCAAATTTTCATGTTATGGGATTGGTATCTATAGTTGTCTTGAACATATTGAGATATCGCTGGGTTCCTTGCATTGGTATATTCTAATTGGGAAATTTTAATAAATCACCTTTCCAGTGGGCATTTGGAGCTAGCAGAAAAATGTTTCCAAGATCTGGTCATAAAAGATCAAAATCACCCTGCCGCCTTGATCAATTATGCTGCGTTACTTCTCTGTAAACATGGATCAGTTGTACCAGGTATGCCTGTTTTGTAGGTTTTTTTCTTTGTTTTATGAACTGTATTTGACGCCTTAATTAGAATGTTGACACGTTAAGTTGTAAAAAGGTGGTGAGAGGTAGTTCATGTTCTTGACTGTAGTTCACGCCTTAATTTATCTTGTTATTTATTTGAGTTGGTTAAACTGTACACCGGTATAACCACTACCAAATTCTTAGGTGCCGGGGCAAATGCTGGAGAAGGTGCCAATGCAGATCAGGTGGCAGCTGTCAATGTTGCAAAGGAGTGTATGCTAGCAGCTCTAAAAACCGACCCAAAAGCAGCCCATATATGGGGAAATCTTGGGGGTGCATATTATATGACTGGCGATTTCAGAAGTTCCAACAAGTGCTTGGAGAAGGTGCTCATGCCTTATTACTACTGTATCATAGATTTTTTATTATCGTTTTTAAATTTTAATTTGAAAGATCTTAATTGTGGTGAGACGGAGAAGTGGCTTTAGAGAGGCATGGTTCAATGACTGATTCCATTTCTGTTTTGCTCAAACAGCGCATATGTATATATTGCACATGAATCATTTTCCCAACTTGAAAGGAAGTTCTCATTACCATAACATCTCATCTCATGAGATGAGAGGATTTAGGTAGAATCACATTTCCCCACATTGGACCAGTCATCAACTAGGTTTCCCCATATTACCTGATAAGGAGAAGTGGCCCTCCCATTTTTTGCACTATTAATTGATGCTTGAAGATCTGGGCACCTTGTTTCTCCTAGACTGTTATTCAGGTTAAGCTGTATTTTCTTGCTTCCACTCTTTAGGCAGCAAAACTGGAGCCCAATTGTATGTCTATTCGATATGCTGTTGCTGTCCACCGTATCAAGGATGCAGAACGGTGTCAAGATCCTAGCGAGCAGCTTACATGGGCAGGAAATGAAATGGCTTCTGTCCTTAGAGATGGGGATTCTCTTCTTGTTGAAGTTCCCATAGCATGGGCTGGGCTTGCCATGGTTCTCAAGGCTCAACATGAGATTACAGCAGCATTTTCAACCAAACAGAATGAGTTGAGTGAGGTGGAGGAACGGGCTGTCTATAGTCTAAAGCAGGTACTTCCCGAACAGTTTAGACTAAGTTTTATTGTTGCATAAAGTAGCTTATTAAATCTAGTTAGGTTTTTAGACTACACATGTTGGTTGGTATTTTTGACTTACTTTTAGACTACACAGTTAAAAACTCTATTTTCCAAATGCAAATATTCCTTATTGTATTACTTGCTCTATCCTAAAATAAGTGTCCCGTTAACTTTTTAACAATAATTAAGCACTAGGAGAGATTAAGGATTAGGAGAGTTAGTGCATCTCCATGATCTCCTTGTGTTATCCCACTAAATAGTTGTAACTTACTAAAACCAAGAACGCTATTGGTTACACTTACACATATCTAACTTAAAATAAGAAATGAGACACTTGCTTTTGGGATGTTTTCTGAAAGATACTGGCTTTCGTTCTCTGGTCGGTCTCTGAGATCCTTTCGATGACCTAGGGAGAGTATTTTATCACGCTTAGGCCTGTCCATGCAATGATGTATCAATCTTGTGGTGGAAATAGAATTTTTGGGTATATGTTTAGGGGTTTTTGGTACATGAATTTCAAATTCCTCTCTACCTTTAGTCTCATTGCAGATTATGGTATCAAAATATGTATATGCAGTTGTCTCTAGTTTGTGTTCTGTGTTTCCAGCTATCATATTCAATTCATCTTTTGAACTATAGGCAATAGCAGAGGATCCAGATGATGCTGTGCAGTGGAACCAGCTTGGCCTTCATAGTCTTTGCACTCAACAGTTTCAAACATCACAAAAGTATCTCAAAGCTGCGGTTGCCCGTCTAAAAGATAGCAGCTATGCTTGGTCAAATCTAGGTATATGTTTATCAACATTTACAAAACTATATTTTAATAATTACTGGCATGTATGCTCAATACTTGATCTTACTCAACAAGATATGTATTACTTCATTGCTCTTGAAGAATGTTCTTATTTGCCTACCTATCACCAGGTATATCTCTGCAATTATCAGAGGATCACTCACAAGCTGAAGAAGTCTACAAGCGTGCATTGACTTTGGCAACTTCACAACAGGCTCCTGCAATATTTTCAAACCTTGGAAATCTATATCGCCAGCAAAAACAGTATGAACGGGCCAAGGCAATGTTCACCAAATCCCTAGAACTCCTTCCAGGCTATGCTCCTGCATTTAACAATCTCGGTCTAGTGTTCATTGCTGAGGGAAGATTGGGGGAAGCCAAGTTCTGTTTTGAGAAAGCCGTCGAGTCAGATCCTTTGCTTGATGCATCCAAGTCCAACATTATCAAAGTTGACTCTATATCCAGATTGTGCTCAGGCTTATCGTCTTGTGATCTTCAAGATTAATATGTTACCCATTGACAAGATTAATATGTTACCCATTGACGACAGGTCAGTACTCAATACACCACGCCAGCCTGGCGTTCCTCGCTTCTATAATTTGGGCATTGTATAGTTGTATATTATTTGTAAAAGTCTTACTCTTTCAGAGTGTTTTGAAACCAAGACAGCCTCTGTGTATCTCTCTCTATATATATCAGAAAAATCAACTTCGGAGGTAATTTGTAAATCGTATCCATTGAATTATCATCTTAAGAACAGGTTTCATTGAATCCACGTTTCTATGGTAATGTTTATTTTGGATTAGTATGTACAAATCCCAATAATTCATTGGGCACTTTATTGAAAAATAACTGGCATTGATATCTGAGATAATTCACATCTAAGATCTTGCATTTGTACCCTTAGACTTTGAGCATAATGGCACAGTTAATTAGTATCATCTTAATGGATAACGACTACTCAAGATCTATTCTAAAGTATATCTAGGAATCTATTTTATTTTGTAATCTCTCGTTATATTCTAATTGATATTAGAAGTCTAATATCTCCTGTATGTATTATGTGACTATAAATAGCAAACTATGTATTGTTCAATTCATTTGATATTTATACAATAAGTTTATTTACTTAATCTGACATGGTATAAGAGCTTTCAACACATATCGTCCTCTCTGTTTCTCTGTTTCGCACTCATCCACAATTTTGTACTCCTTCACGAGAACTCCTTCCATATTTCCAACTTTAATCTATTTTATGTTTAGCTATTTCAAATCTGGTTTTTTGGCATTAAATTAACAGGCTCAAAGACCTACATGTCATGGAAGTTACAATTTCAACCCCTCCTTAACATGCTTAACTCCCGTGAGATAAACATTTCGGAGTCAACACCACAAACGGCTATCATTGTCGATTCCGCAACTACAATAACAATCTAGACCCTAACACGTGCTTGAACACCAGTAGAGGCTCGAGCTACCGCAACTGCTTTTGGAATTGTCAACAATGCTTAATATACCCAGCTTCTAATAGAACTACATAGTTTGTCCAAAGATAACGAAGTATGTTTCAGAACATCTTCGACAAGGCAAAACATTTGCAGATCATCCCGCTCTTGTTGGTAATCCCGATTTTAACGTGATTGTGTTTTGCAAACTTAGTTCCAACTACAATGGAATTATCGGTGTGCTTTAGCAACACACAGTCCCGATCTCAATCTCTAAGTCGCATAGTCAGTTGGTTCCCTACGTGATTTTGCTTCATTCTCAACATTTCATCTCGTGCCTCGTCAATACAATTCGTACTTCTTTGTCAAAATAGAATTCGAACTCTTCCTCGTATAATAGCTCAGGTTCGTATCAGTCCTTCAAAGGACGTGGTGGGCGTGGTCGTAATCAAGGCCGTCGGGGCTATCAGACGTCACAACCTGCATGCTAGATATGCGAGCTGGAAAAAAATCATGTGGCATCGTCTTGTAGAAGGCGTATTGATCAAGCTTTTAATACTCATGCACATAATTACAATCGTGGATCCTTAGATCCTCAGTGTGCTCCTCAACCCCATTTCTCGGCCATGCCATTCTCTCCGACACCAAATATGTAATCCCAAGCTTCCTCAAACTCATTATGGTTACCGGATTTTAGTGTGACACATCATGTGACTTCGGACTTGGCATCCTTACATTTGTCTACACTATATCGAGGTATGAATAAGCTAGTCGGGAATGGTACCAGCCTTCCTATTCATCATGTTGGCTCGGGTATATTTTTTTACCACTGGTCGTGTGATGCACCTTCGTAATGTACTTCGTGTTACTTAGATTACTAAGACAATTTTATATGTTAAAAAGTCAGTAATTTGATAATGCTTGTCATTGTGTTGTTAAGCACCAGCCAACCAAGAGGATCATGCTCCGATGAACTCAAAACTATGTATGAGAAGTAATATCGGATAAGGAAAAAACGATAGCTCTGATCTTGAAGGAAGAGATGAATATTTCTGGATAATTTCGTGTCTACTTCGTGTCTTGGAATAATGACTAGAGCAGAGCTTAGATAAGAAAAGTGGAGAAATTTTTTTGAAACAACAATTTCCAGAAATATCCATTTTTTTGGAAATAAATAAGTTCGGAAACTAAATATTAATTTCGAAATAAATAAATTTAAGAAATATTAAAGGAATCAAAATAATATAAAATTCAGAAATTTCCTTAATCACATATCAATTTTTAAAACTGAAATAGATATCAATTTTGGATTTTCTTAATTTGCATATTCTGAAATTGGAAATTAATTGTTGAGATTATAATACGGGCCTAAGCAAAACGGAGCTGGCGTTACGGGCCCAAATCCGGTGCAGCATTCGTAACCCGTGTGCACATGAGTTCAAGGATGTTCAAGTTGAATGGACCCCAAACATCAAACATTAACCCCATATTAACCCCATATTTTTTCATCACCCAAACATGAATTCGGACATGATGGAAATTTGCACAAACACTTGCAGATTTCAATGGTGAGAAGGGTAATCAAGCAAAGAAAAGTAAAGAGACGAACTCGTCGGCGACAGTGGAGAGGTTGTTGGTGGAGAGGAAATCTAGATAGGGTTTTGGAACTCACTGTTTAGGTCAGAAACTCGGTTATGGAGAAGACGAACTGTCACGCCCCAAATCCGGTTTTGACCGGACTCGAGACGTGAACTAAGAAATAATAATAAAAGGAAAATTAAACAAAACAAAACTCTGATATTTAGCTCTACAATAAAATCTGATGTCAATACCACGAGTCAAACGCTCAAATCCAAATACATAAAAACACTATTTAGTTCAAAAAGAAAGTGTGTCTCTACTAAAAGATAAATCCCCGGACTCTCGAGGAGCTCCTGAGCTCTGAGACGTCCTCTAAATCGACTCATGATCGAAACCTGTAAAACAGTAAAACAGAGGGGGTGAGCTTTCGCTCAGTAGGAAAAAGTAGTAACGGGAATGACTCCTGCACCGTCCCCACAATTTCTCGGTCAATAAATCATACTAGTAAGTGACAACTCAGACCCAAACCAGCAGGAATATAACATTATCGACAACAGAATCAGCTAGAGAAACACAAGAACAACAAAATATTACATTACAATGCCAACTACAAACAACACTCAAACCGACATCATACGGACATGAGAAAGGTACACCATGACACTCCGATCATCACTCATAACTCAACATATTGTACCGGAACACGACATCGGTCTAGATATCTTCTCGGAACCGCACATCGGGGTGAAATACATACATCGTACCCGAATACACCATCGGCCTAGATGTCTTCCCGGACACACAGCATCGGGGTGAAACAAATAATACATCACATCGGAATACCCATCGGTCTAGATGTCTTCCCGGACACACATCATCGGAGTGAAACAAATAATACATCATACCAGAATACCTATCGGTCTAGATGTCTTCCCGGAAACGCACATCGAGGTAAGCAAACCATACATCATACCGGAAACGCACATCAGCCTAGATGTCTTCCCGGAAACGCACATCAGGGTAAATCTCATCACACACATACCGGACCGGCACACACCTCGGTCTGGTATCTTTCCATCACACAGAGTACAAGTCACACCACACGATACCATACAAAACTCGCTACACCGAAATTATCATACCATCAAAGCTTACCGACACAACTTACCAAGAGCACCACATCGGTCTATCATTCACCCGATCATATCACAAGACAACAATTCATATCACATTCATTCACCCATTCACATCACGAGACAATCAACCATATCACATTCATTGCATTTACCACATTCTAATAGCATAACATGATTCTTAAGTTAACCAAGGACTATATTATACGTTAACATTAATGGACTACTAATCACAACCAAACACAACCAGCATACACAGTCCTAATGCCCGACATGGCCACATGTGATTCTACAGCACGACAATTCCCATAATTGAAAGCGATTATTCTAGTTAATCACATCCTATATGCAAGCTAAGACTTTACCAGTAATTAACATCCTATATGCATACTATTAACATTCCTTAATTAAAAGCGGTAAATTACTACTCTTCCCTACCTCAAATGCTATCCAAACGCTTAGTTACGAAAGTCGTCTAGTAGTCTCCTCCTCCGTGCTCGGGAACGGCGTCTAGGATTATAAATTAATACTAAAATTAATAAACATTCAAGGTCGGTTTTAATGAGAAATACCTAAATTGCCCCTAACAATTCAAAACTTGGGCCAAAGAGTCAACCGAGCCCTAACAAGGCCCAATTCGGGCGGCCCACAGACCCAGCACCCGGCCCGGCCAGAGGCCCAGACCGTGCCTCTCAGAGGGCCGGTCTGGGACCCGGATCGTGCCCCTCAGAGGGCTGGCCAGAGGCCCGGACCGTGCCACTCAGAGGGTCGGTCTGGGACCTGGACCGTGCCGCTCAGAGGGCCGGCCAGAGGCCCTTTCCGTGCCAAATCTGGGCAGCACCATCTTCTTCTTCCCTCAACTTCGTTTCCTCGAAAATCTACTTCAAAAACACCATTTCTAACCTCAACAAACTCCAAAATAAGTCATCAAAACCCCCAAACTTCAATATCCATAATGGGTTTTATCAAACATCAACAACTAAATGATTTCTAACCAAAACCTCCACTATTCTTCATCAAAACAACCATCTAACAACAAATAACTCAAAACCCAACAAGTTCATGCAATTTCTATGGAAACCCACAACCCCAAATTGATTGAAAGTAGATTGTTAGAGCTTACTTATCTTGGAAATGGAAAGGGGATGAAGATGAACTAATTTGGAGATGATTTGGTGATGAAAGACCCTTAAAGTTGCTTCCTTTCTTCACTATCTTCTTCTCCAAGCAATGGTGTCTTCACTCTCCTCTTCCTCCTTGTGATTTTCGGCCACCAAGGGATAAATGGGCTGAAGTGCATCCCAAAAGGGGTAGTAAACCTAAGGGAGAAATGACTAAAAGGCCCTCCTTGCTCCCTTTCTTCTATTTTGGCACATATGAGGGTAAATGGGTCATTATAGACCCATTTCTTCTCCTTAAAGCCACCATGGACACATGCCCATGTGGGTCCACCTTGACCCTTAGCATTTTCCAGCACACTTGAATTTAATTCGATAAAGTTCCGAATTTGGCTCCGTTGACCCGAAGTTGACTTTTTCGTAAAAATAGTCATTTGAAAAGAAATGACCCAACTAAGCTAACCGGAACGACGTCTATGATCATAAATTAATACTAAAATTAATAAACATTCAAGGTCGGTTTTAATGAGAAATACATAAATTACCCCTAACAATTAAAACTTGGGCCAAAAGGTCAATCAGGCCCGGACAAGGCCCAATTCGGGCGGCCCACAGACCCAGCACCCGACCCGGCCAGAGGCCCGGACCGTGCCTCTCAGAGGGCCGCTCTGGGACCCGGACCGTGCCCCTCAGAAGGCTGGCCAGAGGCCCAGACCGTGCCACTCAGAGTGCCGGTCTGGGACCCGGACCGTGCTGCTCAGAGGGCCAGCCAGAGGCCCTTTCCGTGCCAAATCTGGGCAACACCATCTTCTTCTTCCCCCAACTTCGTTTCCTCGAAAATATACTTCAAAAACTCCATTTCTAACCTCAACAAACTCCATAATAAGTCATCAAGACCCCTGAACTTCAATATCCATAATGGGTTTTATCAAACATCAACAACCAAATGATTTTTAACCAAAACCTCCAATATTCTTCATCAAAACAACCATCTAACAACAAATAACCCAAAACCCAACAAGTTCATGCAATTTCTATGGAAACCCATAACCCCAAATTGATTGAAAGTAGATTGTTAGAGCTTACTTATCTTGGAAATGGAAAGGGGATGGAGATGAACTAATTGGGAGATGATTTGGTGATGAAAGACCCTTAAAGTTGCTTCCTTTCTTCACTATCTTCTTCTCCAAGCAATGGTGTATTCACTCTCCTCTTCCTCCTTGTGATTTTCGGCCACCAAGGGATAAATGGGCTGAAGTGCATCCCAAAAGGGGTATTAAACCTAAGGGAGAAATGACTAAAAGGCCCTCCTTGCTCCCTTTCTTCTATTTTGCCACATATGAGGGTAAATGAGTCATTATAGACCCATTTCTTCTCCTCCAAGACACCATGGACACATGCCCATGTGGGTCCACCTTGACCCTTGGCATTTTCCAGCACACTTGAATTTAATTCGATAAAGTTCCGAATTTGGCTCCGTTGACCCAAAGTTGACTTTTTCGTAAAAATAGTCATTTGAAAGGAAACGACCTAAATAAGATAACCGTAACGACGGATAAGATTTTTGTGTTCCGAAAAGGTCCCGAATGACTCCCGGAGTCATCGGTTGACTTTTCCGGCTAAGAGTCAACTTTCGCCAAAAATCCCCGGTTCGACCGGGGGTAGTTCTTACAATCTACCCCCCTTAAAAGAATTTCGTCTGCGAAATTTAAAACGAACGTACCTCAAGGGCCGAACAGGCTGGGGTACTTCACACGAAGCTCATCCTCGCGCTCCTAGGTCGACTCTACTCTGTGGTGCCGCCACTGCACCCGTACTAGTGGGATAGTCTTGCCACGCAAGACCTGCTCCCGCGTATCCGAAATCCTGACTGTCTGCTCCTCATACAAAACTTCCTCAGCTACCTCGATGTCCGTCCACTCAATGACGTGGGAGGGGTCTGCAGTGTACTTCCGTAGTTGGGAAACGTGGAAGACGTTATGAACGTTCCCAAGCTGCGGTGGCAATGCAAGACGGTAAGCAACGGCTCCTAGTATGCCCAAAACCTCAAAAGGCCCAATAAACCGCGGGGCCAACTTGCCTCCGCCGCGGTTGAACCATACTAGCCCCTTCTTTGGGCTCACCCACAGAAACACATGATCACCAACTGTAAACGCGAGAGGTCGGCGTCGTCGATCCGCATAACTCTTATGTCGGCTTTGCGCGGTCCTCAACCGCTCCCGAATCAACGCGACCTTCTCGGTCGTCTCTCGGAAAAGATCCGGACCAAGTAAACTCCTGTCTCCCACCTCTGCCCAACACACGGGCGAACGACACGGCCTACCATACAACGCCTCAAACGGTGCCATCCTGATACTGGCCTGGAAGCTGTTGTTGTAGGCGAACTCGGCTAATGGTAAATGATCCTCCCATGATCCTCGAAAGTCTAACATGCACGCACGCATCATATCCTCTAAGATCTGAATCGAGCGCTCTGACTGACCATATGTCTACGGGTGGTACGCGATACTAAGTAGGACCTCGGTCCCCAATGCTCTCTGCAAACTCTCCCAAAACGTGGAGGTGAATCGAAGATCTCTGTCGGACACAACCGATACTGGAACCCCGTGAAGTCGGATAATCTCTCGAACGTACAGACGACTCAGAGTGTCAACCGTATCGGTCATCCTCATAGCTAAGAAGTGTGCCGACTTGGTCAGTCGATCGACCACCACCCAAACAACATCCTGCCCTCTCGACGATCTCGGTAAGCCGCACACGAAGTCCATCGTGACGTGCTCCCACTTCCATTGTTCGATCGACAGTGATTGTAACAAACTGGCGGGACGTTGATGCTCGGCCTTCACTTGCTGACAAGTGAGGCATCTCGAGACAAACTCTGCAACTGCTCTCCGCATCCCGCTCCACCAAAACTGCTGCCTGACATCCCGATACATCTTGGTACCAACCGGGTGCACAGCAAGACGGGAGTGATGAGACTCTCTCAACACAGTGTCTCTACAACTGCGCGGCACAAACAGCCCTCCTCGGTAACGTAGACCCTGATCAGTACCCTGCTCCCAACCCTCAGCGTCAACACCGCTGTTAATCCTCCCTCGGATCTCTGCCGTCTCGGCATCCTCGGCCTGTACCTCCAGCACTCGAGCAACTAGTATGGGCTGTGCCACCAGCGAACACATGGTCACGCCATCGGTGATCTCATCCAACTCAAGTCTGAACGAGCTCAACTCCTCCATCATGTCCGACTCTCGGACTGATATACCGGCCAGGCAGTGGATCGACTTCCTACTCAGGGCATCGGCGACAACGTTCGCCTTGCCCAGATGGTAGAGTAGCTCGAAGTCGTACTCCTCAAGTAACTTCATCCACCGCCTCTGGCGCATGTTCAGGTCTCATTGAGAGAAGATGTACTTGAGGCTCTTATGATCAGAGAACACCTGAAACCTCTCACCATACAGGTAATGTCGCCAGCTCTTCAGCGCGAAGACGACCGCTGCCAGCTCTAGGTCATGGGTCGGGTAGTTGCGCTCATGTGTCTTCAACTGTCTTGAGCCATAAGCAACTACCTTCCTAGATTGCATCAACACACACCCTAGTCCCTCACCGGACGCATCACAATACACATCATATCCGATCCCGCGCTCCGGCACTATCAACACGAGTGCGGTAGTCAGAAGAGCCTTAAGCTCGGTAAAGGAGTGCTCACACTCATCAGTCAACACAAACTCGGCTCCCTTGCGTGTCAGGGCTGTCATCGGCGCGGCCAGACGTGAGAAGTCCTAGACGAACCGTCGATAGTATCCTGCCAAGCCTCGGAAGCTACGGATCTCAAAGACACTCTTGGGCCGTGCCCACTCCGAATCCGCGTCGATCTTCGCCGGTTCGACTAGTATACCCTCTCGGGATACAACATGCCCGAGGAACTTCACCTCAGCGAGCCATAACTCGCACTTCTCCAGGTTTCCGTACAACTGGTGAGTGCGCAACAACGGCAAACCTGTCCTCAGATGCTCCACATGCGCCTCCTCACTCGGCGAATAAATTAGAATGTCGTCTACGAATACCACGACGAACTAGTCCAGGTAGGGTCGGAAGATACTGTTCATCAGGTCCATGAACGATGCAGGCGCGTTCGTCAATCCGAACGGCATCACAAGAACTCGTAGTGTCCATACCGAGTCCGAAATGCGGTCTTCGCCACATCCTCCTCCCGAACCCTCAACTGATAATACCTGGATCGTAGATCAATCTTCGAGAAGCACTTCGCTCCTCTCAGTTGATCGAAAAAATCATCGATCCTCGGTATCGGGTAGCGGTCCTTCACCGTGGCCCGGTTCAACTTCCGATAATCGATGCACATCCTCAATGTTCCACCCTTCTTCTTCACGAAGAGGGCGGGTGCTCCCCACGGTGAAGCACTCGGATGAATAAATCCCTTTTCCCGAAGCTCCTCGAGTTGTCGCTTCAGGTCGACCAACTCAGCTGGTGCAAACCGGTACGGAGCCATCGATATCGGCGCCATCCCCGATATCAAGTCAATCCTAAACTCAACCTCGCACGCTGGTAGTAATCCTGACAACTCCTCCGGGAACTCGCACACTACCCGCGGTAGCTCTCTGCTCTGAACGGTCGTCACCTCATCTCCCACGGTCAATGCTGACAGGAGAACTCCGCTCCTACTGCCCAAGACACAAGTGACGATCGTGTCGCACGATACCACTGTCACCTGCCGTCGATAGCAATCGATCGACGCTCGGTACCTTGCAAGCCAGTCCATCCCAAAGATCACGTAAAATGTCGTCATATCCAACACAAGCAAATCACCAAGAAAAGGGCAATCAGCCACTCTAATCTCACATGCACGACATACGCTACTTAGGACCACATCTCCCGTAACCGGGGTGTCAAGACATAAAGGTGGACTCAACGACTCTACCCGTAATCCCAACATACTAGCGAAAGTAGAAGAGATGAAAGAATGTGATGCCCCATTATCAAATAAGAAAGACGCCCATGAATTGTAAAGCAAGCACTTACCCTGAGTGGTCTCATGACCGGAGTGGTATCCCTCCGCTCGGGAGTCAGTGACAGCATACACCCGGCCCTGCTGTGCCTGAGGTCCTCCTCTCGGGGGTGGTGGAAGGGTCATATGCTGTGGAGCCCTCTGCTGATGTCTGGGTGCTGGTGCGCTCGCTGCTTGGCGTGGGGCTCTCGGAGCCTGAGTCTGACGCGGGAGGAACGAAGGTGCCTGGCGGGGCTGCGTATGCTGTGATCGCTGCGCTGCCAATCGTCCAAACCGGTCGGGACACACACTAGAGATCTGTCCTAGTCGGCCGTAATGGTAGCACGTCCTCTCATCGGCACGCGGCCTCTCCTCGACCCTCGTCGGACGACCCGCTGGGCGGTCTGTAGGTCCACTACTCCTCGGACAATCTCGGGCCAGATGACCCAACTGTCTGCACAGGGGGCACAACCCCTCTAACGGGGCAGGTCCCACGGACGCCACTACTCCGACCTGTTTCATCCCGCCAGACTGGGGTTGTGGCCGAAAAGATCCTGAAGTCCTCTGTCTCCTCGGATCGCGGCCCTCAGACGGCCTTAGGACTCGGTCTCGTCCTACTCTCCCGGATCCTGGATGTCTCTCGAAAGTATCGCTCCACGGCCAGTTCCTGATCCACTAGCTCCGATTATACCTGGGTCCTCAGTGCTGTGACCCGATCCACAATAGCGGGGCGAAGCCCTCCCTCAAACTGTCTGCATCGGCGAGACTCGGTCGGCACCATCTCCGGTGCAAAGCGGGACAAAGAGGTGAATCTCGCCTCGTACTCAGAGACCATCATCCCTCCCTGACGCAGTTCCAGGAACTGCTGATGCCTGTCCTCTCAGGCTGAGTACGGAAAATACTGCTCCAGGAACAGCTCCCTGAACAGCTGAAAATCATCCCCAACTCGAACCTCCTCACAATGCCACCAATGATATGCATCGCCCTCCAGCTGGAATGCAGCAAAGGATACCCTCAAGTGACCCTCCACGATCCCTGACGTGTCCAAGTTGCGGGTAATCCGCTCCAGCCATCTCTCGGCTGCCTCGGGGTCTGGCTCCCCGGAAAAGACAGGTGTGCCTAGCCGGCGAAAGTCTCTCAGCGCATGAGCTATATAGCTGTCCATCTGGCTAGGTCTCACGATATCGGTTGCAGTGGCAGCAGGCACAACCTCTGGTGCCGGGGCCGTAGCCTCCCTCTAGGCGATGATCGCCGCTAGACTCTGAACAGTGTGAACCAACTCCTCTAGAGTGGTCGCTGGGTCGCCTCCGCGATCGGTGGGACACTGGGTGGAGGCCCTGATGGTCCTGCATCATCTCTCGCGTGCTCTCTAGCGGAGGCACCTTGGGCACTGGTTACCCCTACCGACCCAATGGCAGGTGGCTGCTCTCGGCCCTCAGCTGGCCGGCTCTTGGTACCTCGTGATATGTACACATACCTCATGTCGTCTTTATCCGCTGCACGGATATACACACATGCTCAGTTCTTTCTTTTGTAAAAAGCGACGCGCTTAGTCACTGACGTTCACACACGTTTCACAAAGGTCATACTCGACCCAACAACAAGTCTGCTTTTAGCATAGTCATAAATAATTTCACACAACAGGGAAACTCATACACTTGTGCGCACACAAGTCATTCACACAGTTCAACAATTCCACACAGGATTTACACACTTCACAATTCATGTCAAAGTACTTCCAAGAAGTCTTAACGTCAACTTCTCCACAAGTGCAAATCTCAAGTCGGTTTCAGGGTCCTCAACACTTTCTCTTTCTAACATAACATTCATGTAGATATCGTGTCGTTACAACCCGATTCAAGCGTCCCCGAATTACGTTGTAACCACTTGACATCCCCCCCATCACGTTCGACTACAGTGGCGCCCCTGAGTCAGCCCGTGATGGTACAACCACTTCAGTTTTGCAGAGATTTGGGCATGACCCGTTTGAAAATTTCACTAACCATCCGCTTACGTGGGACATTCACTCACATCCTGCACAAAGCATTCAGCACAAACATAGCACACAACAACTCATCACAGATATATATCTCGAGTCTCGGTAATTACCCGATTACCACCCGACTGAGTCGATACTTCACGTTTAACCAATTGATCAACGGCCGAATAAGGCATCAATCAACTAAACGATCACTCAACCAAGACAAGCACGTCATAAAGCAGCTCGAGCATCACTCACTAAGTCCACCTCGATCTCAATCGATCAACACAATAGTTCAGCCAAGGCACACAACAAAACACACTACAAGGCAAAACATAAACAAGGCACTTCACTACCCGAGACTCTCGTCGTCTCGGATCTACGCGTAGGACAAATCCGACTTGCGTAATCGAACACTATAAATCTAAAGACTTGCATAATCGAACACTAGAAACCTAACGACTTAACTCTACCCACCTAATTGACGTACAGTCCGAAGTTTTGAAAAACCAGGCTCTGATACCAAATTGTCACGCCCCAAATTCAGTTTTGACCAGACTCGAGACGTGAACGAAGAAATAATAATAAAAGGAAAATTAAACGGAAAAAAACTATGATATTTAGTTCTACAATAAAATTTGACGTCAATACCACGAGTCAAACGCTCAAATCCAAATACATAAAAACACTGTATAGTTCAAAAAGAAAGTACGTCTCTACCGAAAGATAAATTCCCAGACTCTCGAGGAGCTCCTGAGCTCTGAGACGTCCTCTAAATCGACTCATGATCGAAACCTGTAAAACAGTAAAACAGAGGGGGTGAGCTTTCGCTCAGTAGGAAAAAGTAGTAATGGGAATGACTCTTGCACCGTCCCCACAATTGCTCGGTCAATAAATCATACTAGTAAGTGACAACTCAGACCCAAACCAGCAGGAATATAACATTATCGAAAACAGAATCAGCTAGAGAAACACACGAACAACAAAAAATTACATTACAATGCCAACTACAAACAACACTCAAACCGACATCATACGGACATGAGAAAGGTACACCATGACACTCTGATCATCTCTCATAACTCAACATATCGTACCGTAACATGACATCGGTCTATATATCTTCCCAGAACCGCACACCGGGGTGAAATACATACTCGTACTGGAATACACCATCGACCTAGATGTCTTCCCGGACACACAACATTGGGGTGAAACAAATAATACATCATACCGGCATACCCATCGGTCTAGATGTCTTCCAGGACACACAACATTGGGGTGAAACAAATAATACATCATACCGGAATACCCATCGGTTTAGATGTCTTCGCGGAAACGCACATCGGGGTAAGAAAACCATACATCATACCGGAAATGCACATCGGCCTAGATGTCTTCCCGGAAACGCACATCGGGGTAAATCTCATCACACACATACCGGACCGGCACACACCTCGGTCGGGTATCTTTCCGTTACACGGAGTACAAGTCACACCACACGATACCATACCAAACACGCTACACCGAACTTATCATACCATCAAAGCTTACCGACACAACTTACCAAGAGCACCACATCGGTCTATCATTCACCTGATCATATCACAAGACAACAATTCATATCACATTCATTCACCCATTCACATCACGAGACAATCAACCATATCACATTTATTGCATTTATCACATTCTAATAGCATAACATGATTCTTAAGTTAACCAAGGACTATACTATACGTTAACATTAAAGGACTACTAATCACAACCAAACACAACCAGCATACACAGTCCTAAGGCCCGACATGGCCACATGTGATTCTACAACACGGCAATTCCCATAATTGAAAGCGATTATTCTAGTTAATCACATCCTATATGCAAGCTAAGACTTTACCAGTTATTAACATCTTATATGCATACTATTAGCATTCCTTAATTAAAAGCGGTAAATTACTACTCTTCCCTACCTCAAATGCTATCCAAACGCCTAGTCACGAAAGTTGTCTAATGGTCTCCTCCGTTCTCGGGAACGACGTCTATGATCATAAATTAATACTAAAATTAATAAACATTCAAGGTCGGTTTTAATGAGAAATACATAAATTACCCCTAACAATTAAAACTTGGGCCAAAAGGTCAATCAGGCCCGGACAAGGCCCAATTCGGGCGGCCCACAGACCCAGCACCCGACCCGGCCAGAGGCCCGGACCGTGCCTCTCAGAGGGCCGCTCTGGGACCCGGACCGTGCCCCTCAGAAGGCTGGCCAGAGGCCCAGACCGTGCCACTCAGAGTGCTGGTCTGGGACCCGGACCGTGCTGCTCAGAGGGCCAGCCAGAGGCCCTTTCCGTGCCAAATCTGGGCAACACCATCTTCTTCTTCCCCCAACTTCGTTTCCTCGAAAATATACTTCAAAAACTCCATTTCTAACCTCAACAAACTCCATAATAAGTCATCAAGACCCCTGAACTTCAATATCCATAATGGGTTTTATCAAACATCAACAACCAAATGATTTTTAACCAAAACCTCCAATATTCTTCATCAAAACAACCATCTAACAACAAATAACCCAAAACCCAACAAGTTCATGCAATTTCTATGGAAACCCATAACCCCAAATTGATTGAAAGTAGATTGTTAGAGCTTACTTATCTTGGAAATGGAAAGGGGATGGAGATGAACTAATTGGGAGATGATTTGGTGATGAAAGACCCTTAAAGTTGCTTCCTTTCTTCACTATCTTCTTCTCCAAGCAATGGTGTATTCACTCTCCTCTTCCTCCTTGTGATTTTCGGCCACCAAGGGATAAATGGGCTGAAGTGCATCCCAAAAGGGGTATTAAACCTAAGGGAGAAATGACTAAAAGGCCCTCCTTGCTCCCTTTCTTCTATTTTGCCACATATGAGGGTAAATGAGTCATTATAGACCCATTTCTTCTCCTCCAAGACACCATGGACACATGCCCATGTGGGTCCACCTTGACCCTTGGCATTTTCCAGCACACTTGAATTTAATTCGATAAAGTTCCGAATTTGGCTCCGTTGACCCAAAGTTGACTTTTTCGTAAAAATAGTCATTTGAAAGGAAACGACCTAAATAAGATAACCGTAACGACGGATAAGATTTTTGTGTTCCGAAAAGGTCCCGAATGACTCCCGGAGTCATCGGTTGACTTTTTCGACCGAAAGTCAACTTTCGCTAAAAAATCCCCATTTCAACCGGGATCGACCGGGGGCTGTTCTTACACGAACTCATCGGTTCTTAAGCTTGAAGCTCGTTGCCAAAAATTTGAAGGTTGGATGAGGAGTTGCTCCGGTGAGTATTGGTGCCCCATCTGGTTTGAGAAATCCAGATCGAAACCTGCGACGCTGAACTCGAGATTTGTTCTTCATATCAACACCCACGACGGAGGCGAACTCGGACTCGGTGGTGGTAGCAAACTCTGCTCTTCAGATCTGAACTTGGGAGAGAGAGAATATGTGAGTCAGATAAGGGTCTCCGACGGCTGGAAAAGCCCTTAGGATGAGGCCTTCTTCTTTCTCCTCACGGTTGTGGTCTTTTGGCCGGAGAACCAGAGCCATATCTACAAGGAAGACGACACAGATCTACAAGTAAGACGAACCTAGGGCTTGAAGATCTGAGAAGAAGCCCAGGAGCACATGCCGACGATTTGCCACCCCTCGCCGTGAAGCTGCTTTCTCCGTCATGAGATCTCCTTCGTCTGTACACAATTTTGTGATTCAGTTGGAATACATAGAGATTAGGTTTCAGACAAAAAAGAGAGATGAGATGAGAAATTACGTTAGAGAGATGAGAAGTCACGGTGATTGATGAAGATGGCGAAGAAATGGTGCAGTCGGAGCTCATGTCCTTGTTGTGCTACAACCCGATATTCGTCGGAGAAGATGGTGAACACCGAGGTCGGATAGGGAAGATTATGAACACCAAGATCCGCCGGAGGAGATGATGAACACCGAGGCAAATGGTTTGTTCAGATACAAGGATGTGAATACGAGGATGTGGTGTAGTTTTAGATTGGTAATGTTAAGATTATTTTAAATAATTTAATAATTATTTTCGTAAATTTTCATTTATTTATATAAAATTATGTTTATTATTATTTAATTATTTTTATTATTATCATTATTTTTTTAATTTTTGTTTATCATTAAAGAGGGTATAATAGTGATTTCCTTTGTAAAATCCATGTGGTTTAAATTAGTAATGGCAAAATCATCTTTTCACTCTCCACTAACTGACACATTGTGTCATATGACTAACGGAATAGAATATTCCGTTAGCTAACTAACGGAATATGCACAAACCGTTCGTGGACCAAATATAAGGATGCCAAAATGTATTAAACACACATAAGAGTACCCAAAGGTCCGTGGACCGAACATTAGGATATCAAAAGGTATTTTAACCCATAAGACAATATTGATATTCTTGATGATTCATCTTTAGATGCATATGAAAATTTGTATGTCTAAGAATTTGATTTGTAAAGTGTAAGGAAGTAGGATATATCAAATCAATACTGAGTGGATTTTTCATTTGTTTGCTTCGCTATTTATTTATTTTTGCTCCGATAAAAAATCTATATTCAATATTGAGTTCAAGTAGTATTAAAATTAAATTTTAATATTAGAAATCCAATATATTTTCTTGATTAGGTTTGATCAAATAGTGACGAATCTTTACTTTCATGTGGTCTTTTTTATCCAAGACCTTAAACGACTGTTTTTTTAGTTATGGGATCTTAAGCGTGTTGTATAATTCGCTTAAAACTTGAACCGACCTTAGGTACCAACCAGTTTTATCGGTACAGGTTTAATTTTGCTCGTCCCTAAGACTACGGGAAAGATAGTAAAAACAATAAGGACACAACTGCGAAACCAAATCCAAGGTCACTGAGTAATAGAAAACAGACTTATAATTAAAGACAAATCGTTATTAACAAGGGTATTCGTTAATTTCTTACATCAAAATGTTATCGTATCTCTTGACTCTTGCACAATTAGGCTATGCACAGTGGTGTCGAAACGACGGTATTTTTTGTCGTCGAATTTGACGTGGCGGTGGAAACGGTTTTCGAATCTACGGTGCAAAGTCGGGTCTACGTTGAATCTGCAAAAGCGCAAATTTGACATCAAGGGTTTTGTAGACTCAACGAGCCGTCGAATCGACGGGTTGAGGGCCCAACGTAATCTTAGCCCAACGAATGAGCGTGTAACGCGTGGCAGGAATCGGGCTTAAAGGTTGGCTTCAATGCTTCGTCTTCCTCACGATTCTTCTTCAACGCTTCTTCTTCCTCTGTTTCTTCGACTTCCCCCGCCTCCGGCGTTTCTGCCATCTCCAGTCTCGCCTCTGGCGTATCTCCACCTCCGTTTATACCACCGGTGATTGTCCACAGACATTTGTCCCTCACATTTCCCGATATCCAGCGATTCTACCACCACCGTTTCCACCAAAGCGTTTTCTCCAACAACGTCGTTTTTGTTACCACCATTTCCACCGAAGCGTTTTCTCGAACAACATCATTTCTCCACCACCGGAGCGTCACAACTATTACTCCACCACGTTTCTCCACTAGCATTACCTCGTCACTACCGCTTGTCCACCTACTATGTCTCCTAGGTCCGATTCTCCTCCAATGGCCGACAACACCCCTAGCGAAGGGTCATCCACGGTGTCGGGCTCGATGTCGGCCGGTGTTGTCCTAGGGCCTCGCCTGGTGTCCGGTGAGGGGTTACCTGTCACGGTTTCGGAACGCTCACCTCGAAACTAGTCTCGGACCCCGGACGTGATGTCTTGCCGCTGCCTATTTGAAAGTCTGTGGTCGTTCTCGGTAGAAATACTGGTCCTCTCCTTTTGGGGCTTTTCTCGGTATAGGCCGGAAATGGTTTCAGAGGACTGAGTTCAAGTTCCACTGTCTACAATTGAGCTGTTCTTGGATGATGTTGGCAACTTGGTTTTTCTTTGGACCTACTACAGCCTGAGTCGTTGTTTTCCTGGCTCTTTATAGTCATAAAATATAGGTACTAATGTAAATACCACCCCGGTTTAAAAGAGTTACATAATTAAATTTATTCGTTGGAACGTCGTGGTTGGAAAACGGATCGAAAAATTGGATTGCGTGCGAAATAGAAAGAAAACAAAAAAAGGAGGATTTGGGCTGAACTGGGCCGGTCAGCGGACCGGGCCCAGCTCGATCGCACGGGCCAGGCCCAGCACGTGCGCCCAGGCCCACGATACGCGAGCATGAGCTCAACCCTAGTCCTTCGTCTTCTTCTTCATCGCGTCGCACGCTTCCCGAGACGAAAACGCAGCACCTCCCTATCAGCTTCTCTCTCGTCCTCTCTTAAGCCTCCTCCTCCCTTCTCTTCCTCTTCTCTCCCTCTCGCAGCCACCGCCGACCTCGTCTTCGTCCTCTTCTTCCCTTTTGAGTACCAACCGAGCCACCCACGCACATAATCGAGACGCTACGCCGTAGAAACCCTCTCTAGTTCGACGCCCGAGCTCGAATCAGTGACGACGACGAGGGTTTGTGCTTCTCACGACCTTTCCCTTCTTCCCCGAGCTCGCCTCGCTGGAAAACGCGTCTTCTCGAGCTCGATTCGAGCGGATTCAACCGGAATCATCGTCGGCGAACCTCGTGCTCGTCAGATCTGAGACAGAAGCGACGGTTGGGTCGCGCTCGAGCCACCGCCGTCACGGCCACGGCCTCGCCAGAGCCATGACGCCCTTCCCGGCCCTTGCTTCTTCCCCTTCGAGCGTCCCTGACGCCGTCGACGGAGGTCGGAGCAAACCCTAACTCGTCGTCCTCGCCTCCAGCTTAGACCGGGCCTAACGGAGATGGGCCTTGGGCTAGACGGGCCTTGGGCTAGACGGGCCTTGGGCCAGGACTACCTTTGGGCCGGATCACCTTGGGCCAGGACTCGGGCCTGACGGAGATGGGCCTTGGGCTAGGCGGGCCTTGGGCTAGACGGGCCTTGGGCCAGGACTACCTTTGGACCAGATCACCTTGAGCCAAGACTCGGGCCTGGACCGGGTCTGGACTCGGGCCTGGACCGGGTCTGGACTCGGGCCTGGACCGGGTGTGGACCGGGTCTGGACTTGGGTCTGGGTCGGGTCTGGAGCCGGGTCCGGGTCCGGGTCGGTTCTGGGTCGGGTCGGGTCTGGTTCTGGACCAGGTCGGATTCAGGTCTGGTTCTCGGATCCGGGTCGGACAGAATTAATAGATTAATTAATTAATTTGATTAAATTAAATTGGACATTTAAAGGACAAAATGGACAAATCAGAGGACTTTTGGACTATACCGGGACTGATTGGACATTTTACATGTTAATCCCAGACTTGGACTACGCCCGAGAAGACCGGAGATAGGCCCGGACGTCAGCAGCTAGGAGATGTAGCGGTTGGGATCGTCTTGAGGTAGGGAAAGTAGCGGATACCGCTTTAATTACGGAAAGTTACTAGCATGCATGATTAGGGAAAAATAATAACCGGAAATGTCCTAGTTGGAATATAGGATGTGATTCACTAGAATAGCCGCTTTCGATTACTAAATAACCGGATGAGTCTTAGTAACATGTAGGATGTGATTCACTAGTTTTACCTGCTTTCATCTCTTGGGAAATTGCCGTGCTGGTAGATGGGCCATGTCGAGCCTAAGGATTGCGTGATGTGTGTTATAACCGCTGTGTGAGAGTCTAAAAAAGATTATACTCGGTGTTGCATGTTGTGACTGTGTGTGAGCAAGTGTGTTGTGTTTGATGTAACGTGAACCCTTGGTTGTGATATGACCGGGTGAGTGATAGACCGGTTTGTGTGTTATGTTGAGCTGGTCCGGTTGGTATACCGAGACCAGCTATGGCTTTGTGCGGCTGTTATACCCTCTTTGTGTGTTCCAAGAAAAGGTGTAAGCGGAGTGGTACTTACACCGAGGGATAGTTCTGGTGTTGTGTGTCGAGGCCAATGATGGCGTGATCAGTACCCCGATGACTCGTAGTCTAGGACGATGTTTGATCGAGGTGTGTGCCGGTCCAGTATGTATGTTGAGTAGTTCCCGTGTCTGTGTGCGCGGAAGACATCAGACTGAGGGATTTTCGGTCGAGGATGTTACTCCCAGTCTTAGTGAGGGGAAGATATCGGGACTGATGCTGTGTGGTCCAGTACGATATAAGTGGCTTTGTGCATTCAATGACGTTGGAAACTGTTGTACGCTATCTATGTGCGTCTCGCTGTGTGTTTTATACCTGTTGGTTGGCATTGTGCAATTTTTTAAGTATGTCTATGACTTTTGAAAGTGATTGGTAACTGGGACTGCCCGTAGACTTTGTTTATAGTTGTGCCTTACTAGTATTGCCCTAATTGGACGGTTACTCGTGGTGATGAACTGAGGTTCAGAACCTTAACTACTTTTCCTACTGAGCGTAAGCTCACCCCCTTACTTTGTTGTGTTTCAGGTGTTGAGCGGGACCAGTACTAGCAGGATTCTCTGAGCTTGGGAGTTGGCTAGGGTTTTAGCTAGTGTCTAGAGACGTACATTTTCATTTACTGTTTGACTCTTTTATTACTTACTTTATCGAGCCGTTGACTCGTGCGGTTTTTTGGAACTTTAAATTTCTATTTGAGACCCTTTTATTTATTTAAATTACTTTACCTTTTATTGTTTTAAGTTCGCGTCTCGAGTCCGGTCAAAATCGGATTTGGGGCGTGACAACTAAGACCTCATTTTTGGTTATGAGCTTGATGGTTGGAAAATTAGCGCATTAGACCTCTTTTCTTTTTACTTGTTTTGTGCTTCATGGTTGTAAAATCTGGTTAGTTAGACCTTCATTGTCTTCACGCTCCCATGTTGGGAAGCCGATGTTCATTTTATTGGAATGCTCTTACATGTATCTGGTATCTTCCCGTGGTGAGATTGTCATGAGGTTAAGCTGTCATGCCAGCGCTCTATTCACTCTATACTCTGTAGCTAGACCATGCTCTTGTATTTCTTTTCATCATCTGAAGAGACTTATTTTAAATTTGCATTCGCTGATAAAAAAAAAACAAAAAAAAACACTTGACCTACTATTTGGGTCTTATCCCTTTTCATTTCTTCTAAATTCTACTTCAGTAGACCGTGATTAGACCGATTCGGTTCTAATCCCACGGTAGAAAGCCGCATCCATTTCTGATAATGAAAATTAAAGGAATTGCATCTGTTGGTGGACACTGGTAGGCTAGGCAGACATATAAAACCACAGGCTCACATGCCTTACTTGATCTCTCCAAGTCATGCCAACCAGCAAAGATATTACAATTATTAATATTTTTACTGAACTTAATTGTTGAATTTTCTTTTTGATTATTGATTATGGTGAAAGAGAAACTAAAGAGTAACTGCCACTACTAATGGGTTGCATTTGAATTTTCGGAGACATCTAAGGTCAAAACGATATAATGCATGCTGATGCTGGCGTCCTCTGAAAATGGAAACAAAAAGCACTAAATGTATTCAATAATTACAAAAGAGGAAAGGCCTGCAAATACTGACAGCTCAGGATTTGCCTAAATTAGTTACTTGTATCTACATTCCTCAAACATGCTTCCAGATTTAGTGTATGCTTTACTCATTTCATTGAGGCCTCCTTGCTATTGTGATGCAGTTGAGGCTGTGGTTGGTTACATTAACACCGACCCAAGTCCACCTCCTCAACCTGGTTAACTAAACTATTGGTTTTCTTCTACAACCTACCCAGTTCGAAAAGGGGATCGACCTTGAGACCCGTGTCAAAGAAGAGTCAACAACTCACTCTGATATCATGTTAAAACGAATAGTGTACGCCTTTTCAATGAGTTTTGATGGAATATAAGGGTGTAGTGAATCTAGTGATAGTATAGATGGGTTGACAAAGTTGTTCGGTAGTTGTCCAAGTAAAGATGACAGCTTATTGTACTTGTAGAAACGGAGATCTTTGTACACTGCATTTAGTGCACTCACATGTCCGCATACAAAAGTAGTTTTGAGTAATCAAGGATCTATAACAAAGAGATGGCACCACTACATATTGATTTACCGGCCATCAATGCCGACACTTTTGGGAGAGACAGCTCCGATGTCGAGAACGAGTCTATGAGCAACGATCAAAACCCAATTGTCATGCTTCATTGCCTATCACCCCCACAAAATCATATTTTGATATCACTTGTATCAAGGAGTAAGAATAATTGAAGTTCATGATATACTTCCTCGGCTAGTCCGTCTAGGCCCCAAAATCCGTAAAAACGCTCGACTCGCTGTCTTACTTGGCCTCAAAATCTGAAAACCATCCGATTCGTCGTCCCGTCTGATTAGTCGAAAAATTGGGACTTTGATTTGTGAAATTAGACTTTTAAAACAGAGATGAAAAAGTGAAAGAGACAATATATTTGTAATGGTCTTGAATTTCTTGATAAGAAAATATGAGACGTGTCCCTCTTTGGTGGTTTATCATTATCTTTTAGATTTTTATTAAAATTTAGAGTAAAATCAAAATGAGAGTATTATTTGGTTTAATTTTTTTTTATATTTTGATACTTGATATTTTTTATAATATAAAGATATGTATTTTTTTTATTATATTTGTGTAATATATATTTAATAATAATTAAAAATATTAAATCCTCCTAAACATAGGCCCCGACTAATCTTTACCTAACGATTAAGGGTCCTCACCGTCCGACTACTGCTTAACACTCTTTTACAACCATACTTATTAAACATCGATGTAGTCTAAATGTCTAGTCAGATAGTCTTATTCCAAACTAGAGTCTCTTAATTTTATATTTATTTTTATCTTATTTGAGATCAATAAATAAACAGCATGGTATAATTTTTCTTGGGATGAGGTCCACTAGTTACAGTTTCTAATTTCTATACAGATAAGTTGATGAGTGAGAGAGTTAGTTGGGGGCACATAGCTCATTTAAGGCTCCAAACTAGAATTTCACACAACTACCTGTAAATTTATGACCCTCTGACCTTCACCTCTCCCACTTCACACCATCCTTTCCTTAAAAACGTTACAAGGACCAGAACCAGCATTACATTTTTCTAGCCATCTTGTGATTGATTACTCCAACTCCACTAGAAACAACACTGTCAACTAAACATATTAGATACGAGCATCTTCCTCTTCATAACCAACCTTTTGTGTTATTGCTGTCTTTTAGGTCAGAGACAAGGGCATAATCGTCAGATCAACAGAGTTAGATACACTTTTGGTATCTATATATGATCTCCTTGGGAAGCATTAGAACCTGGTAGCTATGGCTTCTTTGACATTTGGCTCCTCGAGAGCCACCTTCCTCACCATCACCATCCTCTGTTTTTCAGTATCCTCTGCTGTTCCTGCAGATCAGCTGAGCAAAAGACCCTTCAAGAAGGTCTACGCCTTCGGTGATTCATTCACTGACACCGGCAACACTCATTCAGCGACCGGTCCCAGTGGGTTCTCCCATGTATCCAACCCTCCTTACGGCGCCACCTACTTCCGCCGCCCCACCAACCGCTACTCCGACGGCAGGCTGGTGGTTGACTTCTTGGCTCAGGCTCTGGCCCTGCCGTTCCTGCCACCGTTTCTCAGCGTCAACAGCACTAATGTTACCTATAGTAATGGGGTCAACTTTGCTGTTGCGGGCTCCACGGCTATCAACTATGAGTTCTTTGTGAAGAACAATCTCACCCTTGACATCAGTCCCCAATCCATACTGACACAGCTCGATTGGTTCAACGAGTTCCTCGCGAGTAAAGGCTGCCGAGAAACAGAGCTCTCCGGGCATAACTGTAGAGCTGTGCTCGATGATGCTCTGTTCTGGGTCGGTGAGATTGGAGTCAATGATTATGCTTACACTCTTGGATCCGAGATTTCAAGTGACACCATCCAAGAACTTGCAATCAAGAATGTCAAGTCCTTTTTACAGGTAAAACAATTTCAAGTGGGTCGGGTTTTATTTTTTTTTTGGATGAAGTATATATACCTGATCCTAATAGGACTTGAAAATGTGAAAACCATTAGGTTAATCCTAATGACCAAATGGGTCGGGTTTTAACAAAGTTGATACTTTTTTTCAGGCTCTGTTGAAAAGAGGAGCAAAGTACCTGGTGGTCCAAGGTCAGCCCCCGACAGGGTGCTTGACACTAGCCATGTACTTGGCCCCACCAGACGACAGAGACAAATGGGGATGCGTGAGGAGTGCCAACAACAAGACATACCACTACAACGTAGCACTACAGTTTTTGTTACATGATTTAAGGGTGGAGTTTCCACATTCTGTCATCACTTACGGAGATTATTGGAACGCTTACATCACAGTCCTCACGAATCCGACCAAGTACGGGTTCACGAACTTGTTCGACGCCTGTTGTGGATCCGGAGATACCTACAACTACAGCGTGTTCAATACCTGTGGGGCGCCTTCGGTGGGATCGTGCTCGAATGTTTCTCAATACATCAACTGGGACGGAGTGCACCTCACCGAGTCCATGTACAAGGTGGTCTCTGACTCTCTCATCCACGGACAGCTCTCTCATCCTCCCTTCAGTTACTTGCTCGACAGGAAGTTGCGCCAAGGTTGATTGTTATTGTGTTTCATTGTTTTGTCTGGAACTTTCTTCGCTGTGGTTGTTGAGGAACAGAATGGTGATCTGATATTTGATATCAGTATTATGAGAGTCATATAAAGTTTGTGTAACTCTTAGAAAAATGTGTTGCCAGTACTGAAGTTGAGTCCCTTTGTTTGGTCTTGATAATACAAGCGATTGTTTGTTAGTTATATGATTACACACCTCGTATCCGTTTAAACACATACGTTGTTGTCAAACTTTGGAATCAAATTGCCTCAAGACTCAATAGAAGAAGTTTAGGAAAAGTAACTATGTTATCCTGTGTAATCGTCTACAATAGATAAGAAGTAATGACAACCATGGTGTGTAATAAGCGCCTCAGATATCGTAATGTATTAATTTAAAGATGCGTGAAGATTTATTATTATGGGCTGGAAAAGACAACCTGGTTGTTTTTCCTTACAACGTGTGTCACAAACTAGTAGTCCAAGTTTATTAACTGAAATAGATAAATATGGAATTAACGATAGTCGTTGTGCTGGAATGTGCCCCAAACGCTGATGCCATAATTATGCATTACTGTGTCCATAAGCCATCAAAGCCTTCTCGGTCGCCGTCGGTTCCAGATATTTGAGACCATTTCGCATTCTACTCATGTCAATCTACGTCCTCGAGTGTAAGACATGTATCACACAAAAATTTCAATAAAAGGTTAGTGCACAATTAAGATCTCGAGTTAATTGGTTCATAGACATCACGTTGAAACAGAATCCGAGCACAACAAGCACGTGTTGGAGACGGAAATTATTGTCAAAATTTACATCATCAACCGCGACAATACATGCCTTTTCACCATTAGGCATCTCTACAAGTGAGAGGCTCGATCTTGACATAACACAAAGAGCATCTCCAGTCATTGACTATTTTGTTGGTTGAAAAAAGAGTCTGATATAATAATAAAAAATCTGTTTCTCTCTCCTCTTTCAGCTAGACTAAAAGAGTTTTATTTCCAATCCGTTGGTTGATAGGGTAGGTTGACAGAATAAAATATTAATAAACATAAAAAAGTACATAACATTTTTATTATAAAAAATGAATCATACATTATTCGATTTATTATTACCCAAGCGGAAACATACTTGCAATTCTTACCGGACCGCAACGGATCATTTGATCCATGCAACGCAGCGACTTTCCTCTCAATGTCATCCTAGTACTTCACGTTCCTCTTATTATTTCCGTAAATTGAATCGTCGGAATTTACCATCTATCCACGAACAAGACGCTCGTCCTACTCGACGCTCTATTTCGTGCGTGTCTTTTTCGCTGCCAACTAGCTCGATTGAGTTGTCAATGGTTGAGAACCTTTGGTCGTGTGGGGACTCGTAAACACATGCACAATGTCTTCATCGAATGTGCTTTCTTGATTTGTCGGGATGGACTCTTAGCTCCGGAGGAAATACTGTTGTGTTCATATTCCGTACAAGAAAGGATCGAAATTCATTGCCAAAGTAAATATAAAACTATCGAGAAAGATGAGAGTGGTAGAATGAGAGGATTTGTGTAGTTGTGTGAAATTTGAAGAGAAGTTTGTTGTTTAAATAAGGAGAATTTTTCTTCTGCCGACGCATCCACGTGGCATCATCGAACAGGTTGGCAACAGTCGGAGACGCTCCCGAGACAGTCAGCATTGGTCATTGACTGGAATCAGTCATATGCGCTTGTTGATAGTGTTTTCGGTAGCGTAACCGCCAGCGCCTATCCTCCAGCTATCCGTCGGCGTTTTGCTTCTTTTCACCGACGTTTTAGCTCCTTCAGCACCTATCCGCCAGTGATCCACCACCGCTTGGAGATTCTCTAATCAAAGATTTTTTCTACGGGCGATATGATTAGTTGCTCCCAAATCGATGACCCATATTTTGTTACCGAAAAAATTGGAGGAGGAGGTTGCATTGACTAATGTCCCGGTGATTGATTGGTCTTGACATGCGTCGTGCTTGGATAGTAGTTCCAACAAGTGAGTCCGTTGGGCCTGAATTATTTTTCAACTTGATGTCGTGAGTTTCAACGCCATGAACTAACAACCTTCTATAAGACACATGGGATGGAATTTCAAACAAGCTGCGCCAGGACGCCTCAACAAAATGGAGTTGTAGAACGAATGCATCACCACATAGTTAAAGTTTCCCGAGCACTCTACTTTCAGGCCAGACTCCCAGTCAAATTTTGGGGAGAATATGTCCTCACGGCAGCCTACCTGATTAATCGAACGCCACAATTAATCATCGGGAACAAAAACCCTTCGAGGTGATGTTTGGAAAGGTTCCATCTTACGATCATTTGAGAAGTTTCGGGTGCTTGTTCTACATTCATCAACAAACGAAATATAAGTTCTCTCCCTGCTCTCGACTAGGTATTTGTAAGAACCTCCCCGGTCAACACCGGTCGAACCGGTGAAATTTGGGAAAAGTTGACTTTCTGCCGAAAAAGTCAACCGATGACTCAAAAAGCTTAGACATCGTTACAGTTATCTTAGTTGGGTCCTTTCCTTTCAAATGAGTACTTTTGCGACAAAGTCAAATGCGGGTCAAACGGGGTCGAATTAGGGGTTTTATCGGATTAATTTAATTGGGCTGAGATATTTGTGAGGGGAGGTGGACCCCACATGGACACATGTCCATAAGTCTTGGAGGAGGAGAAAGAGGTGAGAAAAGACCTAATTGACCCCACCTTTTGGGCTTAAGAGGGAAAGGGACAAAAGGGCAAATTGGGTTTTTCCCTTTTAGGTTAAAGGCCATTTGGAGCAAAAATCAGCTCACATTTTTTAGCTTGACCGAAAATAGCTAGAGAGAGAGAGGGTGGAGCTCCATTGAAGAAGAGAAGAAGAAGCTTGGTTTACTTTGATTTCCACCACCAAAACTTCCCCAAATCTTCTTATTTCTCATCGCCTATTCATTTCTTAAGGTAAGTCTTCATTTAAATCCTCTTTTGATGAACTTTGGGTTGTGGGTTTGGTAGAAAAAGCATGGACTAAGCTTGGGTACTATGAGTTTGAAGTTCTTCATTGTTAGATGGTTGAATCATGATGAAAAGTGGAGGATTGTGTTAGAAATAGATTGAGTTTTTGTTAATTGGATGAAACCCAACTTTGGGTTTGAAGTTTTGGGGTTTTGGGGTTTTTGGGACTGAATTTGGAGGTTTTGGAGGTTAAAAATGGATTTTTTGAGGTTTGGATTCGTGGGGACAAAGTTGAGGGAAGAAGAAGATGGAAGCTGCCCAGACCCGTCACGGATCTGTGACGGGAACCGTGACGGAGCAAATGACGGCTCCGTGACGGAGACCATGACGACACACGTCATGGTTCCGTGACGTTAACCGTGACGGTGCACGTCACAGTTCCGTGGCCCAAACCGTGACGGAGCCCGTCAAGGCTCCGTGACCCAAACTGTGATGGATCAGAAATGGACCTTTTAGGTCCATTTTGGTTGTTTTCGAGTAATTAGGAAGGTTATCTTTAACGGAACGTATTGGGGATTAGGCCGGGTGTTTTCTCTTTAAACCACCCTTGAATTATTATTAATTCTCGTGCACTTTGTGATCTTAGACGTTGTTTACGATCGCGGCAGAGGAGGCTACTAGGCGACTCGTGGTTGTTCGAGATTGGATTGCGGTTGAGGTAGGGAAAAGTAGCGAATACCGGTTTAAATGAGGAAAGTTACTAGAATTGCATATAGGTTATGAGTAACCGGAATAATTGTAGAATTTCATATAGGATGTGATTAACTAGTGTAGTCGTTTAAAATGTGGAATCACTTGCGGGCCAGGTCGTGCCCGTAAGTTTGGGATTTGCCGTGTTGTAGAACTGCATGAGGACCATGTCGTGCCCGTAGGATTGTGTGTTGGTTGCGTTTGTTTGTGATTAGTAGCTTGTAATGTTTGGTCTGTGGTATGTTCCGTTGTTAAATTAAGGATCATGATATGCTATGAGAATGTGGTGAATGTTAGTGTGAACTATTGCTTTGTGACATGTTGAGACCCTGTATGTGTGTACCCCGGTAAGATGTCTAGGCCGAGGATGGTGTTCCGGTCTGATATCGTGGTCGATTTTGTGTGTTCCGGCACGATATATTCCGAGGCTAGGTGTTCCGGTATGGTATCTATACCGACGGAGGATTCCGGTATAGGATATCTAGGCCGAGGCTAGTGTTCCGGATACGTGGTACCCGAGGCTGGGTGTTCCGGTATGGTATCTATACCGATGGAGGATTCTGGTATAGAATATCTAGGCCGAGGATGGTGTTCCAGGGCGATATCTAGACTGATGTTGTGTGTTCCGGTACGATATGTCCCGAGGATAGGTGTTCCGGTATGATATCCTGAACGATACTGTGTGTTCTGATATACATATACCCTAATGCTGTGTGTTCCGGGGTGATATCTATACCGACGGAGGATTCCGGTATAGGATATCTAGACCGATGCTGTGTATTGATAATGATTTACTGTGTGTATTTACTCGGTGACTCTTGAGGTATGGTTTGGGTGTGAACATTGAGAAATTGTTAATTGTTGAGCAGGGTTGATTTCACACGCTAAGGGTGGTGATTGGGTAAGTGGTGTGATCAAACGAGGTATGGTTAAGTGAGGTTGGTTATGATTGTGGTTGTGATTACTGTTCGATTAGTTAGTTATTGTGCTTTACTAGTATGCCATATTTGGACGGGTATCCATGGGGTGAGCGACATGCTCATCCCCTTTACTATTTTTTCCTACTGAGCGAAAGCTCACCTCCTTCTATATTGTTCTACAAGTTTTGAGCGCGATTTGATTTAGAGGACGTCTCGGAGCTTGGGAGCTTAGCGAGAGTCCTAGTTGGATGGTCTAGAGACGTACTTCCTTTTTCGTACCAAACTTTTATGTTGGGATTTCGAGTATTTGACTCTAATTATCAAGATTGATCAGTTTGAACTATTTTTGGAGTTTATTTCGTCTAAATTTTGCTTTCTTTATTATTATTTTAGTTCACGTCTCAAGTCCGGTCAAAATCGGATTTGGGGCGTGACAGTATTTTTTTAGGACATCCAAATGGGAAAAAGGTTTATAGTGTGTGTGACATAGAATTAACGAAAATAGTGATCTCTCGCGGCATTCAATTATGGAAAAATATGTCCTCAAGAGATCAATGCTTGACCCTGGACAATGATGGACAGATGTCAACTAAACCCTTACCCAATCGGCCAAATCTACCTTTCCTATTTGAGACTCCTACAGCTCTTAAATCACCACACGTTGATGAAGCATTTGCGGATTAGGTTGATAGTGAACGGACTAGGGAGGACACCATGGCTCTAGATCCTCCACGCCTCAAAGGGTACGACTATGCCCTACCGCCTTCGATCATGCAATCGGATACCATTTCGCATCCTCCCACGCCATCGACAACTCGACAGTATATCCACTCACTCAATCAATTTCTTATAAGATATTTTCTCGTGCTCAAACTGCTTTTTTAGCTGCAATTTCTTCCATATATGAGTCACACACTTTTCAGCAGGCAATTCGACATGTACATTGGTGAGACACAATGAGTCAGGAGATTGAGGCACTAGAGGCGAATGAAACTTGGAGCCTTACCACACTTCCCTTTGGAAAGAAGACGGTTGGCTCGAAATGGGTGTACAAGGTCAAATACCGCCTTGATGAATTTGTTGAAAGATATACAGCACGTCTGGTTGCCAAAGGGTACATGCAAGTGGATGAAGTTGATTTCATTGACATATTTTCCTCGGTAGCTAAGATGGTCATCGTTCGATGCTTATTAGTTGTTACATCCATGAAGGATTGGCCATTACATCAACTGGACATAAACAACGCTTTCCTCCATGGTGATCTACATGAGGAGGTATATATGAAGATACCATAGAGATTCGCTCGGCAAGGGAGTTGGCGTCTGCCGTCTGCACAAATCCTTATATGGGTTACGACAAGCATCTCGTAACTGGTACCACAAGTTCACTGAGTCCATCATGAGTCTCGGGTACAAGCCGTCGGCACCCGGTCATTCACTTTTCACCCCTCACGTCAAAAGGGTTCTTTGTAGCTTTCCTAATCAATGTTGATGGTGTCATCGTCACTGAATCTGATCACCTTCAAATTCAGAAGCTCAAGACACACATGGATGCGCAGTTCAAGATCAATGACCTAGGCCCTCTAAAATACTTTCTTGAACTAGAAGTCTCTCCCTCTCCCGCCAGAACTGTCCTCATTCAAAATAAAATACACACTAAACATATTAGTAGATAATGGGCTTACAAGATGCAAATCGGCACACTTCGCCCTCCCTCAAAAATTATTGCGAGGTCATGGTCGTCATCTCACTGCAAAATCCTAACCTCATTCTGTGTTGAGAGAAAAACAGAGCCCATACTCTCTAATAGTGACATTTTGAATAAGCAAATGAACAATAACGCCTCCAATTGTTTAGAATAATAATCAAACATAACTATGCAAATGTGGAGAGAGGCAACCTTTTTTTTTTTTTGAAAAGATGAAGAGAGACAACTTCATTCCATATATATACAAAAAAAATTGTTATTTGTACTATATTCGACCACAAACATTAACTGATATACAAGGAAATATGTTAGTGATATGATAAATTACAATCTAAAACGGACCGGTGATTAAGCACGAGTATTAACTTCCCCAATCAGTGCAAAAATCTAATTAAAAATAATTACCTCAATTAATTTTCGAAGTTTAAATATATATGTCCTCCCTCTCACAACCCTCCCACGATCTCTCCCTTAACCGCTCACTTCCTTCCTACCTCACATAGCGAGAAAAGAACAATCTTTCTACACAAAAGAGACATATCGGTGTAGGAAACTCTTAGCATAAACATGTCAACGTCATGGTCATTAACGAGGCTCTTGAGACGGAGAGTCAAGGATTGGGCCTCATGCCTCTTCCCTACCCGACCATCCGCCGCCGATCAAGTCCCGGCAACGCCACGAGACGCTGCGTTTGATGGAGAAGAGAAGGCTGTCGTAGGAGGCGGAGGCCGTAGTAGTAGCATGCGGCGGCGGAACAAGAGGGAGGTGTCGTTTGGTGGCTGTTTTGAGGAAGATGAGGCGGGTTGGCGGCATTTCGCGGAAGAGGAGTATATCGTGTTTCGGTTTAGAGACGACGGAGCGTTTGACGTGCTCAGCAAGGCATCGGCGGAGGAAGAAAGTGTTGTGCCGTCGCGAAACTCGGACCTATCGGACGGGTCTTTCACATTTCCGGAGTAAATTTGATTTATTTGACGTATTGATGTTGTGTATTTATTGAGATTGAAAATGGGTTTGAATGATATGTATATATGGTTGTTATGCATGCAGATTGAGGTGGGAATGGAGTGAGAGCCCTAAGCGAATGCCCAAGAAGAAGCCCCAAAGGTGCACGCGGTTTCAATATTGTTGTCGGTTCAGAGGGAAAAGAATGGAACACGATCACTGATCTCACATCTTCTATTCTGTGATTGTCTCAACGATGATTGATTGTATATATATTGTCCTTTCAAATACGCTTGTGTGGAACTCTTTACATGTCTTATATATTGGAATCAGTAAGTATATATTTTTTGCATCATTACCTTTTTGTAAAAAAATATATTAACCTCATTAATAGATTTTCCGGCGGAATTTAGTTTTTTTGGGCATATAAAATGAAATTTTATTGATAATAATAAAACATATGACAAGTATAGATGCGAGATTTGACAAAAGGATTAGACATAGTCTCGGATCTGGTAAACTAGATCAGAGACGTTGATTCTGAAACAAGATTATTGCTTTTAATCGTAGTGTTGTGAGTAGCATGATATTTGTTTCATGTTTCGGCCTGAAAATGTCCGGGATATCTGATATGGGACGTTTGAGGGAATAACAGGCATTTATGGAGAACACTAGAAAACGAGGGAACTAGGATGTCGGATTTAAACTGACCTTGGTAGGGTGAAGTGTGCGTCCCCACACACATCTCGGGGGTTTCAGAGTCCCGATCCAGCGGATGGGGTTGGGGCACCGTATTTTCACCAGTTATTATCGGCAAGAGTAGCTGCTGAGTTAAGTCTCCCTGACTTCGAGCGGGGGTGTTAGGGTTCTGATCCAGCGAATGGGGATGAAGCTCCTCTACACAGACTCCTCGAATGATCGGGTGCACCATAGTCCTAGAATTGGGGCTTGGGTCGAGCCATCAATGATCTTGAATGATTGACAGGCGACTGAGCAGATGTGTGATCTCAACCGATCTATACTAGAGAGTTAGTAAACAGACATACGGTGGAGGCAGCGACTTCGGTGGCAGAGGAGGTGATGGAGGCGTTTGAGTGGCGGCGATGGTGGCAGACACGAAGACCTCAGGGGTAGATCTGGAGCAAAAACGATGGAGTAGATGGAGGAAGAGGCGATAGGGATAAAGTAGTGATAGGTGGCCGAGACGGTGCATGTGAGTAGGAACGATGTATTCGCCGAAAAAAACTAGGGCCGGTCCTAGAAAACATATTGAAAGAAGCCTAAGAGAAGAAGATTTACATAAGTAGAACCCCGACCGTATATAGCTGACACTACTGCAAATAAGTACTTGGGAGACGGATTGGATCCGTCACCTAAGAGGACGTATCCGTCACCCAAGTTCTTAGGTGACGGATGCATCCGTCGGCCAAGATCCGTCGGTAGGGTAAAAACTTAGGTGACGGATCCAATCCGTCAAACAAGTGTATCCGTCACCCAAGTTTTTCACTCTAGCCACGGATCCAATCCGTCAGCCAAGTGTATCCGTCACCCAAGGTTTTCACTCTAGCCACAGATCCAATCCGTCAGCCAAGTGTATCCGTCACCCAAGTGCAATAATAGATTAATTTAAAAAAATTGTATCTAACAAGAACCTCCCGACCCGCCACGTTGCTCCGCAGCCCGCGCACACCCCATGGGGTTCGAACCCCTAACCTCATGGCAAGTATGTTGTGCCTTTTACCAACTCAACTATTGAGTTTTTATGTCATATGTATGTTTAGAATATATATATATATATATATATATATATACACACTATTTAACTGATTATTTATAACTTTATATAATTAAAAGAAATAGCTTTATATAATTAAATTAAATAGTTTTTGTTATCAACGTACCTAGTACCTATTGTCAACTAATTATTCATAGCAAGTTAATTTTTTCATGTGCGCTACATTGTTTATATTTATAGAAGGATAAATTACAATTATCTACCTTTAACTTATCACGTTTATCTGATATCTATCCATAACTTTTTTTTAACTGATACCTACCCAGATGTTTAGTTATATAACAAATAGACCATTTTTCTCTGTTAACTTTTTTCTAAAATGGCGAAAACGCCCTTAGTGATTTTTTAAATATTTTTTTATAAATAAAACTGAAGTGATTAAGTATATATATATATATATATATATATATATATAACAAAAAGTTCTTTTTTAAATAATTTTTTAAAAACAATTATTGAAGTGTGGTTGAGGGTATTTTCGTCATTTTAGAAAAAAGTTAACAGAAAAATGGGCTATTTGTCATATTACTACACATCGGGATAGGTATCAGTTAAAAAAAGTTAGGGTAGGTAATTTACCCTTTATATAATACTAAGACAAGGATAACACAAATTTTCTTGATCGTTTTCTCGATTCGAAGTACAAAATATTTTTTTTTGTGATCAAATACATTATATAACTTTTTTTACAACAATATCAATCTAATGATTATAAATTTGTGAATTATGGACACCGGTCGCTCAATGTCGGGTTTCAATTTGATGCCCAAGTTCAAAGATAAAATTAAAATAGTGGAAATAATTAAATATATATATATATATTGAACGATGGATATATGCATCCGTCGATGAAAAAGCTGGCCGATGGATATATGCATCCGTCGGCCAGCAGAAGTTGACTTACATTGACCAAAACCCCAAAACCCGTCATTTTTCCCGACTATCGTAGTATTGATAATTGAACGATATAAGTACTTAGCATGCCTCATATACAACATAAGATCGTATAATACTCATACATATCACATACAAAAAATGAACGAGACAACGTCATACGTTATACTACCGTAAGGCTAAATATGTTCATGCACATAGTGGAATTGACGATTTCAATCAATACGTGTCGGTCTCTCGCATATTATATAATCAAGACCGCTCATCTCGTATGTACTATCCAAACTAGTATACGTATGTAAAAAAAAAACTATCATCGAACGGTTAATTCATCTTGAATATTGTGGTCAATTTTTTTTTTGTAAAATAGTCAACCCACTTGGGTGACGGATAGAGCCCACTTGGGTGACGGATAGAGCATGCGTGGCTAAAGTTTTCTCATTTGGCTGACGGATCCAGCATGCGTGGCTAAACTTTTCTCACTTGGGTGACGGATCTAGCATGCGTGGCTAAAGTTTTCTCACTTGGGTGACGGATAGTAGTTACCTTATTTCACTCGGGTGACGGATCCAGCTATGCGTCGGCCAGGTGGTCCACTTGGGTGACGGATGCAAGATCCGTGACCTTAGTTTCACCACTTGGCTGACGGATTGCTGTATCCGTCACCTAAGTGCCAAAACTTAGGTCACGGATCCATTTTATTCGTCTCCTAAGTCGATTTCTGCTGTAGTGTGAAAGACACCATTTGCAAAAAAAAAGTTCAACGTAAAAGGAGTATAAATTCAATCAAATTTTTACAATAAATAAAGTTAGTATCTAGATACAAGCATCCATAATTTAAGCGCTTGTTAAAAATTTAGAATGTCGTTGCTACTTCAGGTAACTCGTGGTGAAGAGCATTGAATCATTGACCTGCAAGCCAGCAGACAAGGGTCCATCGTTTTAAAGCTTGAGGATCTGCACCAGAAAAAAACTGCATTTCAATGGAGGTAGACAAAAACGCACAACACTGTTCCTTTCCTTTAAGTCTCAAGCCAACTAACATTTCATCCTACCAAATGAATACTTACTGTTTAAACCCCACTTAGTCAGAAAAACTCAAATCAATAATTGAAAGTTTAAAGATGATAATCGATTCAGTGATCTAACCTGGTTACGTGAGACTCCTCACATGAAATCATCTTGATATCACAATCAAGTCATTTATGAGCTCAAGTTAAGAGCATCCATAACGCCAAACACTGGTATTGGAGGGGAGTTGCTGACTGAGAGATCAAAAAATTGTTTTTGAATCTTATTTTCAGCGGAAATGTCAGGTGGTATGAGCTGGTCGTAAGTGTTTTTTTCTTCCTAAATTTGCTCACCCGCAGACATTGGGAATGGGCGTTGAGCTCACCGTCGACCCTCACCGCCAACAACTCCCGTCCAGCGTTGTAATGCTCTAAGAAGTGTATGTACAAGTTGAATATCAATCAAATGAGTCCATAATTTTTGTGTGTGATGGTGTGACAAGTGAACCAACTTATCTTAAAATTATAGTTAATTAACAGTCGCAACAGAAACATTACTTGGGCGAGGCCCACGAGTGTACTGGCATGCATTGTAGTGCATGTATAAGACTCCAAGTGACAATCATAACATTCTCGCAACAACAACAACAATGAATTCCTCCTTCTCTTTCCTCTTCCTCTCCATCATTTCCACCACCTTCATCCTCTGCTCGTCCCTACCTCCTCCGGCAAACGACACAAACCAGAGCCCTTTCACGAAGATCTACGCCTTCGGCGACTCGTCCACCGACACCGGCAACTCCGACCAGCAAACCCACCTCGCCAATTTCTCCCACGTCTCCAACCCTCCCTACGGAACCACCTTCTTCCACCACCCCGCCAACCGCTACTCCGACGGCCGGGTCGTCATCGACTTCGTGGCTACGGCTCTGTCCCTGCCTTTCGTGCCACCTTACAGACAGATCAATGGCTCTGTCAATGGCTCTTCCTATGGTAATAACTGCTCTTCGTCGTCCGATGGAGGTGTGAACTTTGCTGTTCCGTCGACGGCTATAGAGTACGAATTCTTCGTCAAGAACAATCTCACCCTCGACATCACTCCGAAATCGATCCTGACCCAGCTGGGGTGGTTCGAGGAGTTTTTGGAGAAGAAGGGGTGTGCAGAGGAATCGATGTCTGAACCGGAATGTGTAGCTCTGTTCGATGATGCTCTGTTCTGGATCGGTGAGATCGGAGTGAGCGATTACGCTTACACTCTTGGATCCAATGTCACGCACGATGTCATTCGCGAGCTTTCCCTTAATAACGTCAACACTTTCTTACAGGTATCATATATGACTGTCACTTCAAATTTTTTTTTTAAAAAAAAACATGTATGATGTATCCACTTATCACTTCCTACATAATTTGAACATTTAAGTGGGTGAAGTTTTAAGGCGCGTAGATATTTGTTTGACTATATTTGATATGAAATCAAATAAAAGTTCATATTTTTCATGGAACTCAAAGGATGACAAAAGTTGGATAGAATTTAAACTTCTTAATTGGGTTGGATAGATCATTTCCATTTTATCCTATGAAAACAAAAATAAAAGGCATGAATGTAAAAAATTTACCAGAATGTATTGGTTACAAATCCAAAGTTTAAAAGTATCAAATTATATACCTAAGTTTTGGTCACAAGTCATTTACATCATTTGTAGGCTTTACATGTGTTTATAAATTACATACTATAAAAATATTGGCCTAAATTTTGCCAAATACACAACTAACCGTGACCAATACTTTAAATAAGCTTACGGGATCATGACTAATACTTTTCTTGTGGGTTTTTACCTTTAACCCAAAATAAAATATTTTTTAGATAAGATTTAAGAAATTCTACTTACCAATTATAATTGGATCGGGTTTGTACACCAGTAAAAAAAACAAGAACTAAGGTTGGGATGAAAAACAAGAACTCTGATCGATCACCACTTACATAAAGCCAAGACCTACTATGTTAGTGTTTTTAAGTCAAGGTGGTCTACACGTACATATGACTTGTGACATCTCCTAGCTAGATAGGGCAAATCTCCCCAACAACAGTTAGAGTTACATGTTTCATAAAAACAGAGTACTCTGTTTTGGTACTGATCTAAAGTTTAATTCCCGAGTGTGTCAGGCACTGATAAAAAAAGGAGCAAAGTATATAGTGGTGCAAGGTCAGCCACCGACGGGATGCTTGACACTGGCCCTGTACATGTCATCCCCAGAGGACAGAGACGAGCTCGGATGCGTCGCCAGTGGCAACAACAAAACCTACGAACACAACACAGCCTTGCAGGCTCTGTTGCAAAACCTCAGCATGGAATTCCCCGAAACAGTCATCTCCTACGCCGACTACTGGAGTTCCTACACCATGGTCATCAAGAACCCATCAAAATACGGCTTCACCGATCTCTTCGACGCCTGCTGCGGATCGGGCAATCCCTACAACTACGACCTGTTCCTGACCTGCGGTGCGCCGTCCGTCGGAGCATGCCCGGACCCTTCTCGGTTCATAAACTGGGATGGGGTACACTTGACCGAGGCCATGTACAAGATTATCTCTGATTTCTTGCTTGTCGGAGAATTTTCTCGTCCTCCTTTTAGTTACTTGGTCGACCGGAAGCGGAGACGAGGATGAATTTCTTCATGCCTTCTTCATCGGATCAGGTTCTTGCATCAGTGTTATTAACCGTGTTTAGCTCGATGAAGCTTTGTGTGTATTAGCGTTCCGGCGCATGTATTTAAATGTTTTGCTTAATCTTGATGTGATTTAATGTACCTCCCACAAATAAATCTCCTACTTATGTACACTAAGGTTTAATCTTTGTAAATAACGAAGTATAATTTATGTGGTTAGAGCATGAACAACATAAAGGACCTTGGTGAGGTCCTGGGAGTGCAGAACTTGTACTGACTGGACAAAAGTGAGGTCCTGGGAGTGCAGAAAAGTTGGTGATTTGCAACAGAAAGACCCTCTGAGGTCCTGGGAGTACAGAACAGTGCTGACTGGATGCTGACTGGATTATTAATTGATATTTTGCTGTTTTATTTAATTCTTTATCAGAAACCGTTTAAATTATTTATAATTTAAACAATTTTGGAAATAAATAATTAATAAATAAATTTAAGCAAATAAAAATTAACTTTTAATTTTATTCAACCCCTTTTAATACAACCCCAAAAAAAATACAAGTTCAAGAATCATTCTCTGTTGGGTCGACATCCGGTGGTGGGGGTTGTCGTCGAAGATCATCAATTTCACCTTTAAGGGTTGCCATGAGTTGTCGCAGTTGGGACTTGCACCACTTACGCTCTGCCATATCCTCTTCGTCGAAGGAAGATGTATCCTTGTCCAAAGGGGACCTGTAGGTGGCGAAGTTTGCTTCCCACTGTTGGGTTAATGTGTGTATCATGCGGGTCCTTTCTGCACATTATTCGGCACGTGTACGTTCAGCCTCCAACCGTGAACGTTCCAGGTCGGCGAAGGCAGACATTTGGGCCGTGAGGACGGTCGCCTTATTTGAGGCCTTCACTGCCTTCTTCCCTTGTGGTCGGGTTCGGAGAGGAGGACTTGGGGCGGCCTCAAGGGATGGGGGTGTGTCGTTGAGAGGGACCTCAGTCCCCTCGTAGTTGTCGATTGCTCCCCATTCTGGTGGTTGGGACTCACCACTGAGAGGTGTGCACTCCTCCCCTGTGCTTGTGGGTGGGGTTGAGTTGTAAGCCCCAGCCTCATCCAACCACTGTCGTTGTTGGCGTACTTGACGGCAGATATTTCCCATTGTGCCCTCCTCGGCAGTGAACTTCATGACGCCCTCGAGCCTCATCACCCAATGATCCAGGTCAAACTTTAGAGGGTGGTCACCCACTTTCCTTGCCTCCGCCCACATTTCCTTCGCACGTTTCATGTGCTCGTCCTGGTTGGCGCCGCTCGGATGCTCGTCCTTGGACCTCTTCAAATAGCCGAGGAACCTCCTTGTCTGAGAGGAACCTTTGAGCCAACGTTTCTTGATAGCTGGCCAGCGGCGCTCTGGGAAACCTCCCATCGAGTTGTATTTCCTCGTAACTTCGCACCAGAATGTGTTGCTGGTTTGAGAGTTGCCCTTGATGGGGTCTTTTGTAGTACTCAACCAGAAACTTATGAGGTGGTGGTCCTCCTCCTTGCTGAATGTCCAGCCCTCCGGATCTGGTGCTTGGGGTTGGCCTCGGGGTTGGGCTCGGGCCCGGGCAGGGGCTCGGGGTCGTCGTTGGGAAGGTCCGGCATATGATGGTTGGGGGAGGTCTACGTCGGGTAGTGTGTACCCGAGGTAGTTGTAGAATTGGGGTGGCATTGAGAACCCTTGTCTTTGTGGGTTCATTCCAAACGGTGGCGTCTGGAACCCTTGTGGGTGCATACCAAATTGTGATGGCACCTGTAACCCTGGCGCCATTTGAAATTGTTGGGGACGATATTGCCCTAATACAAAAAATTAATACAATAAATTAAGTGGAAAACATTAATACAATGCATTAATATAATAAACGAATAAAAAAATTAATACAATGCATTAATACAATAAATTAATTAAAAAATTACGTTACATAAATAATAAGTTTGCACTTACCTGAACTCGACCTCGGTTGCGAGTATGGGGAGAATGCGGAGTTGTCCCGATTGTCCATTAGAATGTCTTGGAAATCTCGTGCCAGTTCATCGGAGCTGAATCCGACTTCGTCACCAGCTAACTGTGCACGAGACCCAGCGTCGCCCGACATTTTTCACGAGAATAATTGAAACGAGAGAGGAGAATTTGGGAAGGAGAGAGTGAAGTTGGATAGTGAAAGTGGAGATTGGTGTGGAAAAAATGAGCAGAGTGATGGGTATTTATAGGCTTTTTTTGCTGATTTTTAATTAAAAAAAATATAGCCGTTTTTTGACCGTTGCCAACGGTCGGGTGGACATGTGGCGGCACCGCAAGCGTCCAGCGCAGCGAGGGAGCGAGGAGCGCGGCCAGCGAGAGGGGAGCGAGGAGCAAGGATCAGGGAGCGGGAGCGCGTGTTTGGGGAACAGGATCGTGTTTTTTCGGCTCCACAACGGGTCGGACTGCGGTCCTCGGACCGTGCGCGCGTAGAGCGAGGCCGTTCCACTGTTCTTGCTCTTAGAGAACTATGAATGATACAAATAATGTAACTATTTTTTTTGTTCTGAATAAGTTTTAGGGTTAATATCATAAAGCACCACACAAGCATGCACGTTTTTCAAATAACACATTAAGTTATGATTTTTTCATGTGACACACCTATTTACTATTAGCCATATCAATTCTTTCCATAATTACCAATTTGCCAATTGATTCTGTACGATCAATTAGTAAGCAAATTGATTTTATACAATCAATTAGCAAGATCTGATTATATTAGGCTTCTTGATTTTGGCTCATTTCATTTACTCTGTACCTTGATTAGTGGATTGTGTTGTAAGACTTGTGTATATATATACCTCCATAAACATAATACAAATACACCTTCTCATCACGTTTATTCAAAGTTTCACATGGTATCAGCCTAACCATTTTGATCCAATATGTCTTTTACTTTTGACTCATCTTCCTCTCCCGTTGGTTCTGGCCACGCTTTTCAGTTCCCTACATTGACGATACGGCTTGATAGATCCAACTACTCTCTTTGGCGTAGCATTGTTCACTCGGCTTTAGAAGCATATGGATTGGTGTCCTTTCTAACCGAGACCAATCCCCCGGCCTCCACTGTTATGATTCTGGCAGCCGCTCCGACGGACCCCGATGATCCCTCCACTGCTACGCCAGCACGTGAAGTTGCAAATCCAGACTTTGCTTCTTGGATTAGAAAGGATCGCCTAATCCTTTTATGGGTTCGGTCTACTCTAACCACTCCTCTTCTAGGCGTTGTCGCTAGCGCCTCCACTACTGCTGAAGCATGGGGCATTCTTGCACGAACCTTTTATGCACAAACCGGTGCTCGTCAAATGCATCTTCGCCAGCAACTTCAAACTATATCAAAGGGCTCCTTATCTGTTCTTGACTATTTTGAGAAAAAGTGTTCCCTTGTTGATGCTTTATCTGATTGTATGTGTGTTATTTCTGATGCGGATTTTGTATCTTACCTCTTATATGGTCTTGGATCTCAATACAGTGCTTTTCGCTCTGCTATTTATGTGCGAGTTGAACCATTATGTTCTGACAAACTCTTGGGCCTCCTACTCCAAGAAGAGCAATGCTTGGAAGAAGACACACAATCACTATCTTTTACATCTGCCAATGCCGCCTTTCGCAAATCTGGAAGTCGCAACTCCCGTCCCTCCACAAGCTGACATGATCGTTCATCCACCGATGACTTTCCTACATATAAGTCAAAACCACAGTGTCAAATTTGCAGGCGTCCTGGACATGAGGCACTCAACTGTTTCCAACGTTTGAATCTGCGTCAGTTTCCAGTAACTAATCGCAATGCTGCTATTCGTGTTAATGCACCTGGAAAATCTGCCTTTTTAGCATCTCATGATAATCCATCTGAAATAACTGATCTGTGGTTTGTGGACTCTGGAGCTAGCAATCATGTGACCGTTGACATCGGAAACCTCACACTTCAGTCCAATTACAATGGTAATGATCGTCTTATGGTCGGGGATGGTAAGTCTCTCCCTATCACTCATTTAGGGCATTCGATTCTCCCTGCAACACATATTGTCCAACCTTTGCACCTTAACAATATTCTCTTTGTCCCACAAATAGCAAAAAGTCTATTAAGTGTCTCTCAATTAACAAGAGACAACATTGTCTATCTTGAATTTCACCCTGATTTTTGTCTTGTGAAGAATGCACAGTGACAGGTCTTGCTAAGAGGAACTGTTGAGAATGGCCTTTACCGTCTCCCTCGTCCTCATGCTCCACCACCTCCTCCTCCTCGTGTTGCCTATCTCGGAGAGCGCACATCTCTTCAATGTTGGCATCATCGTCTCGCTCATCCTCATGAAACTGTTTTACGTCGTTTAGTTTCTAGTCAGCAATTGCCCGTATCATGTAATAAATTGGACTCTGTGTGCGGCTCATGTCAACTTGGTAAAAGTCATAGATTACCCTTGCCAAGAAGGCATGAGAAGTCTCCTAATCCCTTTGATCTGATTCACTCTGATGTTTGGGGTGCTTCTCCTCATATATCCACTACTGGGTGTCGTTATTATGTTAGTTTTATTGATGATTGCACAAAATTTCTTTGGCTATATTTCCTATCTCATAAATCACAAGTTCTCTCTATTGTGCAATTATTTCTCCAACTAATCCAAACTCAATTTTCTACTCAGTTCAAAACCTTTCAATCGGATTGGGGTGGCGAGTATCGCAAGGTCTCTACATTTCTTGACACCAAGGGCATATGGCATAGGGTATCTTGTCCCTCTAACCCAGAATAAAACGGTTCCTCTGAGCGTCGTAATCGGGATATTGTTGAAAACGTCCTTGCTTTGCTCACCCACTCTCATGTACCGATCAAATTTTGGCAACAAGCTTTTCATACCACTGTTTATCTCATAAATCGCACCATCACACCAATTTTGGGGTTTAAATCCCCGTTTGAATGTTTGTATAACAAATCACCAGATTATGGGTTTCTCAAGTCTTTTGGATGCTTATGCTACCCATTCCTGCGTCCTTACAATCATAACAAGTTGGAGTACAGGTCCTTACATTGCTCGACATGTCATATTCGATGAGTCAGTCTTTCCTTATCCGTCCCACTCTTCACCATCAGTCTTAACTGAATCTCACTCTCCAGACTATGCCCCTTTGTCCTTGCTCCAACAAGCATATATTCCTTTGGTTGAGACTTCTTCGCCATCAATGCCATCATCTCCTCAGTTGGATACGAGTACAGGCCCTTCGTCAACATCTTCCTCTGGATCTGTTCCTGCCTAATCACCTGCACCCATGGACCCTTTACCCCTTGCAACCCTGGAACCATCACCTCTTGCTCATCCTGTGCCCCCACCTCCACCTCTTCCCTACCCACATGCCCCTTCATGGTTTCTTCCACCAGAAAAATCCACGCATACCATGACCACTCGTTCATCCACTCACTCCCTTAAGCCAAAAGCCCTTGACGCCACTAAATATCCATTACCTATTGCCCTTACAGCCCATGTTGAACCTAAATTATTCCATCAAGCTGTAAAAAATCCGAACTGGCAACTATGCAGGTAAAATTTGATGCTTTAATGAAAAATGGGGCTTGGGACTTAGTCCCTTGTCCATTTGATGCTAACGTGGTTGGTTGTAAGTGGGTTTACAGGGTCAAAAAGAAATATGATGGTTCCATTGATCGGTATAAGGCACGTCTGGTGGCAAAAGGCTTTCATCAGGAGACTGGCGTCGATTACTTTGATACCTTTAGCCCTGTTGTGAAGCCTACTACTGTTCGCGTTGTTTTAAGTTTGGCTATCACTAATGGTTGGTGTCTTCGACAGGTTGATATTAACAATGCCTTCCTTAATGGTGATCTTGCAGAGACAGTTTATATGGATCAACCACAAGGCTTTATAGCTCCTGACAAACCACAACATGTTTGCAAACTCCGAAAGGCCTTGTACGGTCTTAAACAAGCTCCTAGAGCTTGGTTTCACAAGTTGAGATGCTCTCTCACTCATCACGGGTTCAAACCTTGTGTCTCAGATCCTTCTCTATTCATCAAGAAGGATGGGCCTTGTGTTACGTATGTCCTCGTGTATGTTAATGACCTTATTATTACTGGCCCTCATGTCTCATTTATTAATGACTTTGTTCGACTTTTGCACCGAGACTTTTCCCTCAAAGATCTCGGCGACCTACATTACTTCTTGGGCATAGAGGTCTCTCGCAGAAGAATCATCCATCCAATTATCTCAACAAAAGTACGTATGTGACATCCTTGACTGCAGTAACATGTCTGGCGCTCGACCGATCTCCTCTCCGGTCGATCCTAGCTCTCTCTTGACTGCATCTGGCACCCTTTTTTCAGATCCAGCACTATACAGGAGTGTAGTAGGTGCATTACAATATGTTACAATCACTAGGCCTGAAATTTCTTATGCAGTGAACAGGGTCTGCCAATTCATGCACAACCCCACAAAGTCTCATTGGTGTACGGTTAAGCGTATCTTGCGTTATCTCAAGGGTACTATCTCTTTGGGCCTACTTCTACAAAAAGCTCGTGATGATCGTCTTGTTGCCTTCTCTGACGCTGGATGGGCATCTGATATAGATGATTGCAGGTCACAACATGGTTTTGCTATTTCTTTTGGTGGTAACCTTATTAGCTGGTCCTCACGTAAACAAAAAGTTGTTGCTCGCTCAAGCACTGAGGCCGAATATAGGGCCATTGCATTTGCTGCCGCTGAGTTGATATGGCTTCGACAAATCCTACTTGAAATGAGTGTAACAGTTCATCAACCACCAATCTTACTATGTGCCAACCTAAGTGCCACTTTTCTCTCTGCCAATCCAGTCTTTCATCAACGATTAAAGCACATCAAGATCGATTACCACTTTGTACGAGAACAAGTTGCTTCCGGTGATCTGATAGTTCGTCATGTACGATCACTAGACTAAATTGCAGACATTTTCACTAAAGTTGTTGGCAACCACCATTTCCTTACTCTTCGTGACAAGTTGCATGTCCGTCCTCGACCATGAACTTGCAGGGGAGTAATAGTCATATCAATTCTTTCCATAATTACCAATATGCCAATTGATTCTGTACAGTCAATTAGCAAGCAAATTGATTTTGTACAATCAATTAGCAAGATCTGATTATATTAGGCTTCTTGATTTTGGCTCATCTCATTTACTCTGTACCTTGATTAGTGGATTGTGTTGTAAGACTTGTGTATATATATACCTCCATAAACATAATACAAATACACCTTCTCATCACGTTTATTCAAAGTTTCACATGTACCAACAAATTATCAAAGTTTTTTCATACATATGTGTGCCACATGAAAAAATCGTTGATACATAGGTGTGCCACATGAAAAAAATCATAACTTAGTGTGTTATTTGAAAAACATGTATATTTGTGTGGTGCTTTATGATATTAACCCTAAATTTTATGTTGTATTTTTACACTTTTGTTTTAAGTTGGTAGTTATATACTTATATTAGGTAAGGAAATATGTGATTAACCCTCTCCTTCCTTAAGGTGTCTACTGACGTCGTCCATGTCATGTCACGCCCCAAATCCGGTTTTGGACTCGAGACGTGACCTGAGTTGAAATAAATAGAAGACGTAAACGATAGATAAAAGTACCAAAATCTCATACAAACTCCGTCAAAAACAACATAACAGTAAATAGTTTAAAACCTCGTGAGTCACAGCTCCACATAAATAGTCAAATAAAGGATGTTCAATACATGAGACCAACATAACTCTAGTAAAAACCCAAAGAAGTCCCAAAGCTCCCGAGCCTCGACTTCCCTAGACATCCGGTACTCCTGTAAAACAATTAGAAACCAAAGGGAATGAGCTTACGCTCAGTAGGAAAAACCTTAATAACTCAACCCTTAAGTTAAATGTAAACTGCCTACACATGAACCCGGACAACAAGCAATACGATAAATAAGGAAGTAACGAAGAATCAGACATAGTTACAATAACGTAATAGTATCCAAGCAACCGTGACTTAAATAAGTTTATAATGGATATTTTAAAAGACCAACAAAGGTAAACTGGAAAACAATAGATATTTTAAAAGGCCAACAAAGGTAAACTGGAAAACAATAGATATTTTAAAAGGCCAATAAAGGTAAACTGGGAAATGTCAGTATCTTGCCAACCATTTGCTTTCTCAAGCCTCCGATCCGTGGATACATTCTGGGATCACCTCAGTTCCCATAATCCGATCCACCAGAGTATCCACATCACATCAGATTTTCCCTCGGTCCAGAGGAGGTACATGCATCGCGACACCGAAACCAATTCGGAAAAGCCACCTAAGGATCATATGTCATGGGGGACCAAGTAGTGCACCCACTGGGATGTAGTTCCTTGGGGTGAAACCATAAGTAATCCTTCCCCCGCAGGGTAAACTGTCCAATTGCCCGCAGGCCCAATAATCAATGCCCCGCAGGGTCCAATAGCCAAATGCCCGCAGGCCCAATAATCAAATGCCCGCAGGCCCAATAACCAAAGAATATCCCGAAGGATATGCCAATAATCAATTCTCGTAATATTCAGTAACCAATGCCCTCAGACTCTCAACACTCAGTCAATAACTCACTGTTCTCTGTCCAACTCCAACCATAACAACGGCACCGGATTACCCCCCCCCCCCCCCCCCCCCCCCGGTGTAGTACCAAACTAAGCAACAAACAGACAAATCAATAAACGAACATACATTCAATAATGAGAATAAAGGAACAAGTATTTCATTCATCCATCAAGAAACACACGTCGGAACACACTTTCATTCACAACCAAGACAACCAATACCATTTCACACTTACCGTACACTTACCTGTTACCAACCTTCGGTACATCGATCACCTGATTGTACCCCTTTGGCACAATCAGTCATACTCGATCATCCGTTCAACCAACAATTAGATCAACATGAACACTCAATCAACTAAATATGCATTCAACCACATAAACATCATGTGAACGAATAAATTGTCATTCAATAAGAGAAGCTAATCTAGTTTCAATAGACTCTTAAGTTAACCTAATAACTATCAATCAAGCATGTGATCCTAGCACACAACTAATCCGAGAGCTCTTCACAGCCTCTCTACCAGTAAATCAATTTCCCAAGTATTGAAAGCACACTTCACTAATTGTCATCGTCCTAAACATGCATACTAGACTCATCCATTTATTAGTAATTGAAATACGATTATTCTAGTTATTCGCATCCTATAGGCAATTCTAGGACCTTTCCGATTTTATTATCCTAATCATGCATTCTAAGCGTTAATTAAGTAATTAAGACTTTCCCTACCTCGCGGTCTTCCTCTCAACACTCTGATGTCACAAACGAGAGTCACCATACCGTTCTTCACACGGGTACCGGCAAGGTCTACGTTCATCAAGCTCTTCGTTCTTCAAGGTCTTGAGGTCTTGAATACAAAACAACCCTAATTAGGTCCTACTTAACAGTAACAAAAGTCCCCCAAAACCCTTCCAAAAGTTCAGCTCCAAAACAAGATCAAAACGGTGGAGAAACCCTTCAAAAACCCCCCAGACTGGTCGGTCACGGACACGGTCACGGAGCCGTGACACCGACCCTCACAGAAGACGTCACGGAGCCGTGACGCCACCCGTCACGGGATCCGTCACGGATCCGTGACGCTCCAGGGCAGTTCCGCCCTTCTTCAACCTCCAACTCCTTTTCTCCGAAAACCCACAACCAAACTCCATTTTTAATCATTTCCAGCTCCCAAAACCATCAAATACCTCCAAAACTCCCTTACCCATGGTAGGAATCAACAAATAAACAAGTTTCCAATGATTCTCCAAATCACAATCAAATCAAAAGCTCCAAAATGTTCATCAAACTTCAACAAAAGTAACATCTCAACATCTACTCCACTACTCCTTCTCTAATAGACAAACACAAGGCTAGTTCATCAACTTCAAGCCAAAACCCACAAAACCCAAGAAATGAGAGTAGATGAAATGAAGAGTTAAGAGCATTCATACCTCTAGGATGATGAGATGAAGAAGAGGGAAGCAAAATGGAGTCAAAAGGATGAAGAACTAGCTCCAAAATCCAAGTTTTCTTCACTATCTTCTTCCTCAAGAAATGAGCTTCTCTCTTGCTCTCTCCCTTGTGATTTTCGGCTGCAACACTAGAGTGTGAGCTGATTTTGTGTGCTCAAGTTGCTTTAAATGACCTATTTGGTCCAAATACTAAAAAGTCCTTAAGGTCCTATCCCTTTAAAGGTAACTTGGGAGGGTATAAGAGTCAATTTAAGCTCCCTTTCTCATCCTCCAAGCCAAACATGACAAGTGTCATGTGTGAGTCATCTTTATCTCATTAAATTCCAGCTTTCAAGATTTTATCGGAAAAAGCCCGAAATAAAGCCCGCGTTTGACCGAATTTTGACCTATCCAATATTACAGTCAAACTGAAGGAAATGGCCCAACTAAGCTAACCGTGACGATGGCTAAGCTCGTTGGGCCCTGGAAAAGCCCCGAGTGACTTCCTGCGTCCCCAGTTGACTTTTCTGGCGAAAGTCAAACTTGTCTTTAAAGGTCACCGGTTCGACCGGGATCGACCGGGAGCGGTTCTTACATGTCATACGTTTGATAGTAACTGAACGCCCTGACTTGCTCTCGAGGAAGGGCTAGCCAAAGAAGACCTTTGCCAGAATGGATCAATCAATGGTTTAGGGAAGGGAGCAACAACCCTTGATTTGGAGGTGATGTCCCTGTCGTGGCTGGGGCGAGTTGGGTACAACGAGGTTATCAAGGTTGTTGGGGAGTTTTGGCTTGGAGGTAAATAGAGACGGCTTTGAGCGGTGGTAAATGGATTTGGACGGTGGCTGGTAGGACTGCCAAAGTACTCCATGGATAGCGGTGAAGGCAGCTCTAAACCCCCACAAGGAGTAGGACAATGCAGGTCCATTAGTGTGGAGTCAACCAAGGATCTCGGAGGAAAACATGGTCTATGTTTGGGTCGACCGGAACAAAAGTTAGTCTTTAGCTCTGGTAATCCGTAACGATTCGAGGGCGTAGGGATTCTACAATTGGGGAAGACGGTTTGGCTCTGGCTTGGACGTTGTTAGCGTACCTGGACTTGATCGGCCTTATTAACAATTGTCTCGGAAGTGATACTTTCTTGCGGCGAGAGGTCGCGCGGGTCCCTAAAGAGTATGCTATGTTTTGTGAGGTGCGTCGTTAAGAATCTCCCGTGAATACGACATGGACGCTCGGTGAAGGGCATTAACGAAATTGAGAAAGCAGGATTCATTGGGGAGGCAACCCAACGAGCGAGGGTTTCCATTCAGGTGGCGGGGGATGGCAGGCACCCCCGCCTCTTCTCATGAGACATGTTGCGGTTAGTGGGGGGTTCGTTGATACATCCACCGTACCGACTAAGGGTGGCATCGAGTCCATCGATTCTCGACAATGTGGTCTCCTACTAGGTTATAACCCAACACCCTCTTTTCATTTTAGGCTCTCACACTTTATCGGGGGGGGGGGGGGGGGGGGGGGAGGGGGAGGACGTTGGGCCGATAAGAGACTACATATTATAGATCTCATGCAGGGTTCACCAAGCCTTATTCCTCGTTTGCATGTAGCTGTTTCCAGTGTATTATCTTTTTCCATAACAACCAAACGTCGGATTACACCATTTGAATGAATTGATGTCTTCTATATTAATATCATTTTAGTTGGTCTTTTTTTCTTTCTTTCAATCACCCCGAGATGTTTAGGTTTTTTCTTAGTTTTGACATACTGTTAATTTGAGGGTTAATTACGTTCACCTACCCCGTACTATACACGTTTAACGGATAAATACCCCAAAGTTATTTCGTAACGAATACGTACCCCGAACTAATAGTTTGTAACAATATCCCCCTCCCATCCATTTTTCAATCCATTTTAGGGTTATATTTAGGTTTAGAGAGTGATTTATGGTTGAGTTTAGGGTTAAAGTTGGTTTTAGGATTGTAATACTACGGGTAGTTTCGGAATTCCTTAAAAAATAAATAGTAAATGGATGGAATGGGGGATGTTGTTACACTTGTTAGTTTGGGGTATGTATACGTTATTTGGGGTAGGTATCCATTAAACGTGTATAGTTTGGAGTATGTGAATGTAATTAACCGTTAAAATGATGTAGATGATTTTATCTTATGTTACCCTTTAGGGTAGTGGCCTTCCGGGCAAGTTTAATTTAATACTACTTATATGTTAAAAATAATAATTATATTAGATTAAACATAATTAAATAATAAGATTGAAGTCCAGAAGAACCTATAACCCCACTCAAATACAATCAGAATACAATTTATCCGGTCTTACAAGAAAAATGAACCGTCCCACTGGCTGATCGATGTATAAAAGTTAATGAAACTTGATCATAACTTGCTAATATCTGCTTACGGTACTGAATCACCAAACCAATTAGGATCTTATTACAAAAACAAAAAATTGACGACTAACATTCAAAATGTGCAATCACTCTATTCTAGTTAAGGAAAATATCACTTAACTATCCATGACTATTAGGGGTGGGAAAAAAAACCGAAACCGCTAAAGCCAACCACCACCAACCGGAAACCGCACCGAAAAACCCGAAACCGGAAAGTTAACGGTTGGTTGCGGGTTCTTAATGATCGAACCGGAATGTTAACGATTGGTTGTCGATCTTGAAACGTCAAACCATCGGTTAACCAACCAAACTGGTATTGTTCATCATATACTTGTGGCTTCATAATAACCACTGATCTGATATAGATGAATGACCCATGAGCACTCTTTTGTGTCACACGGATTGCTAACATAGAACACGATGACTTATATATAATGTTTCTTTTGTTTTGGAGAATGTAGTAATATGTTTTAGTTTGAAACAGAAATATGTGTATGGTTATTGGTATCTAAATTTGTACTTACATGTAGTAAAGTGGTTAGTTGGTCAAAACCACTAACCAACCGGTCAGTGAACTGGTTGGTTTCACTATAAAAAAATGGTTTTTGGGTTGGAGCTGGTTCCAAGATATGTCAAACCGGTAATATCGGGTTGGGTTCGTAAAGGGTTCCTTTGGGTGGTTAACCACCCAATGCCCACCCCTAATGACTATACGTAAATTTCACATAATTACACTTAACTATCAAATTCGTCCGAGAAACACCTTAACTATCTACAATTTTCACTTTGCTCTTTTTCGTCGATTTTTGGACAGAAAATGCACATGACCCAATTTTTTTTTAAAATATGAAAAAATACCCGTGTTTGTTCTTTCTTTTTCTTACCCTATTTCCATTTGTTTTTCTTTATAAACTCTCACGTATCCTTTTCCATACCCTTATTTTGCTCACTTTCTTTTGGATTCTTATGTTTAGTTGCTTCCTGTGTGAAGCGGGGTGGTTCCTTCTTTGGGTTGAATTTCTTTGGTTGTATTGTTTCTGGTTTTTTCCTTGTTGGCTATTCTTGCATCCGTCCTTGTAACTTCTCTTTATCCTCGAAAGAGGTTTAATTTAAATTTGTTTTGCTGATAAAAAAAATTTGAAAGTGCCTTTATATATATATTCACCCACTTCTTTTTTTGGTTTGTTCAATTCTTTTGTTTGATCCCACTTTTTTTGGTTTGTTTAATTTTCTTTTTCCAAGGGATTTAAATCAAGATCAGTCATGCATATATTTTGAAGCACGAAAATAAAAAGTTATATCGGGGTGATAAAAATAATGTTGAGTGTTGATAAATCTTCACTAATAAATGTTTTATATTGGGGTATCAAACTAGTGTTAAATGTTGATAAAACATGCACTTAGGTGATAAAAATCAATTAATGAGGTGATAAAAAACGTGTTCAATTTTGATAATAAGTGTGATAAACTAGAGTTTAGTGTTGATAAAAAAAAACATGTGATGGGGTGATAAAGTACACGTAATTTAGTGATAGACATAATGTTTAGTGTTGATAAAACTAGTGCTTAGTGTTCATAAAAAAACATGTGATGAGATGATAAAAATCACGTTCGGTTTCGGAAAATGAGGTGATAAAACTAGTGTTCAGTGCTGATAAAATCAGAGTAAAGTGTTGATAAAAATTATCCAGATATAATTTCTTTTTAAATCAGCCCCGAAATAATTTTTTTTTCTTGATTTAAAACATATTCACCACTGGTCTTGATAGAAAGCCCTTGAAAAAACAAAGATATTGGCGCAAGTTTTAAGCTAATCGGAGTTCAAACGAAGAGGAAAAAATTAAATCATGTTTAGTTTTGAAAAATGAGGTGATAAACCTAGTGTCTAGTGTTGATAAAAACAGTGTAAAGTGTCGATAAAAATTACCTAGATATAATTTTTTTTAAATCAGCCCCCAAATAATTTTTTTCCGTTCTTAAAAATATATTCATGACTATCTTGATAAAAAGCCCTTGAAAAAAAAAAAGTATTGACTCAAGTTTGAAGCAATCGGAGTTCAAACAAAACGGGAAAATTTAAATTAGTGAATTGGTAAAAAAGATAATCTGATAGTTTTACTAAAAAACTCCTACCACTTATTAAAAAATATTGTGTTTTTGCAGTCAACAAGTTAACAACTCAATTACATCTCATTCATCCATTTTTAAAATGAATGATTTGGATGAGTTCCCATAGTTACAAGGTTAAGAGCTGATTTCTATTTGATTTCTCCTCTTGATCAAATAGCATAACATTTTAATTTTACGGGATCTTTTTTTTGATCAAAACCTTAAACATTTAACTCGCTTAAAAACTGAACCCGTCCTGTTTCAAATCATTTGAACCCTCCCTTCCCCTGTAAAAGTTGCACCATCAACATTTAATTGAAAACTCGGCCTACACCAGACCAGTTTAAAACAATTAATTCTTTTGGGCTTATTTCTGGAAGGCCAGTGGAAAAGACAACCGGTGTTAAAGCCCAGCCCAATTATATCTTCCACAATCATTTTCTGGCCGGCATTACGACGACACCGTTTGGAAGCAGGAAAAAGAGGGCTCCTCTACTATGAAGTCCAGTGTCCCTTTTAAATGGTTTCGTTCTTCTCTACTCGTCTCTGAACACCTCTCTCTCTCAGTGTTTGTTGCTGCTGCTCTCTCTAACAGTGAAGTCTCCGTGAGTGCGAACTGAAGCATGGGGAAGAAGACGAAGAAGCCTGGAAAAGGCAAAGAGAAGACTGAGAGGAAGACGGCCAAAGCCGATGAGAAGAAGGCTCGCAGGGAGAGCAAGAAGCTCTCTCCTGAGGACGACATCGATGCCATTCTGGTAACTATTACCATCTCTGTTCCTCTTGTTTCTCCACCGAAAATGAAATACGGTTGCAATGATGCCTTTATAGGGATGAATTGTGTAATCAAGTCATTATGGGGATGAATTGTGTAATTTTTTCTGTTATTGGAAAAGCAAAACTTTTATTGTTTTGGGTGTGATCTATTTTTTGATTAGTTCATTTGTAAATTTCGAATGCCGCTGCTGTTATTGTCATGTGTAAACAATTTTGGAATTATGAGTTTGCATGAAAAGGGTTTTGCTAATGAGTGTGTTGTGCATTTGATTTGGTTGGGAGACAGATTTTTGGAAAGGTAGGTTTTGTTGAAATGTTGAATGACCAATTTTTCCTGTTCTCTATTTCACAGTTGAGTATACAGAAGGAGGAAGCCAAGAAGAAGGAAGTTCATGTTGAGGAGAATGTACCTAAACCATCTCCTCGGTCCAACTGTTCGGTAATCACCTTACAGATACTTGTCAGCTTCTATTCATTTATTACTGGGTAAGCTCTGATGACAAGATTTCTATACACAACTGAGGGATTCTATTTATTACCGTGTTGAATTGTTTTTTAGCTCAACATTAATCCCTTAAAAGAGACGGAACTGATACTATATGGTGGTGAATTCTACAATGGTAACAAGGTCTGGTCCTAATCATCTTATAGTTGGTTTCATTTCTTTATTTAGGTTACATGAATTCTGTATTTTAACTCATAGTGTACTTATTATGGTGTTTATCTTGCAGACCTTTGTTTATGGCGATCTTTACCGGTTAGATGTAGAAAAGCAAGAGTGGAAGTCAATCTCAAGTCCCAATAGTCCACCTCCTCGAAGTGCTCATCAAGCAGTAGTTTGGAAGAATTTTCTCTACATTTTTGGTATACAGTGAAAATTTGACTAATTTTATCTCTATTTGTACACATCTATCACCTGTGAATTTTATGTTGTGATCTATACGATTTAGTTCTTTTGATTGTTGTTTGCTACCACATTGTTGGTGGCTAGGTGGTGAGTTTACTTCCCCAAATCAAGAGCGCTTCCATCACTACAAGGTGAGATATAGTCGAAGTTTCTGATCTTGAAGAATACTTATATTATTGGATGATAGGTTTTTCTATGCACTAAGGTTTTATCTGTCAATTTGGTGGTTAGCTAATAATTTTGTTTTGTATCTTGCTATGTAGGACTTTTGGGTGATGGATCTGAAAACAAATCAGTGGGAACAACTAAATTTGAAAGGTTGCCCCAGTCCACGATCAGGCCATCGAATGGTACATTCTGATTTTCAAACCTAAATGAATTTGGAAAGTTTTTGTATGTTATTTCCCGCATCATTGTTTTAGAAAAGAAAATAATGGCTGAGAATGAAGTCTCATATCTCACAATTGAAAAAAGAAAACCCTAACTTCAGATATTCTGTTTCCCCCTTGATCCTGGCCTATTCGCTGGTCTTGGCCGCTGGTCCCAGAACCAAATGTAGCTACAGAATTGCTGCAATTTTAAGTTCAGAACTTTTGCAAGCTTCTTCCACTTCAGAAACTAAGCTTCTTCAGTTCTTATTTTTATTCCACTTCAAGTTTTCGAATACTTGGTTTTATTCCACTTATGACTCATAATAGTGTGGGTATGTGATTGAAATGTATTGTTCAGTTGTTCTATTTGTGTGCAATCATATTAGGTTTGTGGTTGTAAAGTTTGGGCATTCCCATCATCCCATGCACCCTCTAAATAAATAGGTGTACTGTAATATTGAGGCGTACGCCTCAAATCCCATTTCCGCCTTTTAAATCTTACGCTACTTTGTGTGCTTGTGTGTGCATGTGACAAAGATTATGGTTTATACTTTCTTTTATTAATCAATGATCTTTTTATTTTATTTTTTGGTGTGTAATTTATCAATGCTTCTCTATTATATCTCTTTTGTACACCTACTACTTTTCTTAATCCTTTTTGGATCGGTTTCAGGTTCTATACAAGCACAAGATCATTGTTTTTGGTGGCTTCTATGACACTCTGAGAGAAGTGAGGTTGGTTTTGGATGCATTCTGTATTATAAGTTCATGTTTTTACGATGACTGTTTATGAGCACTTGGCATTATATATCTGCACTTTATACTGCAACTATTTTAGGGAAAATTTGAAAGTTTTTTTAGAAAAGTTTCGTACTTGTAGTTTCATGCATCTCTACCCTTCTACTAAATACTATGTAGAATGTACATGGACCCAGGCTTCTGACTTCTCTCTTCCCGTTTCATCTGTATTTGTTTACTTGGAACTTGCTTAAGCTCTGGATGTTTTTATCGATAACCAACATTTGTTTTCTGAAGCAATGGATCTTTTTTACATCTCATTCCAAGATTAATAAAGCTTCATTTATCCATTTGCGCAGGTATCATAATGATCTCTTTGTATTTGATCTTGATCAATATAAGGTAAATACTATTTGTTACCATCATATAGTTCAATGTTGAGCAGATTTATTTGTTATAGCCTTTTGGCATACTTCTAAACACTACTCTCTACATTCTAGTGGCAAGAAATAAAGCCCACTCCTGGTTGCATGTGGCCAAGTGCACGGAGTGGTTTTCAACTCTTTGTTTACCAAGATGAGGTGAGTAAGCTGCTCAGAAATGAACTTTTATTATTAAAATTGTGTACTTTATTATGAATATGGTACTGCATTGCTTTTTTCCAATTCAGTTCATGAAAGTAATATCATGTACTTGATGAATTCACTTTGGTTTGTAGGTGTTTTTATATGGAGGTTATTCAAAGGAGGTTTCATCTGATAAGAATAGCAGCTCTGAGAAAGGAATTGTTCATTCAGACATGTGGTCTCTGGATCCTAGGACATGGGAATGGAATAAGGTTGGTATGCCTTTCCTTTCCCCGGTGTTTAGATTCTCTTTTATTCTAAGTGATTTTTTTTCATTATTTGTATTTATAGTTTATGCTGTTGAAGATGCTAATTAATGACTCAAGCACAAGGAGCAGGGTAGATGTTATTTATAAAATGAAGAGGGACATTCGAAATTCAAATTTAAGCAATATAGATGTTATTTGTAAAAAAAATAAGGAACATAAAAAATATTTTATCAAAAGTGTTCAATGAGAAGAAATCCCAATCATTTGGGAACTCAATTTTTATTGAGGAGAGCTTATATATTTCCTTGTTTGTGAGATGATTTTATTTTACTCTTCTGCAAGTGTCTTCCTGTTGCTATCAAGGTCTGCAATTGATACTTTGATTTCACCTTTGTAATAGGTAAAGAAAAGTGGTATGCCTCCTGGGCCTCGTGCTGGATTTTCTATGTGCGTCCATAAAAAGCGGGCCTTGCTATTTGGAGGAGTAGTGGATATGGAAGTTGAAGGTTTGTTTCAGTATTGTGCTTATGTGTTTTCATTTGCCACTCTTTTAAGATAAATCCCTTCCCCTCAGTATATCAAGACTTTTGGTTTGATATCTTACCCTTTGATTTATATATTCCTTTCTTTCTGTGTGCTATAATGGCAGGAAATATATATTAAGTAGGAATCATGAATGATATGAATAAAACCTCTGATTGTGAGGAAAAATTATCTTTATTTCAAGTAGTTTAAACTTGATATTTAATTCGATATCAACCTGTGTAGTGCAAGTTGCAACTGTGTCTGCATATTATAAGCTTGGGATATAAATTGTAACCAACAAAGATTTGTTCTAGATATGAAGATTGGTCACAATGGTCTTGCTACTGTGAAGTTAAATGAGCTATGGGTATTTAGATGCTTGATTCTTGAGCTAATACCATGGTTTTGAAATTATTTTGTCTGCACATGCGTAAACATATCTGCTTTAGCCTGCAGCTATTTTAGAACCCATGGTTTGTTGGTTAATGTAGAAAAGTCAAAATAATATCTCTTCAGTTGTTTGGCTAGAACTTATATGGGGTAAGAAATCATGCCGTGGCCTACAAGGTTTGGTGTTTGCAATGCTGATGAACATAATTGCGTCAAACAAAACATATTGTTTTAATTCAAGTCTTGAATAAGAACCCAGTATTAGAGAGGACTGAATAATCAGTAAAGATTGAAGAGAGATATTTTGCTATTGGTTTAGCTGTTGATATGGCTGTTACCCCTCGTGTAATGACGTCTTATGCCTCGTCTTACAAATCTCTTGATGTTAGAGCAGGGCCTCCTGAACTGGGATGAGTCAAATAAGCTACTTTCCTACTAGTTGAACGTTTCTGACTTTGCTGTTCATCTTGCTATGATCCCCCAGGTGATGTAATGATGAGTTTGTTCTTGAATGAACTTTATGGCTTCCAATTAGACACCCGTCGCTGGTAAGTTGTACTTGATGCTCTGCTCCAAACGCTTGAGTTGATTTATATATTTGATGATAAACTTGAGAAGATATCTGCTATGAATTCTAGGTCGGTTATGCAAAAAATTGTGCTTGGAGGTGGTAGATAGACAGGTTTATAATGTTACCAAAAGACAACTAATACCTTCATATTTTTGTTGGGTACTCACTATGGTGCATGGCAATACTGCAAGATACTTTTTTTTCTTGTCTTCATTTATTTTGCAATATGAATGGTGGAGTTTGGCTTATTGCATAGAAATTAATACTTAAAATGATGTTCTAGATTTGTTAGTTGATGACTTCAATGTACTGTCCTTTCTCGCTATAGGTACCCACTAGAACTTCGGAAGGAGAAATCAACAAAAGATAAGGTATAGTTGTAAAAAGTTTAAGATGCCTATCTACGGGTACTGAAGTATATTGTCTTGCTATTTCCCCCTTTAAAAAGTTGCAAGTTTCATTGTAATTTGAACTCTTGCGTTGTCTCAAAGAAGAGGTTCTAGTCATTAAGCCTTTCAGACCGGCGTTTTGCAGTTGAAAAAGAGTTCTGAACCAAGACCCGATGATCTTGATGATGAGATGAGTTCAGCTGATCCAGAAAAGAATGGGGTAAACAACAGAGAGGGTTCAGGTCACCCTGCAGTTGACATGGATGGCAACATTGATGAGATATCTCAGCACATGGCAACAAGCATGGATGTTGATGATGGTGCATCAACCACTAACCTACCTACCTCTCTAGCACCTGAGGTTTGCATGGTTTCATTCAAGATAAATGTTTCATGCATATGTTTCCCTCAATTCCTGATTTGTTGCTGGATAAGTTTCAGGTAGTGAAGCCTTGTGGGCGTATAAATTCATGCACAGTTGTTGGAAAAGATACATTATACATATATGGGGGTATGATGGAGGTCAAAGATAAAGAAATTACACTAGATGATTTATATACTCTCAATCTCAGCAAGCTTGATGAATGGAAGTGCATCATACCGGTTTGTTACATTGCCTTTCCTGCATCATTGTATGTTGTGGTCTATTTGAGCCATATAGTTGATGATAGCTGATCTCTCCCACTCCCCAGTAATACCAATACTAGCACACTTGAGACTTTTAAAAGTTACAATGCTAGTTCATTAAACATGGAAAGTAAAACACTGTAACTTAGTGGCTTCCAATGAGGCAGGAATTAGGCCTTGGTAATTTAACTCATTGTAACTTTGTTATTTTTAGTGTTGTTCCCGTACTAATTTGAAATTTGTCTGATTTACATTGTCTCTGCTTTTCTTGTTTAACTTCAGGCATCTGAACCTGAATGGGTAGAAGTCTCGGATGAAGAGGATGATGATGAAGAAGATGACGACGACGACGACGACGAAGATGACATGAGCAATGATAGTGACACTGATGAGTCTGATGAAGAAGAAGATGTAGAGGTGCATATCTTAAATGTTCAAAAATTATATAAAGAAATATCTATTGCACCTTTTAGCAGTTAACTTCTTTTTCCTGCGACCTCTCTCTCATCCTTGTTTTGCTAGCCAACTAATATTATATAAATGCATGGAAATAATGGCTTGGCAAGCCTACTTGATGTGGATCATCAATGGCGGTTGGATCAAAGTTTTAAAATCTATAGTTTTAATTTTTTAAATATCTATTTTCTTGTTGCTTCTGTTTGTAAAGGCAATGGACGAAGGTGTTGGGTCACTTCAAGTCGGAGAGGCTGTTGCTATAATAAAGGGTGGGAAAAAGAAACTTCGGAGGAAGGAGAAAAGAGCAAGGATAGAGCAGATCCGAGCGAGTCTTGGTCTCTCTGATTCACAGAGAACTCCCACGGTACTTTCTCTTGTTGCTTTGTGGACAGGAAGAAAAAAAGGAGAGATTTTTCAACATGAATACAGGGAATCTTACTAAAAGATGAAAAGATGCACTAGTCTAAGGGGTTTAATAAAGGACCAAGGAACTAGCCCTCTGTTCCAAAATGATTATCCACTATGATTTCTAGGAAAAATTAAGAAGTAATAAAGTTTTTGCTCCACTTTACCACCATGTGCTCATGTGTTACCCTTCTTAAGATACTTTAACTAACCCTTACAAGGATATTGTTGGTATTCCATGCTTTATTGTCTTCCTCAAAAGAAAAGTGGATGCGTATTTTGTAACAACCATTTTAGGGAGTATTAGTAAACTTATGTTGGAATGGAGGGAATATTATTTACGTATTTATTTGGTTATAAATAGTATTTGGCTTGCATCATGCAAACAAATGCAGTGGAGCTGCATTTTTGTCCTTATTTTGCTGTATCTCTCCATTTGCTTATAGTTTGACATATATTCCTTTTTTTAAGCCTGGAGAAACCCTGAGGGACTTCTACAAACGAACAAATATGTACTGGCAGATGGCCGCCCATGAGCATACTCAACACACTGGAAAGGTATGCCAACGCTCTCTTGGTACACATTAATGAAATAGCAACTTGCAAACAAACCAAAGTTCGTTTTTGATATGAGGTTAGGAAGCTCTTCCTCGTTTTGCTAATTTATATTAAAAATCAAAACATAACCTCTTGGGATCACACCATGCTATGCCAAGATGAACTACCATCATCTCATGGGCAAGTAGGACAACTAAAGTTCCTTTAAGTATTGCCGTGCACATTTTGGTCTCCTGCAAAATTCTCATCTTCAGGTACTGAAGTGTAATTAGATAGGAATGGTATAACGGGTCATATTGTTGTTCTGGTTCAACAGGAGCTTCGTAAGGATGGTTTTGATCTTGCTGAAGGTCGATATAGAGAGCTCAAACCAATTCTTGACGAGGTTAGCTTTGCACTTGATAACTCTGCTATAACAAGTTTCCTTGGCTTATTACATGTGATCACTTTCTTTTCTCTTCATATGCTCTGCAGTTGGCCATATTGGAGGCAGAACAAAAGGCTGAAGAAGCAGAAGGGCCTGAAACTAGTTCAAAAAAGAGAGGCAAGAAGAAGAAATAAGTAGCGAGCGCTTGCTTTTGTGGTTTGAGGAGCCAATTAGGTCCTCACTCTACCTTAAATTTTGTCAGCACATTAATAGTCTCTTTTATATGTACTTGGAAATTTGTTTAAATCTTATTTTATAAATCTATTTTGAGTGGTCTTTTTTGGCTTGTGTTCCTTTTGAAAATGATGGTGAAACCTTATATCAGTTGGGCACAAACTTGCAGCATTTCATTGAAGATGAGCACACAAAAGAGCTTCACAATGTCAAGCCCAATAAATATACTTGCCATCTTATTCTAACTTGTCTTTGCAAGAACAACAATTGTGTTTATGATGACATGACTCTAAGGCATATGTAGTTATCATTTATAAGTACCTATTATACATCTTTAACATAACATGTGTGACTCTCAATATAGGCCACTATGTTATCCCCAAAACTCTCCACGTGTTCTAGACTCCAGCCCCAGCGACCTAGTTTCATACCATGAACAGGCCTTGCTCCAGAATGGGATTTTCAATCGAATCGTTGAACCTATCGCTTTGAAACCCCAACTCATCATAGCAATGGGTCTGTAGTTCTGCTAAGAACTCTGGATTGTAGTAGCAGTATTCAGAGAACTCAACATTCTGGGATCCAATTGCAAGAGCATTCTTAGTATCACCTGAAATAGGCTCTTGCAAGAAAGGTTCCCATTTTGTCATGGAAGAAACGGCTTCAAGAGTTTCTCGATTCATAGTCGGGAGAGCAATGGAGCTCAAATTGGTTCCTATAATGTCATTTTCAGAGTATTGAGCAGGTGGAGATGGCATGTCAATGGAGCTGAACTTGTCTCTCTCTGGAAAACAAGACTTGGGGTTCAAGGCAAATGGGTCAGCTTGGAAGTGCTGATACGGCTCCAAAACTTGCTGTTTCGGTTCCCACAGCTCCTGAAGCATTGTAACTTGATGACCCCACTGTTCAGTTTGGATTACTGGACCCATTTGGTGACCAACACTTGCCTCTTGATCAGGAAAGTCAGTTTTCAAGGCTGTTTCAGGTTCTGTCAATGGCATGAAGGACACTATACCCTCCAAATCACCTTCTAGGGCACTTGGCATTGTGTACCCAAAGTCACTCACAGTCACAGCATCATAGTTTTGGCCTGCTGAACTCACATTCTCAAGGCCAAAACTTGCACCAGTGCCAGCATGAGAGAGATCTTGTTGCTGTTGCTTTCGAGCCTCTTCCTTCTGCATCCTGCTCAAGTATAGTCTGTATTTCTGCACAAACAAAACATTTAAATTAACCGACAGATCGAACACCCAATGACCAACAACAAAAAACCCATGATTCCATATGTTTGGATCTCAAGAACATTCAGAGAACAACCTAGGCTATTACCTGCAAGTGGCTTGCAACATTTTCTCTGGTCAGCCCTGGAACATTCATCAAAGTAAGCACCTTCTTAGGCCCAACTTCTGCCACATGAAACATCACCAAGGTTTAGTTCAGAGTTCAGACAACCTTAAACAAGTGAAAGGGGTACTACTTACTGTCAAAGTCAATCTGGTTGACAGCATCAACGAACTTCCTGTGAAGGTCAACAGACCAAACCACCCTAGCTTTTTTGGATGTCAAAGAGTCAACTACCCCCAAATCATCAACATGCCTCTTGTTCTCAGGGTCTTTCCTTCTCTTGATGGAACCCACTTCGGCTCCTTGCAGCAAGTACTTGTCTTCAAAGTTGTCCAGCCCATTGATCAGCATTTGAATATCCGCCCCTCTGCTCTCGAGGCTCTCAATCTCCTTGGCTTCGTGTATCTTCTTCCGAACAACGTGCTGCCATATGGTCCTCACTTCCTTCATTTTTATGGGCTTCAGGAGATAGTCACAAGCTCCGTGCTGAACACCTTTCATCACCTTACTTGTTTCCCAATCCACAGACATCACTGTCCACTCACAACAAGTTCATATCTCAGATTACACTCAAGAGCACAAATATAAACAAGTTTTATGAAATTGAGAGGGCTTCAGTATTACTGATGACAGGAAGATCCATCTCGAGCCCAACGTGCTCCAGAAGCTTGAAGCCATCCATGTCAGGCATGTTCACATCACTGATCACAATATCAAAACCATCTCTTCTCTCTCGAAGCAGAGATAGAGCCTCTCTTGCTAAGCAGCATGTGGTTACTACAACAATTAATAACATAAATGAGCAATAAAGAACAAGATTGATATGCACATATCGATTTCTATAATTCAGCCTTCAACTATCAGCCTGAACTTTTAATGATCAGAAAATAGGAACCGAATCACAAGCAAATTAACACAAAACAGAATGAATCATGAGGATCCATGAGACCTTGGTAAGAGCACTTTTTGAGCATCTTCTCGAGGATCTTGAGCCAGGTAAGATCATCATCAACCACCAGAACCCTAAGACCAGCAGGGAAAGCATCAGTCTTTGAAGGGAAAGATCCACTCTCCACAACCATTTCAACAAAACCCAGATCACAGTTTCCTCAAAACCCTCTTCTTCTGTATCAGCTCTCACAAAAAGGAAAAGAGAAGCTCTGGAAATGCCACTCACTCACCACACTCCTGCCTTTGCTTTGGAAGAAATAGCCAATGTGCCCTTCCATCAAAGGGCACAAAAATGAGACCACAAACTTTTGGTTTTGGAAAGCAAAGGAAAAAACAAGTTGGGTTTTAAAGTATCAACAACACAAGAAAAATAAAACCATCCAGAGAGAGTATCAGGACAAAGCATCAATGGGAGGTGTACAACTAAAATTTCTCTTTGGGTGAAACCATACACTTGTTGGTTTCCCAAATGCAAAGTAAAGTTGCAAAAACACTTGCAATTATTATATTTGTGGAGTTGGTTTTGCCATAAGGATTGGCATAATGTTATTGGTGAAAACCCAAAAAGGAGGGACATTTTCTTTTTCTTACACTAGCTCCAACTTTCCTTTAAGCTGCTGAGTGGATTGGTCCCATTACCAAAACATTCTTAATTATATGTTTTATCTCATAAACAATCGGAGTGGACAACTGCATATTGCCTTTCAGTGATAATTGAGCTCTCAATAACTTGATTGACACTTGTCAGCATTTGGCCTTCTCTACTAATCCTTGATTAGTCACTGCTAATCGTGGTTCGATGACGTGTCTTTGTCCTATTAGGTGATTAGGTTTAAGGGTCTCTAGGTATGTGAGCTTTTTAGGGGTATAGAATGTTAGACAAAGAGTTACGCAATGTAATGTACTCAAAAAGGGGTTGAAGAATGTAACTTAGCTAGTTAGTGGGAATCGGAAGGCACATAAACAATGAATTTGGATACCCATTCGTGGTTTAGTAAAAAAATTATTTTATTCAAATAGTATGATTTGTGTTATTCAATAAGGTTTTGCTCGTCTTTTTTAGTCGGCAGAGAGTCAAGGACTCATCCACGGTATAAATATAGCTTTTTTGGCTCCTCCCCTTACTCATCTATTTTTTGCAGACGATTGTTATGTCTTTTATAAGGCTTCACATATTAAAATGAGAAGGATCAGAAACTATCTAAGAATGTTCGAAGAAGCATCGAGGCAGGTAATAAACTTTAGAAATCGTCGTTGTTTTTTAGCACCAACACCCATTTGGATGCTAGAGGTGAGGGGGTTCGTCTACTGGGGAAACCTGAGCTCCAGACACTATCTCCATACCTAGGGGTTCCAAATCTCGTGGAACGTAATATGAAACAAAGTTTGCAATACATCTTAGATCGGGTCTTGAGACGGATCCAGAGGTGGGATGGAAAAATGTTGAATGGGGCAGGGAATGAGGTCTTAGTAAAGTCGGTACTACAATCTATACCGACCTATGTAATGAGTGTCATGCGACTTCCGAAAGGCACATTAGACAAGATAACGTGGCTTTAGCACTTTTTTTGGTGCAAATCATCGAGATGAAGAGATAATCCGATAATTTGGCAATCCTGGACGACTTTGTCTCGCCCTAAGGAAGTGGGTGGCCTGGGATTTAGGAACTTACTTGATTTCAACACTGCCCTACTGGGCAAGCAGTTATGGAAGATTGAGACAGAGGAGTTTAGTCTGGTGGCAAGGGTTTTAAAGGCACGATACTTCCGAGATTCTTCGGTCTTGTAAGCCAAAAGAGGTCTGGATCAGAGTTTTGTCTGACAAAGTCTCCTTTCGGCCCAAGATCCGATCAAGCAAGGGGCACGTAGATCCATAGGCTCCGGGACTTCAACCTCAATTCTTCGTCATCCCTAGCTCATAGGAATTGATCCCTAGATCACCTCGACAAACGCAGATCTGGAACATTTGAATGTGTCGGGGTTTATGTGAGTCAAATACTAAACAATAGAATGAGGAGAAGATTCGAGAGCTTTTTGATGAGAGGGACACTATAGCCATTCTATCAGTTCCAACTAGCAATACCGCCCTATCGAACTCATGGTACTAGTTAGGTGAACAGTTAGGACAATATTCAGTCAAGTCAACATACAAAATGCTCAACCAAGGGAAACCACCACCAAGCACTCCTTCGGACATTTGGACGTCTATTTGGGGCCTCGATGTCCTTCAAAAAATTTGAAACTTCTTATGGCGAAATTGTGCGGGGTGCCTTCAAGTACCATCCAGACTTCGGTATAAAAGGGTGGAAATGGAATTACCCTACCCGGTATGTCAAGTGGGGGAAGAGTCGAAAATACACCTCCTTGTTACATGTCCGATGGCGGCAGAATACTGGCGAATTAGTGGCCTTTCCCTCCCTACGAAAACGGAAGACATCGTAGAGTGGCTAAGAACCATGTTAGATATAAACCCTCCAAAAAAATGGGGGAGGTAGGGTGCATTCTATGGGAAATTTGGAAGACCGGAAACATAAAGGTGTGGGATGATATCACCCCGGTAGTAGCATCCATCCATTACACAACCTCCTGGCTAAATGTAGGGTGCCTAGAGGCAAAGTCTCGACTGGAGTTAGAATTTTCTAATTCTTCTCAGCCAGGCTGTGGAGCAGCAACCACTTGAACCTATCCATCCCAGGGGGCTTGGGCTATTAACACGAATGGAGCTCTTTTCGTAGTAACTGGTTACTTGGGTACAAGTTGGGTGTGTAGAGATGATACATGTCAGCTTACTGGGGCCAAGTCCTCCTCTTTTCAAGGTCCCCTGAATCCGGGATTAGTGGAAGCTTATGCTATCAGGGATGCACTGCAGTGGCTAGTGTTGAAGCCACAACAGAGAGCCACCATCCGAAGTGATTGTAAGGTCATAGTGGATATGATCAACAAAAGGAGAAGTTTCTCTTCTCCTCTAGGGATAGTCGTTAGCGATTGCATTTCCCTATTATCTAGACTCGAGGTCGTGCAAGTCGATTTTGTAAAACGGAAAACGAACAAAGCAGCTCACATGCTTGCTAGTGCGGCCTGTTCCTCCCCTGTCTGAGAATGGCAAGGAGGGCTTATATTGGAGTCATTTTACTGTGTCCTTATTGTCGATATTTAAATAATATATCTCGTTAATGCTAAAAAAAACAGGTATAATTTAATCGAGTTTTGATGATAAAACAGTTTATGATATTATATTCATATTTATCATATATATTTATTTTTGTTTACAAGCAAATTAGAGAACAATTATACTATAAGGTGGTAAAGAAAAAGGGATAAAATTGTTCTCTCCTTTGTGCCGCCAACCCTAATATGTGGAGTAGAATGCTCTCTCCTCTTTGTGTCGTCTATTATAAGGCTTCACCTCCCTTACAAGTCTCAGCTTGTCTTCCTACTCACATGGATTTCTCGCATCTTGTGCGTGCTTCCTCTTTGGTGCCTCCAGCACCAAAGCAGCTCTCTCCCTTGTCATCTTCTCCAATGTCCACGAAGAAGGCATCCCAGTCCTCTCCCTTTCCCTTTCGTCTTTTTTCGGTGATGACGCCGATCCTCCTTCTTGGGCGTCGTTCGGGAGAATCTGCTGAGGAAACCCCTTGGCCCGTGCCGATACCACCAAGTACGCTTGCATCGGTCATCCCTGCACGGTATCCCCATGACTCGTCCAAAGTTGCCACCGCCCGAATGATTTCCACCGCCGGCCACGACTCAACCTCCTCCACAAGCGACAGAGGCGGAGAAAACCTTCCTCGAGGACGACGGACCCACCGTGGTCTCGGAGGCTCATAGTATGCTCTGTTCTTGATACGACCTGAAGGTAGAGACCCTACTATCATCGGTCCCTACTTGATCAACTAATTCCAAGGATTTTGTTCCGCTGGAGTGGATGCGAGGTATATTAAACAACCTCGCTAGTCTCCATAAAATCATTAAGACACCACAGGGTGTCCCACCGGAGCCACACCCGAAGGTCTTAAGGTATATTATTTTCAAATTATCAAAAATATTTATTTTTATTTACAAGAAAATTTAGAGAAGAATTATGCTTTTTAAGTGAACGGTGATTAAGGGGATTCTTTTTCTTTTTTCATGTTCTACATCGTGTTTATTATTATTAGTGTGATGAAACTTAAAAGTAGGTTCCACAAACCTCTAAATGCGCTTATCATGCCTAATTATCCACTAAGCTAGCTACTTGTACATGTGTCTACAAAAGATACATTCATTAGTGATGGATTAATAGTTTATTACAAATTTATTAATATTAATATACATTTCACTTTCTAAAAAGTTTTTTTTTACAAATTTTTATTTATTTTCTTACATGTTAGATGCAGATATTTTGTAGATGCTCAGTGCAAAGTAAATTTAATTTAAATTAAGAATCTAATACCTATATGAAATAACATACTATTTCAATAATCGAACAAATTAACTCTCTCTCTCTAAAAAAACCCGCTCTCCCTTTTCTCTTTCCTGTTCTACCCCTAACTTGCCTCTGACGTCGTCACCGGTGTCGAATCTGAGCTCCTCCGGAGCCAGTGAAGATGCCGGTGACACCTCTTCTCTTCCATCTCCCCCCTTCCCCCTTTCCCCTTTTTGCCCTCTCTCACTTCCCTCTTTCTTTTCTCCGGTAGGTGTGGGGTTTTCGATTTACGCGTGGGTGACTCTTCTCCATCGATTCCGATGGGGATGGTCGTGGGTCGACCTCGTCTTCATCTGGAATCGTCCATCGCCTCAGATCTGGCCTTCTAGGGTTCCGATTCCTGCGTCTTCTCCCTCTGTTTGCTCCGGTAAAGGAGTAGTCCGACGGGGTCCGTGATTGGTGTCTGGTTAGACACCGAGGGAGATATGTGGGTTGATATGGAATTGTGGAGCCAGTTCCGTTGGCGGGTGGGGTTTCGAGGCGGCACCGACTTCTTGTTTTTCTTGCCCTGTCGCCGATGGCTTTGCGTCCTCCTTTGGGGCTTCTTCTTCTCTTCTCCGGCTTCGTCTTTGGTTCTTCAGTGTGATCTGTTTCCTTCATTAACTTGAAGATCGGCGTTTTTCTAGAGTTCACTCGCGGGGGTTGTGGTTGCTAGAGCTCCGGCTGCTTTTGGGTTCTTGGCTCGAACTTCTATCGGGCGTGGGTCGCTGTTTCTTCAACACCTATTGCTGATTGGTGCGGTTCAGTTCGGGTTTGGCCTGACAACATTGGAGTTTTTCAGGTTCGATCTCCTGTCCCTTTAAATCCCCTTCTCTTCTTCGTTATTTACGGAGGTATCGGGTGACTGTTTTTCTCGATGCTGGCCGACAGTTTTAAACCTGATTTGGGGATTTTCGGGGATGAGGTTTCATCTGTTTTGAGGGTTAAGGCAGATACTTTGTGTCTTTACACACTGGTTCTCTCCCTCTTGGATCCCCTTCTAGTGTTGGCTGGAGGGGGGTTATGCTTTGGATAACCGAGGACCGAGCATCTGCTCCTTTTCTCTCTTTGCGGAGCGTGCTGGGGGGTAAAGCTTCTCTTCTTCATTTGTTTGGTTTTCTTGCTGATTATCTGGTGCAGCTTTTTCTGGTTTGGTGGTAGTGTGCCTTTGTTGGCCTATTTTGCTTAATTTTCGTAATCTTCTGGGTCAGAGTCATGTTGGTTCCCTTTGTGGGGTTAGTTGTTGTTTTGGTTTGGACGATTCTGTGTACATCCAGGTTAATGTTCTTGTGTTCTTCAAGGTAGCGAAATCTAGGTAGATAGACCTTTGATTCAGATGTTTTCGTTTACATCCAGTTTTAGTTTACTTAATGGTCGTGAAATCAGGGTATAAAATGTGTTAGACCCATTCCGATTGTGTGGCTTGTAGCCATTTGTTATTGTGGTGGGGGACCTTGTTTGGTCTCTTCTGTTTGTAAGTTCTCTTGAGGGCATCGCCCTTAACCTCGTTCTTAATCTTTAAAGCTTGGTTTTTATAAAAAAAATTGCTGATAAAAAAACATACTATTTCGATATTTTTTGAATTAATATAATTTTATAAGATAAAAATAAAGAACAATTCAATAACTGTTTGAAAGAAAAGAGAGAATCAAAATCATAGGACAAAGAAAGAAACTTTATTTTGAACAATAAATTCCTGATGTTTCAGTCTTTCTATTTTCGGAAGGGGATGTCGATTTGATTTATATCATCAGTTGTATTTTATGTGTATCGACATCATAGTATCCATCTATTGTGTTTAAGTCCAAACACAAACATGATTAGCAAGTCTAATGATGTTCTGCCCCGGTGCGGGAAATTCCTTATCCCGGATAGGGTTATTGCGCTTTAGTGGACCAAACGGCCATTCAAAAATTTCCCAGTAAACAGCGAACGCTTCACAACAAGGCCAGAAGTTGAAAAAGCTTGAAAGAGAGATGGGAATTTCAGTAGAAATCGCTTCAATTTTGCTACTGATGTCACTTTCGCTTCGCGGAACACTCTTTGTTTCCTCAGCTCCATATGCTCCGGAAGTTAATCGGGTACTTTACCGCCTCCTATTAATCTTCACATGTCTCCGTCTGTGTTTTTGAACGATTTATCGAAGTGGGTCTTACTGCTCTTGCAATTTTATCATGTTATGCTGCTTTGTTTGTCGTATGTAACAGTAGCTTTATATGGGTCTGTGTGTTTGGTATAAAGGATCCACTTTTGGTCGAATATGATTTTCCCGAAAAAATACGAATTGGGATTGTGTATATATACGTGTTGGGATTGTGTATATGTGAATATGTATAGCTTTTTAATAGCCAATTGAAATCGTGGTATGTGGGCTCATTAGGATCAAAGAGTGCGTATTTGGTGTATGGGGATATGAAATTTGCCTTGGAAGCTCTTGCATTGAGCAGTTGAAGCTTATCTATATTGAACAGAAGAAATTTACCTAGGAAGTTCTTGCCTAGAAATTTGCTTGGTGGGTTTTCAAGTATTTATGGAGCCAAAAGTTCCGAATGCTTGTTTTCGTGTTCATGTTTTGGTGAGTGATACTTAGATAAATAGGAGGTATGTATGTATGATTATTGTTTCTGAATCGGATTTTACCTGGAAAGACCAGGAGAAAAGTTTTGAGCTCAGGCCTCAGTGCTATACGGGCTTTTACACCCAAGCGAGGAGTTAATGTTGTAGCCAATTTGCCATCTTATAGCGTAGTATAACAAGTCATGGGTTGTAATGACTATATCATCTGCCTCCTTCCAATACTTCAGTTTTGTGTATTGAGCATATAACAGCCCTCAGTGCTATAAGGACTTTTACACCCAAGCGAGGTGGTAATGTTGTTGCCAACTTGCCATCTTGTAGCGTAGTATAACAAGTCATGGGTTGTAAGGACAATATTATTTGCTTCCTTCAAATACTTCAGTTTTGTGTATTGATCATATAACTTAAGCCCATCTTTCTCAAATAAAATTTACGTAGTTATTGGTATTTTTACTTGTCCCAACTGACCGTGTTCTTAATGAGCTTTTTGTGTGCTCCAGGATTCTGAAGAATCTGAAACTCAAAGGTAGTGTTTCCTTCTTGTCAAAAACAGTAGGTCTTAAAGGGGGACATGTATCCTCAATTACTCAACTAACGTCAGAGTAGGTTCAGTATTATATTACTCCATCATTCATTTAATCTTGTTGTGTTCAATGTTTAGAACTTCCAAGATAGCACAAGAACCTTCACCTGAAATACATTGTTCGAGAGAAAGAAGTAGGGCAGCTTGGAAAAATATAGAGGATGTACGATCAAAGTGCTTTTATGTATGCCATGTTAAGTCGTTGTTTTGAAAAGAATCAATATTAATTTCTTCCCATGTATCTTGTAGTATTTGGTGCCATTCATGGAACAAGAAAATTATCAACTGTCAAATAAATGTAGGCTTCATCCTGGCAATGATCTATTCAGGGATCAGGAGCAGCATAAGATTCATCCGGATGTAAATGAATGGCAGTGTGGATACTGTAAGAAAAGCTTCCGTGCTGAAAAATTTATTGATCAGCATTTTGACAACAGGCACAGCAATCTTTTGAATGTCGTATGTGAATCTTGTTTCCTTTTTTTTACATGTGTGGGATGATCTTATTATTTGTGTTCCTTTGAACGACGTGAAGATGCATACACATTGGTTTCGTTTTGCCATTCTTCATTATGGATCACTGCTTATGGTTGAACTGACTAGGTTATATTTTTTTATCATTTACTTAATGATTTCTTCCTTGATGTTTCTAAAAACTTAAGATTCTATATTCTACATGTACATAAATTAAAGGGAAAATCTCACAAAAGTAACTAACCTTATCATCTTTCTCACTTAACTACTATGACTTTTAAATTTTCTCACTTCACTCTAGTTGATAATAAATGACAAAAATACCCCTACAGCCATTCATGGAACTCGGGATTTTTTTACTGTAGCAGTGGAATCTAAACTTCCTAAATTTCTCACTTTACTCTATTTTGATACTAAATGACAGATACCCCTAGAACAATTTATAAAATTCAGGGGAAAAAATGTACTGTAGCAGTGGCGACTTTTTGAAAATTATTGAAGGTATTTTTGTTATTTATTACCAAAATAGAGTAAAGTGAAAATTTGAAAGTATAGTGTAGTGGAGAGAAAATTTAAAAGTCAGTGTTATTAAGTGTGAATTGTAACAAGGTCAGTGTACTTTTATGGGGTTATCCCTAGGTTAAAGCATGCAAATAAATACCTGTATCTGTGCAAAATGCAGGGTGCCTGAATTTTGTGGTTGTTAAAATGTGGATCTCTGCTTCATTGCATATGAGTTGTGCCAAATGTTCTTTAAATTAGTGTGTTTCTTCAGGACATAAATTATTTTTCATTCAAAATGAATAATTATGTTTCATGAGGGCTATTAGTGAGTTTAGTATTACAACTCAATGTGTGGAGCATTGGATTCTTTGCTGCCAGAAGAAATGGTTCATATCATTGACTTCAATGAATTCAGGGTCAAAGCAAGTGCCTTGCTGAGTTATGTGGAGCATTGCATTGTGATTACATGATAAATTCCAAATCACGTAAAAGGAAGTGCAATCCTGCAGCTGCAGCCCGGAATCGCCACTTGTGCGAGGTTACTTCTGGCTATTGACACTGATTAATTGTCCATCACAGTATCAGCCTTTCTTATTATTCTTGTGTGTTTTTATTTTTGATGCAGAGTCTTGCAGATAGTTGTTTTCCCATTAGTCTCGGCCCCTCAGCAAGCCGTCTTCATGGTGTCCATCTAATTTTTCAACAAGATTAATATTTTAATAGTGTAATTTTGATCTTCTTATAAAGCTGAACTTACCATGTGCTAATTCTGGTAAGATTTTGGTTACTTGTAGAGTTTTTCCTGCGCCAGTTCTGTGATGCCCACACTTGCTCAGAAAGAAGAAAACTCTTCCCGAAAGGAGGCAAGGTAATACTCTTCTCCCTTGTTACAGTAGTTTGGATTAAAGGGTTATGATTCTAATTTGGAGTCAATAATACAAACTGTTTGCCTATGTGAAGATTATCATGAAAGTAAGAGTCCTATTTGATTATTGATTCCTGGATTTGTTTCATCTGTGTGCAGAAGCAAATGAATGTGTTGTACGTTGCTATTTGTCTACTGACCATGATGATGCTCCCCTTTTTCTATCTGGTTGCTTATTTGTACCACAGGTATTGTTTCTTTCTCCTTTAGTTCAATATTGGTTTGACAACAGTTACATAATTATGTGTGTATTTTGCAGGGAAAATCGAAAAGGAAGACAAGAGCTGAGGCGCATCTCACAGTTACGACATAAAACTAAACCCTCATAGTTGGTATGCATACATCAACATGTGTATTCCGCTGACAGATGGAGGTTGATGACAAAACGTAGGGTCGAGATGGATGCTGTTCTCTACCCTCCATCCAATGGATACATTCTTGTAAAACTATGATCCTCCGGGGATGAAGAAAGCGCTGGATTCGAGTCTGATGTAATATTTTCTTAACCAGTTCATGGAACAGTTAAGATGTGTACAATACCATTTCTTTGATTGAATCGGACGGGCCACATGTTGGTGTTCGGCTGGCTAGGATGGAAGCTTGGCGCTGGGCATCACTGTTTGATGCATCCTCAGTGTCCGGCCAACATCGATTGGGCCGATGCCAAACATCACGTTGGACATGTTCTACGTAGTAGTTTTTTACCGCTTAAATTTTCTCATTTCATAGTCTGCATTCCCGGCGTTCAACATGGATCACCGGGAAAACTAAGGGAATCAGTGTCACCAAAAAGAAAACCCGTTTTTCTTTTTGAGGCAAACTCATAGGGCAATTAAAATCAGACAGACAAAATTCGATCCAACTCAGAGTCTCAATATAATAAATAAAAGTAAGTTATTTTTGACCTTACATAATTAAGCTGCAAGGACATAAAATGTCGCACAGCAAAGGCGAATAGCAACATGCCCAGGCTTTGCTAAGAGAGATGAGGTGTGTCTGAAACATTTAACGATGTTGCGTCAGTTCAATAAAAACTGGTATATAATATTTAGCTTTGTATAAGAAAACAACAGGCACCCGTGGCCTAATGGATAAGGCATTTGACTTCTAATCAAGGGATTGTGGGTTCGAGTCCCACCGGGTGTGCTTTTTTACTTTATTTTTTTGCAAATGATCACAAAATTTAACTTGCAGACTATATTTTAGAAGGAATAGAATCACAATATTTATTATTGGTCACAAATTTTAATTTATGTAATAAACAGATTTTTTGTTAATGATCACAAATTTAACTTTAGTAAGTAATAAACACACTACAGTCTCAATTATTTACATTTAATTTCTGTAAATAATAAATAGTCTTCAATTGTTTTGTTTTGAGGTTTTTTTTATCAGCGAAAGCAAATTGAAATCCAGCTACAGATCGAGAAAAAAAGCCAGATAAAAAACAACAGAAAGTAAAAACAACATAAAGCAGAAGCCTAAACAAAAGTTACTCATCCCCAAAACCATAGTACGATGTAGTGCAACCCTGAGTGAATTCCCCTGAGCGGCCTATGTGTAAGCAGAATCCCTTGTGAGGCCAATGACTGCAGCCTAATGTATGGGAATGTAAAGGATTCCCATGAAAGGCATGTGAGTATGCAGCCCAGTGTATGTGTAACGATGTAAGGCCATGAATGAATTCCCCTGTGTGGCCTGTGAGTATGCAGATGAATGGGAATGTAACTGAATTCCCCTGAGAGACCTGTGAATGCAGCCTAGTGAATGGGAATGTAGATGATTCCCCAGAGAGGCCAGTGAATAGTGATGGCAATGATGAGAGGCTAAGGGATGAAAGCGTGCTTAGAAATCCACGAACCAACATGTCTGAAGAACCGGAATTGTCAACCATGAAGCCCGGAGCAAAAACGGGTCTGAGTACCCAAGATTACCAACCTTTAAGACCAGAGAGAAAACAACAGCTACCTACAACCACTCTTCCCTAATCTAAGCAGGAATGACAGCTACTCCCTTGCCCACAAAACCCCTATAACCGTAATAGTTAGGGAGATCTTGCAGTTGCCGGAGGCCAGGACCAGAAAACGGCAAGTTTCGCCGTTTACGGTATTGGCAGTCGGCGAGTTGACGTTGATATGATGTCGGTGAACTGGATTATTCTTTGTTACAAGACTGTTGCAGCTTGGGACGACGTGCTCTTACCTCCTAATGGTTGAAAAATCTAGATATATGACCTTATTTATTTTTCGTTCCGAGCTTCATGGTCGGAAAATTAAGGTATTAGACTTTCATACTGTTTTTCTGGTTCTTAAAGTTTGTAAAATCTGGTTTCCAAACCTTCAATTATGTTTCGCCCTTTGTTGGGCTCGTATTGAACCCGTGCTTACACATCAGCCCTCCGATTTGTATCTGTGTTGCAATTGTGACCTTATAGATGACTATGTCCATCTCTAAGTTTTTGTGATTTGTTACTGGATCTTTGTACTTCTTTTTTACTTTCAAAAAAGTTTTAATTTAAATTACACTGCTGATTAAAAAAAGTCTAGCCAATTCCTTCAAAAAAACAACAAAATAGTCTGGAAGTTAAATTAATTTTGTGATCACTAGTAAAAGGTCTAGTCTATTGACTCTATTCCTTCCAAAAGAATAGTCTGAAAGTTTGATATCATCAACAAAAACTAAAAAGTAGAGCACACCCGGTGGGACTCGAACCCACAATCCCTTGATTAGAAGTCAAATGCCTTATCCATTAGGCCACGGGTGCTTGTTGTTACATCTGGTACTCAGAAAATTTTTCATCCTTACAAATGCAAGTTATTTTTGACATTAACTACGTACACTATATATGATTTAAAAGAAAATCAAGTTTGAAATTATTGGCTTGCGAGGATCCGGCGATTTCCACGATATTGAATTTCTCCATTAAAGAGCTAAGATGGTCCAACTTGTTCTTTGATTTGTTCCTTGGTTGTATATGGGATATGATTTCATGAAGACCGTTTTTAACATTTTCGTTAATTACAATAGCCACTCGTAATTAACGAAAATGTTAAAAACGGTCAAAGGAGTAGAAACTAAAATTTTACTGAGGTTGAACGTGTTTGCACGCGTGCGAACCCTAGTTTGGGCCCGCCTCCAGTTCGCGGCCGGTCACGGCTGTCTGGTCGCCGGCGTGAGTCCCTCAACCCCAGCCTAGTCTCCGGCGGTAGGACTCTCCTCCTCCTCTGTTTAAGAGCGGTCCACTCGAGCCTCCTTCAACTTCGACGTTGTTTGATTGCGGATTCGAATCTGGGCTTGCCACTGTCCCGGAGTTGCTGAGCAGAGTGGGGGTTGCTTCTTCTACGTTTTGCTCCGGCGACCTCGGACTGGCAGTATACATCGCAGGGAACGCAGCCTTGGTCGAACCAGGTTTCGCAGAGAAAACGCACATTGAAGCTGGGATCGCAGTGAAGCTGTGTAGTGGCTATATCCACAAGTTTATTTCTGATTAGATATGTTGTTGAAGGAGTCGGTGTTGTGGATACACCAATCGGCGCATAAACAGGTTGGAGAAGGGTCTAAATCGCGATTGACTATGTCGAGCTCCTTGGAACCAGAATATTATGAAAAAATGGTGGAAGGGAAGGTAACAAGGGTACCTAAATTAGCATCGGTGATCCGCAGATTGGAGAACTCCGCTCGCGTGCCCATTGGCAGTTCTGTCAGTCGCTGGCAAGAGACTCCGGCAGAGACCGAGATTGGGGCAAGTCAGAACAGAGGGAAGTTCGTCTCAGATTCAAGGGACTCTTCGAAGTCTAGTCAGATTGAGAGGAAGGAGAGTTCGTCAAAAGCAATTGAACAAACTAAATTGTTCATTTGTAATCTCCCTCCTGATACCAATCGGACGAAGCTGAGGAGGTGGCTTGAGGAAATCACACCAGTGTTCAAAGTGTTCGTCTGTAAAAGAAAGAATGCAGGGGGCAGATTCTTCGGCTTCGTTTCTGTTCAAGCCAAAAAGGCAGCGTCGTTATTGATAAAGGCTTGTAACGGTTTCGTTTGGGAGGGCCACAAAATCTTTATGTATGTCGCTTGGCCGGAAAGGACGGCCAAAAGGTTGGGCAGACAGGTGGGTTCTCAAATGTGGAGACCGATTGATACGGAAGTGAAATCAACTGAACCAGTTAAACACTCAGTGAGTTCTTCGATGCATCAGAAAATCATTGGCACCATGTCCAGTTACCTGTCGCCGTGGTTAGGGGCAAGCGTGTTGGGTGTGGCAAGGGAGGAGATCTCCTTGGAAACTTTGCACGAGACAATTAATTCGGAAGAGTCAACTGATCTGCAGTTCCGGTATCTTGGAAATAGAGTTTTTCTGTTCTTGTCATCGGATCAAGACACTTTGGATGATCTATTAAATTCAAAGTGGAAGTGGTGTTCTGAGGTTTTTCTTTTGTTTGATCGGGCAAAAGAGTGGTTGAAGGGAGCAGGGGAATTTTCTTGGTGGAAGATATCGGGCATTCCAATTTCGGGCTGGTGTATGTCAACTTTTCGTGACATTGGGAGCTCGTGTGGCTCGTTTATATTAGCCTTAAGAGACGAGACCTCTTCGTTGTTAGATTGCAATTTTCTTTTATTGCATTCGGCAATGTCCGAGGTTTCGTGTAACCGAGTACTAGAGCTTGAGGGCAAGTTATTTCAAGTGGTTCTGTCCAAGATGTCATCGACTGAGCTTCCAGCAAGTGTTCCGATTAAAGGGTACAAAAATGCTTTGCTTTCACAGGTTAAGTCGGCCTCCCCGTCACCGGTTTATAGCTTGAAGGGCAAAAACATTGTGAAATTCTCGACTCCGGTGAGACCTGTTCCTGAATCGCCAACCACGAGCCCAGATCCGTCCATGCGTGGGCCTCAAGTTTCTCGAGTCAAGGCTTCAAATAGTGTTCTTCTCCAACCTAGTAAACCTAATACAGTTTTTCGATCCTACGCTGCTCGTCGGGTTTCAGTAGACAAGGAGAGTGCGGATCGAGAGAGGAAGTGGAAACTCATTAAGGTCGGGCAGAAACTTTTAACGGGTCATCCAGAAGCGGCCGATCAAATTGAAGCACTTGACTTTGAGCTGGGAGATTCAGTTGATCCTGAATTTCAGGACGATTCAGATGACATGTGTTCGAGTGACGGAACAGAAGTGGGGGAGTCCCTCCCTACTTCCCTTCCTTTTTAATCAGGAAACGAAAAGGGAAGAAATACCTCCCTGTATCTTACGAAGCTGTGGTTTTGTTCCCTGGGTGATGCCATATTACTTTATGGCGTATTTTGAGAGTTTGGCTATGGTGGCGGGGTTTTGGGTGGTTCGGCGTGGTTGAAAGTGTGCTACTTGACTTGCCGGCATAATTGTTTTCAGCGGAATGATATAGTACTCCGTAGCAGGAGATCTTCTATCTGCCGTTTCTATTGAGGTTTGGAAGTTAGACCCGAGATCTTGTATCAGGGGAAGGCACAGGCGCAGGGGAAGGTGCTTCAGGGGAGTTATAATTTGTCTGTTCTTTTTGTTTCCTGTTTGTTTTAGTTTCAGCTTGTAGCCTTTTAAAGAGGCCTCCGTTGCAGGTTTCCGTCTTGGTTTCCTGTTCTAATAATATAATCGCTTATCAAAAAAAAAAACAATAGCCACTCCATAGAAAGAACTTCTTAAGCAACACGTTAGCAAGGAATATCTCACAGAGCTCTAATCCCCCACTCGTCACACCAACATATAGGTTCTCATATTTATGGACTTATTCCATTATGGGCATGTTTTCCACCATGGGGAAGGCAAACTATTGGCCTACCACATATTTTTTCTTCCCATCACCGCCAGTTATATCTAACAGTTCTAAAATCACCTCGGCGGACTTGTGCACAAAGTATAAGTAACAAACAAGTTGTTCATTGAGTCAACCATGTGAAACCTAATTGTCTTATTATATTTTTTTCATCATTAAATCTTCATTTGTCTTTTGGGCGCTGAAGCAGTCATAGCAGTAGATTCGGGAATTTACTCAGTAGACATCGAAACTTAAGTTCCATCGAAGATAATGGTGAAGACACCGTATAGGATATGGATGAGGAGGAATTTAAGGTTGTGAGACTTATGAGGAACTACGAGTTCAAATAAGTCAAACACCCGAAATCAAATAAGTACCTTATCGCGCTATGTCATAAGCAAACTAAGGACAAACTTTTTATAATGCTATAAGAGAACAAATAGTGTTTTGTTGCTTGAAATGGTACCGTTTGGAAAGTACGTTTCCAAAGGAACTAATGAGAGTACTGTACAACCCAAAGGCAATTCAAAATCCGTAGAATAACATTGTAGTTATGTGGAAATACAAAATTACTTTAATAATGTCACGCCCCAAATCCGATTTTGACCGGATTCGAGACATGAACTAAAAACGATAAATAAATAAAAATCATTAAAATAAACTTTAAATCAATAACTTAAAAAATTGTATGATCCGAAACTAACCAACGATGTCAGAATCTCATTAAAGTGATAAAAAACCAACAGTTTAGTACATAAAAGAAAAGTACGTCTCTAATCAGGTAAACTCCCGAACTCTCAGCAGCTCCCGAGCTCTGAGACATCCTACAGCGTACTCAGCAAGGAAACCTGTAAAACCACAGTAAACACGAAGGGGGTGAGGTTTCGCTCAGTAGGAAAAAACAGTAAAGTAAAAGAACCCCCGTTGGAGTATAAAACCAAATAGTACAAGTATTCAAGTTTATAGATTTGAACGATTAAACAAAAGTGATGTAATAAAGGTCAATGAGGTTCCAAAGCTTAAGGAAGATGACGCTCAAGGAAATCGACCGAGAATAACGAATGTAACAGGGAAACGATTAAAGTAACACTCAAATCCGCTACACAAATGTCAACACTCAAAACTCTGATCTGTACCCTAACTGGTACATCATATCAGCTTCCCCTCGGTCCATAGAAGACACGGTCATTGGGGCTCCCGTAACGAACAACGGACAGCAAATCATACATACACGTAAAGCAATAACAATCGCGCAATAAATCATAAACAATACACACAATACGTCCCCATTAATACGCTAGATCTTACGGCTATAACACAATTTACCGACACTCGGTCGGAGGGAAGGCGCACCCTACCACAGTTCATAGCTCGTTTTACCGGCACTTAGTCGGAAGGTAGGTACACCTTGTCATAGCGCGTTTTACCGACTCCTAGTCGGAAGGTAGGTACACCTTGTCATAGAATCACAGCACGTTTTACCGACTTCTAGTCGAAAGGTAGGCACACCTTAACACTGATAACAACATGTTTTACCGACTCCTAGTCGGAAGGTAGGCACACCTTATCACAGAATCTGAGCACGTTTTACCGACTCCTAGTCGGCAGGTAGGCACACCTCAACAATGAATCACAACACGTTTTACCGACTTCTAGTCGGAAGGTAGGCACACCTTAACAGAGGATTGCCCATAAGGGAGGAACATACCAAACAGTCATAGTACAATCATCGCTTAGCATCGCACAATATTACCACAACACATAACTTACCGGTGTAACTTACCAACCACGATCCATCGGTCTATCACTCACCCGATCATACCAATGGCACAATCAATTACACTCAAATATTCATTCAAGCATTCATTCATGTATTCATTCATTCATTCAATCATTCAAACATTCATTCGACAATTCATATCTCAAGCATTACAATTTGTCTAGTTTAGTTAAACTTTTATCTTAATCCAAAGACTAGGCAAGCACGACATGTGAGGCAACCACAAACAATCCTAAGGCTCATCACGGCCATTCTACCAGCACAGCAACCCAACACCTACAGCACGACATGGCTCGTAGGTCGTTCGCATGTTATAAGACCACTCTAGCTAATACCGTCCTATATGCATACTAGTTATTTAGCCGGTTATTAGGTTTCCCTATAGGCATACTATTAGCAGTTCTTAATTTAGGAGTAAAGTTTACGACTTTTCCCTACCTCAATGACGAACCAACAGTTGCGTCTCCTAGTTGCCGACGACCGGGCCAACTCCGTCTTCTAGGGCGAAGTCCAAGTCGGTGTCTGGGTTTACAAACAAAAGGTCCAATCAGTTCCAGTAAGGTCCAAAGTCCGCTGAGTTATCAGATCAGTATTTTTAACTGTCTAAAGTCCAATAATTTACCAATTTTAGTCATATAAATAAATTTAATTAATTATTAAAAACTGATTTTAAAATAATGAAACTTTAAAACCGGCTCGACCCGGATCCGAGCCCGAACCCGAGCCCAGACCCGAGCCCAGACCCGAGCCCAGATCCGAACCCGAGTCCAGACCCGAACCCGGCCCCAGACCCGGTTCTAGAAACCGGTCCAGCTCTGGGCCTGGCCTAAGTTCGATCTCTGGCCCAAGCCTGCAACCTGGCCAAGGCCCAAAGCTGCCCTGGCCCAAGCCATCCCGGCTTGAGTCCGGTGTCCTCGAGGCAGCTCCGGCGACGTCTCCGGTTGAGACACGGCGGCGGACGGTTTCAGATGAGCTCGTAGGGAGGGGAAAAGTCGTTGGAAAGGATGCCGAGGCTTCGGCGAGTTCGTGGTCGCGATGTCCGTGGCTGGAGAGCGATCTATTGCTCTCCGTTCCAGATCTGGCGTGGCGAGGTTCGCCGGTGGGAGAATCGGGCTGGAGCTTCGGTTTTCATGCGTGAGCTCGCCCAGATTAAGCTCGCCACCGTGGTTTCTCAGGCGGCGTGAGGTCGGAGGCGCTGGAGGGAGCGAGAGGACACCCACGAACCGTGTCACTCCCTCGTCGCCGGCGAGATTAGAGGTCGGGACGAAGAACGGCGAAAGGGCTTTACCGAGGCGTCTCGATTCGTGGTTGGTGGTCGGATTTGTGACGGTGGTGAGGGCACGGCGAGGTGCGGCGTTGGTGCGAGAAGAGAAGGAAGACGGGAGGAGAGAGAATTGAAGGAGAAGAGAGAAGCGGCGGATCTGGTTCTGTCTCGAGCGAGAACGCGTGAAGACGAGAAACAATGATGGGTTAGGGTTACTCAGCGTGGATTGGGCCTGGTCCGCGCGGATTGGGCCTGGCTCGTCTCAGCGGGTTAGGCCCGGTTCTCTGACCGGCCCAGTCTGGCCCAAACCCCTCTTTTTTTTGAATTTTCCTTTTCAACAACACTTGTTACAAATTCCTATCTCAATGTTTCCAATTGCAAAATACACCCTTTAAAAAAAAGACGGGTTTTACAAATAATGTTATAGATATCAAAATGTTTGTTGGTCGAATTGGTGTCATTTGAAAGAGTCAGTGGGAGCATAATACTACCCAAGGAAATATAAAATCATGGAATGCCATTATAAATGTATAGGAAATCAATGAGTAAAGGAGGAACTTCACAATTGTACGATAAGATCAAATATGTTAATGGGACAAAGCCAAACCCATATCTGATAAGGGTTTGTCATTTATGAAACTGATGACCTAAGAATGACTATAAGAACCATGAAAAGGATATTCAATTCACCCAACAATCAATTAAAGACCCCCTCCCCCCGTCTTCACTCCTTTTCCCCTCTTCTTCAGCCACTCTGTCTTGCTCAAGAGTTTTTGTATGCAACCTTTCTTTACACTTTACCCAAGACAAACTTTTTTCTCCCTTTGCTGATATGGGTTCCAACAACCATGCTTATCTTTCAGCCAAGCTCACATCTTTAGGAAAGAAGTTCGACTTTTTATTATTCCCCAACGCCGATGTTGATGCGTCCACTGTCTCAATGATGCATCGACAATATGTTGGTTCAGAGCGATTAATTGTCGACTTCTCCATCGATCCAGAAAAGAGGATCGGTCGGAGACATGAACCTCTCTCGGCCTGGCCCTTCTTTAGAGATTTTGTTAAAGGCTCCACCCCCTCTCATGTGCTTCTTCGTCCATCGTTACTTGCTCCAGAGCTCCTAATCCATTGTGGTCAGATCTCCTAGCTCGCAACGTCATTCGTGTACTGTCCCCTTGTCGGAATACTGAGTCCATTCGAGCCTAACTTGTGACATATTTTATCCCTCATCTCTAATTGAGGTATCTTGGGATTGGAGCTTTCCTTATCTCCTTCCCGAGTTCTGCATCCTTCCTCGAGACCGGCTCTGAGGTTTGGTCGGATCTTTGTCACTGTTTTCTTTCTCTATTCCCAACAACCAACTCAGTGGTCGGTGGGGGTCGTTTTCGTTGGGTTTCAATTGCCAAAATTCCTTTCTCTGGATGGTCTGATGTCATTATCCGCAATATTGCTCTTGCGGTGAGAACTACCATCTTCGTTCATCCGAGCTCCGCCTCTCTTGAACGTTTGGATTCTACCTTTGTTCTCATTCATTCTTGGCTCATGGATTCGTTGAAGATTTCGGTTGAGCTGGGGCTTGAGGGCATTTAATTCTCCATTAGAGTCAGAGAAGTAAATCTGCATCCCATCCATCCCCTCTCTTTACACATGATGTCTGAGTGGGTTATCCTTGAGGAAGGTGAGTTCAGAATACTCGGACCTAAGCTACCTCGTTCAGCGTCGGGCATCTCGAGGTCCTCGTCCAAGGTTGGTGTTTCCTCTCTCCGCCCCTTTGTTGGTTCGTTAGATGTGAGTCGTTCAATCGAATCCGGAGATCTCTTGACCGAGGTGATGAAGAATGCTTCTCTTTTATCGTCGAAAGCTACTTTAGATCTGACCAGAGTCGTCTTTGAGCCAGACCCCTCTTACCGGAGTGCTTCCCCTGAACAACCGACTATGGTCTCAGGAACTTCGTTGGGCTTCAATGAAGTTCGACGCATTGAGATCCTTGAGATCCATGTTCCCAATATGTTGCGTGTCCCATTGAACTACGTGGGAATCATTTCCATTTTCCCGCTCTTAATGTGTTGACCCTTAATCGTTTGGGCCCATCCCAGGCTTTGGGCTGGTCTCCTGTATTTATTTTACTTAACAAAAGAGGAGTTTTAGGTTAGATTATTAGAGATACACATAAAAGATCAAATCTTCATTTTATTCTAGTGAAAATCAATTTTATCCTCAACATATAAGCCCTTTTCTCAATTGTATTCATCTCAAATTTTATTAATATCATAACCTTACCGGAAGGATAAGTTTTGAAGCATTCGGGTCTTTAGTGTTGCAATCAACTTTGTTACCATAACAAAACAGTCAGCACGAAAAAAAAAAGTTTCTCTCTCTTACGAGACCCAACCTCTCTGCTTACCATACGCCTCAACTGGTATTACCGCCGCCACCGGTGGATCTCGTGGCTCCGGCCATGAGATCTGTCGGTGCGGCTCTGTCCTCCGGCCGACCACAAGCTGTCCCCCAACCCTGTGCCCCCCTCCCCCTGGTTTCAAGAAGCCGGCCGTCTTCCTACGGTGTCTCCGGCCATCCACGCCCTTCTTCTCTGGTAGTTCCGGCCGTCCTCCTACGGCGTCTCTGGCCGTCCCCCGAGCCCAGATCCGGAGACCTGGCCCACCGGCGCTGCCCTCCTCTTGGCCTTTCCTCCGCCACACCTCTCCGGCCAGACCCGGACGCCCTGCCGCCTTAGTTCCTCCACCAGCCAAGCTCCTACGCCGCTTTCCTCCACACCCCGTGCCTCTCCTCCGCCCGTACGCAGCCCCTTCCCGGCCAGATCTACTGTTTGGCCCTGGTATCTCCTTCCACAACCCGTCCCTCTCTTCCATGGCCTTCTCTCCGGTCGCCGGAGGCCTGCCGGAACCCTTCGCTCAGATCTGCCGGCCCAACACTCAAGTCGGGAAGATCTGACCTTTTGTCCCAACCTCGACGACCCGACCTACCCCGGCCGAGCTTCTCTGCCTCGCTACTCTTCCGGTCAGACATGCACATCTACTCCCACCGTTCGCCGGAGCTCCGCAGTTCGAGCGTTGTGTTCCTGCATTCCGAGCTCACCCGGCCCGTCCCGTGCCCTTGTCCAAAGCGGAGTAGATCTGTCACCGACTGCACCATCCACCTCCGCCTCTCGCTTTCCAAATTAGCCCCTGTCATCGGAGACCGGCCGCGAGTTTCTCTTGATCGTCGTAGTTGTTGTTTATCTAGTTGTTATTTATCTTTGTGTTTGATTTGTTGTATGTCCCGTCTACCGGAATCTCGAATGTCCGGTATATGTGGTGGTTGCCTATGGCGACGTGTCTAGTTGGATCTCTCTATTGGCGGTTCTTTTGGGATCGTCGATATGATAGACCGATCTTGTAGTTGGTTTCTAAGCGCTGCGTCGTCTTGTTTGAGAGCTATCATCTCGTTGGTCGTCCCTCGGGTATTCGAGAACGACAAGCGGATGCAACGCTTGTATGGTTTGTTGTGTAAGGTTTATTGAGATTTGAATGAATCTTTATTTCAAAAAAAAAAAAACTTTGTTACCATGGATATCATAAACAAATATGTTCTCATTCAGCACAAGATGATCTCCACCTACCATGGATATCATAATCTAATATGATCTCATTCGGCACATGATGATCTCTACCCACTTACTTGTAAGTGATGAAAGGAACATGTGCAAACTCCCACATTAGAGCTTGTTGTACCTCAATTATATCATGGTTAATGTCATTGACTACTATCAGTAACACTAGCAGTCATTCCATCATTGCAATCATCTTATTTTCCACCACCATCACATTCTCAAAATACTATTGGCAGGTGAATAAGTGAGTGGGGTACATCCCATGACTCAACCATTAGTATCTTCAAAACATGGTATTACTCTTCCTCTTCAAGACATGCATGAAACATTCTAGTGGAGCTTTGAACTCTTTTGATAACTTGAAGTGGTATCGAGGATACATGCCCGAACTCTCCAACGCATACATATCGGCTCTCTTGCTACAAAATCCAACATATCCAAATCCTCCTTGCTTCGTTATTGTTGTACGAATTCCGTGGAGGCCAATAGTAAGAGGGAACCCTTTGTCTTTCCTCCTTCCATTAAAATAAGGTATAAAATTGGAAACATATTGGATATGTGTTGCCTTCTTTCTCATTTCATTTATTATAATCTTTTCACCATAAGAGATTTTTTTCCCAAGGGTATGCCCGCTACCTTTACCACTAGTCTTGGATCTCTTCGCTTGTAGATGTGTCGATATTTTAATTCCCTTCCATTTTAGGTTTCCAACTCCTTATTCTCTTCTCCTCGGACCTCTTGAGTGTGAACTTGCAGAGATAGCATTTCCAACTCCTCTTTGTTAGATTAATTCTCTAAATGATATCATATAGTATATGATCAATGTATGTTGGTCCAATTGCTAAAGGATGTGATGTTTCACATATAGCATTTTCTCTTTTCACACATATTGATGGATAGTTGTGATGGTTCAGAAAATTGCTATTTAAGTCTCATGTTGGTCCCCAAGTCCACAAACAATTTGATTTTACTCATACACCATCTAGAGACAGATAAAGAGTGGGGGGACTTGCAAGATCAAAGAGTTTGGATCTTCAAAGGTACTTGTTTAAGGAAAGCAATGGCTGGAGGTAAGTGATCTCATTTCCGCGTTATTAATGCTCTCTTTTTTGACGGAATGCGTTATTAATGCTTGAAAGAGGAAAGTACAAAAATATACCCGCCAATGACCTTTTATCCCAAAAACATACCCGCTGTCAACTTTATTACCATGTACATACTTGGTAATAGGTCAATATCCCATAAACCATAAGTTTCAGTTAAAAATCTTAACATGATCCATTTAACAAATTACAAAGACCAAAGTATCCTTTTTATTTCGTCTTCCTCATGAGTCCACACAGTACATTTGAAATTGACATTTTTCCAGAAATATGAGTTCATTAACTATCCATACAACCGGGTATATGAGTAAATGGGGTATAAAAGTGAAGTCAAAGATGAAAAATGAAACTTATTTTGTACTAAATCTCTTCATCCAGCCACCACTTAGTTATTGCAACGATTCCTTTTCATTTTGTGTGCTGGTGCGTGCCACAATTTTTTACAAGGTTCAATCATTGCCAATCTGTTTGGTTTGCTAGAAAATCGAATTGTTTTGGAGATTTTCTTATTTACTTTCTCAACTCTATGCATAATTTTATTTCCCTTTTCTGGGTGGATTACGTGATTCCAAAAGGAGTTTTTTTGTTATCTGGAACATTATAATCTTGTTAAATTTATATTTTCTATCAATGAGTTGATTGTGGTTTGAAAGGTAATTATAGTATATGACTTTGTTCTTGAAAGATCGGATTGAGATTTTGGTTGATTCATGAATTTTAAGCAGTTAATATGAAGCCAAAGTTGTTCAGAGTTATACAAATCGGAGAACCATTGTTTTAGAAGTTATGGATTCTGAATTTGGAGTTTGTGATTGTGAAAGTAACTGTATGGCCGGTTAATGAACTCATATTTGGGGGGGGGGGGGGGGGGGGCGGGAAGTCAATTTCAAATGTACTGTACAGACTCTATGAGGAAGAAGAAATAAAAAATCAAGGGTGATTTGGTCCTTGTACTTTGTTATATTGATTCCGTTAATTTTTTTTTAATGGAAACTTATAGTTTTGGGGATATTGATCTTTTACCAGGTATGTACATGATAACAAAGTTGACAGGGGGTATATTTTTGGGATAAAAGGTCACTAGCGGGTATATTTTTGTACTTTCCCCATGCTTGAAACATGTTTGTTTGACAACATGGTTAAGTGCTTACACTCTTTTGACATCCTAATGTAATTAAATAGATACATCAAAAAGAGAATAATGTAGTCATTTCAATGTAATTACATCACCATCTTACCCTCAAATGACATTCCCAAATTATAATTTCAGGTTCTAATAAGAATTTGATTGATATCTATTTTTCTTGTAAAAAAAGGAATATGATAGGAAAATAGTAACTTGTTCATCTATAAATATTATACGACATTATGTTGAGTACATATGTTTCAATGTTTATTTATAACACTTAAAATCTAAAATGTGCGGTAGAAATTAATTTTTAACAAACACCCTTTCCTTGGATAAGATTTGTCTTCTAAAGTTTTATACACAAATTCAAATATTTGAGATTCACATTTGCCTATGAAAGAGATGTATTCGACCCAAATTCAGATATGATAGGTTCAAGACAATTATATACAATTACATACTTCATAACATATTGTCTAAATTTTAACCAAATTATGTGATGTCGTGTATGGATAACCATTGTCATCTAGTTCTGAAAGTTTCCCCGCTTTATTTTTCAAAACTAAATTCAGGCTCCAACTAGTTATATAAAGCTGAAGTTGAAGTCTTTTACTAGTGAGAGAATCATTTCTCTGAACAATATAACTCCATTTGATAGGTAAATACAAAGCCTACTCTACTTATCTTCTTATTTACTCATGAAACGAAAATTTTCACATCTCTCTTGGAATGTACTTTGAACAAGTTATTCTTGTTTTCTTACACAACCTTTTATAGTTATAGTGTATTCTAGTGCCCCAAGATTCAATACCATCAACCCAATGTAACTCATCCTTTTACGTCCATGAACCTCATAGATTATTTTTCCGATAAATTTAGTACAAATCAAAGAAATTATAGCAATAGTTATAATATATGTCATGGTTTTTTTTATCGAGAGAATAATGTTATCCTTTAAAATTCGGTTTAAGATGTATAACTTCATTTGAATGTTTAAGTAATTGGTTTATAAAATAATAATGGAAATAAGAGATGTGATGTTAGGAACCCGACACTTAGGTCGCTTGTTATTCAACCCACGGGTGTCTCATATACTCTCCAAAATTATTATTTTGCGGTGAAATAAAACTTATCCAGTCTAAGTAATCGGTTGAACTCACCCTTATTGCATGATATTTTCGATTGGATGATGACTTAAGAGAGAGAATGAGGATTTGAGAGAGAAGATTAAAGTACGAGGAAAGAAAGATAGGTCTAGTATATTTTATAAGATTTTTTTCTTAAAACTTGCTTTCATTTATTTAATTTTAAAAAGATAATAAGTGGCAAAGCCAACGATCAAATTTTCAAATGCCATCACCATTGAGAAAATCGGTAAAGAGTAGCATCAAGGGTAGAGGACTGGTGTTGGAGCGAGCCTATGATATCAGAGGCTACAGTTGGAGCAAAAGTAGGTGTCTATGATGTTTTCCTTTGATATCGAATTCGAAGGTAAAGGAATAACATTAGGCAGAGGTCGAGGAAAAACCAGAAGTTTGCCTCTAATATCAGAGGTGGAGTTCGGTTTCCAAGGCTACACTATATATGCTCCAAGCGAGTTAAAAAATTGTTTAAAGCTATTGATCAAAAGAAGCCATACAAAAATTAGAGGATTGTTACCATTTAGTGCAAAAGTTCAACGTAACAATGAGTTATGTTACATTTTAAATTTAATCAAAAATAAAAATATTGAACGTCTCCTTTTGAAAACAAATTTTAGAGGCTATTGATTTTTTTAAACAAGTCGAATAAATTTTATTCAGTAACTAGTGCCGATAACTCTAACATAGATAGAGGGTCGAGGACCCTGAGTTCCAAAATATAGTTTCGGACCTCCGCTGCGGAGTAAGTGTACATTCTTGACCCGTATAACTGATCTACTTTGTATCATAGACACACCATGGGCATTAAAATAGGATACAAGACCAAAAATCAAAGACACATACTGCCACCAACTCGAGATTTCCTGGAGTATATTCCGGACCTGCTAGTATGCCTTGTGGAAGACTGTATGGATGTCTACTCAGGAGACTGATAGCTGGTCGTGTCCTCCGGAACAGGTGGGAGTGTCCTGCCCGATGAGGAGGGGCCGAGACTTGTTGGATTGGGATGATGTGGGATATTATGTCATCCTACTGACCAACATCCCCTCTAACAACTCATGACTCATGGAAAGGTTGTTGAGCAGTCCTCACCTGAGTTAGAGTATCAATATCTATGCTGGTCATCCTAGTCCTTCAATCCATCGCTGACGGGCCTAGAGCTATTTTGTCGGAATATGTCTCAATTTCTCCTTCGGCCTCCAACATAGATCCTTGTATCGCCGCCACTGACTCTTATCTCAGATTAAGAGGATCAGAATCATGCATGAGTATGGCTTCCTATTATTTTAGTTGAATTGCTACCAGAGATATTCCATTCTTCGGCTCTTCCGATCGGTACAGTGGACATCGACATCGATTATAGGAAAAGCCGACGAGGTGAGATGAGGGGAGGGGAGGGATACATGCAATGAGATTGTACATTGAGAATAAGCCGACTAGGTGGGATGGGGGGGGGGGGGGGGGGGGGGAGGGATACATGCACTGAGATCATAGATGGAGAATAAATAATGTTGACAACCACTATGGACTAACGGTGCCTATTCTAACCCTAAACGTATGGCTCACACTATTTTTTCAGTGGCTAGTGCTAGTTTGGTCCACTAAAATACACTCAAAACTATATAAAAAAGTATGTAAGAGATAAAGAATAACTTGATCAAAGTATAAGCCGAGAGAAGATAAACTCTTTCAAAACTATTGCAATCAGAAGAGGTATTCAAAAAGGTTCATTTTGTAAAAAAAGAAAGAAAGTAGATTTGGCTTTATATATCTATTAGGTGGAGTTGTATTGTTCAGAGAATAGAGAAATGATTCTTTCACCAATAGTACGCTTCAACTTCAGTTCTATATAAGTAGTTAGAGCACGGATTTAGTTTCTAAAAAAATATTTTTGTGTGAAAATATTCAAAAGTCGACGGCAATAGGTATCCATACAGAACATTACATATAAGCTAACATAATTTTGTGGAAATCTGAACAATTTGTTGGGAAGTGTGTAATTGTCTAGAATTATCTTGAATTTATCACATACGAATTTGGCATGACTGCATCTCTCTTTTATGGCTAAATATGAATCCTAAATATTTGAATTTATGTATAGAGTTTTATAAGATAAATTATATCCATCGAAAGCTTCATTGTTAAGAATTAATCTTCACCGTTTGCTTCATATTTTATAGGGTAAATTACAAATACATACCCCATACTTTACACGATTAACCGATACCTACCCCAATCTTTTTTTGTAACCGATACCTACTCAATTGTTACCGAAATATAACAGATAGCCCATTCCGTTAGACTGCCGTGACTGAAATGCTCACGTGATGCGCACATGGTCGAGCAACTTTCAGAATATGGCCAAAATGCCCTTGTTTCCTTTCTTCAACCTTAAGAATCACTCACGACCTAAGCAGAAGAGGGGAATGGCTGGGTCAGTGGTAGTTGCGCGAGGTCAGAGGGAGAAGACGATGTCAAGCGTTGCTATTGTGGTCTCCCAGCTCCGATTAGGACGTCGAAGACCATGGACAACCCTGGTAGGAGATTTTCCGGATGCGCGAGGTACCAGGTAAGGTTTAAAACTCAGATGACCTAATTTTGATTTGTAGGGTTTCTACATTTTCCTATATTTCTTGGTTGGCAGTCATATGGAAATTGGGGCTGTAGAAACTGTGTATGAACAAGATTTGGTTTTCAATTTCAGAGTTCCCAAAAATGCAAATTTTTCAAGTGGATTGATGCTCCAACTTGTGATGCTGGGAGGGTGATGTTGCCTGGTTTGTATGCACGAATCAGTGCAATGGAGGGCACTATCAGGAGCTTGGATGAAGAAAATTTGAAGCTACATAAGGATTTAGGTGAAATGTCAAGAAAAAACACAAGTCTGGAAATGGAAATTCGAGGAAAGAATGCAGGTATTGAAGAGCTGGAGCTGGAGATTGTTGGACTCCTTACTGAAAAAGCTGAGTTGGAAATGAAGAATGCAACAATTGAGAAGGAGATAGTTGAATTGGAGAAGAAGATGAAAGGAAAATCAATTATTGTTAACTGTCTATGTATGTTGATATGCATTTGTGTAGCCTATAATGTAAAAAAGTTTGGTTAAATCAATGAAATTGTCAAAAAGTTTGTAAATTTGAATTGTGTATGTTAATTGTTAGTTGGTAAGATTTTGCAAAGTAGAGGTGAATTGTGTATGTTAATTGTTAGTTGGTAAGATGAATGAGAGGGTACAATTTTGCAAAGTAGAGGGTAACATTTTGCAAAGTTATCTCAAGAATATAGAGTAGTCTCTTGTGTTTTCATAATTTTGCTGCATAAGTAAAGGGTAAAATTTTGCTGCATAATTATGTTAATTTTGCTGCATAATTGTGCATCAAACTGATGCAAAATTGTGCATGTGTGTGATGAACAATTGTGCATCAGACTGATGTAAAATTTGGCATCTGTTTGATGCAAGTTGTTGCATTATTTTCCTGTACACATCAACTGTACTGAACAGTAAAGGCACATACACTTGAAATGAAGTTCAAATTCATCACAAAATTCAGTACAGAAATTCATCTCAAATCCATCACACATTCATCTCAAATCCATTCGGTACACAGAAACCATAAAATAACCTAATCAAAGTTGGTGGAATATTGTTGGAGTCTTAAAGGAACCATAAAGGTTCCATTTACCTAGACAAAAGGGCACCACTTGTGCCAACATTCAGAATCTTTCCCACAAAAAAGACACATTGTCATAACCCTTGGGACCACATCAAAAAACCCTAAATAATTATCTAAGGCAACCATTTGTTGAGGGAAGTTGGTTGTGAGCTGCTCCTCCCTCTTCCAGATCTGCCTCTACCTCTCTCAACTCTTCCTTGAGCTCTGCCTCTCTCAGCTCTTCCTTCACCTCTCCCTCTACCTCTGTCAGCTCTCCCTCTACCTCTCCATGTGGCTGTAGCAGACCCAGCAAAGAAACTTCTTCCTTCAACTCCTCCCGCTGAGGTGAATGGTGGCTGCAAAAGTAGTAGTTCAGGTTAGTTACGTAGTGGCTATATTGAATTGTAATGCCTTGAACAAATAATTGAAGGTCAGCTCCCATGTATACCTGATGGGCTTGGATTCTAAGGTTGAGTTCTTGTTGTGCTAGACTTATAGCTGGTTCTGGAGTTGGTTGAGGGGTACGGGCATGCACTCTTCGAAGAGCTTCTTGCCTCTTAGCTTCAATCTCCTCTTGATTGCAAGTATTCCTTCTTTTCTGCATCCTTTTAGATATATTATCTTGTCTGCGCTTCTGGACCTCATTGAACTCCTCAGGAGTTTTGAAATGTTGATTCTTGCCCTATGAAACAAACAAACAATTATTAGTAACACTAATTGATACATGGGATAAAAATCTTATTAGTAAACAAACCTTGGACTGCTCAGTTCCTGGCTGCCTTTCCTTTCTTTGTGTTGATGTCTCACTATGATCCTTAGCAGTACATGTTCTCCTGTTGTGACCCTTCCCTTTGCATTTACCACATGTCATCTGAGTACTTTTCCTTTGGGCTTTGTATTGGTTCTCTGCCCTCTCACCAGCACTTTCCTTTCTGTTTTTCTTAGGTCTACCCGGAGGTTTGTGGACTATAAGTGGATGTATTTTTAGGTACCCTAAATTCCGAGGCCAGTCTTCCCTACTAGGCACTGGTCTAATGTAAGCAGAATATATATCTTTGAAAGTGCTGACATGGTAGTATTTGTACACGTATTTGTTCAGGATATCCCTAAGAAAAGTGATACATGACATGGCATGGATGCAAGGCAAACCATTCAACTGGAATTCTAAACAAGTACAGGTTTGAGTTTTCAAATCCACTGCAAATGACTTCCCATATAGTGTGACCTCAAAGACACCATCCCCACTACCTTGTAGTTTGCATTCCCTAGCTTGATCCTTAAGTTTCTCTAGGTCTTTAACTATGGCTTTACAGACTAACCCATCATACCCATCAAACAAACAGTGCCTCCTATAGAAAGACCCATTAACTGTTTCCTAAGCTCTTCTAATAGTTCAAGGATAGGCATCTCCCTAGCATCTCTGATCCAGCTATTGAAAGACTCAGACAAGCTATACTTGGACACTTGTACAAGCTCTGGTTGTGTAGAATAGCTTGCACCAGCCTGTTGGGTCTTTGTCCTTCAGCCACTCGTAGGTAGCTTGATCCAGTTTGCGTAATTTCTCCATCCTCTCTTCCAGTTGTGTTGTTGAGGTAGCCTTGGAACAAGACCACACTGTTGACTTCAGCTCCTCACCTCTAAAGACCGTTTGGAAGTTGTCCACCAAATGTCGAACACAGAATCGATGTTCGACATCATGCATCCAATCTTTGAAGAGCTCCACCAGACCCTGCATTAACATGTGATAAAACACACTGTAAGTATACATTGAAGAACTTGGCTACAACTTAAAATGTCATTTTGAAATACCTTTTGTTTATCAGATAGGAAGACCCAACCACGAACTTCATTTGTACCATAATCTTCAAAGAACTGCTCTAAAAACCACTTCCATGAGGATTTGTTTTCCTGCTCCACTACAGCAAAAGCCAGAGGGAACATCATCTTGTTCCCATCCCAGCCTACTGCACTCATCATTATTCCACCAAAATCACCCTTCAAATGACACCCATCAATGCCTACGATGGGTCTACAGCCACTGAGGAAGCCCCTCTTCTGTGCCCCATACCTGATGTAGATCCTCTTGAAGTGTGGTTTACATTCTGTCTCACCATGTGTGTAGAGGTGTTCAATTTCCACCTTAGTTCTGCTGTTTGCATTGGTTTGATGTACCTAAAATAGGGAGATGTGTGTGTTAATAGGGTATGGGACATATAACCTATTAGGTAATGAAGGACAGAAAATGCTACTTTTCTTACCATATGGCAGTATGTGTAAAGATCCTCATACTGCTTCGCCTCCCCCCCCCCCCCCCCCCCCCCAAGTATTTCCCTCGCTCTCCAAATAGTCCTATACGCTTGTTGTACATGTACGTTCACTTTAAGTGTGTTGAGGATCTTGGCTTGCATTTCTTTCCCCTTCATGTTAGGGCATGTCATCACATCACTGAGGAACCTGTAACAAACATAAGTGGGACACAATTAGTAGGCATTCTAAATTAAAGATTTCAACTTCAAAAACACATATACCTGAGTGCAAGGAAGTCAATTGTGCATTGTCTGATGCATTGTGTTCCTCCACAATTGTGCCTAGGCATCCAAGTCTTGATCTCAAACAATGTGGTGTCCCTGTCCATACTTGCATAGCAATAGAAATGGTAGTCCTCTACTTTGCAAAAAATCCCCACCTTAGTTGGTTCGTTCCTTGAGAAATTGTAATCAAAGCCATGCTCCACATCATAGGCTTTGAGTACTAGCCTACAAACTTTTTCATTTGCAAAAGTTGAGTAAATCCCTAATTCAACATCCCTCATTTCAGAGTCCTCATTCCAAGTTGGTTTCCATCCCCTATACCTTCTAGGGGTTGGTTCTTCCTCTTCTTCATCTGGATCCACAAAATTCTCAGGAAACTGGAATCCAGGTTCTTCTCTAGCTTCTGCCCCATCCTCTGCTCCAGTTTGTGCTCCATCTTGTGCTCCATCTTGTGTTCCATCTTGTGTTCCATCTTATGCTCCATCTTCTGCTCCAGCTCCAGCTTCTGCTCCATCTTCGACTTCATCACCACCCCAAAACTGATTCTCCACATCTTCTTCAACCATAGCTTGTTTCCCTTTCCTAATCCTTTCAGACTCTGCTCTTCTCGATTTCTCCATTTCCTCAGTCAGCCAATCTTCCTCTTCGTCACTCTCAACCATAGCTTCTGTTTGGGATTGAGAAAGAGGTACAGGTTGTTTGTGGTTTTGAGACTCAGGTTCTTGGGGTATCTCAGACTCAGGTTCAGGTTGTTGGGGTATCTCACACTCAAGTTCAAGTTCGTTCTCACTATCTGAATCACTCTCAGTTTCATGATCTGAGTCAATTGAGTGAACCACACACACTTGACGCATATCAGCTTTCCCTTTCATCTGCATTCTTTTAAATTTGGTAGCAGACACATATAACCTAGGCTTAACCACACACTTCTCTAATGGTTTAAATCTATGCTCTATATCACCCACTATTGAGTACAAACATTTTCCCCTTGGGCTTACTATTCGAACTGGCTCTATACTTGGACCAACATGTATTCTCACTATAACAGTTTCAGGGAATATTGAGAATATTACATCTAATTCCTGATCATCCTCTATAATCTTAAACCATGGGTCACTCCATTTATGTTCCCCAATACGTTCAGTTGGCACATTCCAGAACATTGGGGAATTAGGCGGACATCCTAGTTGGGCTACAGTCAGTTGAAACCTAAAGAATGGACACATATCCTGAGGAAGAATCACCATTTCAGTGCTGCCTCCCTCATATTGTGTCCAATTATCTGTGAATTCCCCATTATAGTGAAACTCAAATATTCTTCTTATGACTTCAGGCTGAGGATAGTTAAACGCATAAACACAAAACAACAAACATAATTTCAGCTACTTTATGCTACAAATAAACACGAAAACACAGAAGCCCTAATTTTTATGCTACAAATTAGAAGAAACCCTAATTTTTTTCCCACAACATCGATGAAAATTCTCTAATTCGAACCCCCAAATTTCATGCCAAAGCCCTACATTTGTCTACCCAAATACCACATTTTTCTGATGCAAATCAGAATCAAACCCTAAATTTTCCCACACACAAAGTCGCATACCAGAATGTAAAACCTAATAAAAGCTCAACTATATACAGGTTTGAGAAACTTACTTCTTCTTCTTCAACTTCGAAACCTTCATCGTCATAGTAGTCGTACCCCTCACTCTCTGACTCTGACACAAAAACCATTGCAGTAGCTCAGCTCCTCGTCTCCGACAACAACGCTGCTTCCTCGACCTTCAAATCATAGCTTCAGAACTCGGTTCCTCCTCTCCTCAGCGAGCTTCAATCGTAGCTTCAGACCTGCGACTCTTCGTCTCCTCTTCTCTCTCTACCTTCAGACGCGCACAAATGGAACCCAAGGTCTTTCCCTCTTCTCTTCAACGTTTATTTGTTCTGTTTACAATTTTTTAACCCGAGGGTATTTCTGTCTTTCCATCTTTCCCTGTCACGATAGTCTAACGGAATGGGCTATCTGTTATATTTCGGTAACAATTGAGTAGGTATCGGTTACAGAAAAAGATTGGGGTAGGTATCAGTTAATCTTGTAAAGTATGAGGTATGTATTTGTAATTTACCATATTTTATATGATATAAATGTTAGTTATATGCCCTAGTTCAATCTCAATTTTGTCTGACATTATCATTTATTAATACAATAACATTTTTATTATCATTTTGTGAAATGTTAATTACATGAATAATCAATTTTTTCTAAGATCGTCAAGTATGTGACTTGATAATAAAACTCTTAGATGAATAAAGAATATTATTCATTGATTCCTAATTTTTTTACAATATACTAAGACTAGTATGACATTTACTGATGATCATGTTTCGGTGATCATGCATATGAGATATGAAGTCAAATTATAGATATTGTTTGGAGAAATAGTATTGGATGGCCCGCTTGAGAATACTACATAGGAATTGTGATAAATATTTCTCAGTATCGCAATATGGCTTAAATCCTTTAACATTGTAGTCATAATGGAATTCTACATTGATATAGAATTCCATTATGACAAATATAATAAATATATTGTAGTCATAATGGAATTCTATATTGATATATATTGTAGTCGCTGTATGTATATTGATATGATAAATATAATAAATATATTTTAGTCTAAATTATTATTTAAATATAATGGTTATTTAAAATAATAATTTATTTTAAGGATCTTTGTAAGTACCCTCAGGTGAGTTTCTCTCAAACATAGGGTTTTTAAAGTTCCGTCGCAGCTTTGCGTGCGGAGGAGAGCGCCAACAACACAAGGTCCGAAAGTAAGTGATCAATTTAGTAGGGAGACGAGGTGGTGAAGGCTGAACTATTACAGGATTCAATTGCAGAGTAGGGTTTTTGGTGATTCCGGATGTAGAATTGGCAGATGGGTTTTGGAGATTTACTGCAGAAGTAAATAGATGTGGGGATTTTTGTAGCCCATCTTGTCCGGGGTTCGTGCCGGTAGGGACGCGAGGCAGTTAGGGTTGAAGGTTTGGGGGTTTCAATTGTTTTGGTGATTTGGAGTTTTTGCTGCATAATTGGAAGGTGGGTTTTGCACTCTGATCCGGTTTTGAGGAAAAGGTAGAGGACACGACATCAGGAGACGCGTTCATCAGGAGGTTGGAGTGATCGAGGGAAATGGAGGAGATTCAGGAACGATTGAAGGGGGTGGTGATCGACAATGACGACGAATAAACCTGCATACTAAAGGACTTACTAAATCAAAGAGGGGATAAGTATGCCATCTGTTTGGTGGACAAAGTGTCATCAGAGATAGTCAGTATTGAAGAACGCGTGAAATGCTAAAGGCTTGGTGACTCAAACCATGGCCCCAATAATTACTGGATTTTTCTTTACCAACGAGCAAGACAGACAAAAAGTTCTCGAGATGGAACCATGAAGTTTCAATAAAGAACTCATGGCCTTCTCAAAATACATTGCAGAACACAACATACATGACGTCCGATTTGATACAACAACATTGTGGGTTCATGCATCCAATTTACCTTTCAAGGTGTTAAACCAAGTCATAGGTGAAATTATAAGGAACAAGTTGGGGTAAATTTGTGGAAGTTGATTGTGATGAAGATAGGCGAGCTAGAGAAGATTATATTCGAATAAGGGCAGAATGGCTCATCGAGAAACTTCTGAAGAACAGAGTTACGATCACACTAGGAGATAACTTGATTATCATGGTAGTTCGATTGTAGTATGAACTGTTACCTGATTCTTGTTTCGGTTGTGGTAAAGGGGGACACTTGGATCGTGAATGCACCGTAGAAGAAGTTGACGAGAAAAAGAGAGAGAAAAGATATGAGGTGCATATGAACACTGAGCCGCCAATGATACATGAATGTGGTTAGTATAGGGAAAGAGAGGAGTACTAGGACGAGTAGAGATCCCAGAGAATAAAGGACAAGATATAGGCAGGGTAGAAGGAAGAGGGATGCAAATAAAGAGGCTGGATTCTCCAATTGGTGAGTGGGCGAGAAAGGGGGCAGGAATGATAGTGAAGAAATTAGTCCTCCGGTATAAACTGGAGATGAAACACCGACAAGGGGAGGAGGAAAGTTGGAGGTTAGGAAGGGGGGCAAAGATGGATGAGGATGGACAATCAAGGGGAGGGATGGCGACGACACAACAAAAGAAGCAGCATTAGGGGATGAGACACACTTAAGAGGCAGTCAGGGAGGCTGTTCATGAGCACCCGACTAGACAGAATAAATGGAGTAAGAGGGAGCATATGCTAACTGTGCACAATCGGTCAAATACTATAGATGGAATAAATGGAAGTTATGTTATGGAATTACAGCTGATGGATTGGACGAGTACCTGAAGATAGGCGAAACCACGGCTTTGCAATGTTTGAGAAAATTTGGCAGGGGAATCATTACAATCTTCGGTCCTACGTACTGGCGTAAACCAACACGGATTGATATTGATTACATTTTGGCGGTTAATGAAGCGCGAGGAATCCCGAAAATGCTTGGTAGTCTTGACTGCATGAACTAGGAGTGAAAGAATTGCCCAACGGCACTGCGGGGCTCTCATTCAAGGAGGGACCACGGGAATCGACCAATTGTTGTTCTCGAGGCGGTTTCCACTTGTGACTTATGGATTTGGCACTCGTTCTTTGGCATGACGGGATCAAACAACGATTTAACAGTGCTCAACCATTCCAGACTGTTCGCGGATGTTATCAATGGTTGGCAACCACCAGTACAATATATGATAAATGGTAATCACTACACACTCCCATATTATCTTGTTGATGGATTTTACCCTCCATGGCCAGTTTTTGTGAAAACAATTCCATTAGCTCAACAACCGAAACAAAAGAAGTTTGCTGAAGTCCAAGAAGCGTGTAGGAAGGATGTGGAACGAGCATTCGGTGCACTCCAAGCTCGGTTTCACATGATCACTCGATCGAGTCGCTTGTGGATGCCCCGGGACCTTGGGTTGGTGATGAATGCATGTGTTATAATGCACAATATGATAGTCGAGGCAGAACGTCATACATACGACGACTACATTGAACCAACAGGTGAGGGTGGACCAAGTGAACCAAATTTTGAGCGAGGAAGCTTCGTCCCATCCCAGGTCATATTTGGAAACACTTAGAGGATGCAAGATGAACGCATGCATTACCAATTGAAGGACGACCTCGTCGAACACATTTGGAATAAATTTGGAGACGCTTAACTTAGTTTAATTCGCTTCGTAGTTCAAATTTCGATCGGTCATCTTGTACCAGTCCTTCTATTTTTGTGCAATTTAGTTTAATTTAATTCTTATTTTGGGAATATTTTATTCACACCGTTGGCGGCTCCTCGTTGGTAAAAAGTCATCCATTGCAAAGTGCTGGCGTTTCCCGCCGACAGTGAGCTGGCGGGGAGACAAAAACATTATTTTAATGCTCACCGCCAACAGCTCCCCGCCAGTGCCGGCGGTGAGCATTGTGGATGCTCTTAGTGCATTACGTCTGATTGTACTATGTAACGTGGTGTACAAAACTGTTACTAAAGTGATCATCAACATGATGAAAGACCTACTAACTAGGATCATATCTGAATTCCATAGTGGTTTTTAAAAGCACGACTCATAATAGACAACATTATTCTGTCAAGGGAAATTCTATACCATCTTCGAGCTAAAAGTCATAGCAATGCCGAACTCATGGAAATAAAAATAGACATGAGAAAATCATATGATTGAGTGGAGAGGGGCTTCATCGAGTCACTAATGTCTAGAATAGGATTCTCAGGGGAATGAGTTCAATTGATAATGAATTGTGTTAGGACAACGAGACTATGAGTGGCAAGTGAAGGGGGTTAGATTGGACCTCTCAGGACAAAGAGAGTAATTAGCCAAGGCGATCCACTTTCACCTTACCTATTTACTATTTGCGCCGAAGGACTATCAAGACTGATTGCAATGGGGAAGGAGAGGGGACAAACGGGGATGAGGATAATGTGAAGAGCATTAAGGGTCTCATTTTTTTTCACGGACGATAATTTTCTATTCTCAAATACTCCAGTTCAATAGGTAGAAGCATAGAAGATGATTTTGAGGGCGTATGAGGAAGCTTTAAGACAAAATATTAACTTTGAGAAGTCCTCTATTTCATTCAATCCAGACACAAGAGGTCACGACTGACAGTCGATCATCTAAGTACTGAGGATACATGAAGAAGCCAATCTAAGCTCATATTTGGGACTACCATCCCTCCTCCAAAAATAAGGTCCATGAGTTTATTATTTATAAAAAAAATTATAATTGTCATAAGGTTACAAGAATGGAATGAATTGTATCTGAGCAAAGTCGGTAAGAAGGCGTTATTAAAAGCTATCATTCAAGCCCTGCAACTTATACAATGGGAGTATACTTACTCCAACAAGATAAAGGTGATCATGAATTGGTACTGCTAGAGTCATGAGACTAAATTAGACAAAGGGATACAGTGGACAAAATGGAGGAACCTATGCGATCACAAACTCAATGGAGTTTGGGTTTCAAACATTGGCATGATTTCAATCTAATTCTCCTCGGTATGCAAGGATGGAGATTGCTTCAACAACCTGATAGTTTGGTGGATAGAGTTTTAAAAACTAAATATTACCCGAGTTTAGATTTCTTATCAACAGAACAGAGGCCTGGGTGTATCTATGTTTAGACAAGTTTGATGGCAGGGCAAAATATCGTCAAAATGGGGGTATACGGAAAGGTGGGGGACAATCATGTTATTATGATTGCAGATCCATTTTGCATTCCCACGGAGGATGGAACGAGTGAACCTTTTTAGAGGATGCAGGGCAGAGAAAGGCCAATAGTTTGATGAAAGAAGGGTAATGGAGATGGGACCGAACAAGGGTCTGGGAGATATTTTCCCACCAGGTGTAAACATCAATTTTGTCCATACCGTTGCCCTGGCGAAGGGAGTGGGCGGAGTGGTACTAGTGGGGAAGTAAGGACGGAATGTATTAAGTTAGAGACATCTACCGTTTAATTCAGAGGAGGAACGTCCGTTGGGACCCAGAGGAAATAACCATTTTTTAGCGAAAGATGTGGACGATCAAAGTGCCTCCAAAGGTGAAGCACCTGGAAGGTGATCAAAGGAAATCTACCCACGATCGTTAATTTGAGAGGGAGATGGGTCCAAATTCCGTTTGACTGTGGTGTGTGAGGTGTCAGAAACTGATGATCATATCTTATTTCGTTGCAAAGAGATAAGGGGTTTATGGAGACATGAAGGAATTCGGCCACCAAAGCTAAATCAAGACATCAAATCGTGGTTCCAAATAACCTGCAATTCCGTCTCGGAGGGGACGACGGAGAGGGGAACGGTTATGTGGCGGGAGAGTTGGTGTTCTTGCAACATACGAGTGTTGCGGCAAAAAATTCGCACGATATAGTCTATTCGAGAGGCTGCAACTGGACCTCTCCGAGACTGGTCTTAAGCTCAACAAATGTAAGGGGATAGTAATGACGAACGGAGAGAGAGAGAAAGAACTTGGAGTAGGCCAAGAGAGGGTGAAGAAAAAATAAATGTGGATGGAGCCATGCTTGAAGAGGCCCTATGATATGCATGGAAGTCGATGAAAATGCTCAAAAAACCAAGGGATAAATATAGTTCCTAAGCATGTACTTTATCTTAACTAGGTGTGAGCACCGCGCGATGCGCGATATATTATTAGATAAATTATACGCTTTCTATAGGTCAATCCAGGCTCAAATAATTGAGAAAAATCGAACCTAAAAAACAATACATGAAAGTAAGTGAAATAAAATATCGGAGAGTTTAAAATGTAGTACATTTTAATTTTTTGTACCACGGTCTAACAATCACAACATGCCAATTAGTTATTTTGGGCCATATTTATTGACGGTAAAGATAAAATCGATAACTGAATGTACGTTCAACAATCATATTACAATAGTACTACTTTAAGTTTTTGTCGACACTATTGGATAAACTCATAAAACTTAAGGCACCCTCAAGTTTGTAGTAACCATACAACTATACTGACTGTAGCGACATAATTTACTATTGCTCTTCTGTCATGACTCATGAGACAACTTATTTTAACACTGTTGATGAAAACCGCCCACATTTTATCCAGATTAAACACTTGAAATAAAAGTATTGATATTCCATTACGTATCAAAACAAATATGTAAACCATCTAGTTCTTAACAATCAACAAAGGTTATTATTTGTTAGTAAGCATAATTATAGTCTAATCAATAAATACTACAAATTGCAAAAATCGAGAAGCATAATCACAATCTAATCATTAACTACTACAAATTGCAAGATAGTGTGAAAAAAACTCGGTTTTAATTCAATCGGAGATGAATAGCAAGCATTGCTAACACTCATGCATACATGTGGCATACACTTAAAGCATCGATCATCTGCATATGCAAGAAGGCTCGCCATTTTGTAACAAAGCTCTTCAGTTCAATTTGGTTACCGTAGAATAGGCTTGCATTTCAGTCAACTCAATTGTGAAGTGTTAGTTGAGCAAGCTTCGGGTCACCAATCTTCACAAAAAAATGGATAGCCTCTATAGTTTTGTCCTTCTTTGACTCACTGAGAGAAATCTTGCATCAAAATATTGAACAACCACTACCATTTTTAGTTATACTATTAATCAATTAACAGAAATTGTTAACAAAGGTAAAAATTAAAATCGCAATTAATATAAGTTTGTATAAAAAGGACAAGTATAATAAATAAATAAAAAGCAGTAGATGAATGCAAATGCAGAATTAAAATCACAAAACTGGTGCAATCTGGTTGAACACCTGAATGCAAACTGTATGCAGAATTCAAGTCTCTGGTTCTTCCCATTTTCTAAGTACGTAGTCCAACTCCCAATATAAGTAGAAAACATCAAAACCTATCAATGCTTGGACACCTAAATTTGGCTCAAAACCGTCAAACACATGAAACTAAATTACCCAATCAATGGCGTGTGCAACGGAAAGACCAGAGACTTGAACAAAAAAACACATATGCATAGCATCGCAGACTCACAAATCACGCACCATATACCATTCCAAAATCAAAATCATAGAAATCTAGAAGTTAGGTAAGAACTTACGGAGAGGAAATCAGAGATGATCGGAGCCGAACTATTATACAGAACCGGATGACCCGAAACTCTTCCTCTTCTTCATCCGCCTTCGTGGCTCGTCCATTCCCATGTCAATTTCAACATCTCTTATCAAATCCATCGATCCACGAACAGTACTCGGGTGAAACTCTCTATCTGAGTTGAACTCGTTTCTATTGACTTCTACTTATGACAATCGCAATCAGAATCGGCCCTAATATAGCAGAAACGCATCAGATATGAATTGAGAGAAGGGAAAAACGAAACGGCCGAGCATTGAAAGTAATTGAAACCTAGGACCTAATTAAGAGGGCTTAGAGGGATTAGCACCATTGAGGACAGTTTAATTGCACATTGATAGAAGGATAACAACATGAAGAGTTTAGGACTCGTAACAGACGAACGCCAAACTGAAAAAGGAAGAGGGAGCCGAGTTCGAACAAACTTAGAGCATCCACAACCGTGAGATGTTAATCCCACGCTAATCCAATGCCACACCAATGTCTGGGCTGCAGAACCCAATGGTTGGGTAACGGTCTCGAGCCGCCAACGCCATATGTGCCGGTAGCGCTATCCATTACTTTTATTTTTATTTTTTATTCAACTTTATCCAAGCGGTTGGATATCAATTTATTTCCTTTTATTTTAAATTTTACAATCAGTCGTGTATTAGCATTAATGTCTTTTTTTTAAATTTCGGAATTAATTGAAATCTGACAAACATTAATTGGTTTTGAGTTTTGACCCACTAAAAAATTAGGGAAAAACTTATTTAATTCAAAGAAAATTAAAAATAAATTCTTTTTGAAGTGTAATGCAACCATATTTTCAAACCATCAATTATCAAATCATTTTTTGAGATTTGTAAAATATAATACTATTTTTTTAGTTTCAAGAGTAATTAATTTTTTATTTCGAAGATTAAAAATATAATAGGTTTTCAAATTTTATATTTTCATAATATATATTTTTGACACATTTTTTAAATTCCAAAAATATATTTTTTATAGCTCAATTTCATGTGCAGTCGATATTTTGAAATAAATTACATATTTATTGTATTACATTACATTTTATTTGGAAAATAAAAATAAATTAAGTATATCAATAAAATAGTAATAAAATAAAATTTTAATTTTAATTTTACCTTAGCATTTCTCCATTGCAAACAAAAAATTAATCATCACTAAAAAGTATTATCTCTTTTCCACGTGGCACTTGTTTTTCTCTCCTTAAGTGATGCTAAGATAATGCTAGAGATGTGGATGCTCTTAGAGCCAAGAAGTGAGATTGTTAGTAAGTATAGAACGCCACGTCAGCTGTTAACTTTGCTATTATATATTATAAGATTTTACGTCCTAACTATGCTTCACCAACCTCTAAAATTACACGCGTATTTTTCCACCCCACTTTTATCTAATTTGCAGGTCCTAACTATGATTGATCTTTATTTCATAAACTACCAAAAACTTATGTATTTACAAATGTAATTTTAGAGGTTGGAGTACTCAAACAAACGCATCTGTGTAGTTAGCCGAATTTCATCACCTTTATGCTAGGATCTACAATTTTTTGATAAATCACGGTTAAGAACGGGAACGAAAGGTAAAACGCGGCTAGGTCGTGAAATTGAGGCAAAATACATGATTAGGAACTATATTTGTCCCAAAAAACCAAATGTGTGATCTTATATTTTGTCATAGTCAAGAAACATACACTGTAGTATATTTCTTGACGATGACAGAATTTAAAACATCCTCTCAAACGCACACAACAGAAAAACTTGAGTTACAACAGCTACTAATCTAAGTAGTCTTTAGCCATAAGATATGTTTGGTCATATAAGGTCCTTCAAGCTCATACCCCAACTTCCTGTAGTAGTGCCTGGTTCCAACCCCAGAAATTACAGCAATTTTAGTTGATCTGTGCTCCCTTCTAGCAATCCGCTCTGCCTCCTCCATCAGAAGTGTGCCATAACCCTGTAACAAAATCAACCAAAGAAATAAACTTGATCGCTTGGCTCATCACAAGGAGATTAGTTCAGATTGACCATAATTAAAATTAAATTACCTGGTGTTGCAGTTTGTCAGCATCCCGCCCATGAACTGGAACAGCAGTTCCATAAACATGAAGTTCACGAACAATGGAGCACTTCCCTATGAGTTCAGGACATGTGGTGTTTCTGCCACATTTTCTCAAACGCAACAACCCAACAAGTATATCCTATTCTCGAGGCGGCGAACAAAAAGAATGAGTTATACAACATTTCAGTAAGTGCAAGCTGTATCAACAAGAAAATCATTACAAAATACAATGGCAAAAAAGTATCTTCTATTGCATTTTGTGTCAAATTGTTTAAAAATGACAATTTTGCCCTTAAAAAGTACATTAAGAAAACAAAAGGTCCAGAATTTGATTAACTTGATTAGATTAGTATAATGAAAAATCTAATAATTATGTGTTTTTTTACACTTTTATTTAAAATTTCAAGGTCAAAATTGTCATTTTGGAATAAATTGACACAAAGTGCAATGATTTAAAGATAAGGGTACCAAGCTGCAATTTTTTTGACAGTACGAGGTACTTTTTGCAATTACCCCTTTAATCTATATTTTGTACATGTAATACCCATAAGTTTATGAACATCTCATCTCCTAGCAACCTGTTCTACATCTGATGCAAGAAGAGAGGAGAGAGATGCTCTAACATACCTGTTGTGTATCTTCTTATGAAAGAAATGTTTCCCAACCTTCATTAGCCATGTAATCACGCCGAACAAGCTCAACTTCTCCCGGCTTAATTTTGTGATGGATGTCGTATAATAAGAATAGATTAGACTTAAAATTCATTTTTTTTTCACTGAATGGAACACGAACAACATACATATAATCATGGCTGACCCCCCTTACTTGTATACCAGCTTCACGTGTTCTAACATCACGACATTTTCACCCCAAGTCATCCATACGAGCTAAAGCAAGCTATCGAAGGTTTCCCTTCTCAACACCGGAGGTAACCAAAGGCATAGGAATATCTCGCTGAACTCTATAAACCCGTGTCCAAGGAGGTACCATGGCCAAGATTCTTGCTACAATATCCACAAGTTGCTCTGGTGGATAATTTCTATACCTGCAAAGACGGTAAACTATCTATAATTACTAGTTTTCACTGGAACACACAACTACCTGAGAGAGACATCTATAAGATTTTCATTAAAAGCATTATCAATTTGTCAATACTTAGTACAAACTATTACCTTCAAGTTTTCCATAGCTCATACAGACCAGTTCCACGAATAACAAGCGTAGGATAAATTTTAAGCCCATCTGGTCTGAATTGAGGACTCTCAAAGAACTCCCGAAAACTTTCTAAATCTCTCTCAACACCAACATTTGGGAGATCAGGCATCAAGTGAGCAACAACCTAAAACAAAATATTGAAACTTAGTCTTTGGCAACAAGACAAATAATACTTCATTGTTTACAAGAATGATATAACATATAGGTTGGGTGTGAAACCCTGTCTACATAAGACACGGGGAAATCATTTAGAAATCTCAAGTAACTAGGAGGAGAACATATTAAGATAATAACACGGTTTTGGGATAACAAACCTTGAAACCAGCATCTTTTGCCAAGCAAAAGCAATCAGCAACAGCAGCTACCGTGTGACCTCTATTAGTGTCGCGAGCAACATCCTCATATGTGCTCTGAACTCCAATTTCCAGTCGTGTGCAACCATAAGAAAGCATTTGGCGCAAATGGGGACCAAGACAATAGTCTGGCCTCCTGACATATTCAAAAGAGACAGCGAGTTGTTTAAAAGAAGTGAAAAAAATGTCCCACAAATACAAGAATAAACCATTATGACCAATTAATAGTTTCCATTACGGAAAATTGAGGTTCCTAATACAGATATACGATAAAAGCCGTACATTCCTAATCCTCAAACCCCATAGCAAATGTCTAACGAAAACCACCATGTGGTATCATGAAGCACGGTAAGATCACTATAGTTGGTATATGGCAAGTAAGTGACACAGAATCGAAAACAATAAAAATCTTGAGTTGTCGCTTGGTGGTAGTAGTAGTAAACCTTATTGGTAACTATTTGCCGCTAGGTTGTGAAAGAAGACTTAGTTATTTCAGAAAGAATTCAGGTTAGCAGATCACTTACGGAATAATGAACAGAAGAAAATCACGTCTACCATGCAAGAGAACAATTAAATCTAACACAAATAATTCAAAAGGTAACTCACGTTTCTATGGTCATGCCTATGCATTTAGTAGCACCGTGCTCGGAGTAGGCAACTGCATCTTCAACATTGGCAGACGTGTGTCCTGACAAAGCATCATGAAGGTTCCTTATAAAGTAATCACGGTAGTCTGATGGCAATGACATGAAGGTACCACCCATCAAGATGAACTCGACCTGAGGACAGATTTTTTTCACTGGTAAGAATATGAACAGCATACACTTTAGAGATATGTATTGTGGCATCAAGCAAGCATAAAGTAAGCATACCTTATCTACACTGTGACCGAGGCGCTTCAACTGATCTATCCTGCTCCGAGCCTGAACATACGGGTTATATCTGAAATCAATGTTTAGGGTAACCATCTAAAGTATAAGAGCATAGAGTGTCACATTCAATAAAACAATATACAAACACAGTTTAACACCAAAAAACATGAGATGGGGATCCTTTTTCACATCTTTGGATAAGATCATACACTAAACTAAAATATTTGAATATGTAAACCCAAAATGTAGCTAAATCGAGTATCGTGAATCTAAAAAGATGTCATAGACTACTATTGTAAGAGGGAAAAAAACAAAGGGACAATTCTTTTGGTAGAGCCATACAATACCTTCATGTCTGACAAACCATGAAATACTCACCACAAATTGATCACCCAGTGGCTAGATAACAAGTAGTATGATTAATTAAGTTGACCATACAAAAACAATACACAATCCAATCCAAAAGAAGCTATTTCTTCAATTTTGTATGAGTATCAAAACTACTATCCTTATTCAAGCGGAAAAGCCTAAACCTTTTGAAGTGACAATGATGCAGTAATTTTTCATCTGAAGTCCAAACCATATATTTCCCACTTGTAAATGTACCATATCACAAAAGATCATTGTCAATGAAGCCATTTATAGCAGTTAATCCAACTTGTTAGGCTACAAACAAAATAACAAAGTGAATCAAATTAAAGTTTTTAAGGAATTGATAACTGGTTCTACCAACACAAAAGAATAAACACATTTACATAGAAATGCAAAGCAGAGGCTCCACCAAAACCCTACCTTGCACGAATGGCACGCATGCTGGTGGGTTCGTACTCAAAATCCGAGTCCGGTCCTCCAGGACAGTAAACGCATATATTCCCGGTCGTCGCAATGTGGGGGCACCGGTGCGGCTTCGACATGACCGCCACGACGGCGATTCCTGAAGCGGTCCGGACCGGCTTGGCGCGGAGCTTCGGTAGCAATGCGTCGCGCTCTGCCTCAGGCAGTGCCGCAATCATTTCCACGAGTTTGGGAGCACGAGACAGGCCGTACTTTCGGCACGCGGCGGACTTCAGCGCGTTGAGGTCGACGTTATGGCCATTGTGTGACAAATCGACCATGGAGTTCACGATCTCGGCGATGGCACGGACCCGCGCTTCCTCCTCCGTGAGACCGTGGGATTGGAACCCACCCCGACCTGGGCCTGGGAGCTCCCTTGAATCTGCCACAACCGCAGCCGCCATGGGAGTTGCAGAGCACAAGGAATTGGGGTTTAACAGTTGGAGACGCAGTGGAGAAGACGATGGCGTCTCAAGCGTGTTGGGGTACACGTGAGTCAGTTTGAGAAGTCACGTGCTTGTAAGTTGTAACGTACATTGACGAGCAAAACGACCAGTCGTTGGGTACCAAAACAATAATAAACCAATTATAGTAATCGAACCATGAATGAGAATGAACGGCCCAAACACCTGAAGTGTCGGTATGATATACAACCGCGAAGCAGGGGATAATACCTCACCAGAATAAAATGTCGAGGAGGAAACAGTATCTCTGGTACGTTAGTTTTCTCCTTCCTCAAGAAAGGCAAAAAAGACCTCTAAACTCGAAACCTAACGCACTGAGTTAGTACTGAGTCGCCATGGAAGGCCAGGAGGGAACTCAGCAGCCACACCTCGTGCTCGCCAACAAGATCTTCCTCCTCAGACACCCCGATGTGCCGGACATCGAGAAGGTCCGCCTCAAGGAGGAGGTCTTCGCCACCGTCAAAGCCGATGGTAACTCGCTGGTTTTCCAATCAGTGCCGACTCGTTTACTTTTGAGCTGTGCTTTCGATTATGTGTTTCGTTTATGGCTAATGGCGGTTGCAATTGGCTTGTTTAGACATGGCTCCTCTGTATGAAACCCTAGCGGCTAGCTCAGTGTTGGATATGGACCGGGGAGTGTATGATTCCATGCGAGCGAAGATCGACGAAGAAATTAAGAAGTTGGACGAGAAGTAAGTGTTCTGTATTTTTTTATTTGATTCGATTGCCCGTTTGTTTGCTGTGAAAATGGAGGAAAGTGAAATGAGGTAGACGCTTTAGTTTAGGGTTCTATTTTTTACTCGAATCATAAATGAGAAGCTCTTGAATTGTAATGTTAGTTTAGATGTGAGTTCTGAAGTTATTATTTCCAGCTTTATTTTGGTTTATGTTTATCCCTAGCTGGTAAATTGCCCAAGCCTACCTTGTGTTCATGCATGTATACTCATAAACAAAGATTCTGAGTACCCTCATTGATTGTAGTTTAGTGTTATCTGCCTGTTTTTTTTTTTGTTTAATAAGGATTGGAACATAAATTTAGCCACCTCGATCTTTCAATTTGGAACTGGTATGCTAAGTACTAGTACTGACTTGCATATGTTGGTGATTTGATTGCATTGTTCCAAAACCTGGAGCAAATGAATTAGGATGGGTTGATGTTAAATGGAAATCAAGGTGTTTATTTGCAAACTCATTGTAGGATTTAGAATATGCTTCAATGTAAAATTTATCTGCTTTTTAAATCAGAGGAAGTACAAGTTAGAAGTAACAATGTAAATGTATATTGGTGAGCTGCAGGACATTTGAGTATCAATACCTAAATTCTATTTAAGTTCGTCTGCTGTCAGTTGGATTCTCTATGTTACTGATAGCTTGTATGATTAGTCTTCTGGGAAAAGAGCTTTTGTGCAGTATAGGTAAATAGAGGGCAAAAGAAGCTAGGTAGAGATGAGGTTAGCAGGAAAAAGTAGGAGTATTGTTTGGTAAAATATTGTGTACGTACAAGCTTATGATGAGTAGTTTGTTCCACAAAAATTTAACCGGAATGAGAGTTTTAACTAAAGACATGAAATAGAATGACTGATTGTAAACTAGTATCATCCATGTTTAGTAGTTGACAACTTTCATACTCAAAGTGGTAGACCATTTCCTTCATACAGTCCATTATACATGAACAGCTGACTGTTCTGTGTTCTTCAATTCGTTTAGCCTTATAGAGAATCTCCCTAAGTAATGCCAGCCAAAAACTCCCTAATTCATCCCATCTATCTCTCAAGAGTGGAGGGTTTCGGCAGATACAGTTGTGTAGACACTTGCTATCCACACATATATACATGTCTGTGTAGAGAAGTAAATTTCACGAACAGACTCTTATTCTGTTGTCTCCACATTCAGCTTATCAGTGAAATTCTGAGTTTGATTAGGTATGAATTGAACCACAGTTGACCTTGTGTATTTTGGAGATGTTATCCATTTATTTATGGGATTCTTGTTCTACTATTTCTCGCATAACCCATCAATTTGTATGAACCTTCTCTTCTATAGTTACAATCTAGTGCTTTTAATCTTTAATATTTACTTCTAATAGTTGAAGTGCTTGTGTGGTGCTTGGTGATCAATTTCCTTATATTTAATTCAGTCTATCCATTCCCTTTGTTAAGAATTGCTGATGCTGAAGAAAACTTGGGCGAAAGTGAAGTACGAGAAGCTCATCTAGCTAAGTCCGTGTTTTACATTAAGATCGGCGACAAGGTATTCAGTTTAGCAGTGTGTAGAGCTTTGTATGATAATTCGTCTTTGTAAGTGGGCATCTAATCCCATTTCTAACTTTGGGGGCTCAGGATAAAGCACTTGAACAACTCAAAGTAACAGAAGGCAAAACAGTTGCAGTCGGGCAGAAAATGGACTTGGTGTTCTACACATTGCAACTTGGTTTCTTTTCCATGGATTTTGAACTGATTTCAAAGAGTATCGATAAAGCAAAGAGGTAATGACAAGAATTTTTCATAGTAGAGGTCTCTTTTGTAGAGCAGCATGTACATTGGGTGTTGATTTGTAATTGTTTCCATTGTAATGATAGCTTGTTTGAAGAAGGAGGTGATTGGGAAAGGAAGAACCGATTGAAGGTTTATGAAGGCTTGTATTGCATGTCTACACGGAATTTTAAGGAAGCGGCTAGTTTGTTTCTGGATTCAATTTCAACTTTCACAACTTATGAACTTTTCCCATATGACATCTTCATATTTTACTCTGTCCTCACAAGCATTATAACCTTGGATAGAGTGTCCTTGAAGCAGAAGGTATTTTTGTTGTTTTCTTTCCTTGTCTACGATTTGATGGTCTGATAATATGTTTTTTGCTGGATGATTGCATGCTATCTGGGATGTGACTAATTTTAGTTAGTATGTGGCAGGTTGTTGATGCTCCTGAAATTTTGGCAGTAATTGGAAAAATTCCACATCTTTCTGAGTTTATGAACTCCTTGTATGATTGCCAATACAAATCGTTTTTCTCTGCTTTTGGTAAGTTAATATCTTAATTATTTTTGTTCCTGATAACTGTCAAAACCTAAGCATGTGTGCATGCTTTTAATTATGTTAGTTATCTATTTATCGATATTTGTCATGGTTATCACTTCTTTTTTGGTCAGTTCCTCCTCTGCCTTGCAAATCTTGTATATTTTTCTGTTATGCAACTGGACATTGTTACAGTTATCTCTCTGATCATTTGCTTTGAACTGATTAGTTTAGTTCATAGTCTCATGTTTGTCCCATTTTTGGATTAAATTTTCAGCTGGCCTCACTGAGCAAATAAAATTGGACCGCTACTTGCAGCCACACTTCCGCTATTACATGAGGGAGGTCAGAGCTGTTGTTTATTCCCAGTTTCTGGAATCCTATAAAAGTGTTACGATTGAAGCAATGGCAAAGGCATTTGGTGTGACTGTGGACTTCATTGATGTGTAAGTGGTTTGAGACTTGAAGTTTTATTTGCAGGACCATTTTCCTTAGAATTGTATTTGGTTATAACAATTTTATTATTTTTTAACTGGATATATGTTACCCTTGTGTGTTTTCAGGGAGCTCTCCCGATTTATTGCAGCAGGAAAACTCCATTGCAAGATTGACAAAGTCAAAGGTGTTCTTGAGACTAACCGGCCTGATGCCAAGAACGCACTTTACCAGGCAACTATCAAACAAGGGGACTTCTTATTAAACCGCATCCAGAAGCTTTCTCGTGTGATCGACTTATGAAGTGGGTAGGTATTACTTTTGAGTGTTTCGAACTATGTCTTGGTGTTTGTCATTCACAGAATGAAGTACCAATTTGGTTGTACTATTTGTTTTTCAATATTACCTAGAACTCAAGAACATCAATTTAAAATATTCATAGCCCATTTTGTTTTGATCTGACTGTTGAATCTTGTTCTGGTCTAAATTGGTAGTGGATGAATTATTCAAATCGTTCTAATTAATCTGTAATATGTTTTGTCTGGACGTCAAGTATATCTAAATAGTTCCAATCTTCGGATATTTTGCGCTTAAGCTACTATGTGTCAGGGAGCATCTGCCTCACATGGCTATTTGCTATTCCTAGAAGTTGAACAATTTCAAATTTGAAATGAAACAAACATAAAATTGTCATAAAATTCAAGACAGTATCAAAGAAAATAAATAATTGAATCAGATGAAAGAAAAACAAATACTATTGATTTAATCTTTGGTTAGGTCTCAGCATAACCGGTTCGTGGATTTTTTGCTTTCCAAGATCTAGTGTGAATTTGTCAGACGGCTTGTATCTGAAAATATGGTTAAGTTGTGTTCTCTGTCACCTCCATTTGCAAGGCATGATACTTCTTGGCTTGGGCCTGAATTTCGACCGTCGCCTTTTGAATTTCTGGTCTTACCTATGCGAGCTTCCAATCAATCTGCTTGGTCGGAACCTAGGGTCGAAGGCCTTGTGGTGTCCCCACTGTGGAAGGCCCTTGATGTGTCAAACTCGTGCTTGTCCCTAAACATTCGTACAATTGATCCTTGACGAGCCTCCAACAGTGTTTTCACAGGGTTGAAGGCCTTGTGGTGTCCCCACTGTGGAGGGCCCTTGATGTGTCAAACTCGTGTTTGTCCCTAAACATTCGTACAGTTGATCCTTTGACGAGCCTCCAACAGTGTTTTCAAGCGAATTACGTGTCCTTGTAATTCAGTGTCAACCATGATTTGATCGAAGGATCTTTGCTTTGGTACATGTGATTGGACTTTGTCCAACACCCCTGAATATTCTTAACTGTCATGTTTACGATCCTTTAGTGATTCTTATAGTTCTTCTCGCTTCACTGGTTCACGTCACCCGTTCTTATGTTGACGATCTCATTGGTGACACCTTTCTAGAGAGTCGCCCCTTTCTGATCAGTCCCTATAATCAGGTCGTTATAGTGGTCCATCCATGAATGAACTAGACATTCCTCTTTTGGGACAGTCTTTTTCAACCTCTTCTTTTGAGTTCCGATACTGGATGCAGTTGAAGACGACTTAGGGGTCGAAGATGGCATCGATGTAAACCATACTCGTATGGTGTGTAAGGACTGTTTGGAGGCTCGATTCAGGGCCAACTAAATTTAGACGAATGGGTAGGTGACAACATGTATCCTCCTAAAATCCTTCATCAAAGTGTTAGGCCGATAATGATTGAGCGTCAGGCACATACTTGAAATTAGGTGGATCTCTCTTGAGAAGGTGACCAAGAAATTCGGGATCACTATTGGGGTATGTCATGAGAGGAATGAAAAATCTAACGCGAGGTGAGGAGTAAAGATGGAATATGTATATATAGACAAAATTTTGGATTTTATTTAATCGAATCGGTCACATGATCGATTATGTTTGGTTGGTTAAATTAGTTATTGGCACAATTGGGCCAACATGTATAATCTGATGGGGACTACGAATTTGTCGCTCCATGTGAGTACCCCATTATATCGCTTCAGGTATAGCCCCTAAAAAGCCTAACCGACCTTTTTTCTTTTTAATTTTTCAAGGTCGAATTGCACCAAAATAACTCTCTAATCGCCCCTACTAAATATGTAGGTCTAATTGTCAACCTATCACCAACAAACTCATATGTATCAAACAACTCCACTAAAGTCATCATGTATCTAGATAAATCTTTCGAGGCAATATGTGGATATAATAATATAAGTCGGGTTGGGTCGTGTTTCGGTGTTTTAAAATTAATTTCTATTAGAACAAATAGGTCTAATCCCATTGTGACCCCAAAACAATTAGACCCATTTTCCAGGGTCTAATTGTCACCTCTTTCCCCAATTTCTCTTTAATTAGATCGGGAATAGATTGATTCGGTATATTTCCTTTGTGGAAGGTCTAAGAGCATCTACAATGGGAATAGAACGAATCAGTCTATTTCTCATCCAATTCAATTGGATTTGTGGAAATTAGTGGGAATTAGACCCTGAATTATGGGTCTAATGTTTTGGCATCATAGTGGGAATAGACCGATGCGGTCTATTTTTGGTAAAATTATTTGAAATTCGTTAATTTTTTAATTATTATTTGAAAATTAATTACACATATTGTTCAATACTAGAACAGCTAGTAGTAATGTGCAGGTTACATGGGAATTACCAAAACGACATTGAAAATAACATTTTAAATACAAAATGAAATTACAAATGATCAATTAAAAGGAAAGGATTCATATGCGTCCACGAAGAAGCTGTGCTAGGGTTTCCCTAATGGTCAAAGACCATATTATTGTAGTCACTTCAAGTTACACACCCCAAGCCGTTAGTCACTACAATGCATCTAGCAGGGCTTGTCGTGCACGAGGATCTACCAGTTCTTACATACAAACTCGTGTTCATACTTCTCGGCGTACTCCTTCTCCGTATCGGTCATGAATTGATGGTCTGAAACACCGGTTTGGTAGATGAGCTTAAAATTTGACCAACACAAATGGAACTTCTTCACCTTCTGGTTCGTGACGACCTAATGGTGTTGACAGTTTTCGGCGGACCGCTCTATCCTTGGGGTTTGACGGGTCACGTGGGCGAGCTCCGCCCGAATGTTATTCTAAAAGGCTTCGCCGGTATGGTTGTCTTCGTGCTATGACAGTTTAATCCATGTAACTTCCTTAGGCCAATTCCACTTCTGATACATACATATCATCCTTGGTGAGGTGGATTAAGTCGGACATATAAGACCATAGATGGACTTTGCGTTCCCGGTACGAGTAGGCCGTGATAGGCCGATGTTAAGCTTGATCACAAGACCGTGGTGGATCCCTCTAATCTGGTGTTTTTGTTCGGCGTTGAGCTGGATCCCGGGACTTTGGTGGAGCCCTCAAATCGAGTGTTGTTGGTGTTGGACATTGATTCAGATGGAGATACGGAAATGTAGTTTCTTTAACGGTGAATCTCCGGTGAGAATCTACGAGGACGAAGAATCACCTATGAGACTAACCATGGTCGAAGAAACGCCGGTGACAATCTCTGGGCTCGTAGAAAATCCGGTAAGTAATGACTTTACTGAATTGCCACATGTCAACCCACGATTCGTTGGGCCTAGACCCTGCCAGGCCGGAATCTATCGAATAGACTCTGGCAGGGTCTGTCGAATCTTCGACGTCAAAACGGTGTTTACGCAGACTTGACTGTCCCCAGCTGTAAACTGAATATTCGACGTCGTAAGTTGCGATGCCACTATAGATACTCTAAGGATGGTAAAACATCCCAACCTTGACGGGGACTCGACGTTCCGTTTGGAACATGGATTTTTAAGTTCAAGATGAGGTACATGAATTTTATTGGGGACGGGACAATCCGCTCTACCTTAATAGAATTAATAAATTAGTGTTAAAGTTATAAATATTATATATTAAGCTTCTAACCTTAATAATACAATGACTCTCTAAAGCTTTTGGTTTCCTCCATTTTCATCCACTCTCTCCTCCCAATGATCCCCCGACAGTTCACCTACACCCTTCTTTCACCATGTTCTTAGACTCATTATAAACGATTTTTTTTTGCTGAACGAAAGGTGAAATTTTATTCAACTACAATCGAGTGCCCCAAGATTAGTATTCCTTGTCCACTAAATAAGAACAAATATAGAATATAAAAGTTCGCAGTTCTTTTAACAATATAACTGTTATGAACGGTATTGAGACGCCATATAGGCAATATGAAGGAAAGGTGGGGGTTGAAAAACGAAACTGGAAGTCCTGTTCAAGGTAGTGCGTACACGCTGCATCTAGGGGGAAAAGCGACCGAACTTGAATTGCATCAGTTGTAGAAGGCAAGGCTTCAACCAAGGACCATTCCCGGAGCCAGTCCTTGAAGCCAGAGGATCCTAACATTCCTCTTGGCGAGGTTTCTTACCAACCCTCGCCTAATCAGTCAAGGGCTCACCAGTAGACCCCATCTTCACTCCTCTAGTGCCAGCTCCAGCTCTATCTTTGTGCTCAAGCAGACCTGAAACTTTGGTTTCCTTGCTACTAGAGAGCTGGCCGACCACCAAATTTTTCCAGCCTGGATCGACTATCCCGACCTGGATGTTGACTCGAGGATTTGTACCCTTAAATACAATACTCGAGGATACAATCGGGCCCCTTCCCCGAGGCAATGCACCCTTAGGTACAATACTCGGGGATACAAACTCGGCTCCTAAAGGCGGGCTCCTAGGCCCATGATTCCCCCAACCAGTTGCATATGGCTTAATATTCCAATCCTTCTGGAACTCTAAAATAAAGGAGTTAAATTGTGGGGTACCTACAATTCCCCGGTCACACTCTTGGAAAACATGGTCGATCAACCCACATTGAAAACAAAAGGAAGGCAGCTTTATGTAGGTGAGGGAGACACGGACCGGTTCCAGAAATTCCATGAACCTCAACAGTAGATGTCGGTGCAGAGGGAGCTCCACGAGATGCCAAAATCTCACTTTCACCGCTCCTCCCCAATAGAGGCCCCATTGGTCACATGGGACAACAACACAAAGACCAGGTGTCGAGCCAATTGTTTCCCTCGTCGCTCGGATCCTTACCAATGGAGGGAGGCCATGGGCGTGAACCCAGAGCTGTATCCGATCCAAAACCGGCGGTTCCCTGCCATCAAGTCCAAATCACCGAGGAGTAGCGGACGTCTATCGAAACACCAAGGCTCATTGTCCTGGACCCAAGCACGAGCCTCCTCCGAATCGAAGTAGAAGCCATAGACCCCAAGGCCTATGTTCTTGATCACCAAGCCCTCCACGGATCTTCCTCATGCCTTCATGATGATCCGGAGTAGACACTCCTTCCGGCTAGGCTTCGAAGACCAAATCTTGCCCATCACGGTAAACTGTTGGCGTGCAACTATTGACGGGCTCATCGGGGTGCATGGTACTAGGACCTCCCGCTCATCCTCCTCCTCCAACGAACACGAGGAGAAGTCGTCTTGAAGACTGGCCAAGTTAGCCTCAAGAGAGGTCGGCGGTACCACTACCCCCAAGCAGGATCGACTTCTCGAGGCTTGGGCACCCGGCGTCTTCGTACCATACCCGGAGGCGGTGTAAGCAGAGACGGGATCACAGGGATTCGCGACGAATTAAGGACCAAAAACCCGTCGAGAAGCGCCTCCAATTCCTCTCTCCCAGTTTCGATCATGGGTGCTTTCCCACGAAGAGGGTTCCGATACATTGGAGGCGGCGAGATATCGTTGGGAGCGATGGATGGTGGCGGGATAATACTGAAACCAATGGATGGTAGTGGAGCAGTGACGAGAGACATGGCTAGTGGCTTGCTTGCAGAAGAAGCAACCAATGAGTGTTTGACCGGATGGCCTCTCTGTGGCTTCACGATTGGGGTAGAGAAACCTGGAGAGAAATAAACGATAGTCGTAGATGGTGGTGGTATATCGGTAGACGGTAAAGAAGGGAGGAGAGGTGGAGAAGCTTTCTCGGCTAGGGTTTGCTTCGACCTCCTTCTTCTTCGAGCCTTTAATGGAAACTCAATCTCAGATGAGGGACGAGGGGGAGGAACAAATGTCGAAAACTGAATGGTACAGGCGGCGATGGGACAAGACCTGTAGGACAGACGAGCTTGTCGATAGCAGTGGCAGGGAGAGAAAGCTCCATAGATATTTTAAAGCTAGGGTTTCCTCGGGAGAGGTTCTCGAACATGCAAGAGAGTTTTTCCAACGGTTTGTTTGTGATGGCCGTATTAGAATATAAAACTACTAAGTTATTAACTATGAGCATGTGAGTTGGTCCTTTAATGGCGGATTCGTCCATTAGTTTAAATCTAATCGAGAAAGGAGATGCTCGCCTTGGAACAGAGCACACGAGTCGGACGACACATGCCATCTTCGTTGAAGACCGACCCGTCACAAACCCAGATCCCGTTTCTCCTTTACCAGAATAGATACAACCGGTCGCCGGAGAAAAGACGTGTTCATTGCCGGGAAGAAAGACGCCAAAAAGGCAGCGAAATAGCCCTTGTTTTTATTGCTTTCTTCCTGATTGTATCATGCGTTATTTGAGAATCACGGTCAATTCCTCAACATGATAATCCTTTGTTCCATGATCTTGGGCTACGAGTATTTGGTTTCCGCTGATATTAGGCATCAGAATCCTCTTGACTTTACGACCCAAACACAAAACAAGAGTAACCAACCTCAAATGGAGTTTGAGAATTACCTTATTACAACCTAACGAGTCATTCGAATTTGATTGGTGTAATAAGAAGTTACATACGAGAACTCAACAGTAACCCTGAAACACTGACATCCACCGAGGAAACGAAGGAGAGCAACTCCGGGTTCTGCTCGAAAGCGGCCATGTCCTGTTCCTCTAGAGTCACCCACGCTTCAATCCCATCACCAACTCTCGTCTCCATCAACATCACAACATTCTTAAAATCCAACCCAGCGCTGCTCACCCAAACAGGCCTCCCCCACCCGAAATCGGTTCCATACAGCTCAAACTTCCCCAAACTCGTGAACCTGTATATCTCCACCTCTCGCACCATTAGCTCCCCAAGCTCCTTCAGCGTCTCACACAGCACCGTAAGCCCATCTTCACCCTGCATCTTCCCCACATGTTCCTTATCCAATTTCTTCACCGATTGCCTGATCTGATTCACCAACTCCTCCATCTTCACCTCACCATCATCACTCATTGCTTCAGCCGATGATGCCACCGAGAGCCAGAGGAGGTTCCCGGATGCGTAATCGGGAAGTGGCGGGTCCATCCGGGTGCGCAAGTTCACAGTTTGTGTCAAGACCGAGCCTGATTTGGCCTTGGAAACATCCATGGCACACTTCCAGATCAGAGCCGATAGGGCCTCAACGCGGCTCGGGCGGTGCTGCAGAGCTCTGTTCCTCAAGGAGGCGATCTGGGTTCCGTCAAAAACGAATCTTTTTGTCCTGCACTTGGCCTTTGGTATGTCTAACGCCGGGAACATCCCGGTGAGGTCTCTGGGAGGGAAGAGGAAAGGGCCGAGGAAGAGCGGCGCGTGGGACTCACCGGAGCCCCTGGCGAGTGCAGCCCACGTGGTCATGAGGGAAGTGAATGTGATCCCATCGACAATCTTGTGCAATACGCATATCCCGATTGCTATTCCTCCGCATTTGAAGGCATTGGCCTGAACAGCCAATTGGGCTTTATGATCAGGGGATGAGTATTTGGACTCGGAGACATGGTAATCATGGGGAAGAAGCTGGTCCAGGACATGAACTTCGGGGTGTTTAAGGATGTCTGAGAGTGGGCAGTCCACTCTGGCCTCCAAGAACTCTGCCCCCTCGTCGTTGCAGTCGATGAAGAGGTTGTCTCTGACCCTTCCTGCAAGTGGGTAGAATCCATTTAAGGTTGCTGACAAGGATGTCTTGAGCTGGTTGATTCTGGATGTGGGATCATTGGAATCAGTATAGTAGAAAATCAAGGGGACATATGCTGGAGGGGAGAGCTGGTCCAGGAGTGAGAGCTTAAAGGTTTTGAGACCAGGAGGAGTTGGGGTGGCTGGTTTGATGAACTCTCTGGATTTCATCTCAATCTTCACCATCTTCACAACAACTTGGTTTTTCAGAGATTGAAAATCTTGTGAGTTTAGTTCATAACTTGCATGATAGTTATGAGCATTGTGGATCTGGTTGATGCTTCCAAGGCTTGCTTATGCGAAGATAATATAAGGTCATTGGTAAATCTATTCCATGAACAAGAACATAACTCCAATCTAAAAAACAAGAAAATAACATTAAGAAAAAGAAACACATTAACAATGTTTTGTCGTCTTGATTTTGATTGTTATCATCGAAACAACAAGGAATTGACAGCAATTTTAGTTGGGAATCTCGGGCGAAGAACTTTTAGGTGAGGTGGAAACATGAGTGTAAATATACACAACTTCAAATTGGATTAATCTTTTAAATTAAGTAAATATTCGTAGAACCCTAGGGTTACACTCTGAACCGCAAAGGTTTCTCTCCCTTTTCACACCGCTACCCGAGCTCAGCCACCCATTTCCATGGCCTTCGATCACTCTCACTCACCACAGCCACGACAGGAGAACCTCACCTCTCCCCAGTTTCTACTTGCCATGAACTTCTCTCCATTCGATATCTCTCCGGCGCCGACCAAAGCAGAGACTAAACCGATCTACGCTCAACCGTTTGACACCTCTCGGCGCCGACCAAACCAGCTTCCACTCCGATCCAAACACAGCCGAGCGCTTCTACCATACATGTTCTCAAGGAGCCTCGACCTGTGGATAAGGCGAAAGCAACAGCTTGGATGGCGCTTCGTCGCCCCCACACCGAAGCTGGTCGGAGTTTATCCCGACTGCGAGATGCACAAGAACCTCTGAATACCTTGCCTCTTGTTCTGGCGGATCCAGCCAGGTTTTTTCCAGATCCGACCGAGTATGTTGCAAATCCGGTCGGATTATCAACAACGCCAACCAGACCCGTTGCAAGGCCGACCAAAAATATGACAAAACGCTATGAGCCGGTACCGGATTGCGAGGACGAGGACGAGATCTTGGACATCCTGATGGAAGATATTTCGGCGGCGGCCAACAGTCGGTATCTCTTTTCCCTCGCGGGATGGGTCGCCGGAGTGGGGCGTCACAATCAAAATGCTTTCTACGGCCTTATGCTTCAACACTGGAAGGTGAACGGTCTCCATGTCGAATATTTATCGAAAGAAATGGTAGGATTCCATTTCCCGTCCCGAGCAACCATGGATGATATCCGCCATCGTGGACCCTGGGGTTTCAAAGGATACCCGGTGCTGCTAACTCCGCTCCAGGCTTGTAAGCAACCCAGCGACATCAACTTCGGCTCTATGGAAATTAGGGTTCGAGCTCTGAATGTCCCAGGGGATGCCCGAAATCCCAAAGTTCGTGACTTAATTGCGTTCTACATGGGATCTCAGGTAACTACTTCCCCAATCACTTCTGTACGACGCCATCTGTTACACAGACATATTCGTCTTCGTTTTCCTAGAAACACTTAGTCTTCACTAGTTGAGTTACAGTACGAAAGGCTACCGTATTTTTGTACCCAATGTGGTAGACTGACACATCGGATACCTGATTGTACGGCCCACCTCCCCGGAAATGGTCGGGAGGAAATTCGTTATGATAACTCCATCAGGGTACCTAAACACCTGGATGTGGATCGCCTGCTTAATAAAGTTTGGAAGCCCCCAAAAGTTATTGGGGACTCTTCATTCGATGACCTCCTGACATGCCTTACAGTGAATCCGAGTCGGAGGACTAAGGAGGACTCCCGGGAAGGTACCAGCAGAACCTTTGTGATACCTATTACAAGACCTCAGACTCTACACAGAAATGAGAATATTAGATCGAAGTTTGACAATGGCTAAAGATACCCTGGAGTGGGCAATGTCAAATCTGCAAGGGGAGCCTCCAAGAGAACTAGGGGGACAACTGGGTATCACAAAGCCTGACAACCTAGCTAATATTCCAAATGCTGGGAGCGGGTCTTGCCCAGACTTATATGCAGATGATCGAAACCTGAAATCAGAGAAACAGAAGGAACCTTAGGGCCAATCTGGAGGTGCAGGCCCCATCAGATTAAAGGCGATGAAGGACAAGACAAAGAGTAGGAGCGACCAACTGTATGCCAAACCTACTTGCATGAAAAAAGTTCTGGAGCTGTCAGACATCATCCATCGGGAACACAAACCAGGGGAGGAGCATACTACACATGTGGAGGCAATAAAACCTCCTTCGCAGGAATGAGAAGACCCGGCGAGGGTGGGGGACTCAGATTCTGGCCTATACCCACAGACCCAGGACTGCCAGTACTGAGAGGTCTCGGGAAATCCGCAATCACATCTCATTATCCCTGCTTATTTTATGGTTTTCATGTTGTTAGGTTGGGATATTTATTTCGATTCATTTGTTGGACAATTTTCATTATGTTCTGTTGTTTTGAGATGCTGGTAAGGGGATGTCGTGAGTTAGTGTATACGATCAAAAGTAGACTATTTCTACGGGTCCATGAGCGTTGGGCAACGGTCGACCCGGACAAATATCTGGAACCCATGACTTTTACACCCTATTTTTTATGATTTTTTGTTCACGGTAATGTACTTCCCCAGTACTCATTTCAAAAAAAAAAAATCTTTTAAATTATATAATGAGTCTGATATATAACAGAACATTGACTAAATAAAATATTTGAAGTAAAAGAGAAAGAAAAAAAGGAATAAATTACAATCAAATTATCACAATGCATAGCTCCCATGTGGCCATGTGTAACGTGTTATGGAGTATTTTGCATGTGCTAGGTAGGCTGAATTGTCCTTCTATGTATATTAAAGCACGTGTTATTTCTGTAATTAATTTCTAAACAACCCCATTGACTTTTCATAATCATGATTTAAACGTTCTATCGCTTTCATAAAATGCAATGTATATAGAGTGTAAAGTCAACTCATAAATCTTAAACTGTAAGACCAAATTGAAAGTAATTATATTGAAACAAATTATGGATACAATTCATATTAATTAGTACTAGTGCGATTAGATTTAGAGCAATTAATTACGACATATAGGCAAGTAAAAGAGAAAAGGAGAACTCGTAGTAAGAGTTAGATTGAAATCTGAATTAAGAATAGTGATTAGGGGTGCAAGCAATGCAAGCGAGGAAAAGAATGGCTGAGGAAGCGCCGTCTTCTTCGAGGTTGGAGGAGCTTCTCTTGAACCTTATTGTTTTGCTTTTGTTGCAGAACTGTATCTGATTCTTCTTCTCCAGCTGATGTTGTCCGTTGAGCTGCTTCTCTTGCTGCTGCTTCATCTTCATAGCTTCTTCTACTTTGGACACCATTTTTGTGTTAACGGATTTGGAGCTTGTTATTGTGCTTGTGCGTGAGTGTGAAACATGTATGAGTCTCCCTCTCCTTTTTATAGACTCACTTGTACGAAATTGCCCTTGCTTCCTACCCAAACTTCCTTTGTTCAACTATTAAAAGTGTTTCCCCTTATTTTTATTTGGCGTGGACGAATACAAAAGTTAACGTACACTGAATTTTGACTCAGTACATGAACCTTAGTTCATATTCTTGTAACAGTATCAAATTGGCCGGTATTATATTTTGTTGGTTAATAATAAACAGACGCAGTGCTCCGATTCTAGGATTTCCCTAATCATGTTCGGGTCATACTGATGTATAGGCGCCTGCTCTTGTTTTGCTTTAACTTCGGGCGAGTGGTGCATGAATGTGGCACCCCAATACCCGACATGCCACGGTTTGACACGTCTCTAGCTGTAGATGGGAACTCAAAATTCGGTCATCACTTCAGTAAAAATTGGAAAGCACCTAGATTTGGTCATCACTGGTAGTCCTTACAGGCTTCTCTCCCCTCCCACCAAAAAGCTCGTCCATGACAGCACACGTCATGCCTAATACGCTAGTACATTCTTGAATCCACATGCTTACCTCGTCCCCTAAACCTATAGGGTGGTCTCCCACCGTTGCATCCATCGCCTCATTGATTTTGACAAGGACGGTGGTGGCTCTGGTGACAGAAGAGGAGTTTGCAGCGCCTTTTGTGGCACCAGAGGAGGTGGTGCGTGGCGACGGTTCCGGTGGCAGATGAAGAGGTGGTGTCAATGACGGCTATGTTGGTAAAGATTGCAAGGATGAGTGTGGATCTACTAACAAATGAGGAGGTGGCGGTAGTGGCGACAAAGGCGGTGGCACTTGTGACTGTTGAGACGGTGGCTCAGGAGTCAGAACCGGCGACACTAGTGGTGGCCTATGGGTCAGCAGGGGGGACACATATTTCGCCATGGGGAGTTAGGGTCGGGAACAGAGAGAAGCATGGCCTTTAATGCGATTGAATCTCGCAGACTTATAAATTGCGGTGGAGGCAACTAAGGGAATGTGGTGGTGGTAGTGACGAGACAACAGCTTGGAGGACGATGGTATTGGGGCCAACGACATTGGAGACGAAAGGGAAGGCAGAGGAGGAGGCAATACATGAGGAGGAGGAGGAGAAAGCCGAGGTGTCTTCTTCCTTGGTCGCGACGACTTAACAAAGTCTGTCGATTGAGTTGAAGGAATGGTTCCAAGAAACTCGAACAAGGAATCTGTGTGGGGGCTTCGGTGAGGAGAATTATGATAAATAAAGAAGAAAGGAAGGAAGAGATATTATTGTGATTATCATAGAGTTGTAGAGGAGAAAAAAGGGGACAAATGTAAAGAGAAAAGAAAAGAAACCCTAGAGGTTACATTTTTTTTTTGATTTTTTTTTGTTGAAAGTGGTTCTCTTAAAAAACGTGTAATAAATTTTCTTTTCAATATAATAAATATAAAAAAGTTCATTTTGTTAAAATTAATAACAATGACGGAATAGTCTATTAAAAAATAAATATTCTATTTTTATCATGTGCTATAAACATGAAACATCTCTTCCCCAAAATAGTAAGAGTTAGGCAAATCATAAACGTACAAAAAAAGCTCTCGTCTACCCTAACCACCAGGTGTCGCCGTCGTCGTCAATCCGTTCGCCGTCACGTAGTCGCTGGTCGATCCCGGTAGAACCGGTGAATCCTAGCTAAGTTTGACTTTCGGCCGGAAAAGTCAACCGATGACTCGGAAAGTCATTCGGGACCTTTCCGGGGCCCAAAAATCTTATTCATTAGCACGGTTAGCTTAGTTGGGTCGTTTCCTTCAGTTTGACTGTAATATTGTTAAAGTCAACTGTCGGTCAAACTTGGGCTTACTATCGGTTGTTTTTCGATAAATCTTGGAAAGCTGGAAATTTATTAAGTAGGAGTGACCACACATGACACTTGTCATGCTTGGCTTGGAGGATGAGAGTAGGGGATTCAAATGACCCTCATACCCTCCCAAGTTACCTTTAAAGGGATAAGACCTTAAGGGCTTTTGAGTAAATTGACATTTTAGGTCATTTAAAGGAAAGGGAACAACAATTCAGCCTATTTCCTCTTGTTGCAGCCGAAAATCACAAGGAGAGAGGAGGGGAGGAGCTCATTTCTTGAGGAAGAAGATAGAGAAGAAAGCTTGGATTTTGGAGCTTGTTCTTGGTCCATTTGCCTTCATTTTCACTTCATCTTCTCCATCTCAACTACCTAGAGGTAAAGATACTCTCAACTCTCCATTTCTTCCACTTCCAATCCTTGGGTTTTGTGGGTTTTGGCTTAAAAGTTGAAGAACTTGCTTATTTGATTGTTGCTTGGAGAAGAAGTAGTGAAGTAGGTTGTTGGATTGTGTTTTTGGTTGAAGTTTGATGAACCCATTGAGGGTGTAGCTGCTGGGTATCTTTGGTTGAATATTTTGGAGCTAAGGGAGTTTAGAAATGGAGTTTGTGTTGAGATTTTCGTGAAATTCGAGTTGAGGAAGAAAGGGGAAGGAGCTGGTCAGGTCTGATACGGAAGCTGACCCGGACCGGGCTAGGTGCCGGCACGGCATGCCGCACGGAACGGGCCTGGTACCGGCACGGCACACGGCACGGAACGGACGGGAGTCCGGCACGGTACCTGACACGGTCCGTGTCGCTCTCCGGGCCGGTCTGTGACGCGCTCCGCGCTGGATTCCGGGCCGGCCTGTGATATGGTCCGTGCCATGTTCCGGCACGGCTAGCCACACGGTCCGTATGGCATTCCGGATCAGACCCCTAGAGCCCAAAACCCTTCCTTTTAGCTCAATTTGATTCCCACACTTCCTCTTCAAACCTTGATCCATTTCTGAACATTGTTGTGTGTTTTGAGGAGAAGAACACTTTGTTGAGGAAACTAATTTGTGGTCTTTTGGTGGTTCAAAACCGTGGGACCAAGCTAGGAAAGAAGGAAGAACGTGGACACGAGTTAGAGGAGCAAAGATCACGTCGGGACCCGAGTGAAGAACGGAGTGGTGACCACCGGGCTTATCATCAGAGTGTGAGAGGAAGACCTCGAGGTAGGGAAAGTCTTAACCCTTCGTTTATGATGCTTAGTATGCATGTTAGGCTAATAAAATTGGAAAGGTCCTAGAAATGCCTATAGGATGAGAATAAATAGAATAATTGTCTTTCAATTACTAATAACCGGAAGTGTCTAGTGGTGAATGAATAGGATGCCAATCACTAGTGTAATCCGCTTTCAATACTTGGGAATTGTTTGTCTGGTAGAGGAGCCTTGGCAAAGCCCTCGGATTAGTTGCGTGTTAGGATCACATGCTTGGTTGTTTGGTTGCTTAGTGGATAGGCTAAAGAGTCTAATGGAACTAGTAGAATTGCTATGTGAATGCTCGATTAAAGGTTTTTACGATTGGTTGATTAAACTCCTGCTTGATTGTTGATTGTATTTGAATGATTGATTGTATTTCCTTAAGTGGTTGCTTGGAGCATCGAGTATGACTGGTTGTACCGAGCGGTGCAATCAGGTGATCGATGCCCCGTTGGTTCGAGACTGGTAAGTGAACGGTAAGTTGTGATTGTGTGATTGATGTGCTGTGGTTATGTGATTCGTGTACTGTGTGTTGTGGTGAATTGGTGATGTGTGAGTTATGTGTGACAATGAATTGGTGGTTGTTGGGATTGGCTTGTTTCGTGTTTCGGTTTGAGTGCGTTATTCAATTATTAACTGATTATTATTGAACTGCCCAAGTGTATGCTTCCTAAGGGAGTAATACCTTGGATCCCGAGGACATAAAATCCTTTGGAGACGTTTATGAGAATCCCGATGATAAGCGCCCTGAAGGGTTGTTTCTGGTCGCCTCAATGTTATGCGTCTCCTCTGGATTTGAGGCAAAATCCGAGAGGACACATCATATGTGGATCGGAGGGTGGAGACTTCATGTGCCACGGCATTGGTTTGTTTACCTATTACCTGTGTTTTTTGAAATCTATCTTGTTGACTTGCTGTTGACTTTATTGAGTTTAAGGTCCACCTTGTTATGTGTTTTCCCTACTGAGCGCAAGCTCACCCCTATGAATTTACTGTTGTGTTTACAGGCTTGATTGAGGAGTAGAAGCTCGGGAGCTTCTCGGTGTGGGTGCATTGTAGAGACTTCGTTCTTATCACTTTTCTGTTTTGAACAAACCTTGTGGAGGATTATTATTACACCCCTGGAGGGTTATTTGTGTTTTGAACTGAGTTTTGTGGATTTGAGTTTCTTATTGGAGATTTTCAGGAACTAGATGTCGAATTATTGCCTTTTAATCATTTATTACTAGTCATGCCTCGAGTCCGGGCAAGAACCGGATTTGGGGCGTGACACCGGAAGTTATCGACTTTGTCCGAACCGTAGTGGCAACGTGTACCATTGATCAGGACGTCAACAAAACCACTCTGATCTTGATTCCAAAAATCCGAGGAGCAAATAAGATTATAGAGCTGACGTCGATTGCCCTCTGCAATGTCATTTTTCGAATTCTCTCTAAAGTCCCGGCGAATCGTCTGAAACCACTCCTGGATCCGATTATATCCACAAACCAAGGAGCTTTCGTGCCGGGTCGACATATCCAGGATGATGTAATTATTTCCTATGAGATAATACATACCCTCAGGCGTAAGACACAAGGCCAAAGGGGATGTATGGCCTTGAAATTGGATATGAGCTAAGCCTATGATAGAGTGGAATGGTCCTTCCTTCTATCTATGATGGGGGCGTTTGGCTTTGATATGGGGTGGCGAGCCATGGTCCTAGCGTGCATGCGTTCTATCCAGTACACAGTGATCTCAGATGGGAAACATACGTCACCGTTCACCGCAGGGAGGGGAATCCGTCAAGGAGACCTGTTATCCCCCTATCTCTTTTTATTCTGTATGGAGGGCATGTCTCGTATGCTTGGCCAAGCTGAGAGGGATGGAAAGATACATGGGGTCTCAGTGGCCAGAGGTGCGCCACTTGTCTCTCACATATTTTTCGTGGATAACTGTTATATTTTCTGTAGGGCGGACCCGGAGGAGGCGAACCATCTGAATCAGATCCTTCACACCTTTGGTACTCTGTCGGGTCAGGTCATCAACAAAGTCAAATCGTCCATTTTCTTCAGCACAAACACAACTATGGAAAACAGGACAACATGCTGTGGTATACTGGGGATAAAGGAAATCTCGGGTCCGACTACATACTTGGGGGTCCCCAACATGCTGGGACGACGGAAAGGACAGAGTCTCTAGTTTGTCTGTGACCGTATCGTGGCCAATATTGGGACCTGGGATGGTCAGATGCTGTCTGCAGGGGGGGAAGGAGGTGATGATACGCTCAATCCTCCAAGCTATGCCAATCTATACGATGAGCGTATTCCTATTACCAAGGAAATCAATCAACAAGATTCATGTCGCACTAGCTCGGTACTGGTGGGTGGGCACCCCCAAAAGCATGAAACCGAATATATGGCAGGACTGGGCAAAACTATGCAGGCCTAAGGAGGATGGTGGGATGGGCTTCAAGGACATGAGAGATGAACATTGCGATGCTGGCAAAAATGGGGTGGAAACTACTCACCGAGCCAGATTGTTTGGTTGCCCGCGTTCTCAAGGCACGATATTTCCCGAAGGGTGACTTCCTCTCGGCTGAAGGAGGAAATGGACCCAGTCAGATCTGGACGGGGATACGGGCAACATATGTTCTACTTCGGCAGGGACTGATTCGGACAATTGGGGACGGTTGTTCCACAATGGTTGAAGGATCACCGTGGCTCATGGGGAACACTCCGGTCATACCGCTCCATACATGTACCACCCCGGAACTGAAGGTATCGGATTTGGCTACGGATGATCATCAATGGGACGTACCAAAATTGCAACAAAATCTCCCCCCGACAATTGTTGATGACATATTACAGGTGCCCCACCTCTCCCCCGGCATATAGATAAATGAGCATGGAAGTTTAACATCCAGGGTGTATACTCGGTCAAGGAAGGATACATGGCACTATCTCGAGAGAATGGCCGGTGGCACGTCTCGGCAGGAACGACAACCTGGACGGGTATATGGGATTAGGACATTCAACCACGAATCAAGGTATTTCTCTGGCGAGCCTTGCCTGGCACCCTTCAAGTGGCGGTCAATCTCCAGACAAAATTTGTCCCGATACCGGAGACGTGCCAGATGTGCCAGAATGCACAAGAGTCTACGGATCACCTCCTCCTTCATTGTCCTTTCGCCCGATCTATCCGGGATATGGCAATTATACCGGTTCTCATCCCCCCTTCCGCCACATTACACGACTGGTTAAATGCTCTATTTTTGATGCCCAATGCACTGCTACGAAGCAAAGCCTGCCTCTTCTTGTGGGAGATATGGAAAGCGAGGAATGCTATGGTCTGGGACCAGACCTCGACCAAACCACATGATATCATAACCACGGTCCTCAGTAACCAATGCAGCTGGTCAAAAGCACAGAATGGCCGCCCGAAACCCACTGTTCTTCCCCACTACACACAAAAAAGATGGAGCCCACCGCCCCTCATTGGCTTATGATCAATGTGGACGGTGCGACGTTTGCGGACTTGGGACAATTTGGATGGAGCTGGATCTGTCGGACACACACAGGGGGGGGGGGGTCCGGGAAGGGAGAAATGTTTATGGGAGCGACTTGTCAAGCCCCGAATATGCTGAGGCCATGGCAATTTGGCAAGCCCTGGAATGGATCCAAGTATCGCATTCCTCCAGGGTCACTATTCAGAGTGATGCCCAGTACCTAGTGCATCTGATCCAAGGAACACATCAAGTGTTCTCCCCTTTGGTCCGGCTGGTAGACGACTGCCGGACCCTGTTAGCTACTCTCGAGGATGTTAAACTCGAGTATATCTAGGTCAGCGAACAGTGCGGCCCACTGGCTTGCCCGAGAAGCCCGTTCTTCGCCTGTCCTTGTGTGGTCCGATTTTACTATTCCGACCGACATTTATGTCTATCTTACTTCATTTCAAATAATAGAAGTTCGACCTTTTGCTTCAAAAAAAATAAACATGAAACATTTTATTTTCAGGGAAATATATCCAAACTACCCATAAATCAAAGCCGAAAAAACTCAAGTTTGCCCAAACCGAACTTCTTACGGTTTTGCCTAACCTAATAGCATATTTAGCGACGACGGTTACAAATGCATGGTTTACACCAATGAGGACTACAACCACGATGTTGATTTTGCATAATTGAGCTCGAATTTTAGAAGCCAAGGTCGGAAATTGAACGGATAGGCGTTGATACCCTTACGAACCCTAGTTGCCACTGCTATCGGCGATGACTCTTTCTCCTAAGAAACTCTCTTCCAATTATATGTCATCACTCCATATGAAGATCCTTCGTTCCACTTTTCGATTTAGGGGCGATATAGTCGATTTTTCGTTATGATCAAGGTCTGCAATAATGTGGGTTTGTTCTCCGATAAGCTGTAGATGCCAAAGGTAGTTTTGGGCATCAATATGATGGATCAAATACACTTTAGTTTGGTTAGCAGTATCGATGAGACAATCTGGAGGCGATATGCATGGTTCCTAAAGATCGAAGGAGGCCTTCACGAAGATGCAGTTCCCTGGAGAGGATGAACGTCCCACCCCATCCCGATTAACAATGATCAATCGTACTACTCCACCAACCTCCGAAGTTACTGCACCCTCTCAGAACCTAGCAGATTCCCACCATAAGACTGAGATACGTTCTAACCTTTTAGTAAAACTTAAGTCAAATCGTGATTGGTGCTTTAAAATTTTCATTTATGTTAACAATTATCTTCTTAATCGAAGATAACAAACTCGATTTTGTAAAAAAAAATGCCAGCCAACAAACTTTTCACTTTACTGGCCACAAATGTTCAATCTGTGTCTATCCTCGTGTCGTCCGATAAACAAAAGAGTTTTTTGTATTTGATTATTGGAAGTGACATTTTGATAATTCCCCATTATAGATATCTAGACACTAGATTGAAGTTACTGAACAATTAGTACTTTGTAGATATTTGGGATGTAAAGATAATTGAAAAGAAAACATGATGGGGGCTCAGTTGTCTGCTTCTGCCCAAAACAGTACTATTGGAACTTTTTTCTGTGTGTTTCATGTGCAAAGCCATGTGAGCATGTGTTCATGTTTCTGCCCTCTTCTGGCTTGACCTCTTCCATATGACCCAAGAATTTTGTCAAAAATCATTCAATAACTTCAATAATCATTGACTCCTAACCTTTTCTCCTATTAAAATATCCTACGTAAGGATGTACAATACTATCCACAAATCCGTTTTATTTGACCGCTTACTCGCTTTTATTTCATGTCAGTATGGGAGTCATAAGAATCACAGTAAGAGTATCTATAGTAGTGTCGAGATCTAGTCGAGTAGAACCGTCGAATCGATAAGGATTATAGTTTTTCAGCGTCGAATCTATTGTTATCAGTCGGGGGACAATTAAATCTTCAGTTATCAGTTTTTGGTATCGAATATTTTGTAGACCTTGCGCAGAGTCCATTCAACCGAATCGAGGCCGGTTGAAACTAGACACAGTGAATCTTGGGTTAACGTTTGGCAAATCATTAAAGCCGAAAGTTTAATTTCGGCTTTAAATTTACAAACTAACGCTTCGTCTTCCACGCAACGCTTCTTCTTCACGATTGCTCTGCATCTCACTGGCGTTTCGTCTCCCTCCAACTTGTCACCATCATTTTCTCGACGGCTGAATCTCCCCAGCATGTCGTCTCGATGGTATCTTGTCCCCGACATTTCTTCTCCACCGTGCAAAATCTCACGGGCGTTTCTTCGAGCTGCAGCATCGGTGTTTCGTATCAACGACAGATTCTCCTCGGCGTTGATGAGTGGGGATGACTAAGTGTCAAATCCCTCTTTTAACGTGCATCAGTACACGATCATCAAGCAATAGATGTGACAGTTAAGTATTGGACGATCTCACAGGGAGTAGAGGTATTATCAGCATTTTGTTAAAACCTGAAGACGTGGGCTGTCACTTCCACATCCCCGAAAGGGAAAATAAAGGGGAAAATGTAAAATAGTTGTTTAAATTTAGAAAGTAATAAAATCTATATACACACTGCCACCTAAGACACATAACATTTGATTCACACAAAGAGTCTGATACAGGTACAAGTAAACACAAATTCCAATTAATGCAAGGCAACGACGCGCTTAAGTCACTAGCGTTCACACACATTCACACACGTTCTTAAGTTCGCATAAAGCGACGCGCTTAAGTCACTAGCGTTCACACACGTTTCACAAAGGTCGCACTCGAACCAAACAACATGCCTAATTTTAGCACAGTCATAACTAGTTTTAACACAACCAGGGAAACCCGCACACTTGTGCGCCACACAAAGTCAACCACACAGTTCAACAACTGCAAACAAAAGCCACACAGTCCACAGTTCACATCACACAACAATTCCACAAGGTCTCACCATCAACTTAATTTCAAAGGTTCTTAACACTTTTCTCTTTCTAACATAACATTCCATGTCGACATCATGTCGCTACAACCCGGTTCAGGCATCCCCGAATTACGTTGTAACCACCCGACATCCCACCGTCACGTTCGACTGCAGTGGCGCCCCTAAGTCGAATCGTGATAGCACAAACACTTCAGTTTTGCAGAAATTTAGGCATGACCCGTTTGAAAAGCTTACAAACCATCTGCAATTGCGGGACATTCAATTCGCACCCTGCACAGCACTTAGTACACAATCATAACACACAGAAAGTCATCGCATCAACACCCCTCGTGGTCTCGGTAAATACACGAGCACCACCCGAACAAGTCAACACTTCAAACTTAACTGATCGATCAACGGCCAAACAAGGCAGCAAACTCACTAAAACGATCATTCAACCAAGACAAGAAAGTCATCACACAGCTCGAGCATCACTCGCTAAGTCAACCGCGATCTCAATCGATCGGCACAACAGCTCAACCAAGGCACACATCACAACACAGGACAAGGCAAATCACAAACAAAGCACTTCACTACCCGAGACTCTCGTCGTCTCGGATCTACGCGCAGGACATTTCCGACTTGCGTAACCGACACACTACGAAAACTTAGTGACACACTACCCACCTAACTAACGTACAGTCCAAAGTTTTGAAAAACCAGGCTCTGATACCAAATTGTCAAGCCCCAAATCCGGTTTTGACCGGATTCGAGACTGAACCGAAAAGTAACGATGAAAACCGCTTTCAAAACAATAAATCGATTCAAATATCCTTTAAACAAGTAAATCACATAGTAAGAGTCAACGCTCAAATGAGAAAATAGACAATGAGTTTGGTACACAAGAGTACGTCTCTATAACACCCAACTCCCGGACTCTCGCTAAGCTCCCTAGCTTCGAGACGTCCTCTAGTCCAACTCGCTGACAAAACCTGTAGGAAAAGTAGTAAAGGGGATGAGCATTTTCGCTCACCGCCATGGATATCCATCCGACTATGGCATGCTAGCAAAGCAACAACAAAGACAGTTTAAACAGAGTAACCCAATGCCAACACTTAACCCAAAACAAGAAAACCATAACTCAAACCTGAAACCCATCCGTCCCACAGAAAATCCTCCACGACTATAGCATCACTAATCTTCCCACACAAGAAAACACGTAATACGGATATAACCCAACAGATCATACTTGCAAACACACTCAATAATACAAAGAAACAACACACAAATGCATCCAGCATCACACTGGATCACATACCTACTACACGGTCTGGGACAATAGCACATTTTACCGACACCGAGTCGAAAGGCAGGCGCACCTTATCACGGAACAATAGCACATTTTACTGACACCGAGTCGAAAGGCATGCTCACCTTATCACGGAACAATAGCACATTTTACCGACACCTAGTCGGAAGGCAGGCGTGCCACATCACGAAACGATAGCACATTTTACCGACACCTAGTCGGAAGGCAGACATGCCTCGAACATACAACAAGTCATAAATTACCATGACAACACTCAACAAGAGGTAACACACAGTCATGACCAATCATCAAAATGTCCCCCAACCAATAATATCGCACTTGCCGTCAATACTTACTCACATACCAACAATCGCATCAATTCATAAGTCACTTAATCAATATCACCACATTAATTCCATACTATATCAAATATATCCATCAAATCCTGAATTACTCAGTAACTAAGCACAATCGATGCCTCAAGCATAACAAAAAGCGATCATTCCAATCAATGCACTCATCAAGAGGCAATGCACAACATCACACAACTTACGGACGCGACATGGCCCACATGCAATTCTACAGCACGACAAGTCCACAAACCTACGAGCACGACATGGCCCACATGCGATTCTACAATTTAAAACGACTACACTAGTTATTCACATCCAACATGTGATTCTAGTTATTCACATCCTATATGCGTTTACTAGCAACTTTCCTTAGTTTAACCAATAACCGCTACTTTTCCCTACCTCACAAGCGATCCAACTCCACCAAGCGTGAACCGTCAAGGACCTCCTTCTCCACGATCAAGTACAAGGTCTAAGATAACAAAGTAACACAAAAACTCAATACAAGCCCAAAGTCAAACAAAACGGAAAAACACCCAATTTAACCCCCAACAAGTCGCCTCTTTAAATAAAACGGGTACGGGACACGATTTGGGAACTACTAAACCCACCGGCAACACAAGCAACGACACCCGGCCAAGTGGGCCCCACTTGGTCGTGGGTGTGCCGGACCGGACCCACCAAGGTCCGGCCTCGGCTCGAATCCCGAGGTACACACCCCCAAGACACACATCCCGAGGCATGGATCCCCGAGAACACGCCATGGCCGGACCTCCGGCGAGCCTCCGGTCGTCAGAAAACTTCACCTTTTCTCCCAAAAACGTCCCAAACAAGCTCTAGGTCCTTAATCCATCATGTTTCAACTAAAAACATTCAAGATTAGCTCCAATTTCACATTTCCCCCAATTCCAAAATTAGGGTTTCATCCAATTCTTCTAATTTCACCCATTTCTTTCCATTACTACTCAATTCCTCCAAGGATTTATCATTTCCAACAAGACCCAATCCAATTTCATCTAAATCCTACAAGAACCATAAACTAAAATTCATCAAAATCAAAAAAGGTTGGGTTCTTACCTTTGAGAATGAGAAGAGGATGAAGAATACGAAGAAATTGGAAGGTTTTGGTGGTAGAATCCATGGAAGATGACCATTTTTCCTCTTCTTCTTCTTCAACAATGGAGGCTCTCATTCTCTCTCTCTAACCTCAAATTTTCGTCCATCAATGAAAAGTGCTGAAATTTGGGTTCAAAAAGTATGTTTAAAAGTTCTTTTTTCCATATTTCGTCTTCTAGTGATAAAGTAAGGTCAAAAATGTCATTTCTCACACATTTTTCTCTCTTCCAAGGAGTTAAGGACAAGTGTCCAAGTGGGGTCCACCTCTACTCATAAACATCTCAGCCCAATAATTTAAAATCCGATAAACTCCAATTTTGAACCCATTCGGCCCGAAATTTACTTTTTCACGAAAACCCTTATTTGCAAGGAAATGACCCAATTAAGCTAGCCGTAACGACGGCTAAGATTTTTGGGTCCCGAATAAGTCCCGGGCGACCCAAACGTCACCGGTTGACTTTTTCGGCGAAAAGTCAAACTTTCCTAGACTCGTCCCAAAGTTGCCCTAAGCTTTCCCGAACCTAACTTGATCGCTTTAGAGTTCTCTTAAGGTCCGAAATGACCCTCGGGGTCAAGCCTATGCTTATTTGAATAAATAACAGAATTTGACTTTAATTCTGTTTCCTGCCGGTTTGACCGGCGTTGACCGGACGTGGTTCTCGACGACAAATGGTGACTTCATCGACACTAGCGGTTGGCGCACACCGTGACTTCACAACTGGTTTGATATGTTGTTTAGTTTTTTTAGAATACCGCTATATGATGTTTGTACTCAGCCGTTTGATATTAATCAACTTTATTTATGTTTCAGGACGTTGGTTAAATTTATCGTTTTATCGCACAATGCTAACAACATTCCACCAGAGAATTTATGGAATACGTACACTAATCCACCATATATTTACTAACAAATGACCACCAGATTATACAAGTGGAAGAGAATTTAGTAAATAGGAGACTTCTATTGTTCCTGTCATTTGTAATTTCAATTTGCATTGATTTATAATTTTTTATTTCGTTATTTGAATAAAATAACAAAACACTTGTACTTAATTTGACTTACATTAAACCATTTCTGTATATTCCCATTGTAACGTCATAAACAATAGACCCACGAATCAGGATCCAATTCCCATTCGTTTCTAAAAAAACAACATAATTGAACCAAGATTAGACCATGGATGTTGTGTAAGTGATGCGTTGATTATAGTTTAAAGTGTAAAACGCATCACTTATTGTGATTTTCATGACTCCCATATTGACATAAAATAAAAATCAATATAATTAGTTGAAAATGTGATGAGATTAATGTATTATTTTGAAATAAAAATCACTTAATCCATGGCTGTTTACTATATTAACGTCTTCTAACAGAGATGATGAATACATATGAGATAAGGTTGGAAGGATGATGTTGAGGGATCACGTGGACAAGAAGAAAGAAACGAATTTCCATGACAGAAGACGATAAATTAGGGTTCTGGTCAAGAATCATGGATGAGGCCAAGCTTTGAATGATGTTTCTACATTGATTGTGAAGTGTCTGAGGAATGGGACGTAAAAGGGACCTATGGTGTTGTAAGAGACAAGCAATGGCTATGGGGGATGAACATGAACATGAACACGAACACGAACTTGTTCATACGAGCCCATAATTCTTAACATTATGTGGACAATCCAACTTCAGGTAATTAATGGGGTGTTCGGCTTTCTCACGACACCCCATTTTGTGATTGCTTTCAGCCAATACAATTTTTTGAATTAAAACAAACTTCCATTAAACATGGCAATTGTCTTCTAGAATAGACAAAAGCTCTAACATGTAGATGGACTGCACCAAGATTCATTTGAATAGGAAGAGCCCTACAATCATTAATAATCAAACCCAACGCTGATAAGATAGAAGTCGAGTTGTTGATGACTTAAACCACTTCAGAAAATCTTGCTCAACTTCAACCCATCCTTTTGTCTTCGTCCAACTCGATGCTTCTCAAATAGAGGTGCATAAGTATAACCACAAACTAAAAAATTGATAAAAAGAGACAAGACTATATCAGGAAGACCAATATATTTTTTTTAGCTAGAGAAAAAGTGAATACACTAAGATAGTGACGTGGATTTCGGGAAGGAAACCACAAACCAATAACAAGAACTAAAAAAAGTCTAAAAAACCTAAAAGGACCGAAAAAACTAAGATACAACCGCTCAGAAAGGAAGAGACACCTCGATCTGAGAAAGGAGAAACATGAAAGAGCTCAACTATGAGACAGAGATCGTCCTTCAGCCTGAAGCAATGTAAGCGCCCTAAACTAGATTCTCCGTGGAGTGATAGTCGGATTAATTAGGAATCAGAGCTCCCTGAAAAATTCTAACGTTCCCGGCTATCCAAAAAAATCATAAACCCAAAAGACTAAGACAAGACCAAGAATTCCGTAGTTGGCGCACCCCACCGATAAAAGACTACAAAAACATGAACAAAACACGATGAAGGGAGAGTTAAGGAAAGTCAACACCCACTGCAGAACCAAGGCCCCCACCTGCCAAGCATATCCATAAGAAATGAGAAGGTGCGAAGTGTCCTAAATATGTCTGTCACACATAGGACTCAACCAAAGACCCACATGGATAGAAAAACTTCTCGTCACCAAGAAATACCTAGTAGGGATGGTCTCGAGAGCGACAAGCCGAGCAAAAGATTAGAACTTAGGCATAATATCACTCTTCCAACTGTGGAAACCTAGAAAATCGAGTCCAACCTGTCACCGTTAAAAAATACATAAAAATATCTCGATGTCGAGAAACCATGAGGATCCAAAGACCAAGACAAATTATCTAGACAAGAAAAAACGAGAAGAATGCACAAGAGAAAGGTACGGGGGCCTCTAAGGAAAGGAGCCCTTCTATCTAAAAGATGACATCGGAAGACGAAGTTCCAATCAATATTCGCCTTACAATGAATAACTAGTTGACCTTTTTTATCAACAATTTTGTATTAATACCTCACCTTTGAAATAAAGGTTAAAGCGAAAAAGAAAAAGATCCTTCAACGAGCTTACAAACAAAGACATCTTCGAAATGAGGATCTTAGAGATTACCAAGCTCAACAAGAATACCAGACCTTATTAAAAAGAATAAACATGTCTAAAACCTAGATATTACAACCATGAAGCAAACCAATATCAAATCCAACAAGAGGTAACCAATGAACCTAAGCACAACCTAAAAACTTGATTTTCCAATCATGAAGCTCGCTTATTACAATAAACAAAGAAATAAGTAAAACCCAACAAGGGGCAAACAAGAAAAATAAATCAGGATTAAAACCTACATATAACTACCAAAAAGTACAATATACTACCTCAAACGACCGTCAACACCGAAAAACCTCCCAACAACCTTCAAATCCACTTGTAATATTCCAAAAACAAACCAAGACTTGTGGAGAACAACCAAAAATCATCGGGACCACCGACTCAAAAAGTTGAATGGTCACCGACACGCAAACGACCAACACTTTTAAACGGAAGAGGTAGGTTGCTGGCCAAAAACCAACGAAACTTAATCCCTCTTGGAGACAAAAACATTAGTCTTCTAACACAGGCTCCAAAGCCAATAACTACTCGTCGACGACGATCACCTCAATAATTGACGAGTTCTAACCACTATTATGGAGGGAACAAAGAAGTCCAAAAGTAATCTAGCTCCAAGGGATAGTTTTGTCTCATATAAGTACAAGGTCCGAAAGGGAAACAATAATAAGAACCTTACCCAAACTAACGTCAAAGGACATAAGTTGTTGTCCTTCTCTAACTATCCTAAGTGACAGCAAATCAAGACGAGCACAACCCAACAACAACAACAACAACGAACGTCTTGAGTCTAAGGTGAGACGAAGATCAGAGAGTCGCCGGTAATGAGACCAACTCCACAACGATCGAGTCAATTATGTAAGGATCTGGATAGCCATCGGTCACGAGGACAACACAACCATGGTAGGCCGAGTTGAGAAACCCCGGGAAGGCTCCACAGCCTTGAACGGATCCAAACAGCCACCACACCCTGAAATTGGTCGGAGGATAGAAGTCGAACTAAGACAAAGGAAAGGGTCCTAGCCGGAGGATAAAAGTTAAAGGGGAAAGGCCGCTTCCCAACTATGGTTCACCTTTGATTCCATGGTCCTAACTGCGACTGACCTTTGGTTTCAATTCCCATCGGTGAACTTTTCGCGATTCTCAGAAACTAACGAAAACCGTCTGTTTTGACGGCACCGTCAGTATTTTAAGCGCGTGACAGTCACGTGCCTTTCCATTTTTTCGTAAATGGCCAGATTGCCCTTAGGGGAAAAGCCACATCCCAACTATGTTTCACTTTTGATTCCACCATCCTAACTGCGACTTACCTTTGATCTCAATTCCCATATGCAAACTATTCGCGATTCTTCAAAACTATCAACCATCAACATCACGCCATACCCATCTCCCATGCTCATCTCCCATGACCTTCTTCCCATACCCATCATCTTCTTCTTCCATATTCATCCATGGTGAGCATCCATGGTGAAGCTCGGGCTAGATTTACAAAAAAACTCTGTCCTTTCTTTTCATGAAAAAAAAACATGCTTAAAAAACCCCACACGAATTGCAGATCTGAGAAGTTCATCCCTCTGTGGGCCTGAACCAAATAAGTAGATTTGTGGATTTTATTGTATGTGGTTTCAGAGTTCGTCTTCTTGGATTTGGCTCTGTAGAGTACATAATCTCGAACTCACCGGTGCTCTTTGTCACGCCCCAATTTCGGTAAACCGAACTCGGGACACGAACATTTAAAATAATAAACACTGTGAAACATTTTCCATTTAAACATTTTAAAATACCATTTTAGTTCAACAAAATAATATACAACTCAAAATAAGTCCCAACAAGTGGACAAAACAAGGTATCCGTCACTAGACTCAAAAGTAAAACCCAGAATCCCGCTTCTAGCTCTTCAAGCTTCAGAAGCTCACTTAGTCCAGCCTGCTAACGGTACCTGTAGGAAAAGAAGCTAGGGGTGAGTGTTCGCTCACCACCACGGATAACAGACTGACTACGGCATAATTAGCAGACAATGCCGGTAACACAAAATCAAACTCCACACCGGGGAACACCATCCCCAACCCAAGTACTCCGACTGAACACACACCCACTGTTACCTTCCTTGACCAACTCAACACCCTGACACGTAAAGTAGACCCGACACAACGATCACGACCTCCACCACAGACACGATAGATAAATACGCAACACCAACCAAGATCACAAAGGATCGCACACCAACCAAGATCACAAAGGATCACATACCAGCTGCCAACTGCTCAGTGCCAAGAACGCTCGCACCCTCCCGAGACTCTAACTCGGTCAGGCCAGCCCAAGAATGCTTGCAACTCACCGAGACTCTAACTCGTAAGCCAGCCGAAGAATGCTTGCAACTTACCGAGACTCTAACTCGTAAGCCAGTCAAAGAATGCTTGCAACTTACTGAGACTCTAACTCGTAAGCTAGCCAAAGAATGCTCACAAACCCAAACCACACACGCGCGACCAGGACCCCTTTATTGACGGGCGGGCCCCCTACCCCGTCTGAACATGCAGACGCGTGTGCTCGTGGACCCCCGTTTCATGAAGCGGGCCCCCAACCTTAGGTAACCACAATCACAATCACAATCACAATCAAAAGCAAGTTCAACAACCAGTAACAACACAGGTTCAACACTCACAGGCACTCATGGCCACCCAAGACACCAATAGTAAAACACGGACTCAACAGCCCCACAGGCGCTCACGGCCTCCCACGATACACCAACAGTAAAACACGGACTCAACAGCCCCACAGGCACTCACGGCCTCCCAAGGTACACCAACAGTAAAACACGGACTCAACAGCCCCACAGGCACTCACGGCCTCCCAAGGTACACCAACAGTAACTCACGGGCTCAACAACCCCACGGGCACTCACGGCCACTCAAACCACCAACAGTAAAGACACGGGTTCAACAACCCCACGGGCACTCATGGCCACCCAAAACACCAAAGGTAAAGACACGGGTTCAACAACCCCACGGGCACTCATGGCCACCCAAGACACCAACAGTAAACCACGGGCTCTCATGGCCACCCAAGACACGACAGTAAAACACGGGCTCTCATGGCCACCCAAGACACGACAGTAAAACACGGGCTCTCATGGCCACCCAAGACACAACAGTAAAACACGGGCTCTCATGGCCACCCAAGACACAACAGTAAAACACGGGCTCTCATGGCCACCCAAGACACAAAATACACAATCAACCTCCGGCATAACCAATGCCTCCAACAGTCCTAATATCAACAGTTTCACAATCAACCTCCGGGCATGGTCATATGCCTCCAGTACTCCTAATATCGATAAGTTCGCAATCAACCTCCGGGCATGGTCATATGCCTCCAGTAATTCTAACATCGATAAGTTCTTTGCTCCTACGACACTACTAAGTGTCACATGCATTTCCAATAATCGCTACGTTCCCGTATCATGCATTTCTAGTATTCGATAACCTACTTAACCCACGACACCCAGTGTCACATGCATTTCTACTGTTAACTTTCCCTAGTCAGGGACGAGATCCGGCTACTTTTCCCTACCTCAACCGAAGAACACCCGCTACGCCTCCTAGCTGCTGACGTTCTGGCTCGCTACCTGCGGTCTTCACTTCGATCGAAGCCGGACGCTAAAGATAACACGAAAGCCATAATTAGAGGCGGTTCCCCGGTTAATTTAAAGGTCACGATTAGTCTAGTTTAAAACAGACAGTTGTCTTTTAAACTCGAGCGAAATAAAAGCGGGGTCACGACGAATCGGTTTCGAGCACCCCGCGCACCGAACTCAGAACCCGATGCATGTTTTTCGAGGCACGGATCCCAAGGCACGGGTTCGTGGCACGATTCCTGAGGTACTCATTTCAGTGTTCCACTTTTATCCCGTTCAAGGTCCCATTTAACGTCCAGTTTCCAAACTCGATCCAGTTTTGTTCTAGGTTCGCTCCAAGTCCAAAATTCCGAATTAAAACAGTTTTGATTTTAATTCCCTTTTTAATTCAAAACCGGTTCCAAAAATTAATCCATTTCTTTACTTGCAGGTTTAACAGATCTAGCTTCCCCTCAATCAGATCCAAATTAACCCAAAATAAACAGCACGGGAAACAGTGAAATGCTATAAAGGGAGAGAGGAGCTCGGTGGTGCAACCGACCGGCCACCGGCGGCGACGCCAGCGACCAAACCCAAAGGTGAGAATCTCTCCGTGGGAAAAAGGGAAAACGACGAGGTGATGGAGCACGGCGGAGCACGGTGGGGACCTTTCTCGCCTCAGATCCTGAAGGCCACGGTGACTCCGTCCCGGATCTGTTGAACGCGCCGGTGACCTGGCTCCGGTCGTTCACGGCGACGGCGAAGAGAGGAGAAGATGAAGGAGAGGACGGCGATGCGAGAGGGTCTGAGAGGACGGTGGTGGGCTCGGACCTGGTTTCAGACGGCGCTGGAAGAGAGGGGGTTTCGGTGCGAGGCGTAGCGGCGGCGGTGGTCTGGTTCGAAGGAGAAGACAGAGTGAGGGAGGTCCGGGACTCGGCGACGGGGAAGTAGCCGGCGACGGAGTGAACGAAGGAGAAGATGGGGCGGAGGTCGGAAACGAGAACAAGGGAGAGAGGGATGTGAGGTTTCGGGAGTGGAGAGGATGAGGGGAGACGGGGTGGCTGTGCGAGAGGGATGGCCGGAGAAACGCCGACGATGGCGAGACGAGATCAGATCGAGAGAGAGGGAGAGCGGCGTCTGAAAAAGAGGGAAGCTGAAAATGGGTTGAAACCCTAAAAATGAGGCTTTTAAACCCCTGGCGTTGGCCGGGGCAGGAGCCTGGGCCGGGTCAGCAACTTGGGACGGTTCTGTCCGGTCCAGCCCAAAACCCTCTACTTTTTTTTTACACGACTACAGAATTTAAATCGAATTTCAGCCTCGCCTTTACCAGAACCGATTTAGATTTCAACCTCGACGTTTCGAACGATTAACATTTAATTAAATTAACCTTTTTACCAAAGCGGTCTTCACACTCTTCATCTCCGATGGAGCTTCAGTTCTGCAAATTTGAGATGATGAACATAGAACCACCATCGTACTCTATTTGTGTCCATATTTGGGTTTGAAAAAAAAGTATCAAAATGATAAGTAAAAAAAAATATTTGGGTCTGTGTTCATCGGTTGGAGATTTGGGGAAGAAGAAGAAGAAAATGTCAAAAAAAATTCAATTTTGGTTAAAAAATATATATTTTTTATAATTAAAATATTATCATTATATATAAAAAAATATTTAAAAATCAGATTTGTTAATATCAGATTATAAATAAATTTAAAAAGTTTATTTATAGATAAATTAAAAAATATATTTATTAATTTGATTTAAAACAAATCTATTTCAAGTTTTAGGGCAAATTCGTCTTTTTCCAAGCAAAACTAACAGTGTCATCCAAAATAACAGATTTTGATAGTTTTGAAGAATCGCGAATAGTTCGCAGATGGGAATTGAAACCAAAGGTAAGTCGCAGTTAGGATGATGGAAACAAAGGTAAAAGATAGTTGGGATGTGGCTTTTCCCCAAAGTTAAACTTAGACGAAGGAAAGGGTGAGAGGGAAGAGGAGCAGAAGTAGGGTTAGGGAAAGAGATGAGGAGAAGAGGTCCTCCGTCGATAAAGATCATGACCGGAGCCAAAGGCCGTCACCAACGAGAGGAAAACACGAGAGGTAGAGGCTTGTTTGAGAAGGGTAGGGTCTGACCTTACTGTACCAACAATCTAAAAAGACGAGAAAACAGAATTAAAAAAATGTACATTTGTAATCTATATATTCTTCCAAAAACTGATGAAACAACCAAACCTCAAATGTATCATCCATCGATTAAAAAAATGATCTATTCGTATTAACCTTTAGTCTCCCCTTATTTTATTTTATTTTAAATCTTCGTTATAATTTTTCGTAACAATAAGATTAGTGTTCTTTCACAATATTTTTTTTATCTCATTATGACACGAACATGAGGTTCCAAATGTAATCCCAACCATGGATTTGAATCTGCTCCAAACAAAATTTATCTTACTACTGAAATGAATCAATCAGAAGTTCATACATATACCCTTTAAGTTGATGGTTAACAGTGGGGCGAAAACATAAACCGTGAAATCGCGTCTAGGGTTTATCCACGGCGGAGTGTGATCGTCTCTCTAACGATCATACCGGGTGCAAGCTGAGTTCGGGGATCGATTGCCTTAAGTTATTGAACGAGGCAGTGCTGTGGATTCATCGCTCGGCGCGGAAGGGACGCCCTATGTCGAAACCTCGTGTGGCTGATTACTATGAGAGACTGGTTGAAGGCGAGATCGATAGGGTTCCGAAAGTCGCTTCGATTATCTGCAGATTGGAGGAATCAGCGAATCGTATCTCCCCACCATCGAGTGTTCGCCAGTCCGGAGCTCGGCTGGAGGATGGATGGCGGCGGAGTTTGGAACAAGCAACAAGTGTGGAACCATTCTCCTCTGCTCCCAAACTAGCTCCTACTAATCAGAAGGTTGCGGTGGGGGGAGTCAAACTCTTCGTGTGCAATCTTCCACCTGCAACTACACGCTCCAAACTTCGGAGTTGGCTGGAGGAGATTCAACAGGTATCCCGGGTGTTCGTCTGTAAGCATAGGAACTCCGGGGGAAGGTTCTTCGGTTTTGTGACGGTTTTCTCCAAGGACGATGCAGAAACTTTGATAAATGCTTGTAATGGCTGTATGTGGGAGGGTCACAACTGTTCATGTTTGTGGCCTGGCGGGAACGTTTATCCAAACGGTTGGGACGCCAGGAAGAATCTCAGGCTCGTCCCAAATGGGTTTGGAGACCGAAGAAATCCTTCTCAGCTGAACCGCTTGACACTTCGAAGGGAGCTGCGAAATCCGTTGCTGACACTCACGTGATTAAGGGCACAGCATCGCATTACCTCTCCCCATGGGTGCATGCTAGCATATTGGGGGTAGCTAAAGAAGAAATGGTTGTACAGGACTTGCGTGATCTACTTCACGGGGAGGAGGCAGACATTCAGTTTCGTTATTTGGGTAACATGATCTTCTTGTTTCTGTCTTCTGATAACGACACTTTAACTGATGTTTTGAACATGAAGTGGAAATGGTGCTCCGAGGCGTTTTCTATGTTTGATAGAGTGCAAGACTGACTTCTTTGTTCGGGTAGTTTTGCCTGGTGGAAAGTGACGGGATTGCCAGTCTCTGGTTGGTGTTCGCGAACCTTTAAAGACATCGGGGGTTCCTGTGGGGAATTTTTATTGGCCCTGAGGGATGAGACCTCAGTCTCTCTTGATTGTAATTTTCTCTTGCTCCATTCAGAGATTGTGGGGAATTGTGTGACAAGGGTGTTGGAGTTGGATGGCAGGACTTTCCAGCTTCAGTTGACGAAGACGTCCTCGGTTGAATTTGGCGGGATTGACGAATCTGCAGATTATAAACGGGCATTGCTGACATACACTACCAATCGGAGGCCGGAACACACCGGGAAGGGCAAAGATGTTATGGGCTTTTCCACGCCGGTTAGTAAAGTGCCGGATTCGTCTCTCTCGAGCCCGCAGGTCTCTTGGAGTGGGCCGCAAGCAACTCGGGCTAGGGTTTCTGCCAAGGAGCTCCTTCAGCCGAGTAAGCCCTCCTATGTTTTCCGTTCTTATGCAGCCCGTAGAGTTCCTGTTGACAAAGAGATCGCCGATAGAGAAAGGAAATGGAAGTTACTGAAAGCTAGCCAAAAGCTTTTGACAGGCCACCCTGAGGCAGCAGACCAAATTGAGGCTCTTGATTTTGAGCTCGGTGATTCGTGGATCCTGAATTTCAGGACGATTCTGAGGATTTAATTTCCAGTGACGGGGACGAGGTGGGAGATTCTCTCCCTACTTCCTTACATCAATAGCCCGAATATATGGTGAAATTCATCTCCTGGAACGTGAGGGGGATGAATGCCGTCCAAAAGAGACGGTGTATTAAGGTGGCCTTATCGAAGCAACATCCGGATATGGTTCTGTTTCAGAAAACAAAAAGGGAGGAGATTCAGCCTTTCATTCTTCGCAGTTGTGGTTTTCTGAACGGTTAGGAGTCAGCCTTTATTCCTTCAGTGGGGGCAGCAGGCGGAGTTTTGATTGTGTGGAGAACAGTAATCTTTTCGTTTGTTCATTCGTATGATATTGATAACGCCCTGGTTTGGAAAGGTTTGGTTATTGCAGATTCGACCCCCATTACTGTGGTGAATGTTTATGCCCCGACTGAGAGTGGGCCCAGGTCGGTCTTGTGGGCGAAATTGGCTGCCGAGAGTTCTTCCTTTAACGATTGTTTGGTAGTGGCTAGGGACTTTAACGTGGTGTGCACACCTGAGGAACGGGCCTTTAGTGAATACTGTGATGGCGACAACGAGGCTTTCAGGGATTTGATTTTTGAGCTTGCGGTTTGTGATTTGCCTTTACATGGTAGTAAATACACCTGGTACGGTCCGACATCTAAGGCAGCTAGACTGGATCGTTTCTTGGTGTCAGCAGACTTGCTCGCATGCTACCCGAGTTTGTTACAAAGGACATTGCCGAGAGAACTTTCAGATCATAAGCCGGTGGTTCTGGAATCTCGTTCGACCAACTGGGGACCGAAGTCGGGCCGGTTTCTGAATGTGTGGACGTCTCACCCGGACTTCTTTGATTTTGTCAAGTCTCAGTGGGACAGTTATTCTTTTCAAGGGGCACCTAGTTACATATTCTGGAAAAAGCTTAATTGTCTCAGGAAAGCCCTGCAAAAATCTGACGTCTTCGGTAGTGTGGACAAAGAGATTGAGGTCCTGAACAGGGAAGTTGATAGGTTGGATGCAGTGGTCGAGCATAGACAACTTACGGGGGAAGAATGTACCCAGAGGTCCTTGTTTAAAGTCTCTTTGATTGCTAAGCATAAGTTGCTGGCAAGGATCTGGGCCCAGAAAGCAAGGTTCAAGTGGTTTGATGAAGGTGATCAGTGTTCAAAGTTCTATCATCGGCTGGCTAATTTTAATGCTTCCATCAAACAGATTGTGGCTATTCGGGTTGGTGATCTCGATTTTACTGAGCCAGTTGACATTAAGGCCCAAGCAGTTTTGCATTTTGGCGCGAGGTTTGCCAGACCTACGCAGCCTTTGATTCGGATCCCTCCCCTCCAATTTAAGACCATCTCGGCGATTCAGGCAGCTGCTCTAGAAGAGGGATTTTCGGCTGAAGAGGTTTTTGACTCTCTATCGGATTGTAGTAACAACAAAGCACCCGGGCCAGATGGTTTTTCAATGTTGTTTTTCAAAACTTGTTGGGACGTTGTTCAGGTAGATCTGCTACGGTTTGTGAATGAATTTCACGAGGATGGGGTGTTTGGAAAAGGACTCGGTTCTGCCTTCATGGTACTTATTCCTAAAATAGTTGGTCCCGAAACCTTTGACGATTTCAGGCCCATTAGTCTGATTTCGGGTCCCTATAAGATATTGGCTAAATTACTGGCAAACAGACTGAAGAAAGTCCTTCCTGACTTAATAGGAGACACCCAGAGTGGCTTCATTACTGGTCGCCAGCTGGTTGATGGAGTACTGATTGCCTCAGAAGTTATTCATAGTGTCCGGAAGACTAAAAAGGAGACGGTCATTTTGAAATTGGATTTCGAGAAAGCTTATGACAAGGTTAGTTGGTCCTATTTGTTGGACGTGATGAATATTATGGGCTTTCCTGAGAAATGGCGAATGTGGATGTCGAGTTGCTTCAAAGCTTATCTATCAGTTTTGGTTAACGGAGCTCCTAGTGAAGACTTTGCTACAGAAAACGGCATCAGACAGGGCTGCCCTATATCGCCCTTTTTGTTCTTATTGGCAGCGGAGGGTCTTAATCAGATGTTACTGGACGGTTTAAGGGGCGGAGATTTTAATGGGGTGACAGTCGGACCGAACGGCTTGGTAGTTTCCCACCTGCAATTTGCTGACGACACCATCCTATTTATAAAGGGTGAGGAGTTGGGGTTGAGGAATGTCAAATATGTTTTGGATCTGTTTCAGTCAGTCTCGGGTTTAAAGATTAATTATGCCAAGTCCAAAGCCGTTTTACTGAATGGGAACACCTTGACAGAGGAGCTCATAACTTCTATTGTGGGCTGTGAAGTATGTGACTTGCCCTTGCCTTATCTAGGCTTCCAACTGGGTCTATCTCCTAAGAGGCTCAAATTTTGGGAGCCGGTCTTTGTTCGGGTGAGGACGTACTTAAATGGGTGGAAAGCTAAGCACTTGAATATAGCCGGCCGAGTTGTCCTACTCAAGTCTACTCTAGCGGCACTCCCTGTCTTTTACATGAGCCTTTTTAAGGCCCCCAGGTCGGTGATTGTGAAGTTGGAGAAGATCCAACGTCGCTTCCTGTGGTCTCATAGTGTAGCTCGACGGTTTATTCATAAGGTGAAATGGGATAAGGTTTGTCGGCCCAGGATGGAGGGCGGCTTAGGTCTGCGTCGTCTTGAGGATGTTAACCTGAGCCTGCTGGCTAAATGGTTTTGGAGGTTTGCTGAGGATGAACACTTTCTTTGGAAGCAGATTGTCTGTGTTAAATTTAAGTGGGACCCGAAAGATTGGGATCTTCTGAGCATGGATCGACCGAATGATACGTCCCTGTTTGGCCACATTGTGAGTTTGGCTGGTGACCCTCGTTTTCAGAACCTTTTTGGAGGCCAGGGGATCCACTGGAAGGTTGGTAATGGCACTAGGGTGAGATTCTGGGATGATGTTGAGGCCTTCAGGTTCAAGTTTCATCAATTGTTTCTAGCTGCTCGAAATCAGAAGGCGTTGGTGAGTGATTATTGGAGTGGCGAGGGGTGGTTGGTGATATACCGTCGAAATTTGTTTGTTCGGGAATTGGAGGAAGAACGGGCCTTATCAGAGCTCTTGGCTTCTGCATGTCTGACTGTTGCCCCTGATAAGATGGTTTGGGTGAAAGGGCCCCATTTCACTGTAGGGGCGGTTTACAGGTTTATTACCCCCTTTTTTGACAAAGTTAGTTGGGCCTCGGTGTTATGGGTTAAAGGTTTGCCCCCTAAATTCTGCATGTTATTATGGTTAGCACTTTATTCAGCACTCCCCACTATGTCGTTTCTGGAAGAACGAGGCTGTAGGATTTCTTTGAATGCTATGCTATGTTGTTTTTGCAAAACTCACTTTGAAGACTTAGATCACTTATTTTTACATTGTGAGTTCTCTTGGAAGGTGTGGAGCCTGATCCATTTGTGGTGGTCGTTACCCTGGGCGGGTCCAGGTTCTTTTCTGGAAGCGTTTGAAGGTTGGTTCTGGGTGAAGGGAGGTCCAAGGGGGTCGGCCTGGGTTAAAGTGTGTTACTTGACTTGCTGGTATATTTGGGTGCAACGTAATGCCTTGGTGTTTCGGGGCACTAAGACTTCTGAAGCCCAATTGATTGACAGTCTGCTACCTCACGCCTTCAGTCTTTTTAACATGGCAGGAGATCTGGTGCCTGAGGCTTCTTTCGAGTTATGGAGAGTGTCACCAACCCTTTGCCTACGCAGACCACGACGTAGGAGATTGGGGGTTGGGTTTGTGTAATCTATTTTTCACATGCTTTATTTGTATTTACTTCGTTTTGCAGGTTTCCACCTTGGATCCCTGTTAATAAAAATCGCTTATCAAAAAAAAAAGGTTCATACATATACATAGAATTGGGGTTGTTGGATAGTGTTGATGGGCCAAATGGGCCTACATAACAGAGGCCCATTATCCAGAAGGCGCAGAACAGTGAAATGGATCAAAATAAAATTATCTGGACTTTTCATAAGTGGTCCAGGCCCAACACAGTTCGCTCTGTCGTTGAATATACAAAGTCGGAATAGTACATGGCCAAAATCGTCATCTCACTGGAACATTTGAAATTCGCGCAGATTTCGAATCCTCCGCCCAAATATCACATGTTCCTCACTCAGCTGAACTCGTCCTCGTGACTCACCTCTCTGCATTTATATATTTCCTATTCAAACATTTAATGCTCCATTTCCAATTTCCTATTCCTCCTCCTCCTCTCCGTTGGACCTGACCTATACATACATATATACATAGGCGTCGACTCCTTTCCTTGTGTGCCACCTAATGGCCACATCAGCCTTCAAATCCACGACCAAGAGAACGACCATCGGAAAATCCGACGACGACTCTGCTACTTCCTCCAACCGGAGCTCGGCCCACCGCCGCTCCCGGAGTCTCAGCCGCTTCTCCCGCCCGATCCCCGGGACGAAGGAGGACTTCCGCGACCCTCCGCCTCCCCGGGGGAAGTTCGTCAGCACGGTCAGAGGATCGGGCTTCCCGGAGATCAGTCTTGATGATCTCGCCGTTGAGTTCTTTGACTCTGGAAGTGACGTCCGAGGTAGGTCAGCTGGGAGGAGCACTGATTCGAGCGCCGGATATGCGTCGGAGAGGCGGGGGAGGTCGGTGTCGAGGCAGGGGATTCAAAATGACTTGAGGGGCAATGTTGGTAATAATTCTAGCGGAGGGAGGGTAGTTCCGGGAAGCAATTCAAGGAGGAGACGATCAATGTCTGTGGTTCGGTATCAAGCCAGCGATTCTGAGGTAAATTACAGTGTTTTTCTTCACTTTGCTTCGATTTTTAGCTTTCCATGTGATGGGAAATTTTGATATCGTATCTGGTGCTGAATATTTAGCTTGGTTGCTTAATTATGGGTGAATTTGCACTGTTCTGTACATGCTGCACATTGTCTTAGATTGTTCTTTATCCATAGCAATTAGCACTTTTCTTCAATTTGGGGTCTTCCAGTTGGAGCAACCAGTTCCCTATCAAATTGAAAATGCAAGGACATTTCCATAAGTAGTGGCATGCCATCGTTATAAGCTTTTTTTAAGGTTGGTTAGGTTTTGAACACTACGAAGGATTTGAGCACTTAACTGCCTGCTCAATTAGATTTTGGTTCCATCATTGCATGCTTACTTTCGAGTAATTAAATGGGTCTACGAGACATTGAAGTCTTAAGATCAAGTATGGACATCCCAATAATCACGAATGGATATTTTTCTTCAAACATTGAGTTATTCCACATTTGATATTTCTACTTTGCTTTTGTTTTCATTCTGTTGGACACTCCTTGCACTTGCGTGATGGTCTATTCTATTGTCATTAGAGTCTGCAAAGTTCCTTGTTAATTATGCTCAGTTGGTTATAACTCTTAGGTGTTTCATATGTATGCATTATGATTTCTCTTACAGAGTGATCTAGACAAATCTAAAAAGTCCATCGGTCAAATTCAGTCGGGGAGTGTTTATACAGCCAACAAAACGGTCTCATCATCTAAGCCGGCAACTCCAAATCATGGACAGGGATTGAGAAGATCTCTTAGCCAAAGAGATCTGAAGCCAAACGATGGCTTTTCTGTGAGTATTTTCCATTCTCTGTCTACTTTTAAGAGAAATGTATTTCATTTATTAGCTGAAGAAACAATGTGTTGTGCTTTTTTATTTAGAAGGGGGGAAACGTTCCATTTTAGCCTAAATATGTCGATGTGATCTCAAATGTATTGTTCAGTTTGATACCAAGTATCCCAATTTGTAACTGTCATCATCTGACACATCAGTTTATGATATTGTTTGCAAACCAAATGGGATCAAATAACAATACTTCAATTCCAAATTTAAACATACTGTCATATTTTGAGACTAAATAGGAATAAAAATAAAATCTGCTGCAATATTGGAACAATTGACATAAGAAAAGAAATCAGCAAAGCAACCATCACTTTTCACACTGCATTTAGTTTTTCAGGCACCCTCAGTTCTGTTTGAAGTTCTTATCACTTATTTTTCAAAAACTGAACTGATCATTTAGACAATGTCTCTGGACCTTTCAGAGCCAATCTTCTACCCTTACTGATGATGAAGGAAGAGGTGGTTATTCCAGTAAAAATGGAACTGAGAGGACAATAAGAGCAGTTTATACACAGAAGAAGGTTAATTTATTTTGTAGAAAATGATAATTATGCAGTGAGCACTGCCCTTCCAGTTCCAAACTATGATGATTGTCACTTAATGCTGTTCTCTCTGTTCACCTTCAGGCCCAGCACCCCTCTGGGGATGACATAAAAGGTGGATTCTATGAAGCAATGCGGAAAGAACTTAGATATGCTGTAGAAGAGATCAAGATGGAACTTGAGCAGGTTTGAAAATTTCTTATTCAAGAAACATCTTTTCCAATATATGTATATGCTCATGTTCTAAACTGGGTGCTGCCTCATTATTTCATGCAGGCAGCTGAAAAGAATACATCTGATAGTGATAGGTTGCAGTCAAAAAGTTCGCATGCTCTTCAGGCTGCTTCTACATTTCGAAGGAATCATGCCACTAATGTGGAACTGGTAAAAGTCATACTATCAACTTCCTTGAGCAATTGCATCCCATGGTGCAATAATTTTACACGCTATAAACTTGCCTATAAAAATAAAGTCAAAGAGATTGTTGATTTAGTCATTTTGGTGTGTTCTCAGTGCATTGCATTATAGCTTTTATGGTCTTCCGTTCTCATGTACACATTCCTTTGACATGATTGAAAAAATTATAGTATGAACAATTTGTTGCTTGCTAGATCTGTTATAGAATTGTTTAGTTATATGGGGATTCTAACTAATACATGTATTTCTTACAATTACAGTCAGTTGGTTACCAGCATTCATAGTTGTGAAAGAAACTGACTATAGTTTATGAGGAAGATTGTGTACCGAAAGTTTCATTTAAATTCCATGATATGAAGTGCCTTTTCAAAATAACAATACAGGTTTCCATGTTTAATAGTAGGAGTTCCTTCCAGTTAGGATACAATACAACATCTTATTAATAACTTCACATAGTAATGGGTCTTCTTTCTTGACTGAACAGTCCGAAAAGCGAACACAAGAGTTGTTAGCGGAATTGGTATTGGAGGAGGAGCAAGGTAGAGAAGTCTCTAAGATTGATAAAGAGTTTCTTCCAGATTCAAAGAATGATGCTGCTGTGGATAAACCATCATATCCAAGAAGGGTACTACATTCTCATATGCTCCTTGCCAGAGTGCAAGGTTTCTTGGTTCTTTACCACTTGCATTAGTTTGGTCATCCTTTCAGTTTTGAGAAATTGAGGTAATTAAAGATGTGATTTTATTTTCCAGAGGAGCAATGACAGAAATAGAATGTCAAAGCGATTGACTGAGGAGGCAGAAAAGTATTTTGAGGATTTCATTTCAAATGTTGAAGACACGGATATTTCATCTTTAGATGGAGAGAGGAGTGATACAAGCTCCATTATAGGAACCTTTCAAAGTCCGCTCATATCTAAAGCTCCTCCTGTTGAAATGGATGGAGTTATTCTGCCTTGGTTGCAGTGGGAGACTAGTAATGATCCTTCTCCTCAGTCATGTGGCAGCAACAACCATCCATCAGTGTATACAAGAACTACTCGGGTAAGTCTTCACCAACTCGTTTCATAATTCATAAACTCTTAGGCTGTGTTTGGATCGTTTTTGGGTGAGAATGAGTATCAGCTCCTCTTTGGTGTTAATAAGAGCAAATGCAGAGCATATTTATTTATCTGCATATCCTTCTCTTTCCCTTATCTTGTCATATTTGTGTTCCAATTTTACAAAATGAGAACTCTAGCCATGCCTAGAGTTGGGAAATGAGAATGTGAACCACACAGAAATGTGATTCTCATTCCCAAACGCTTATCCAAACTAATACAAATTTGTGTTTACTTCCTTTGCTACAGGAAGCGACTAATGTGAAAGATCACAGTACTCGATCACCGAGCAGCTGTGGGAGCTCGAGTCATGGAGTTGCTGATGTTTCTTCAGTAAGAGACTATGTAGGCATCAAATTTGGAGAACCAGCAAGTTGCCTGAACCAATCTTTGCGAGGTGGACCTGGGTTGCGCTATGATATGGATGACTACCTCAAGCCTACAAGCCAAGAAGAGCATCTCTTTGAAAGATTCAGCCAGCGAGAACGAATTAACTCCGGCAGTCTCCTCCTATGTAACCATACATTCTTTTAGTTCGAATATTGCTTTTGCTGCCAATCCTTTTATCTATGGCAAGTTCTATGTATACATGTCTAGATTTGAATCTTCCAAACTGAGGAATTGTCAGAATCCAATAGAAGAAAAAAAATGTATCTTAGTTTCTATATCTAACTGTTTTTGTTTTATTATTGATTCGTGCTTAATCCCTATCCAAGTATCCATTAATCCATGCATCAATGAAAAGAAGATCCGGAAAAAAATGGAAGTAACTCATAATCACTCAACTCATCAGCCACCCACCTACTCCTCAACCAGTCTTCAATGCAAAACAACACTTGTTAAGGTTAGAAATAGACAGTGATGAGGACACATCATAGAACTCTACGTATAAAGTGGGAACATGTCTCCGAAAACATCATCCAGCAAAATCAAATTAAAGCAGTACGAGTGTCGTGTCTGATCCAAAGAAACTATATACAGCTGATACTGATATAAGAACAAATGAGAATTTTGCTGAACTGTCATGACGATAGCTATATCTTGCTGTTACGTTTCATATCAATGTATCTAAACTAAGTATGTGCACCGCATGTAGTCAAAGAATCTTCAGGTGGTAATTTTGGTTCCATGTTAAAGTTTGATCTTGGTAAATTGAGGGCTCAATATACTTATTGTTAGATCATGGCTCTCTCTATATATTATAGAGTTTTATATCTATTGTATTTTTGTGTATATTGATGTGAATGCATTTTAACATCTATTTTGGATGTTCAATCCCGGAATTATGATTCTTTCAGCCCTATTTTAGTAGAGTTGAGTATACTTTTTCTCTTGTATTATGTGTATTGCCTCTCATTATGATTTTGCAGGTGTTGTTTAGCGAAAAATAATAATATCAAAATCGGATATGAAATTAAGCGTGAGCAGTCAAACAAGCCAAACAGACGAAGGTCCAGGAGGATGAGGAAACAAACATAGAGGCAAGCCAGACCCGAGAGTTGTTCGGTAATTTCATCCGCCAGACAACACAAACGGGTGAAGGACCCGTTCCTTATATCTGCTGCCCAAGTTTGTTCGTACCTGAAGCCATCTGTTCCTATTGTCCGGCGTGAACTTCCAAACTAACAAGTCGTTTGTTACCAACATTTGTCAGACATCTCCGGTGGACAATTCTAGGCCAAAACCGTTTTATGCAGGATTTTCCTATTTCTTTGTGGTAGAAAAAAAGGAACAAGTCCTTTTATTTTGATATATACTTATAGTTGTTTTTTTTATCAAATCCAAATTCGCATCTTAAAAGAAATAGTTTAAGTAACAGAATTGATAACGGGTGATTGGTTTTTGCTTCTTTGGAAAAGATATTCGGACTTTCACCAGATATACTTGTGCCTGTTTCTGTGTTAAAACCACAAGCATCATACATCAATTGTATTTGCACTCTTCTTTCTTTTCTTTTTTGATCATCAAATAGATATATAGAACCAACCTTGAAGATCAAGGAGGGAACGAGGATGCAATCCTCGGATACAAATACAGACAAAGACATTCCATCAAAGGAACCCATAGAAAGAAAAGATATAATATCGAATTTTACAAACTTGAAGATCAACTAAATAAAACACAACAAACAGCTAAACAACAACACAACACAAAACCAGAAAGCTCTAAGAATGAAGATAGCCCGCCGGGGCCAACACCCACGACAATCCCGAGGGAGAGTTCGGTCCTGGAATCTCAAGACTCTACCGGATGAGTAAAGATATGGTGATGGGCCGAAACAGGAGGAAAGCGCTAGGGAGAGGTAGGAGACGAGCAGATCTAGGGAAACCCTAGATCTACAAAAGGGGATCTGGACCGAAGTAGGACTAGGGCCTGGAGGATCTGTTCAGAAAGAAGGGATAAGGAGGAAAAAGAGAGAGAGAGAGAGAGAGGGAAAAGTTCATCGACCTGAAGACCAAATTGAACCAAAACATAAGCCAAGAAGGCCTAAGAGACGGCCAAGGAAGACGGATTGAAGACTTGTTACGGTTCGGCATCGATGCAGAGGGAGGTGGGGAAGGTTGAAGCAGAGAGGGGGAGAGGAAGAGGGGTGGAGAAGGGGTGGGAAGGAGCGAGGGCCGGTGGCTCACATGACCGGAGCCGTGTGAGTCACCGACGACGACAGAGAAAGAAAGGCTAGGTTAAATGAAGGAGTTGAAATGTCTAGAGAGAGGTCAGAGAATACCTATCTCTAGAACTAAGATGGCAATTTTTTAGTTGTCTAGTTGAAATATGAATTTATTTAGAATCGTAGATATATAGGCTATACTCCAATATATTAATCATGAATATACAAAAAAAATCGAAGGAGAATATACTTTTTCAAAGTATTAGCTTTGTAAGGAGAATGACGTCGTCGATTTACAATCCTCGTACTGTTGAGAGAGGAAAACAACATAACTTATTGATAATGTTTATACGTGGGTGAAGAAGAAGAAGAAGAAGAAGAAGAAGAAGAAGAAGAAGAAGAAGAAGAAGAAGAAGAAGAAGAAGAAGAAGAAGAAGTTTTTGTTCGCAACGAATATAATACTAAAAAGAGTATGAAAGAAGTTAAATTTATTGGGATTTAGAATCACTTTTTCAGGCTTCTTGTTTTTTTGGGATCAACACAAATTTACAAATAAGTAGCTCAAACCCAATATACCGTATTCTTTTACTTGACACTGTAATTCCAATTTTATTTTATATGCTATTCTCAACCGCTAGTTGTATCCATTAGAGGTGTTGCTGAAGAGAACATGAATAATGTATCATGTCAGTTATATTGATTAATTAGTAGTTGTCAAAATCCATAACCAGTAATCGACATAATAATATTTGGTTATTCATTTTTTTGTCGATCCTGGTACTAGAATCCATGAAATTTAGCATCGTCATTTTAGGTGTAGGTGCATGCCAATACCAGTTGGTTTTATGGTTTGGGAAAAATTCTAATCAATCTCACCAAAAATGATGACTATTATATTGTCATTCCATTTTCAACCGCCTCATCAGGACTTTTTCCAATCAAACCAGCTTTATCCGGCATACACTACATCACCCTTTTGAAATCTATCTCGTTCAAAAACCATCAGGTTCTCTGTTCCTTCACTCTATCGTAGTCTTGAAGGCGCTCTGAAATACTTCATCTTCACGTGATCCGATATTTTTTTTCCAACAAATCTATCTAGTTATTCATGATTCTCGTAAACAACATTTTCTATGATCATAAACGTATATTTTTCATTACATACAAGGTACTATCTCCTATGGTCCATCTTTATTATATCTCTCACTTTATCTTACCACCTATTCTAATGCTGACTGGCTGACTGGATTGATTGTCTTGTTTTACGTCGATCGACTTCATGATATTGTATCTTTTTTTATCCTAATCTTATTTCCTTGTTATCTAATTGTCAACATCTAATTTATCATTTTACCGTTAAGGACAAAGCGTTAATAACACCATGCCAACTCTTATTGGTTATATTATTCTTATGGAGATGTATCATTCTCTTTCGATTTCCACCATAATTTTATGTGATAACATTATCCCCGTTTGTATGTTTAAGGGGATATACATGTTAGTATGTCAAAATAAATTAGTGTTATTTAGGTCATTGATGTTTATGGTTGTAAACAAGTTGAGTATTACCGAGTCAATTCCTTAACTATTCAAGTTCGTTTTAATCATTTCAAGTTTATGTTAAATTAAGCTTGAGTTGAACCATTAAAGTTTTGCGATTCATCATATTGAGATATTAAATTAAATACATAACTTATTTAATTTAAAATTGGAGGGAAAAAGTTAACCTAAGCGAGTCAAGTCGAACTTGAATATTTTTTTCCAACTGGTTAAAATGTAGACGTTATTGTAACAATGGAGAAAGTATACATCTACTCAAATTTACCAAACTTGAAGCAAACAAAAACAAGAGGACAACCTAAAACCCAACCAAGAAGCTCAAAGAAAAGTCAAGCGACTAACAATACCCAAAGCAACAACCACCACTCCAATAGTTTCCTCACCTTGATGACCTCACCTTGCTGACCTTTAGAGCCATTGTGTCCTCGGCCATAAGTAAGGCAGCCATACTCCTATTCTTCTGAGCTGGAGTGGGTAGGGTGGTCACTCGCTCATCATGTAGGCAGAATTTGGTGGTCCCCTTCCTAGAGTTACGGGTCGCCAGTGTTGTAGGTGTGGCTGCCGAGGCATGCAAATTCCTCGCATCAAATAGAGGTGGCCCAGGTTAGGCAGGAAGTTATGTATCGCAGCCACCTCGCTTGGTCATGTGACCCGAGCTTCATCGTAGAACGGGTTGGAAAGAGCGGACAAAAGTTGTCGGCTCCATATTGGTGTCGGTGCCTTAGGTAGAGAGTTATAGGTCGTGCTTGGTATTGGGGGGCTAGTGGGGAAAATCACTGTGAGGTGATGAGTCTTCGAGTCGAAGGTCCGGGGTGTAGGTTTTTGCCCTTGCTAGTGGCACTAGGTGGCACATCCGTATGGACGAGCTATATTCCGCCTAGTCCCTCTGAATTCCCACTTTGATAGTAGGTCTCTCTAGTTCCATGAGGGAGAGATCGTATCCTTTTGTTTGTAGGGGGTTGTCCGGGTTCCTTCGTTGGAACTCATTATCCTTATGGCCTATGCATCCGTAGTGGAAGCAAAAATCTGGGAATTGGACGCACTAGAGCCAAACTCGTGTGGGTGTATGGTGGTCCTCGATCATAATGCAGGCCGACCGACGAAGGGGCGTGGCGAGGTCCTTCTAAAAACTAACACTCATAGTGTCATCTCGTGTCATTCCAGTCTTGTCGGTATGGACATCCACAAATACCCCTAGTGCTTCTCTAACCCGGAAGCTCGTCTCCTTCGTGAGGATATCCCGTTGGAGGTCAGAGACTACCGCCCACATTTCAACCCTTGATAAATCCAATGTGGCTGGGCTAATGTGGGGGCGGAGGTCCTCTAAAACCAGTGGTGCTCGCTTAAACGACCAAGGCTTGCCCCGTCAGATTCTCTCATTTTCATTCTAGGATGTGAAATAGAATCCTAAGATGCCCCCCTAGGTCCTTGATAACCAGGACAACATGGTGCCACACCTTGGCCATGACTCCCTCCATCACGTATCGATCGCATTGTCGGGTAGTAAAGAGCCCACCTATTAGGAAGAAAGTCGTACAGTCCCGATTGTAGTTAGTCATTGGGTTCCTTGGGACGCAGATGATTCAATCCTCCTCGGTCATCTTCAAGGCGTCAAAAATCTCTTGGAGCGCCTCCATTGGAGGTTGTAGCATCTCGGTATCGCCTTCTTCCTCTCGGGAGGCAGATTAGATTGGATCCCTGTAGGGCTAGGATCTACAACAGGGCTGGTATGGGTTCTTTTATCGGTGTCAAGGCGGTCGAGCCAAGTTTGGGGTGGCATCGTTGGGCGCCCACATAGGTGGCTGCAATAGTAGGTCCTCCAGGGCAGGGAGCGTAATGGCCTCAAGAGAAGCCATTGATGTCGGTGACTTGCATGGGAGAGGTTGGAGAAGAGTCGTTGGGTGGCTCTCAATCGTACGATTGACGGTGACACAGTGATTTTCGTGAATGGCACCAACGTCTCAACCTCATCTTTAGAGTTAGAGCCTGAAGAGAGTTGCGCTCTCGCCGAAGATCATGCAGGGTGTTTGATGGCATGACAGAGAGTGGAGGAGGGGAAGATGGATCTTTCTCCTCTTCCTTTCGTATTGAGCAGCCTTTATGATCTCAGAGCTCGGTGTGGGGGGCATAACCAGAGGGGAAAAAGGCCGTGTGGGCGACAACATCGATGGCAGTGTCGGGGGTCACATGGGAGAGTGGTGGGTGTGTAGCTTTCTCGTGGTTGAGAGGAGTAGTTTCCTTCACAAGGTGCGACAGATGGTAAGGGTCGTTGTCGTAGAGAAGGGGTCGATAGGGAACATAGGATGGAGGTCACTGAAGAGCAAGAGGCGACGCATAAAGATTCTATAGAGAGAGGAGACGTAATCTTAAACACGTGATCATATTTTCTCAGTATCTCCCACGACTTTTTTTTATGAAGGCACCTACGTCTATTTTTCTATTAATATGATATTTCCCATTTCCAAAAATATATTTCTTTATTCATCTAGTTGAACTCTTATATCATGATGTTTTGGTTGGGTTGACTTCGTATACATATAAAGAAAATAAGCGAGCACCGATCTTGACCCGTGACCTCTGTCTCCCCCAAAATCCCTACGACCTCTCGTTTCTTTGTTGTAGTCACCATCAGCGCCTTCTGTGGCTCCGGCCATGGAGGCTGTCGGGATCTCTCTCCCTCACCTTTCATCCCCCAAGTCCATCCTTCAACAACCATCCACGCTCACCTGTGTGTATTCATCGTCGCCTCCCTCCGCCTCTGCCTATGCACATTTGTCGCGGCCTCCTTCCAACCGTGTTGTGACCCTTCACCGTCGCCGAACCCCCATTCGTTTCCTCCCCTCAATACCGACGAGACCGTCGCGCTGACTTCAACGCTTCTCTGACCTGTCGTCGGACCTCTTTGCGCTGAAACCAGTACTCTCGCTGCTAGATCTATCTTCTTCCCACCTTATTCTGGTAGAGCTCTGGCGTCAGTGCTGGTAAGCTTCATCTCTAGCACCCCCTCCCCCCGTGATCTCGTCGGGATGGCCGTGCTCCTCTAGGCGCATCTGTTCCCCTCCTTCAGCCTGCTCGACCTCCCCACAACCTGATTCGCCTCCCTCCGCGCCACACGTACATATCAACCACCCTCGGGCCAGCTCCGCCCCCACGGCGGCCTGATCCGTCGGTCATCACCCACGCTCCTTCCTCTTTCATCCCCCGTCGACGACCACGATCGACCCAAATCCCCCTCGGGCTTCAACGCCCAACGACGACGATCAGACTCCCTCCAGTCGAGCTTCTCTACCGCATCTCTTCTTCGATAAGATGACCAGACCTAAACCCAACCTATGTTGGAAAATCGCAATTTGAGTCGCTTAGTCGTGCTCTTATTTATCGTGTCTACCCGATTAGACCCTTGCACCGGCTCTTAACGGATCAGATCTCTACCCTTCGGTGCCGCCCACTTCGCTTTGATTCCAACCCCTTATATCAGAGGCCGGTTGCAAGTAGTCCTTGCTCGTCGTGGTTTATCTTGTTATTTACTTTGTTCGTTTGTTATCAAGTTTTTGTTTGTCCTCTCTGCCGAATCAAGGATCTCCGGCAGGTGTGGTTGTCGCCTTTGGTGGTGTGTCCGGTCGAGACTCTTTATCGGTGGATCTCTTCGGATAGCCGATAAAGAAGACCGACATAGTGATAGTTTATTATCTAAGCGTTGCGTCACCTTTTCCAATAGCTATTCATCTCATTGACCGTCTCTCAAACTATCGAGAACAACTTATAGATATAACGTTTATATTGTTTGTTATGGTTTATTCGATGCGTAAGATTTATTAATATTTCTGTTCAAAAATATAATCATTGTCATTTATTAGGTGGACGATTAGGAATGGTGTATGCAATATGCATACACATAAACCAGAGCGTGAGATTTCCAATCTCATCCAGAATGTTATCTACATTCTCGATGAAAAGTCCAAACACTAATAAGCTGGAACCAATAGAAACGCATAGCCGACAATATATGGCTGGATTCTGATATGCCTCGTACGTACTAACTTCAGATCTCATCCCACAGATACACTCTCTTGAGATCATCGAAATCAACGTTCAAAATCGCTCCACTTGTGAGAAAAAGAAGAGCCGAATTATAGCGTGGTCCACATCAAACACGTCGTTATTGGCCTCACATCCACCGAATTCATGCATGTAATGAAGGACCGGTGCCGTTTTTCGTCTCCGCCTCTGGAAGATTTCAAAGCCTGAGTTTGATTCTACGCCTTGGCATTTCATCGAGCACATGGCGCGCATGTATTAGCTCACCCAAATTCAGCGTACGAATAATAATAATTGATGGCGACCTGGTGGATTGTTCTGCTCGTTGAGCAAGGCCAATAATGTAAACAAAAGAGAGGAAAAAAAAACATCACTTAAAAAGAATGACTGAAAATTTGTCTTATTGTTTTTTTAGCATATACAGTTTATTAATTAGGAGAAGACAACACTAACACATGTACATGTATAAGGTTATTCACGACGGCGTCGAATCTGATATGGCGTTGAAAATCTGCGTCGAATATGAGAAAGTGAGTCGGCTCTACGTCGAATCTGCAAAACCGCAGATTCGACGTTGAGGGACTTGTAGACTCAGAGACCCGCCGAAGCGAAGGATTCAAGGCCCAGCCGTATCGTGACCAACGAACCATAGCGTGTTGCGTGGCACGATTCGGGCTTAAATGGACTCAACGCTTCGTCTTTCTCACTACTTCTTTTGCACTCGTTTCTTCGTCTTCCTCACTATTTCTTCTGCAACCGTTTCTCTACCTCACGTTTCCACGATTCCGGCGTTTCTGTCACCACAATTTCTCCCGGAACATCGACACTGTATCTCCACCACAGTTGCGCCACCACCGTTTCCCCACCGGCCTTACCTCTCCACTGCTTCGTTTCCTCTTTCCGTATGTATGTCGTCTGAATCTCCTCCAATGGCCGACAACAATCCTCTCCAAGGCTTTTCCACGATGTCAGGGTCGAGCTTGACGCCCCCATACGACGGCCAGTTGGAACCGTGAACTCAAATCCCTTCGATAGTCTTGTACGCACGGATGAACGTCAACCCGCCGAGAATGCTACGCCTGTACCGGAAATGGAGTCAGCCCGAGGCATCGCATTGGTGTGTGTGTGGCTCAAAAGGAGAAGCAATGTGTTGACCAATACGACGATGTGTTTTGGGATGTCATAGATGGGGGAGCTCGCCCACGCGATTCGTCAATTGCCCACGTGATCCGTCAATCCCTCACAAATGAGTGATACGCCGAGAACTACAACTATCATTGGACCGTCGCCAACCGGAAGGTGAAGAGCTTCAATGAGTGTTGGAGCCAGATGAAGCACATTTACCAACCCGGTTGATCCGACGCGTAGGTGATGGATATTTCTGAGGAGGTGATGCCGACAGATACAAACACGAGTTCGTCTGGCAGCATTGGTGGATTCTCGTGCGGGATCATCCAAGTTGGATGCAGTCGTAGACACAACCGTAATCAAAGGTAGCAAGTGAGCCACCGCGCTAATGGGTTGGAAATAATAAGGCAGTCATCGCACAATTCAAGACGCCCAAACCTTTGCCAATAGAGGATCGCGGACCCAGTGATGGCGGAGGAGCTAAAATTGTGGTTGGAGTTGTGGAAACAATAGCCCTCCTGGGAAATAGCCGAAGGCTCCCCATCTCACAATACAAGAAGATCAACCTTTGGCAATAAAGGACGGTGGAGCAAGGGACGGCAGAGGACCAGTAATTTTGTTTGGAGGTGTAATGTGTATGACGACTTTAAATTGTATCTTTGTTGTCCATAATAAAAATTGACGAGTGACGTTGGTTCCCTGATGACATTGCTACAAAACACAGTTAGTTTTGTCATGTGACCGTCTCTACATGGTCCCGTGACAGGACTTGTTGTGTTCTTGTAGTAATGACATTAGCGAATCCACGCCACTTTCCATCTTTGATTATGAAATACCGAGAACACAATTGGAAGTCGTCCCTCATATTTCACCCCCAGACCAATTACTCAACGTCCAGGAGGCCTACATGGAGGTCGTATTGCATTGTACTCCTATTCCACCTTACGATAAATATTAATAAATGTTTTTTGAGCGGGTCGGGTCGTTTTGCGTTTTGATAAACACATCGATTTATACATATTTTCGATTTTTATTCTACACAATACACTCGGAATAGACTGAATCGGTCTATTCCCACTACGACACTAAAATCAATAGACCCACGAATCGGGTCGAATCTCCCTCACTTTTCCAAAAAACAATTACCTAAAAAACCAGAATCCGACTGAATCGGTCTAACTCCATTGTGGATAGTCTAATAACAATTAAAATAATATTGAAAATAAAAGGATGAAACAAAAGTCTAAACCCATAGGTACCAGACATTAACTCTATAACCAGAGACATAGCTAATTCAGTGACAATCTAGTGGATTACTGCTTTGAATCATATTTTATGAGTGATACGAGGTTCGTTTTCTGTCTCGGTCTGAAAATGCTCGGGATATCTTATATGAGACGTTTGAATAGATACCAGAAATCTAGAGAGAACACTGGAAAACGGGAGAACTAGAAAACACACCTCAGGATGTTGGGGTCCTGATCCAGCGGACAGGGTTGGTGCGCGGAGTTTGCATCGGTGACCAACAAGAGAAGCTACAGATTCTAGTTTTCCTGACTCCGAGCGAGGGGTGTTAGGGTCCCAATATAGTTGATTGGACTGCGGTGTCTCTACACGGAGTCCCCGATTGATCGGATTCGTCGTAGTCATGGCGCCTGATCTAGTGTTGGGCCTCCGATGATCGTGAAGGACCAGTAGGCGACCGAGGAAGCAGTCATACGATAGAGGTGGACGTGGAGAAGGAGGAGGTAGCGGTGGAGGCTCTAGTAGCGGAGGAAGAGATGGAGGTGGTGGCTCTAGTGGTAGAGGAAGAGGTAGTGGTAGTGACGGCTCTATTGGTAGAGGATGCGAGTATAACAACGAATATGGTGACAAAGGAGGTGGTGGCGGCGATGGCGCTGGTAGTGGCTGAGGGGGCTCTTTCGTTGTGGGGGACTAAGTCCAACTATGGAGAGAATCATGGCCACTACTGCGATTGAGTCTCGCAGGCCCATTAACTGCGGAGGAGGAAATCGAGGGAATGGGTGACCTGTTGCGATGGTGGTGGTGGTGACGGTCGGGGTGATGGATTGGGAGACGGTGATGTTGGGGACGAAGGTTGAGGCAGAGGGGACTCAAGAGACCGAGGTGGAGCAGGAGGTAGATGTGTTACATGAGGGGGAGGAGAGGGCTGAGTTTCCTTCTTCCTCGGGCGCAACAGTTTACTTATGGTCATCGGTGGATACATAATCCGGAGACACCGTCGCCCTAGTAGGCGAGGATTACAAGTACTCCGGATCCTATCAATCAATATCAAAGAGGATGGATGGTACCAGGTCAACATATATTTAGGGTAAAGGCTGGCGGGGACATCATTAGACATGCTGGTGAAGGTAGCAGGTAGTTCTAGGGGCGCCGGTGACGACGAATTTGGTGATGGTTGCGGTGATGGCGTTGTGGCAGTGGGATCGGGTTGCAACACACTCATAAATGCATTGGGGCTAATGAAAGCTTCTTTGGGGTGTCTCAACAGTCTCCAAATCCGATCATTCCATCTCATTGGGGCTGGGTGAGAACAATTCATCTTGCGGGTAGGTGCAAGGTTGGTAGCGGCTAGCTCATGATTGTTGGATGAAGGATCAACGAAAATTGCACAAACAGGAGGAGCTATAAAGGAAGAGAAGTTAAAGAAGAGAGAAGCCCTAAGCTCTCATGATTTTTATATGTTTCAAAGGCTTCAATCTATTTGTTTATAGACAAACAATAGTTTAAATTTTATTATAAAAAAATTGTCTACTGCTTGGTTTACTTTGTTTAATTTTAAGATCTAAAATATGAAGATAAATCTAATGGAAACCATCCTTTATTCTAAAAACTATGATTAGTTATGTAAGTCATTTATTTCATAAATACATGGAAGAGATGCAATAAATTTGTTGGCTGTAAAACTACAACACATTTGAATAAGTTGTATTAAGTTTTTTTTAAGCATAATGTATGACATTTATTAAATCTTTTTTGAAAAACTCAAAAATGAGCAAACAAACAGTTGGAATAAAATGAAGAAGACAAGGTAATGTTTCGTTGACATTTGGAACGTTGATTCTGTAACAAACCGTTAATCCAGGATAAAGTGTAGGGATGGTTCCTTATTTTATAGGTGATCAGCAAGTGTAATCTAGATTACACTCCCTATCTCGACTTGGTCAGGCTTGTGGTGTCTCGACAATCTATCAAGGAGTTATCCCGAGAGAGGAGGAGGCTGGGGTCGAATCGCGTCTGATCCTTAGAGGCTTGGGTGAGGATCCTCTAAGACCCCCTTGTGGTGCCTTAGTGTCTTCGTGGAGACCAGGTAGGCTGATTTGTAGACCTCACGTCTGCCCACCCTAGGCCAAATACCCTCCGGGTGGGAATTTGCTTGATTCCTCCTTCCCCGGTAAGAGGTTGACTAGTAGTGTCTGCATTTCCAAGGGTGGGACCGTAGGGTGATCCTTGATTCAGGTTGCAGCCTTCAAAGTGGTTGGTCAATCACCCCCCCCCCCAATCACCCCTCCCCCACTGACAAAATACCAGTGTTGGTCACTCAGATGTTTTCCCCGAGTCCCAGCAGGCGGCAATAATCGCTGACGGATATCCAGTTGCGTGGAGAAGGACTTTAGAGATGGTGGCCTTCTCTTCGCGCCTCTCCCCCTTCCTTCCAGTTGTAAATTTTTGGGACGAACTACTGGAGAACATTGGAATCTGCATAGGACCTCTCTTAGGACAACAACCTCTACCTACCATTCTTATATGAGGGTTGGTGACAGAGATGTCCTTACTTGTGGATATGAAAATGGAGAGGTGTTCCCTCTCCTGACGGGAGATGTTCTTGCTTGTATTAGCGATCCGTCGTAGCGATCCGTCGGACCCGGATGACGGATCGGGCGATTATCCGTTCCAGACCAGGAACCATAGCCACATCCATGTGAACCGAGGTGCGGGATGGGCCCCCTTTGTGGCCTCAAATCATTCTCGGGACGTCGTGCCGGTTACGAGTGTGTACCCTATAAGCCCTTAGGTCATTCAGGGCCTTCATTGAGAGCCTTCTCACACCTATGCTCACGAAGAAAATCGTATCCATATGTCCGAAACAATTGCAATTGAAGTAGTGATCCGCAAGTATTCGTAAAACAGGTGAACAAGAGATCGTACCTTGAATATGATAAATGGATCCACAATTAGCACTTTAGAGGAAGACGAGCATCAAGGCGGACGCAGATTCACATGAAATCTCCCCAGCTCACCCCGTTAGCATCTTCATCGATTTACCAACACGTACCCCGATATTATTCTAGGCGGAATTCAACACCTCTATTCCAAGCACCCATTAGGAGGTTAGTTATCTGGACCTGTATCGAGAAATGGGTGAACGGGATGTCACGAGGACGCATATGCGGCTTGAGGTCTGCAAACAAGATAAGTGAGCGCACAAAAGCCCACGGTTCCCCTACTGGAACTCATGCTCTCTCTCGATTCGTACGAGAGAAAAACCCCACGACCCCATCCTCCAATGCTCGGGCTACCACATTCAACATCCTTCAAAGCTCAACTAGCCAATCAATCAACGATTGTCAGAAGAACGCCTGGTTGGTCATGACCCAAACGACAGCTGCATAAGCAAATTTGAACCCCCACCCACATATTTTAGTTGGATGTACAACGACCTTTTGAATAGCCAAACCTCCCATACAATTTTCAAACTCCTATACTCTCGAGGACATGTCCCTCGGTGCACCCGCGACTCCTTCTTAAACCCCAGGAACTCCAAGACAACGTCCATAGATGACCCCGGTCGGGCTCCGGCACCACACCTCATCCCGTCCCGTCCCACGCCAAGATCTACTCAAGAGAGGGATACCCCTCCTCTGCCATGTGTCTGAAGAAGCCTCGTGAGATGTCTCGGTTCCCCCATCAAATCCTCTCGGAAACCAGATTATCCCAAGGCGTTGTTCTCCTGGGATGTCTTTGAACCGTTGTTCGTCTCTTAGCCCTCCGTGGGTCTGTCGCTCACAGCCATGGGAACTTTTCCCGGTCACCACCCAAGCCATACATGTCTTCCAACCGATCCCTCGAGCCCTGAGCATCCGAAGACACCATGTCTAGAGGAGGGAACTGTATTGGCGGTTACATCTAAGTCGCCCAAGGCATTCTCGGAAAATGGCCGCCTGCCACCACTCCTTACATGCGTCCCGTGTTGCTGCCTCACGAGGAGACCTTGCTGATCCTCCCGTTGCACTGGATAAGAAGGCAACAAAGAACCTTCCCTTGTCGGGTAGATCATCTATGCTCCACCTAATAAAGAGACAGGGATTAGTGTTATTGCAAAGAGGTGACCACCAGTCAAAATCACCGCCACCATTGATGAAGAAGGATAAGACACACTAATTACAAATGTTAGTATGATTTTGAAAAATTGTGATCACTCTTTTCTATGCTTTCTTTCGGGGTCACAAATCAATACCATTGTATTCGACAATGAATCTCAATCAATGTATGTATCTAGATTTTTTTGAAACGAGTAATCGGAGAAATACATTAATGTAAAAAATAAACCATACAAGGTAGGACATAGGAAAAAAACCATGCATAGACGAGTAATCGGAGAAATGCATTAATAAACCATGCATTGAATTGGATCCGTGTGTAATTATGATTATTTTTTTTAGCGTAAGTAAAAAAATGTATTATTTTTAAGGGAACAGAACAAGAAGATTGTTGGGGGTAGTAGTGCATTTTTATGCAAACTACAACTAATTTTTTAAAAGAACCCGAGGTATAGACGGGTTTTTGAATATCCAATAGACTGAACCAAGACGCTAGGACAAATAACCTTAAACTAGACCAAACAACTAGTAAGAACAGAAAAATAAGACACATGCAAATGAAAAAAAACTAATTAGACCTGAACTGAACACCATATCTGTGTCGACCTGAGCCCAATCATAATAGCCTAAAAACTTGTGGATCCTCTAATTAGGGGGACCTTTGAACTGCTGATGGACGCACATGGTTTAGGGAGGGATCACGTGACATGATGGACGGTTAATTAAACCTTGAAAAAAGGAAGAAAATAGAGAAAAAGTAAAATAGAACCAAACGATCATGACGACCTGAAACCGGAAGAAAGATCGAGGAGGAGGCATCAGTTGAGGACAAGGACGAGGATTCGTCGATGGGGGTTTCAGAGGTGGCGGCGGCGAGTGGTGATGGGAGGACGGAACACCGTGAACCCCTTCTTTCTTGACCAGTCTGAGAGGGGGTCCGGAGTAAAGGAGGTTCCCATAAAGGAGGATGAGATAGAGGTGGTGGTAGTAGAGTAGAAATAGGTGGTCGGGACAGTATTGGTGAAGGTGAGCGATTTCGACGTGAGGAACTAAGGCGGACTGCGAAGAGAGCCATGATCACTACGACGATTGAGTCCCTCAGACCCAAAAACTAAGATGGAGATAGAAGAGAGGATGAGAGGGACTCTTGCGATGATGGTGGTGATGAACGGAACGATATCCGAAAAGAAGAATTCTATGACCGAAAAGATTGGTTACAACCGGTCCTAGAGAGTATCGCGAGAGGTACTACTTTTTCATGTATATTAAAGTTACTTGTGTGTGGGTATGATTTATTGAGCAGACGTTTTTTTTGAAACAGTAACGAGGACATGATGCATTACTGTCAATAACTGTAACAAAAGGACCGAAGTCCTGGGCTCTAGAATATAATTTGAGTCTCCCTTAGAGTACCCAGTGTTCGTGGACCCGTAGAAATAGTCTGGTTTAACATCACAGACACTGAAATAAATTGTGACCTCGTTCGGCCGTCCCAAAAACAGGGGGAGAGACAAACCCTAAAGCAAATCCAAAAAATCAACCAAATCCAAATTATCCAAAATAACTGAAAATAAAATAAGACTCCAAGGCTTCCAGAATCTTACCAGGACAAACAAGCACCACCCATCCCGGGTCAAAGGGAATATGATTATTACCCCTCCCCCTTCCCGGGGTCTTATCATTGGTCTTGGAGGGGTTGCTTAGGAGCCCTCGCCTGTTGATCATCGTTATCATCCTCGTCCTCCAACTGGCTTAAAGAAAAGTCCGATAAGTCTAAGGCCCTCTTCAGCTTGGTCGAGCGGGTATAGCGCTGCCCTACCCTGCCTTTTCTTTTGACCTTGGCCGCGTTCATCCTCATTGGTCTCAGACCATCCAAATGTGCCTGCGGCTCCTTCTGCTTTCCCTCACCAACCATCATGTCGATTGATGGTCTTGTTGCAAAAGCTTGCAGGAACCCATCCTGGGAGACGTTAGCTAGGTCACAGGTCTTTGTGATCCCTACGAATCCTTTTAACGATCCTGGATGCGCTTGCTTAGTAACTGGAATTATCCCATCGTGACATTCCTTAGCCATGTCACAAGTCTCTGATCGAACCTCCCCCTCTTCCTCAAGTGTAGGGAATCCAGTTGGTGGTAGTAAGGGGATTCCCTTTCCACCCCGTCGCCCCCGAGCCGGGCCCAGAGTAAGAGAGGTAAGGAGCTCGTCCACCGGAAGCACTCGCGGTGCCTTAGGCGCACCCCAATCCGTACGGACCAAACGGTCCACATTAAGACCAATTGCACCCGTATGGAGTCATGAAACCGGATCTCCCCTCTTCCCACTCCTTGGATGCGTGCTTAGCATGCTTATATCCGGTGATTCAACCGGCCGCACCGGGTACGAAATCCCGGTAAGTGCACATATTGCAACTCCACTGTGGATGAGTCTCGGCGTCCCGGAAATCGTAATTGCACTCTTTGTCGTAAGGGTATGTACACATCAAGACTTACCCGGAAACCACAAATAATCATATAATCGACGTTGAGTCAGAATAGGAGCAGATATTACCTCGGTTCCTAGAGCGTTGGCGAGGATGGATCGGACAATAGGGTTCCTAGCATCTCCCGGGACATTGAAGGCCCGAACCCCTATCTCCATAAACCGAAATATGATAGTACTCGGTTACATGCATGAGAGTAAAGGAACCAGAAGCACCGGATACCCGCTAAAAAATCACGGGCCTCGGTGTCGGATGTTCTCCAATGCTTCACCGGATGGGAAATGGAACATGACGATCTCCTTGTTCAGGCACTCCATATCCAGACCTTGCACCTCCCATTTTTTGATCATCAGACCATATAGGATGGAGACGTTGCATTTTCCATCCCCCATAAGTCGACCGTTTAGAGAGTGGTGGTAACGCTCATCTGTGGCGGCTGGAACAGCTTCCACCGGAATGATAAAAACCTCATCGTCTTCGTCCGGGTCCTCCTATGTCGGCAGTGCCATTCTGGTCATGTGGATCTCCCGTGGTGGCTTCAGGACAATCGACGATGAGGCCTCCCTGGAAACTGGTTGGGGTGGAGTAGGAAACGGTGTATCCAAGGCTCCTGCCTTTTTAGGGGTTGCAGTCGGGAATTGCAGGTTTGGCCAGATCAGGACCACTGACGGAGCGGAGGGCTTCACGCTTGCCCCCTATGTGGTCGGAATCGCTATGGATTCCGACTTCTTCTACAACGACGACTCAGGGATGACGACATGTTTCTCTTTGCCAATCGGTTCATGTTGGGTAGAAGTTTGATAGTATTAGTTTTGCATATTTGTTGTAATTATTTAGGATCTCTAATGTGAGTAAGGATAGAGGGCTCATATGATACATTTATTTTTTTTTAATGTCTTAGTATAATTCAATCCTAAGGCGTTGTACTAAAATTCAAATTCTCATATTACATAGAAAGAAAAAAATAATAAATTATATGATAATAAAGATCGCATCCACGAGCCACATTCGGATTTCGCAGGACAAGCTGAAAAGAGCCCCGGGGACTACAGACCATCAGCCGGGGAGATTCTTGCCTAGGGATGAGGAGGATACTAAGGAAGCATCAGATATGGTCCGGGCTGCAAAACAGCCCCGTCAGGCGTCATGAGGCTGCTTGGACTCCGAGGGGTAGATGGATGGTGGCCTACCCCTCACGACCTAGGACCGTTCTTCGACTGAGAGCACGGGACTGCACCAAAGGATCACCGTTACTTTTCTTGCTTTAATTATTTCTATGGCTTACAGTATCTTGTTGAACTCTGGTTATTTATGTTTTTGCTGGACTATTTATTGTGTTTCGATCGGTTTGATCGTATGGACTTTTATCTTTGTCTAAGATGTAAACTAGACTGTTTCTACGGGTTTAGAGTGTCGGATGTCCTACGAGAGACTCGAACTTATTCTGTTCTCAGAATTTTTAGTCCACCACTTGTACCGGTTACGCATACACTAAATTAATGCAATCCCTCGATTTTATCCTTCAAAAAAAATATTGCACCCAATTAACATCTGGTGGTTGTTGCCTGTTGGTTAGGTAGGATCCAAACACAATGTATCTATTGCTCACAATTGATTTTGCCATATCGAACCAGGCACAACAACCGTCCCGTCCTTTCCAAAACTAACCCAACGACAAGGGCAACACCCACCCTTATACCTATCCGTAAATAAGTGGCAAAACCATGCCCTTTTTCGCACTCACAACATCCAATTCCCAGACATCACGGAGAAAGCCTTTCCACAAATATCTTCCCCTTTCAAATTTCTCAAAAATAGAAATAATTTCCATAATTAGACACGACGCCACCAGTTCTACAAAAGCCACGTTCCTATCCGGCCGTCCACGTGGCGCAATCTTTCCTTCCAATTATAGTAACCTACGCATCCATTTCTATCCGCCTCCCATTGGCCAACGTGTCTCCCTTCTCGAACACCACAGTCCAGTCGCGAGACCCAATCCCCTACGTGGCCCCTTCCTCTAGCACCAATGCAGATCCCAAACACACGTCGCGCTCTCCCATTGGTTCGCCTCTGAGACCCTACCCCGACCATCTCTCGGCCCACGCGCTCCCTCTCTGCCGCCACGTATCGCTCTATAGCCAATCATCTATTTGAGCTGTTCTCGCCACTGTCCTCAACGTGTCTACCCGCACACGTGTCGGTTATCACTCCACCACAACAACAACCATTTATATTCGTCGCCAGTGCCGTAACCATCGTAGACCACACCGAACCAACTCAACTCAACTCACTGAGTTCTAGAGAGAGAGAAAAAAATCTGATTCTGAGAACTAGAGAGAAGATGGAAGGGAGAGGAGGATGCTGCATAGCTAGGTACGCCGGCGGCTCTACCTACGGTTACAACGTGTCTAATGTTGATCGGATAATGCTGAGGTTTCGGCCTATCGCCCCCAAGCCAACCTCCGCCGGATCGGTTTCTCCGCCGGAGAGCGGCGCCGGATCGTTCGCCAAAACCGGGAGAGGGAAGCGGAGGTACACCAAAAAGAACGGTGGTTGCACCAATAACAAGAAGAGGAAGGTTTCGTCTTCGCCTGAAGAGAAGAGATCGGACGGCTCTACCGGATCGGCGGGCTCTTGGTCCGGTTCCGTTGGAGAGTTCGAGTCCGTCGTGACGCTTCCCCTGCTACCGGAGACCCCGGTGGAGCACATGCATGTTAGTAAAATCTCCGATCCGTTTGTTCCGCAAAACAAGGAGGCAAATAAGTCTCCGACGGCGGCGACACCAGCACCTATGTGGCTGTGCTTTGGGGAGGGGCGGCGGAGGAGGGAGGTGGAGACATGGGTGACGGTGGAGTGCGTGACGGAGACGTGGGTGGAAGGAAAAGAACTGGGGAGTACGGACGGTGAGAGGAGGATGAATCTGGAGAGGGACACGTGTCCGGGGTTCGGATCGGACGGCGTGGGGAGGGTGAGGTGGACGAACGAGGCGTACAGGAAGATGGTGGGCCAGGGGGTAAAGGAGGAGGGTGTGGATGTGATGGTGTGGCTGGCGATGCAGGAGAGGGTGAGGCTTATGCTCATGTACCTGCCGGCGTTTGCGTGTAGGGTGAGGATGCAGTACAGGTGCGGGAAGGAGATGAGATCGATGACTGTGCCGTGTGATGCGTGGAGGATGGACGGCGGAGGTTTTGCATGGAGGCTAGACGTCAAAGCTGCACTCACACTCTAGCTGCTAATTTGTATACGGATCACAAATTCTAATTAGTATCAGTAAGTAATTAAGGATGCGATGAAGTTATGGTTTAACATCAAAATTGTAAATATTCATGAGATGCTTTGTGTTAAATATCGATGGCTCATCATCGTTTTTTATTGTTATTAGCTTTCTAAGATTTGTGTGTATATATATTGTCTCCTTTTTAATTTCCTGAGAGGTTGTGAGTTGTTTTAAGCTATTTTTTGTTATTTCATTTTCCTATTTATACGAGTCAGAGATATGGGTTGCTTGGACCTTAATTACTGGTATCCTCTTTACACGGAAAGAGAGGTAGCTCGCAGCTTGAGTTAATTTGGGGCAGTGAGTCTTTGTATATCTTGTGTACCTAGCTACGTGGAGGAGTTTCCTGAATCTTTCTAAACTCAGACACCTTGGTAGTTTGGTACCATAAATGCAGCTGTCTTCCACAAAGTTGAGGTGTTATTTTTAGCTAATGATAAAACAAGATTCAAAGTATCGGATATATAATTTAGGATATATCTTTTAAGATTTTGATTATAGGCTGAGACCTTTGTAATCAGGTACATTAACATTTAAAATTGTAATAATTATAGTTGTTTTTTATCAACGTTTAAAATTGTAATTATTATAGTTGCTTTTTATCGTCGCTAACAACTTATAGTCGCTGAAAACTTCAACAAAAATATCATATCAATGATGACAATTTCAGATGCATCTATTACTTTTTCTGTTCAATTCGAGTGGATTTGTGGTATCAAATTAGATACTTGCCGGTCCTATAGTGGAGACCCATTAGATTAAAAACGTCAAGTAGTTAAGAAGTTTTCCAAGAGAACGAGGAGTGGGATGGAGAGACCAGGAAAAATCACCGAAAAGGGGTTATAAGGCCAAATCATCAGAGAGGAGAAGACGTCGCGTACACTGAAAGAGGCTATGGGCGACGAGACGAAAGGAGAGCATGTTATTCAATAGGACCCTATTTAATTTTAGGTGTTTTAGTTTTATTTCATGGCCAAAATTAAAAATAGCATGCTAAAAGTTGATTTAAACTCAAAATAATGCCAACTATATGTTAAAAAGAATAGTATTCCTATTCCAATCTTACTGAATTGGAGGAGTGTGAAGGGGGTAGGCTAGTTTAGGTTATAATTTATCAAATTTATTTGTGCAGGAAATAAATCAATGTTTTTATTTAAGATGGATCATCTATGAGTTGGGCTATCCAAAAAATTAGTTGATAAGAGGGGACGGTCCTCGAACCCAAACCCAAACCTAAACCCACTAAGGGTATCGAGAAAAAAGCCCATACCCAACCTGAAAATGTACGACAACGAACACGTGGCTAAAAGTTTAGGTCTCGCCCGAGTTTTTGTGTGCTCTGCTCTGGTTGACTCGCTCAGTCACTCCTTCCCTGGTTCTGAAAATCATCCATGGCTGCTGCTACTATCCCCTTCAACTCAATCAGAGCACCAGTCGCCGGAGGTCACATTTCCCGCCGAATCTCTAATCTCCTCCGCCTTCCTCAGCTTCATGTTTGCCCTTACCTTTCCTCACAGCGCCGCTGTTGGTTCGCCTCCTCTTCATCCGCCCCCACTGGTAATTGCTAGCTTCTTAGTGTTCAATTCTGTGAATTTGTGATAAATTTTCTATCTAGTTCTGAAATTCATCAAAACGTTGAATGCAATTTCGCTATCCAATGCAGGCGTTAGAGCGCAAGCTGTGTCTGCTGTACAAGAGGGTGCCAATGCTGTTGAGAATAGTGAGTCTCCAGTCGTAGTTGTTACCGGAGCTTCCAGAGGAATTGGCAAAGCAATTGCGTTAAAAATGGGGAAAGCTGGTTGTAAGGTTTGTGGTTCTCTCTTTTTAATCAGCAGGTAGCAGATATTAAAACTAGCTTCCTGTAGTATATAATTTCACAGTTAGTGATTAATGGAAGTTGGAGACTCTAATTTAAATATCTTTGAGTGGCTTGCATGAATTTGCCTCCTTAATGTTAAGATCATCCTCTATTTTATGAGTATATTTCTGCAAAATAGTGATTCACCAACTGTTATTTGTTGCTATAAATGCTGTCTGAACGACGGTCAGCATGCCAATTTGAAATGGTTAGTAGAAAGATGCAATTAGTTTCTAGTTTCCCGTTTTGCATCAATAAAAGGAAGAGAACTATTGATCTGGGTTCCGCCTTTAAAATGTTCTTATATATTTCTTTGAGTGTCTGTGCTATAAGTTATGAAGGGGAAGCATGTTTTTTTAAATGTTACTTGTTAAGAAGACCTTATTCTTATCGAAGTTGGAATTTATAACTATCATTGTAAATTTGAAATGATCTATTTTTGTTATTTATTGAACACGCAATTGCACATGTCGAGTTTTCTTGGCCCAACTGTCCTTCTGTGTAGCATGTGGTGCCTGACTGTCTGCTATTCCCCTCACAATAATGTTTTTGATGATTCTGAACTTTTTTTGTTTCTTCAGGTCCTTGTGAATTATGCAAGGTCAGCAAAGGAGGCAGAGGATGTTTCCAAAGAGGTAGGTGCAACGTGAAAACTTTGTCAGACGTTCTGCTCATGACATTCTTTTGTACTTATGGTTTTTGATGAAAAGTCGAGTCAATGTTGATGTCAGACCTAGTTTTCACGTGATGATTGGTCAATGTTTCAGTTTTTGCTGAATTACAAATTATGGGCGCCTGATTATTCACTCTCTCACACCTTAACATGCAGACACACATCTGTATAAACAATACTAGTCTGCAAATTTTACTCTCCTTGCTATTGCTCTCTCATCACCATGCGCTAACAGAGGCAGTGTGATTGCCATACAATTAAGTTACATTTACTTGTAAACTTCTCCATGATCATGCCCATTTCTGTTTTTCAAGCAAAGAAACTGTCTTTTGGTGATAATAATATGAAACTTACAGTTAAATTCTTGTAAGTTGAGGCATGAGATAGCCAAGCACTTACCTTAGGTGGTCTTGTCTTGTGTTTTAAATGTTTTACCTTTACTTATCAGTTACTCTGCATCATTCCCGTTTTTTGTATCTTAAGCAATGAAAGGGATGTTCAGTCATGAATGATAATATGAAACTTATAGTTAAAATCCTTGTAGATTGAGGCCTGTGGTGGCCAAGCAATTACTTTTGGCGGCGACATTTCCAAGGAGGAAGATGTAGATTCAATGATTAAAACAGTATGTTGTCTCATGTCAGTAACAATTTGAAACTCATTGTTATAAAAACTGCCTGAGTTATGGTTTCATCATTGTCTAACCTGCGCAGGCGGTCGATGCATGGGGAACAGTTGATATATTGATCAACAATGCAGGTTAGGAATGGTTATATTTGTTCATTTAGAATTTCATCTTATTCTGCTTATTCATGTTTTACAATGGTTTTAGGTATTACCCGAGATGGTTTGTTGATGCGAATGAAAAAATCCCAGTGGCAGGAGGTTATTGATTTAAATCTTACAGGTGTATTTCTTTGCACACAGGTGTGTGTTGATCTGTTGCTTTACTATGTTATTTCTGCTTGGTCTGACTTACAATTCTAGTCATAATAGCCGTGCTACGATTCTTGCAGGCTGCATCTAAAATCATGATGAAGAAAAGAAAGGTAATCCAAAGCCACATTATTGGTGTTCTGGCTGTACTTCTAAGAGTAGAGTTTGAAAAAGTGATAGAAACTAGATTCAAGTCTTGTTTATCAATATTGGTTCAAATATGACTGATTTATGCTGCAAAGTTTCATAGACAGAAATTATTTTCTTCAGAGTAAAATAATAAATATAACCTTCTTTGACGAAAATGCTTGTATATTTCACTTTATTTTGTTCACAGGGAAGAATAATCAACATAGCTTCTGTTGTTGGACTTGTTGGTAATGCTGGACAAGCTAATTATAGTGCTGCAAAAGCAGGGGTAATCGGCTTTACAAAGAGTGTAGCAAAGGAATATGCCAGCAGGAATATTAATGTAAGTATTATGGGGATGTTTCTTATCATTCTTATGCAAAGACTGAAATATACCTCATGACTTATATTCTTGTTAATTCTAGCTATTTGGATTTATATTTTTTTGTGTGGTGTCAATGGCTTACATTAGTATTGTACAGGTTAATGCTGTGGCCCCAGGATTTATTGCCTCTGACATGACTGCCAAGCTTGGAGAGGACATTGAAAAGAAAATCCTGGACTCCATTCCGTTAAGTAAGATTGAATAAAAATGTCCACCTTTTAATTTTGTTCTATTCTTATTGTTTATATTTTATCTAGTTAATTAAAAATGTTGCTGCCTTTGTTCTATGGTATAAGTGGTATAAGTTATCTTACCACTAGGGGGATTGTATTAGAAAATTAACAATTATAATTGTACTAAAGATTGTATTTTAACTGGTGTCGCCGACTCATGCTCTCTCTCAGCCTGCTTGAGCTCTTCCTCTCCCTTACTTCCTTTTCTTTTTTTTTCTTCCTCCCCTCTGTTTGGTGTGTCTCTTTCGGCCCTTTTGGGTCTTGTAGACCTTTTTTTGGTTCTTATTGTTGGATTGGTGGTTCGTGGTTTCCTTCCCGGAATCCACACCACTTTTTAATGCATTATTTATTTTCTGATTTTTTTTTTATTGTATTTTAACTAGTGTCATTGCTTTGGTGGGCAGCATTTTAACTAGTGGCTGTTGTATGCATGGTGTATACTATACAATGGATAGTCTAGAATTTATCCCGTGTAAAAAATTGTGAATCTCTTGGAGGTTAGTGCTTCACATACTGCAGGTTCTAGGATTTGAAGCATGATCAACTGCACTATGCATGTACCTTCATTTGATTACATGAAATTGAAATAGGATTTTGAGTTTGAAGATCAACAAAACTTGATTAAGAGTTGTCATTGACTGTACCTGAATTGTTGATACAGAACGATATGGTCAACCGGATGAAGTTGCCGGATTAGTTGAGTTCTTGGCTCTTAATCCTGCTTCCAGCTACATTACTGGACAGGTAGAGTTCTCATGCGTTTTCTTTCTCAAACGTTTTCTGTTCAGGAGGTTAAGATATATTTACATGCTTTGGTACCGCAGGTTTTCACCATAGATGGAGGGATGGTGATGTAGATGAGCACAAGGCAGGAATTATCACGCTCAGAAACAAATTCAGTGTTTTTACAAGAGAAAGATTGAGTGCTAAGGAGAGTGCAAATGGTTTGTAGTATAGCAATCAGTATGTCAGTAACTGCACATGTTCTATATTTACTACTTTAAGTCCTTTTGAAATTGTCTTTAGAATATGATAGAAATAGTCACGTGAGGAGAGGAACACATGATTTTTAATTTATTAAAATGACATTTTACCTTCCAAAAGAACATATATGTCTCTTAGAAATAGCGATTTTTGCTCCTAATAAAAGACTGACATTACATATAATAGTTACAAATTAACCGTGTTGATGTAGAGTTGCCACTTCGGCTCGTCTTTGAGCATGATCCACCACACATGTTTATTGAGTTTCTTATCATATTTTTGTTTGTAATCGTCTTTCTTCGCACGTAAGATTTTAAGATTTGCTCGTCGGTCGTGTATGGTCGTCGATATTGGGCATGCTCCCAGCAGACTTCGTCATATTTTCGACAATTCTACTTATTCTTGCTCCAATGACCCTTCACTTATTTTTCTGTCCGTTTAGGAAAGTTCCCTGGTACCTCGGCTACTAAATTTAAGAAAAGTTTCTTTATCAGTAGACCACAGGAGGATGCTAGTCGAAGGAGCCATTTGTTGCAGAAAAGGAGAAGTGTGAGAGAAAAAAAAAGGAGATTGATAAGAGGTTAGTGAAAGAAATGGAGGATGCATGGGTACTTTTATAAGGAGGGAGAGGTCGGTTGTGGATCACACCGTAATTATTTGGGAAAATATCAGTTTAGTACCCTTAACTATACAATAATAACACATAAGGTACCTTAACTAAAAAAAATCATTAAAAAGATACCCTAACTATCAAAAAATAACACGTTAGTACTTTCCGTCCATTTTTTGGACGGAAACTAGTCATGTGCACTGCACATGACCCTAACTTTTATAAAAATTCCAAACATACCCTTATCTGATTTAAACCCTAAAACTATATCTATGCCTCTTTCGTCTCTCACTCTCTCTATCACAGTACAATTCTTCTCCCCCTCATCACTTATTTCTTCTCATCTCCCACTTCCACCTCCACCTCCACCTCCGAGCTCCTCCACCCCTCTCTTCTCTCGGCCAAGTCAAAGAAAAAGACATAAGGAACCGAGCACGGGTCGTCGGAGGGCCACCGTAGATATGAGAAGTTCCGGCAAGCTCATCCGAATCCGCCGCCGTCCCATCTCTCACATCTGCCATGTGGAGATCGCCGCTTCAGATCCTCGACCTCTCCTTCAACAACCTCTCAGGCCTCATCTCTCACGACACTCCCTTTGCTCTATGGATGCCATGCCGGAGGCCACACATCCCTGATCTTTTCCTTCTCTTCCTCCTCCCTGATCACAATATTGTCTCTTAGTCTCAGATGAGCTTTAGGGTATGAGATTTTTTGATTTGGGGGTTCTTTGCGCGAAGTTTGCAAGTAGATAGACTTTATGTTTGGGACTGTTGAGGCGTGTTTTTGATATTGCCAAGGAAATTGAATTTCTACCTTCATCTCCTGTAGCCACAAATTGGGTCGTACTTTTGATATTGCCGAGAAATTTGATTTCTGGATGTGTTTTTGATACTGCCAAGGAATTTTAGTGAGGAAAGATTAAGATTTGAAGCCATAAAGATTATGGATTCATCCCTAATCTGCTCATATGGATATGGTTCAGAAATATAGAACAAAAAGAATTAAAAGAAAATAAAAGGAAATAGAGAATTAAAGATATTATTCTTACATATAAATACTGATTTTATAAAATAAAAAAATTGATTGGAATAAAATGCTTCTTTGATAAAATGAAAACTGATTTTTTAATAATAAAACTAATTTTTGTAATGATAAAATTGAATTTTTAATAATAAAAATGATTTTTACTAATAAATCTGATTTTTAAAAAAATAAAACTCATTTTTATAAATAAAACTAAATTTTGGAAAATAAATTGATTTTTTATATAAAAAAACAACTGATTTTAAATAAATAAAAAATAAAATAAAATATTCAAAATCAATGGCAGAGTTTCGAAAATTTGATAATAAGAGAGGGGTATTTTGGTCTTTTTATACATTTTGGATGAATAGTTAACACCGTGAACTAAGATGATATTTTTTTATAGTTAAGATACCCTAAATTTATGAGTTTTAGTTAAGGTACTTAAAGTGATAAAAACGTCAACTTAAGGGTACTAAACTGATATTTTCCCTAATTATTTTTCTCGAACAAGAGAAAAACATACGAAATTGAAATAATTGATCACATTCATAATTTTGTTGCAAAAATGATACATGGAGGATAAAATAGTAATCAACGACAAGAAAAATTAATTAAAATGCTAAACAAAATTAACGTTCTCCAATTTCTTTCTCGAGACTCGCCAAAAATAAGTTACAAGCATTCAACTCCCTTGGTGTCATGGTTGATGTGTCTTCAGATTTGGTATCTCTGTACATATCAAACAACATGCCGAGGGTGCCTTGTTTCAGCTGAGCAGCGAGGCGCGTCTTAGTTGCTTGAACAATAAAAAACTTGGGTTAAATATCGAAACTTACTCTTAAGTATTGGTCACGAACACTACACTACCCACGTTTTCAAAATGAACACTACACTACCTTTAAGTATTGGTCACGCGATTTTGTTAGTAAAAATGGACGGAATTTAACATTCTGTTAGTCATATGACCTCAATTGTCATATAATGGATGGTAAATGACGTTTCCCCATAATTATATGACCTCTACACATTTTATAAGGAACATTACCATTGTACCCTCGTTATTGTTCCTTATAAAATGTATAAAGGTCAAATACTTAAGGGCAAAAAAACGTCATTTTACCATCCATTATATGACACTTGAGGTCATATGACTAACGGAATGGAAAATTCTCTCCATTTTTACTAACAAAATCGTGTGACCAATACTTAAAGGTAGTGTAGTGTTCATTTTGAAAACGTGGGTAGTGTAGTGTTCGTGACCAATACTTAAGAGTAAGTTTCGATATTTAACCCAAAAAACTTTGCTATTACGGATTTCCGATGTTTTGTGTATCCTCATCCTCAATTAGTTGCCCCTTCCCTCTGGCTTTTAACTTTGCTTTTATTTAGACCTGTCAGATAGAGCTTGCATATCAATGAGGTTAACTCAGGCTCGGTTCCATCGGTCGATGTATAGTTGCAATTCTCGTCCAATCTTTTCCGCTTACTTGCTTCACTTTTTGCATCAGGTTTGAGGTCGGGTTGTGGTTGACTCCAAGGGAACAGGTGACCTCTCACTTGGGGATATCCTTCAATATTCTCCAAACATGTTTCCATGCGAACTCATGACCCTCCTCGATGTTATAAGTTGTTTCTACTTTGACCATATTTTGAACGTCTGACCTCCCACTTTGGTAAGCGTTCGCAATGCGCGTCTAATGACCCTGGAATTTCTGGACCTTTCTGTTCAGGTAGTGCAAGTGGTTCTTGTCTTCTACAGTCGAATGGGGTCATCTGGTTGCCTCCGTTTTTCAACTTCCGCGCAATTAGAGTTCAGAAGGCTTCGGTCTTTTTGCCTTCTCCCTGACGTTATCCATAGAATGATTGAGCCAACCCCATCCCATGTCAGTTCTTCCTCCTTTTGAATGCCCCATTTAATTCTCGAGGGACTGGACTGCGTTGATTGCAAATGTTGTGAGGGATCAACTTCTTCATTTAAGGGTTTTTTGAACTCCATACAATCGAGGATTCATTCGAAACTATTGTTGGCCATGAAAAGAAGAATATAGAGATATACGGGAAGTTGGATGAAGATGTGAATAATAATAGGTTTTGGATGGAAAATTTATAGGAAAATAGGGTAGGTTTAGGAATTTATTGAGGGACACATGTCGTCATGCCATAGGGTTTGGTGTCGCCGCAAGATCCTCCCACGAACGGCTTGCGTCGGGCGGTTGTCACGAGTTTTGCGTCGGGTGCTCGTCGATTAGCCCGTTGTTGCACCTCCGAAGAAAAAATCACGTCTCACTGGAGCTTCTCTAACGTTGCAGTTGAATGTCTCTACAACAACCCAAGTCCATATCCATATGCTGATGCAAAATCAGGCCAATGAGATTCACATCTCCACACGAATTAATCCAATAAGATCGACACCTCCACGTAAACCAATCGAATGAAGTTTATGTATTCATTAATTGTTTTAACATTTGTGTATGTATTCATTAATTGTGAATAGTTGTATGGAATTTTATGAAGTTTACTATTTTTTCATTAAAAAATATATTTTTATTTGGTTGATGGAAAGATTCACCCATAAATTTTGTTTGGCTTACCAAGTCAATGATGTTGGTGATGAGGATGGGATTGACCTTTGCTTCTTCCCTAACTTTAGTATTCACTCTCGAGTTTTGTATGTTAGTTGATTTTCATATTCCAATGCCATATTTATAGTTACTTCTATGTCATATGGAGGCATAGATCACAAATCCCTCTTTTCTCCGTTTCACTCTTATCCATTGTTGAATCGGTGCTCCTTCTGAGAAAATTTGTTCATCTTCAACCTTGGCCATGAGCAACGACCATGTGTGTCTAAGAGCAGCTCCAACGGTCGTCGTTTAGTCGTTGCAAGTGTGTCGTTTCAGGCCCTATAACGGCTCACTGCCACGACTAACCGTTGCAGCGGTCGTGGTTTGGGGTGTCTTCGTAGGCGGGCGCCTCAATTTTCTGCAACGACGTGACTAGTCGGCACAGGCCCAACGACTAGTCGGTGGGCCAACGACCAGCCGACACATGGCGATGACAGTTTTTTTTAAACTTAATATTTCTTATAAATACATAAATACCCATACCAAAAATTCACACCCCTCCCGTTCTACACACACCATTTTCTCTTCTTTTGCTTTAATTTTTTTCTACATTGCTTTCAATGGCCGACCCCTCCAGCTTCGAGTTCATCATGGACGCCTTGAATGTTGAGGACTCGTCGCACGTAGAAGAAGATCTCAATTGTCACATCGAATCCTACACCTCCCTCTTCCAATCGATCCAATCCATGTCGTCGTAATTCAACCCGCTCCAACATTCCCAATGACCACAGTCGCAAAGCCCCAACGAGCAACCTTCCCAATCTGATCCGGCCAACCAACGGAGAAGGAAGAGGAAGAACCTTGCACCTGCATCAGCTTCAAGTCTGCATCTTAAATGGAGCATCATGGCTAAACCATTGTCTAGATAGAATCACAGGGAAGAGGTAGAAGAACGACATGTACTGGAAAAAGGTCGGAGATGTGGTCCATGGGATGAGGAAGCCATACGGCACAGAACGAACGTGGAAGAATTGCAAGGACTACTAGCATTCGATCAACAGAAAAGAAACTAAATTTCAGGAGAAATATGCGAGTATGGATGGCGCAGTCATTAGTGGGAGATGCGACATTGACATCATGGCAGCCGTTGAAAGGGCGTATAAGAAAGAGGAGAATCACGAGTTTTCTTAAAAGTATGTTTGGGACATCGTGAAGGAGCAACCAAAGTGGAAGAACCTCAAGACGGAGCAATGTGACATTGACATTGACATTGACATTGACATTGACATTGACGTCCCGAAACTCGACGTAGAAAGTGAAGCAAGCAAGCGTACAAGGTTGGACGACAACTGTAACTACACATCGGGCGACGGAACCGAACACGAGTTCACATCACTTCGACGGGAGGAACGTCTGACCGGCCAGAAAAAAGCTAAGGTTAGAGCTAGAGGCAAAGGGAAACAAGTGGAGGCGGAACCGACCGTTGTACCCAAAGCAGTTCAGTTTCTTCAAGGTTTTGGCGAGCGTCAAGCTCAAATGACTGCGAGCCAGATTCATATGACTGCAACCCAAGTCGAGATCACTGCGAACAAATAAAAGATACATGCAGATATCCTGCAAATGTTGGTGGTAGTGTAGAGCCAAGACACCACACATATGAACGCGGAGGAACAGTTTGCTCGTGCCTAACTCATAGATAACCCCGGGAAAGGTTTGGGGTCTATTTGATATAGCCTTAAGTTGTAATCTGGTTTTTAGACGGAACATTAATATTAGATGAAGTTTTGAATTTTTTTATAGAATTCACGGTGCCTCGATTTTCGTGCATGCATACTATTTTGGGAATAGTGTGTGTGCACGTCGGTGCAGCCACGCCAACACCCCTCCCTCCCTCCCTACAAATATCACCCACCTTTCCCTAAAAAATTCACCTTTCTCTCCAACGCTCTCTTAAATTCTCTAAACTCTCTCTCGTGTTTGTAATGGCGTCGTCTTCTTGGGCAACTGGTCCATTTTGGCCCGAAGATGAGGAGATGCATAACGTGTTGACGTGGGTCACTGTCGCCGAGGTCAGGGGGGAGGGGGAATACTAGGCAAAGCTCTACTCCGCTTACATTAAAGACGCAAATCCACAGTGGTCTGCTCGAAAGCAGAAACAGATGAAAATTCGGACTAGCTAAAGGTGCAAATTGTTCGATGAGGCATACCGGGACCATGTCAACGTTCCTAGAAAAGGAGCAACCAATGAGGAAATCTATGCTGCGACCGTGTCGAATTTCGAGTTAAAAAACAAACCATGGACTAAACGCACATGCTGTGACATACTCAAGGATCACCCGAAGTGGCGTGCGCATATTGCATTGAAGAACAAATAGTTGAATGGTTGTCAGGTTATATTTAATTATTTTTCGTAGTAAGTTTAATTATCGTATTTTTAATTAGCGTATGTTTAATTAGTTTATGTATTTCATATTTGGCATGAATAAAATAACTAGTTGTCTTTGAGGTGGTTTTGAAAGTATGAAAAGTACAAAAAATGGCTCCAAACAACTACTAGTTGTTTGCAATTGTAGGTGTAGTGGTAGGAGGTAGGGCTGTGCAAATAATCCGTGGATCCGAACCCGCCCGAAAACCCGCCCGGCCCGCGACCCGCTGTTGACTCATCCGTCGGATTTTGGGTCGGATGCGGATCAAATAATAGCAGATCCGCATATCTTTAGGCGGATATCGGATGTGGGCCGAAAGATCCACAGATCACCCGATCCGCCCGCAAATCCACCTCCCATTAATTTTCAACCATTGATCTTGCTAATTGATATTAATCTAATGGCTGAAATTTAGCCTCGTGGTTACCTCCTCACCATACCCTACATACACTCAGAGATAAAGTCTCTCGGCCTCTCACTTCTACCGTCTCTCACTCTATCGTCTTTCTCGGTGTGGCTTGTCGTCCTTCTCGCCATGGTCTCTGACCTCTTCCCCGATGCTTTTAAGATTTTAAGCTCAAGTTGTTGGTGAATTCATTGATATTCTTTATTTTTTTTAGTTAAGTAAAAAGCATTAATGAAAATAAATAAACAAAGAATTAAATAAATATTAAAATTGATTTTTATTGAATAAATAATTATAAAATTTTAATAAGAAAAAATAAGTTAAGAAAATCAACAAGTGAAAACAGTTAAAAAAAAATTAATAAGTGGCATTTTCATAATTTTAGATTTAGAAAGAGGGAGTTTTCAGAATATCAAAAAAATTAATAGGTTATATTACATAAAAACTACCGGTGCATTCTTTTTGTAAAGTTAGAGGGGTCGGATGAAGCGTTTTTACATTTGTATATGTATCTGATAATTGTGGATAGTTGTATGCAGCATTGTGAAGTTTACCCAAAACACATTGCAATAAAAAAAATGGTGTGGATTATGAGAAGGAAACCACAAACCCCCAAACCAACAAAAAGATCCCAAAAAATGTATAAGACCCGAAAATACCGAAAAAACAAAGAGACAATCGTACCGCTCAGAAGGGTGGAGACACACCAAGCTAAGAGGAGGGAGAACTAGAAAGAAGAAAGGAATAAGATGAGCTCAAACAGGTTGAGAGAGTGTGTTAATCGGCGACACCATCTAGGAACTAGAATACATAGCTCGCCTTTCCGCTTGAAGCAACATAAGCGCCCCAAACTGGATTCTCCGAAGGATGATAGACAGATCATGGACCGTATCTCGTTGGAAAATTATAGCATTTCGAGCTATCCAAAGAAACTATAAACACAAAAGACTAAGAGGAGACCGAGGTTTACGCAGTTGGCGCACCCCACAGATAGAAGGGCACGAAGAGATGAACAACGCAAAAGACGAATGAAGAGCTGAGGAGACACCCACCATTAGAGAACAAAGGACCACACCTTCCAAGCATGTCCAGAAGTAATGAGAAGGGGATAGGTGTTCTCAATATGTCTGCCACACATAGGACATAACCAAAGACCCACCAAGACCAGGAAACCCCTCGCCACTAAGAAAGATCTAGTAGGGATGACCTCGAGAACCACAAGCCAAGAAAATATTATAACTTAGGCGAAACAACACTCTTCCAAACTGAGGAAGCCCCAAAAAAATGAGTCCAACCCGTCAGTGCTGGAAAAGACATCAATAGCTCTCGATGTTGAAAAACCATGAGGATCCAAAGACTCGGACAACCTGTCTGGATGGGAAAAGTTAAGACGAACGCCCAAGAGAAAGGTGGAGAGGCTCTCCATCTGAAAGATGACGTTGGAAAATAAAGTTTCAACCTATGTCCGCCTTAAAATGAATAGTCGGATGGCATTGCTCCTCCAGCAAGCTATAATGACGAGGAAACATAGTCGAAAGAGGAACATCTGTGACCTAGACATCCTACCAAAAACGAAACAACTAGACCCTTGCACCCATCGAACCTTGGTCAGACAAAAATTTCAGAGAAATGAGGATCTTGGGCTAGATGAGCAATATGATAAAGAACCAAAGAAGAGGAGTGATGGTCGAATGGAAGACAATAGAGATTTCACCCGGACTTTATTCGTTCATGATGAGCACATAACACTCTCCACCATAAAGAAGTCCATTCTGTGGTAAACCACTACCACTTAAGGAACAATCTCTTAATGCCCGCCTCCAGGTTGCTGACATGAAGACCCCCTGCAAACTTGGAACGACACACTTTATCCCAATTGGTCTTGGCCAAACAACCCCCGGTCGAAAAGGAAGCCCAATGGAGGTGTCTCTTCTCTTCACAAGAAGAAAAACTTGTTTTGGAGCTCGAAAAACTGACATGTAAAAGATCGGGAGGCTGGCTAAAGCAGACCGAATTAACATGAGGCGACCCCCGAAAAAAAAAGACGAGCCTACCACACCCCCAAGTCTCTCCCAGAACTTAGCAATAACCGAGTTTCAAAAAGAGACATGTCTTAGGTTAGGGCCAACCTGAAAACCCAGATAAGTAATAGGAAGGTGGCCCCATCGCAATCCTAGACCGAGGAAAGAACAAAGCTGGAGGACGTATAAATACTAAAAGTTAAAATACCGACTTGTCAAAGTTGGTTCACAACCCTGATATCATGTCAAAACAATGAAGCGACAAACGAACGTAATAAAACTGAGACAATTTAACCTGACAAATTTTAACTTAATTCAATTTATATATATCTACAATATTTGTATATCATTTATGTTTAAGCCAAGTATATATTTTTTCAAATCTCCACGAGCTTAGACTCAACTTAGCTCATCGATTTTATTTTCAAGGAATATGTTTTGAACATTATTTACTCTATACATTGTCACTGTAACAAATTCAAACGAACACAAGTCCCAATTTGTTGCACTAAAATTTTAAAGTAAACCCAAGAGACGGTTCGTCCCTTCCGGTTCCCACGAAAATGCATTGACAATAATGGTAGACTTCACGATAATGCATTTATAGTGAAAGTTGAACCGTCCACCACACCACATATATAAATATGGGTACCTCCACAGGAGTTCAGGGCACAACTATCCAATCCTTCTCCTTCATCCTCACATAAATTAAGAGAATCAGGAGCATACTTTGACAATGGGTGGCAGTGGAGGCAAAAATGCTGGTGCGGCCACAGGTGGAGGTGCTGGTGCGGCTGCAGGTGGAGGTGGAGGTGGTGGAAAGGGCGGCGGACAGATGGTTGCACCGGGAAGCGGTGGTAGTGCATATATTTCAAGGGCTGGTTTTGAGGGGAATCCACAGGGTTACTTCTCTGGTCAGCGTGCCTCTGGAAAATCCAACAAGTAGTGGTTTTTTATAAGAATTAATGTGTTGCACTTTTCGAAGCAGTAGCATGCTGTACTTGTGTTATGCACTATGGAATAAATAATTTAATTATCGCAACACATTATTTTTTGAGCCAAAAACATGAGAGATTTTTGTTTTGATCAGCAAAGCATATTTAAATTAAACCTCTCTCAAGGAGGAAGAGGAGCACAGCGAAGAGAGTCTAGCTACATGCTCTCTAAAAAAAATGATCACAACAACGGCTACAACCCTGGTAGCTATGAATGGGTACACAAACCCAGAAATGAGTGGGTTCGCAGACCCTGAAATGAATGGGTACACAGACCCAGAAATGAGTGGGTTCGCAGACCCAGAAATGAGTGGGTACGCAGACCCTGAAATGAGTGGGTACGCAGACCCTGAAATGAGTGGGTACGCAGACCCTGAAGTGAAAGGGTACGCAGATCCAAAAGGAAACGAACAGAAAAAGACAGCTAAAAAAAGGAGACTCACACCCGAATATAGCCACCATGAATTACTTAAAAAAGGTCTAAAACCCAGATTTTTCAAACATGAAGCACAGAAAAAACTGATAGAACCCACCCGAAAGCTAAAGCAAGTGAACCACCCTATCGCATTAGGACCATCCATCAGGCACATAGACTAAAAGACGGGCACTAACGAGTCGGTGGCCAACACCACAAACGACAGCGACAGAATCAAATGGCAATACCCTCCAAAACAAAATACTAATACCGAAATTGCAGGTGAACTACTTAAAGGCACTAAGGCCAAATACTCATCGGGGCCAATACCCTACGACGAGTCCTACCCACCAACGTGGAAGGAAGCAGAATAACCGACAATTAACGATACAAGTACCAGGGGGACACTAAACTATAGCTGGAGATAAGGATTACCAGTAAGCCTCAATGAAACACCAGGTCCACGACGATCAACCCCCGGGAGGAAGAAGAAGCCCGTCCCACGACCAGACCAGAGAAGAGACATCGGACCAAGGATCGAACCAGCAAAAGCACCCGAAGCAGAGTCACAACGATCCACTGTCAGGAGGAAGTAGAAGCGCGTCCCACGATCAACTCTGACAAAGACACCTCCGAAGGAGCAATCCAACCTCCACCAAACCGCCTCGAGGAAAGCAACAGAGACGGGATATCCAGAGGCCAACACCTAAACCGTCCCGAACTCCTTGAAACCGCTACTAGAACAGTCGAACCATTCCGACGAGGAGGAAGGGGAAGAGCGCCGACCACCAAGGCCGGAAAAGGGTAACCAACCGCCACCTGACTTTGGCAAGAGCAGCCATAACCGACGATACTTCTCAGAGCAAAGTTGATGACCAAAGGCCCACCCACTCCGACCCGATCCCAACTAACCGAACCAACTCCGGCAAGCCAAGTAAAAGGGGAGGGGAGTACTCCGGCGACCCAACAACCCGGGCTGAGTACGACCACAACTCGACTGACAGAAAGAAGACTACATGTCACCGAAGCTGCAAAAGACGCTGACCGTCGGCGAGAGAGGAACCGAAACCAAACCTACCAAGGTTTCGGACCCGGGCCACAAGCCACGAACCTGCTCTGCACCCGACCCAACCTGCTCCTGTCCCAACCAGCCCAGACAAAGGCCAGCCCATCCCAGCGGACCCATCCCAATAGAGCAGATCTGAACCAGCCCAGCCCATCCCAGAAAAGGTCTGGTCTGACCCGGCCCAAACGAAGACCTTCCCGGCCCAAAAAGCCAGCCCGAACCAAACTGTAACTCAGTCCTTACCCCGCCGCCACAGACGAGCGGAACCGGCCGACAGCGCGACGAACTCCGGCAACCAGAGAAGAAACAACCAAGGCAAGGAGGGGCGGTGAGACGAGAGGCCAACTCTGAGCTTACCTGAGCACCGGTTAAACACCTTGAAGAGGCAAGCAGCATCAAGCCGGAAGCGGATCTGGAGCAGCACACAGCTCCGAATTCCGAAGCACCGGTAAGGTCCGGATCTGGAGCAGCACACAGCTCTGAACTCTGAAACACCGGTAAGGTCCGGATCTGGAGCAGCACACAGCTCCAAGCTCCAAGCATCGACAAAGTCCGATCCGGAGAAGCGACGGGAGCAGCAAGCGAAGGGGTAAAAAAAGGGGGGGAGAAAAGGGGGGAGGAAGGGAAGAAGACCACCGGCGACGACCACAGCCGGAGACCGTGGCGTCGCCGGTGGGGAGGACGGCGCAAAAAGGAGAGAACTGTTGAGGCGGCTAGGGCGACAGAGAAGTAGAGAGGTTTTTTTTAGAGAGGATTTGTCTATTCTAAATATGAAAAACACCCTGTTCTTGACTAATTGTTCAAAATTTCAAATGAAAAACACCCTGTTCTTTATGGTTTACGCAATAATGAAAGCAGGATATAAACGGTAACAAATTACTAAACCGGCTACAATATTATCTTCAATTTCATCTTAGACTTTTTACCTGCATAATACACATAAGTAATAGTGAGAATAATACAATACTGAATTCTTTTCTATCTTCCCCATTTTACCTGGCTTCTTATCGGACTCCGTTTCTGTTCTAGACCTATGTGGCCGGTGTTCCTGGCCCTCGTCTAGGTTTTTTGAGGGTCGGTCGCATATTCTCAGCCTGACGTGGCTGATATTGGATTCAGCCATCTCTGTGGCACAAGCTCCTTAAGATTCTTGTTTCGACCTCCTCGACGAAGTGTGGGTAAGACTTTCTTCGGTCGTTCTCTGCTCGTGATTTTGTTCGTTGGCTCGTTTCTCGACGACTTCTTTTCGATTCGGAGTGGGAGGCGCTTCTTCCCCCTCCTAGGCATAGATCGTCTCGGATCTATCCTTGTCGTCTAGTTGATATGGTGACTATGTTTTCGGCGAGTTTTTCAATGCTACCGTGGGAAGCTCCGAGTCCTGAATCTATCGTGGGAAGCTTTTCTTAACCTTTGTGGTCAAGATTTGTTGTGGATCTATGACTTCCCCGGACGTGTTCTCCTGTTGGCGTAGTTGTAGCTCCGATCGGTACTCTTCTGCACCTCCTTTTCGTTTCTCATCCTCTTGATATTTTTTTTTTGATAAATGATGAATTTATGCAAGGCTTTGGAATAATATATTACAAAGCACGAGGTTAAAAACCCCAAAATAACCTTCGAAGGAACAGAAATAAAAGGAGCTCAACTCCTAAATGGAACCAATAAAACACGAAGAAGGAGATGCCAACCAAAGAGAAAAGGTTTAGGGTTTTGATCAGTTCTGGCCATCTTAGGGTCATATCTGTGTTTGGGGAAGCTCATTGGTGTCGGTTTTTGGTGTTGGCCTCCAACATGGTCTCCCCTCTTATGGTGTGATTCGGCTGCTGGAGTTATGGATCTTGGTGCTATGTCTATTCCCCTCCAGTTTGCAGGTTGACTCCTTTTGATCTGAAGGTTTGCTGCTCTATATTGGTACCGCCGACCAGTTCCTTATCCATCCATCGAAGAGGTGTTTCAGATCCATCGTGGGAAGGATTTTTGGTCAAGGATTGTTGTGGAATGGACAACTCTATCAGTTCTGGCCATCTTATGGTCAGATCTGTGTTTGGGGAAGGTCGTTGGTGTCGGTTTTTGGTGTTGGCCTCCAACATGGTCTCCCCTCTTATGGTGTGATTCGGCTGCTGGAGTTATGGATCTTGGTGCTACGTCTATTCCCCTCCAGTTTGCAGGTTGACTCCTTTTGATCTGAAGGTTTACTGCTCTATATTGGTACCGCTGACCAATTCCTTAGCCAGCCATCGAAGAGGTGTTTCAGATCCATCATGGGAAGGATTTTCGGTCAAGGATTTGTTGTGGAATGGACAACTCTATGGTTGGCTCCGGTGGTGGGAGCATCGATTGGATCTGCTCTTGGCTCCCTTCTCCCTGAATGCCTTACGGATGAGATTGGTTAGTCCGAGTTTGGTATGGCCTTTTCTCTTGCTCGCCTCCCTCCTTCTATTATTTAATACACTTACAATTTCCTACCATTTAGTCTTCTGTCTCCTCGTCCTTGGTGGGAGGGCGAGGCCTCATGGTAGGTGTTCACCACCGTAGAGTGTTCAAGCCCTTGGCTTGGTTGAAGAAATTTTTAGTAGGATTTGTGGTGATTTCGTGATAGATTCATGGGCGGTGGATTGTTTTGTCCCGACCCTTTTTTTGGGTCGCTACCTAGTGTTGGCTGGTAGTGAGGTACCATTTTCAGTACGTGTGGGTTGGTGAGGTAGTTGGAAGAGGTTTTGGAGTTTTTTGGCTTGTGGGTGAGAATACACAATACTACTACGTAGTTGGTGGTGCTGGATTAGCGTCAAGGTGTTGGCTGGTGCGGCTCTAGTGTATCGCTGGTGTGTGTTTCCTTAGAACTTCTCCTTTCTAGAGGTGTCTTCTTGGGTGTGTTAGGTTTGGCCTAGCTTTACTTGGCCCGGATTTTGTTTGCTTCCATGTTTGTTATTGCTTTTCTAGGATGTTAGACCTCTTAGTTATGGGGTTCTATTGTTGCTTATAGTTATTTTAGGTGTTTCGACCAGTTGTTAGTTTGGTTTGAAGTGTCCTTGTTGTCATGCTCCTTGTTTGTATGAGATTACTGTTTACTTCTCATTAGAAAAATATAGGTTGTTAGACCTTTGTTCACCCTTTGTCGGGTCTGGTTTGAGGTGCCCTTAATGGCATGCTCGTGTTTTGTACTGCGGATTTCCTCATTTTCCTTTGTTATCGTCCCGAGAGCATTGGATTATTACTAATACATTATTTTTTTCAAATAATAATAATAATGAATAATAAATTATACCTCTTGTAGTTTTGTAACTTAGTTCAAAATGATACCTCTATAGGGCAAACGATGGTGCCAAAAATTACATCTAGGTCTGGTTAACTAGACCGTGCCCGCCCTTATTCTTGAATATCTTTTTTGTTTTTATATGATGCGACCATGGCTTCTTTCGATATACTGCTAAAATCATTAGTATAAAATTGAGTTGAGATATTGACTCATGTTATAAATAATGGTGGACCCCACCTTTCAACTCAAGCACAAAAACAGGAGAAACTTATGCTGACATGTTTTGGTAATAATTGACTACAATCATGCTTGTATGCCTATAAAAGGAAGTCAACTCCTTTGTAAAATGAGGAGATGAAAAGTAAAGGAAATAACAGCAATCGTTATGTTTTCCTCTCCTCAGTTCTCTATTGCACAGACTGTCTTGGAGTTATTTTATGTTCGTGTTACCTTATTATAATTTACAACACGTTATCAGCACGACTTGCTCTACTGCCAGGTATCAAAATTTCATATTATCATAACTTTCGTTCCGTTGATTTATTTAATTAAAGATACTCCAAAACTTATTTATTCAGTTATTTGTTAAGTATGCTCTGTGATCGCCAATATTATATTGGATCTTTCACATCAGAAAATATGGCGGTTATCACATATATTTGTATTTAATTATTTATTTTATATGTGATATTCGGAATAGTGAGGTTTATTAAAATTGAATCATTTTGAACCTGAAGTTCAAATATCGGCGAGAAAAGTTTCATGAAACCTGCAGTTCTATTTTAAGACAGTGGGTCTTATAACAATTGAATTTAATGTGACCCGAAGTTCACATGGACCTAACATTGACAAGCATGTGAGTCTCACATGTCGGGGGTGTTTTTCGCTCGGTACTGTTTAGGCACTGTTCATCTACTGTGCGGGTATTGTGCATGTACTGTTTGGGTGGACAACACAACCCACGACTTCGCTCATTATGCGATTATAATTTTTTTTTGGTTATATATTTTTGTAACTGGAAGCTTACAAATAACAGCGACCCGATATATGTTGGACCAGAAGTTCCAAATAGATAATACCAACGACCCGGCGTACTTTGGGCCAGAAGTTCCAATGCTCCATACCGACGACTTGAGGTCGTGTATGATGAATGTCGATATGTTCATATTGAAATACCTTGATATATAAAGGTTTCGATCCATGTTAAGGATGACGAAATTTTGTAATATGGACTTCCTCATGTATCAATGAAGTAAAACAGTCTTATATCGAAACTAAATCATTTGAGACAAGAAGCTCCAAATGAAAAATCACAGGCCCGAAGCCTGATGATTACCTATACGGTCAAATGAAAAACCACGGGCCCGAAGCCTGATGCTTGCTTATACGACCAAATGATAAATTTCAAGCCCGAAGCTTGATACTTGCCTTTTTACGGTCAAACGATAAATTACAAGCCTGGAGCTTGATACTTGTATTTATGACCGATTGATAAGGCACATGCCCGAAGCCTGTAAGATGACGTTAAAGGAAGAATATAGACCACAGACCTGAAGCCTGTAACTTGTGTCCAAGGCCTGAAGCCTAAAATTTTATATGCAATTATTTATTATGGTTACCCCACGAGTTCGCTCGTTGTGTGGTTATATATATATACTTAATTTATTATACCCTGCGAGTTCGCTCGTTGTGCGGTTATACCTATATTTAATTCCCGCGTTTATTATATTTACCCCATGAGTTCTCTCATTGTGTGGTTATATATATATATATATATATATATATATATATATATATATATATAATTATGATTATTCAAATGTTGAATATATGTAACCCGAAGCTTACAAATATCATGATACTTTGGACCCGAAGTTCCAAAACCGTCAAAGATAAGCTCATTAAATTATTCGTTCCAGTGAAACGGATATGTTCACCATTATTGAATGTCGTAGGACCAAATTTTCATACATACTTAACATTTCACGGGATTTGAGATAAGTTCATTGCACCATCGTTCAAATGGAAAATTATATATGCACCATTTAAAATGCCGTATGGCCAGAAGTTCATACAGACTTAAAGTTTCATAGAATCTGAAATAAATGTAATGAACCATTATTTTAATGAGAATTTGATATGTGCAATATTGTTAAATGTCGTATGGCCAGAAGTTCATACCGACTTAAATTTCACAGAGCTTGAGATTCTGATTCATGGTGCAATCTTGTTATTTATGTTATTTATATGACCAGAAGTTCATATAAACCTGATAGTTCATTTCAAAGATATAATATTGAGACCTCGATCATTCTCGCATGTATTATAACTTTCGATCTCAAAATCCCACCCGAAGTGGGACAAATGCAAAAGGCACAAAGAAAGTTGCTTATAGAGTTGAACTCCCGAAAGCAATAAATGTATATGTTATATATGAGACGAGAGAGATCATTAGTCGATTACATATTGTATGACTAAATGTTTTGATGGCTTTACATCAAGCATCAAATAAGGAAAAAAAAGGTGATAGAGATAAAGTCTGATTGATGACCTAGATCCGGAAGATCTAAAAGAATTGAAGTCTCAGACGACTCTATATAACGATGTAACCGATATAATCATGGTTCATTTCGTCTATTATATATTGATCCCTGAAGCGATCAATTCATGTGCGAAAATGAAAATGATATGTGTATCACTACATAATACGGGTGTCATTGGTAAAACTAAGGTTTTCGAAAGACCTACCATGTCATTGAGGTTTACAATGAAGTTAAACATTAATGTTCTATATGAAAGTAGATCCAGAAGCATCTACTCAGTGTTGAAAATGCTCTATATGAAAGTAGATCCAGAAGCACCTACTCAGTGTCAACGATCATGTTGAGACCACAAATGAGACTGAGTTTCTCTGTATCACCAGAAGTGATAAACATGGTGAAAAGCAAGTACTAGAAATCTAAATGTTCATATACATGAGTTATACAAGAACAGTCAATGCCTACGCTATATTGAACCAGAAGTTCGATAATGAAAATGTTTTATACGTCGACGTATTCGTATTGATCATTTGGATCGACGATGATGCGTAGGATCATTGAGAATTAATACGGACTGTATTTAAAGAACTAGAATGTTCAAATGTCCTATGAAGTATTTTGTGTTGCTTCTCACAAGATATATTTTGTGGTCCAACCATCCAAAGACAATTTTAGTATGCAATTTTAATTACTCAAGTACAGAATTCATGAAGATGTGACCATACTTATTTTATAAGAGACACATCCAGAAGATGGTCTTATGGTATCTTAATACTTACTTTATAAGAGACGCATCCAGAAGATGGTCTTATAGTGTAACATTGCATTTGCTAAGTTGTTGACACGCTTTATAAAATCAATCGCCTTAACAATGCTGGTATCTTGAGTCCCTAAAGGACAAGATGATTATTGCATGATCTGTCAGTTTTATTTTGATGAGACGATATCGTTCACCTTGAAGTGAAGAGAGAAAACCTTCCTGGAGTAAGGCATGAAAAGTTCTTGGAAAAATTATTTTTATCTCATCATATGTACCTAAAGTATATAAGCTCGCACATTTGAAAAATGTTGCAGACCGAATGCTATACGCATTTATAAAAATAATAAGGTCATACCAAGATACCAGCGAAGATTTAAATTTTTTGTGAAAGTGGGGAATGACTCCTCTTGTACACGCCAGAAGCGTGAGAGGGTACTTGGATCAAATAATATTGATTCAAAGAGAGAAAGAATTAGGCGAATTTTAATGATGAACATAATATGTCTTCACTATCGGAATCTGTTCCAACAGAAATATCGGTTTAAGAAAAATCGTTGTTTCCAGAAGAATCAATCGCTCCTGCCAAAAAGGCAGACCGTGAATGAGCGTGATATAAATTTATTATCGAGATTGATTTAAGAAGAATATCAGTTCAAACAAAAGCGTTAGTTCCAGAAGAACAAATGAATGAGCAAATGCATATCGTTCTCACATATTGAGAACCATGGAACCGAAAATCGGTTCCATTGATAAAGGCATTACTATTACCATGATTGAAATGGTAGATGATTTTGACATTGAACCACGTGGTGTTGACTACTGTCATTTAAAGACATGTTAGGCCAATACGAGAAATTGTCATTCCAGAAGAATTGACTTATTCGCATAATGTCCAATGTTCAAAATCATGATCAAACATCGAAGGATGTTTTACCAGCTGGATATAGATGGATGAGAAAATAAAGATGTTGAATATAAAGCACACCTTATTAAGATATTTTTCTCAAATGACTTAAAGCCAACTTTTGATAAAGTTGTGTTGTGTGATCACCATGGTATATTAGATATATGTACCCACTGCTAATGGTACTTTTAAGTGCCGACATTTATAAAAAGTCCCCGAAGGACCTGCATTGCCTGAAGCATTGCAGTTTTCCTGAAGCATTGTAGTTTGCTTGAAGCAAAACCCATGCATTGCATGAATCATTGCAACTTGCCTAAAGCAAATCCTTAGAAAATTTAAATTGCCGAAAGCAATGCCATTCCCCAAAGGATTTATGAATATCTAGAGAAATGACTCTTTGAAGAGTTTAATTTGCATGAGGCAATGACACATGGTATGCGAAACCATGTACGTAGTAAGCTGTGTGGGTCGATAATATATGGACTCCTGAAGAGGTCCTTGAAACTGTAGTATGTCTAAGGAAAGACTTTCAAATGAAAGCTTTAATGATGACGTATTGTCTCGGCCTGAAGATCGAGCATATTTCAAATGGATCCATAAATATGTATATGTTAAGAAACACCTGAAGCGGTTTCGACTTAATATTCAAACGATCGATCGATATTCAGATCCTAAAGAGGATCTCATTCATCTCAAAGAAATGAAAATATATTTGGTCCTGAAGTACCATATCTAAATTTGAGACGTTATAATGTACAAGGCCTGATAGAAAATTCGCAGTAAATATGCTAGCCATTTTGAGCTCGGAAACTACTAACTGGATTTGAGATAGAAGCAGATCTACAAAGCGCGTCCCGGGACAGTTATAATTTGAGAAGACAGTTGTCAGTGTTTTTCAGTTGCAACCAATCATTTTTCGTACGAAATTATGATATAATCATGAACTCCAGAAGAGTCATGAGAGATTGACGTCAATCACAATCATGAAGTGGAAATCCTGTAGGTTTGTTTACTAGAAGTCTGGCGACATCAGTTTTGGGAAATTCAGTGTACAAGATAATATGAGTCGACTTTGCAAGAAACCGAGATTACTTAGTCCGTCTTCAGGGGGGCGACAATCAGGGGAAGTGTGTTTCCGTGCGCTGCACTCTTTTTCCCTTATTCAGGTTTTGTCCCACGAGGTTTTCTTGAAAAGGTTTTTAACGAGGCAGCTGTTATGCACGTTCAGCTCACCAAAAGTGAATAAATGGAAGAAACACTCTACTCGGTATAGTTTTCCTAGCATCCACTTGTTGAGAAATTAATGTTCAAGATTAGGATGTGTCGACTCAACCAAACAACCAAAGTAACCTGCCTGAAGTCAGGGGGAGACGAGTTTTGTGCGCTGTACTCTTTTTCCCTTATCCAAGTTTTGTCTCACAGGGTTTTCTTGGAAAGGTTTTTTTAACGAGACAGTATCAAACACAATCAAGCACGACTTCAAACACTTTTTGCGTTGCACTATTTTCCTTCCAGGTTTTGTCCCACCGGGTTTTCCTGAGGAGGTTTTTAACGAGGCAACCTAAGCTTGAAGCACATCCAATTATTTTTGTATCGGGTGGTGTCCAAGGGAGAGTGTTATAAATAATGGTGGACCCCACCTTTCAACTCAAGCACAAAAATATGAGAAACTTATGCTGACATGTTTTGGTAATAATTGACTACAATCATGCTTGTATGCCTATAAAAGGAAGTCATCTCCTTTGTAAAATGAGGAGATGAAAGGTAAAGGAAATAACAGCAATCGTTATGTTTTCCTCTCCTCAGTTCTCTATTGCACAGACTGTCTTGGAGTTATTTTATGTTCTTGTTACCTTATTATAATTTACAACAACTCAACATTTCTATAATATATTTTGATATATTTTCTTAATAAGTCATGTTTGACATCTTGATGAGTAGTGTTGTCATATTGGTTGGATACATACGATCAATTTAAAATTTAATATAATTCAATTTCTTTCTTCGACATGTTTGAAGAATTGACACGATCTTGATAAAGCACGAAGTGATCTACAGAAAAATAAAAGCTAATTGATTTAGGAAAGAAACCTAATTGTTTAAGAAAAAATTACCTGATGAATTTGGAAAATTTGAAACCTTGATTGATTCGGTTTCACCATTTGAAAATTTCCTAATTATTTGAGGTTTTTCTTTGCATTGATCGAACATCGAGTCTTTTGCTCAAATTCAGACAACACCATCATCATGCATGCATGTCACCCCCGAAAAATACTAGTCTTTAGTCTCCAAAATCTGACTTCACTGAAAATATAGTGGGCTTTCATACTGCCCTAATTCAAATAAAATCAAGGGTCAGTTTACTCCAGGACCGACTTTATCAACGACTTTTAAATGAAAAACCGATTATGGATCGATAGCAAATTAAACACTTCGACGTCGGACCAACACCAAGAATTATACTTCACTGCGTCACTTAGCGATTCGTCACTTTATTATTAAAATTATGAATAAATAAAATAAATTTTAATTTTGAAATAAAATCGAATATATTTGAATGCATAATTTACATAATATGAAGTAGCTTTTATATTGAAATAAAATTATGGGTTTAAGAAAATAAATACTATAATAAATTTTAAAATACATGTTAAAAATATAGTTATTTGTAATCAATAAAAACAACTTTTTAAAAATTATTATATAATGACATCATTATTTATTTAAAGGAAAATTTTCAATATAATATACTGTCAAATATTTTTCAAAATGATACCCTCGATTTTGTTGTTTTCATTTTAATACCCAAACCTAACATTTATCAACACTTTGCTACCAGACCGTCAGATTTCAGTTAACTTTCCGTCCAAATAAGTGAAATGTCCATAATACCCCTAACTATCACTATGGCTGTTAGAGCTGGGCATCGGCCGGTACCCGCCCCAAAAGCCCATACCCATTAACCAAACCGTGATTACCGGGTACCTAAAACCCATAACCATCACCGGTCACGAGTGGGGAAGCTGATAACCGACCAGGCTACCTACCAGGCGGTAACGGTTATAACCGACCCACAAGGCCCAATAGGCTTTATGTTGGGCCTTCACAATATAACCCAAAATACAACATTTTCAAACACGTTTTTACAAACCTACAGTTGAAATTCACAAACCTGCTATTTTCAACAATTTAAACACAAAAATTCCTAGAACTAATACCTCACATATTCATCGTCTTAAATACATGTTTCAGAAACCATTTTTCCAGTTTACAACACAAACAATTTAAAAAAAATAAATTTCTATCAACTTATTACAACAAAAAATGGTCAAACTTATATTTGTTTCTATTTCTCCTCCACGGCTCCACCCTTTATGCTCTCTTCCACGAGTCGTCAAGCTCCACTGCTCCTATGCAACGCCTATTGTTCCGACGAAGCTAGAGAATAAGAGATGAGAAGGGTGAACCCAAAACCCATATAAAAGTGCATGATACAGATTGCAAAAGTGAAAAACATACGATTCCATTAAATTCCATTTGGATCATTATGCAGAAATTGAAATAAAACAGATAACTAGAAACAAAAATAGAGAGAACGGCTAGGGTTTTTTCTATCATTGGTCTGGTGGAGTTACTAAGTTAGATGATAAGTTAGTATTTATAGGAGGCGTGGGTATGTATTAGGTTAAATAAGGAATGGGTCAGCTAAATTATGTGTGCTTTTAAGACATGAGCTACTAAACAAATGAGCTCAATACAACTAATTAAACAAAGGACAACCCGTGGGAATTAAAAAAATCAAGCCCTATGAAATAAACAACCGGTCAGGCGATTTTTTTCTCGGTTTGGAAGATAAAAAACCGTACCCAACCAGAAAGCCACTGGTTTGGTAGTTTTATAACCGTAACCATCGTTGGTGACACTGGTCACGGTGATTCCGGTGATCGGGATGGCCGAATACGATCGGTTTACGATGATGGGCGGTTGTGGTCTCTGCGAGCTCCGGTTGTGGTCTCGTGGGTAAGGAAAGCATGGATCCACGGTGAGGGAGGCCTTTCGGGTGACGACTATACGTGGAGTTGCAACATATTTGGATTGAAGAACATGTTGTGATTTTATAACAGTTATGATAGTGTGAAGGTTGTTGCAGATTTGGGTTGAAGAAAAATTGTGTATCTCGGTGGATGAGATTAAAAAAGAGAAAGTGTTAGGATTAAAAAATAGGACAGAGGTAATTTTGTTATTTTGTAAAAATTATGGGTTATGTACATAACACATGATCATTTAACTAACAACATCGGTCCAAAACCGTAAAAAAAATTTACCAATATTTGGTAGGATATTAAAATAAAGTTTTAACTCTTTCGTATATAACAAAAGGGAAAAAAACCCTTTCTCAAACCTTAGGGTTTTACCACACGCCATTCACCGATGGTAGGACTACCTCTATGGAATACGATCAGCATACGCCGGTGAAGCCAAGCACCATGTTCACAGCCCAGAAGATCACCGATCCCCAAACCACTATGATCTTTCCCCTAGCCTCTCGTCTCTCGAAATTGGATCACATGAGTCCTATCTTGGCGCCTGTATGTCAGAATGATCATATTGTGGTGACCGGTACCGACCCGACGGATATGCATGAACCCCCTCGATGTCGGTCACGATACCTATTGCCGGATGCATAGTGAGTAAGTTTTTCGAATCGTACAGAAAAGGATGACCGGCTGACGATCATCAGAGGTACGAGAAGTCGGTACCTGCAAGAGCATTTGATGGACTATCGCCGAGGCTTACTACAATATAATCCAGCGATTGGACCTCGTCCGCGATCTCGAACGGGGGGAGGAGACCAGGGAATACAATCGGGAGTAACGTCCGAGATCGGGTTCTGCATGAGGGAGATTGTTTTCCTATTTTATTTGTAAGGGCCCACGGTGAACAAATCCAAATGCAAGGGACGTAAAAGGAACATCAGGGCCATGTTGGAGGTATGGGTCTCATGCGGTCAAAGGAGATAAAGGTGAAGTGTAGCGGGCAACGTCGCGCCCTCGAGAATAGTCGGAACTCCGCCCCACCATGCACCCGAGGATCAAGGAGGAAGTTCAGGAGCCACATGTGGAGGTGTCACAACCTCCATTGGAGCAATGAGAATACCTGGCGGGGGGTGGGAAGGCTCTTTCAGGGCCTATACCTACAGACCTGGGATTGTCGGTGCCGGGAAGTCTCGGGAAAGCCGCATTCATAACACTCTTTTCAGGATTGCTTTATGTTTTTACCTATTTTAGGTTGGTTTGGTTAGTTAATTTTGTATGTTGGACTATATACTTTCGGTCTGGTACCCTTGAAATGTCGGCAAGGGGATGTCTCGTGTTAGTGTCTGCGATCTAAAGCAGACTACTTTTACGGGTCCATGAGCGTCGGATTGACTACGGTCAATCAGGACAAATATCTAGAACCCGTGACTATTATGCCCTACCTTGTATGGTTCACGTTTCATAGTAATGCACTTCTTTAATTTACCCGTTTCAAAAAAAAAATTCCCTTCACTTAATTTTTCATCAAAAACTTATAACCGAGCCGTTGGATTTACATGTAGGAGGTCGGTGGTTTCCTTTATCCAAGTGGAAAGGGAGAAGAAGCCGCCTTTGGAATAGTATAAAACAAAACGTGGGTCAATGAAAAGAGAAGAGTTTACGCGTATAGAGAAAGCGAATAAACCTCAAACCTTCCGATATAAAGAAGCAGCGCCGACGAGAGGAACCTCGATCGCCTTCTCCTCTCTGCTGCTCCACTCCCGTCGCCTACTTCCCTCTATCTTTCTCTGACCGTGATCTCGTTTTCTGGTAAGATCTTTCGCTGCCTCTGATTTCTCAAGGTGTCGACGGCCAAAATCGAGCTCTAGGGTTCTCTTTTGATTGTGTTCTCGCTGATCCACCTGCCTGATTCTGTTTCCTTTCGCAAGCATATTGGATTTTACGTTTCTTGTTTCATAAAATTGAATGCTGTGTGGTCATTGTTCTCTGTAATAGTTGGATTTGCTGTTAATTGTCTTTTAATTGGGGGTTTTCTGGGAAAAGGGGGAATCTGTTCGCTTGTTGATTAGGGTTGTATGAAAGGGTGAAGGCAATTGATTTGCTGAATTTGGGGGTTTATGTTAGAAAGATTGGGATTTGATTATTGTGGGGATAGGATTCTATAGAGTTTTTATTTGATTAGGGTTTCTGTTTCTTTCATTGTTCCCGAGTTTTGGATTATTTGACATAGAAGGGTTGTGTGTGAATCATATGGCGGCAGGGCAGCACCGTGATTCAAGGAGAAGGGGTTTTGATCTTTACTCCAGAAAAGAAAACTTCCAGTACAGGTATGCTGGTCCAGATGCTGAAAGTCGAAGCCATGATGAATCTGTGGAGTGCAAAAATTTCCTTAAGTCTTGGACTTTGGAGAGGAAGGTAGATGTATCTGTTGGCAGAACCCAAAAGGGGGGACTGCGAGGGGTCTCCAGTAGCAATGGGTTCAGTGATGCACCTGTGTCTGTTCTGGGGATTAAGAGCAAGGGAACCTCAACATCTGAAGATGGAGCTGAGTTGCCTCCTCGGAAGAAGGGGAAGTTTTCTCCTATTATATGGGACAAAAAGGAGAAGGAAGTGAGGATTTCATCTAAGAACAGAGTCACACGAACTGTTGGGTTGTCTCCTCCTATCCTTCCTCCCAAACCATATACTCGTGTTTCTGAAGGTAGTTCGGATGGGCCTAATTCAGAGTGTCTTCCTCCCACCAATATGGCTCTCAGATCAGAGGCTGTGTCTGGTCAGGCTCCTGAGGCGTGTGGACCTAGTTCTGCTGCTGTATTGGGATTACTTGCCACTTCAGATCCAATGTCTCTGGAGGATGATAACGAAAAGGGCACTCACATGGAGAAGGAAGATGTTTTACTGACCCGGAGCATTTCCATGTCAAGATGGGCATCAGATAGTGATTCACCAAGGGTTATATGCCAATCTTATGATGGCTGTCTACCTAAGAGAGAGGAGGCGATACATCATATGGATTCAAATTTAGTTGTGGAGTCCGAGAGGTCAAGTCCAGAGAGTGGGGAGTTTCTAGGCCAAAGTTCAGGAGGGGTTAGTTATGGATCATCTGTGTCTGATGATGGTCACTTTGTTGGGTCTGCCAGTAGAGACTGTTCAGGAAATGAATCTTTTGATGATCATCCTATGGGTATTGATGGGCAATCTGGTAATGATTGTGATGCTGACCAGATGGCTTCAGATTCTGAGGATGGTATAGACTCTCAACCGTCTGAAGAGCCTAGACTTCCTGTTGAAAGAGACATGAACATGCTTCAAGGTTGTAGGAATGTGTCCGAGTATGAGAAGCTTAATAGAATAAGTGAGGGGACGTATGGCGTTGTATATAGAGCCAGGGATAAGAAAACTAGGGAAATTGTGGCATTGAAGAAAGTGAAGATGGGTATGGAAGAAGGGTTCCCGTTGTCTGCTTTAAGGGAAATAAACATTCTTTTGTCTTTTCATCATCCTTCAGTTGTGGACGTGAAAGAAGTTGTCATGGGTGACCTTGATAGTATTTTTATGGTTATGGAGTACATGGAGCATGACCTCAAGGGGGTGATGGAGAAGATGAAGTATCCATTTAGCACAAGTGAAGTAAAATGTCTGATGTTACAACTACTAGAGGGTGTCAAGTATCTTCACGATAATTGGGTGCTTCATAGAGATTTGAAGACATCAAATCTTCTTCTGAACAACAAGGGTGAGTTGAAAGTCTGTGACTTAGGAATGGCTCGCCAGTATGGGATCCCTCCGAAGCCATATACTCAACTGGTGGTTACTCTGTGGTATAGAGCACCTGAACTTCTGCTAGGAGCAAAGCAATATTCTACATCAATTGACATGTGGTCGGTGGGCTGTATTATGGCTGAATTTTTAGCCAAGAAGCCACTATTTGCAGGGGAGACTGAAGTTAGTCAGCTTAACAAGATTTTTGAAGTTCTAGGCACGCCAAACGAGTCAACTTGGCCTGGATATTCTGAATTGCCAGGGCCTGGGGGCAGAGTAAATTTTAAGGCCAAGCAACCGTATAGTCTGCTGCGAAAGAAATTTCCTGCCGCATCTTTCACGGGGGCTCCAGCACTATCTGAATCAGGTTTTGACTTGCTGAGTAAACTTCTAACATATGATCCTGAGAAGAGAATATCTGCTGATGATGCTCTGGATCATGACTGGTTTAAAGAAGTGCCCCTTCCCAAATCCAAAGACTTCATGCCTACCTTTCCCCCATCCATGCCGAGGGCTGGTTAGCTGTATTTTTTTTGTAAGCGCCGGTTATAGCTCTGTATTAATGCGTGCTCAAGCAAGCTTTTTGTTCTCTTTTCTGTTTGCTTCTTTATTTCACTGTAATGCTCCAGTGGATTTAATGTGAAGTGGAAATCGAATAACTTTCCTTTGAAAATTATAAAACTCCAGTTGAGATCTAATTTGCATGTGTTCGTAAAACTCTGAATTTCATTTTCCTGTTGTAGATTTTACAAAATCAACTGCCCAGTTCCATGAACTCTTCCAAGGACATGCATGCATAAATATTTGTTGAACCAAAATCATAATTTGGTTGCACCGGCGGACATAGCATGCGCAACCAACTCTCTTCGCAGAATCTTTCCGGATGGAGATTTTGGAATGGCATTGACGAATGCTACTCGTCTTATCTTCTTGTATGGTGCAACCTGCAAAATCAGAATAAATCAAATCGACCTCGATAATAGCACAGTTAACGTGCAAGGTGACAAACTCCATGAAGCAGACCTGCTTTGCTATGAATTCCATAATTTGGGCAGCTGTGATGTCGCTTCCTGATTTTCTCACCACAAACGCCATGGGGATTTGCCCCGCTTCTTCATCTGGGTAGCTATATATATATCCACACAAGGGATCATATATCAGTAAAAGAAATGTACATGATGATCATTTTCATGTCATAAACAGAAAGAGACTACATACGGGATCACAGCTGCATCAGCTATTTCAGGATGTGACTGAAGCAAGTGTTCCAACTCAGCTGGAGGAACCTGCAACAACATGTAGAATAAGATGACGTTTCCCTCCAAAGAACACACCATTAATAATAATGTTAAGGGTCAAACCTGATAAGCCTTGTATTTGATTAACTCCTTGAGCCTATCAACTATATAGAGGAAGCCCTGGGAATCAAAATAGCAAAGATCACCGGTCTTCAACCATCCCTCTGAGTCCAAGGTTTCAGATGTTGCCTTGTCATCTCCTACATAACCTTGCATGATTGTTGGGCCTCGCAGCCATAGCTCCCCCCTACGGCCTGGAGGTAAGGCCTCTCCAGTTTCCGGATCGACAATCTTGGCTTCCATATTATCAGCTAGACGACCAGTAGACCCAAGTTTCTTAGCCTCATCAGCTCCTATCATCCTCGTCGCCCCACCACCACTCTCCGTCAGCCCATATCCCTATTATCATCAATACAGGGATAAGCAGTGGAATTGACTCAAACTTAATTTTAAGGTTTCAAATTCAGTTGCGTGACCTGTACAATCTCTACATTGGGGAATTTTTCCTTGAACCGCTGGGAAACCTCCTTGCCGAGCGGCGCGCCACCGCTGCCCAGCAGTAGGAGCGAGCTGAGATCGTACTTGGAGACCAGCTCCGACTTGACCAGCGCCACCACCAGAGGGGGCGACACCGGCATGTAGGTGACCTTGTACCTCTCGACGGCTCTCAACATCCCCTCAAAATCGAACCTCTCCATCAGCACCAGCGTCTCCCCCAACGCCGCGCCCTTCATCAGCATAAAGAACCCAAATACGTGAAACAACGGCACCGTGAACAGCGCCACCGGGTGGGGCTCCGGCTCATCCGCCGCCGCCTTCAGATGATAAAACCCAGCAACCATCGAGATGAGGTTTAGGTGAGTAAGCAGCACCCCTTTGACCCGACCCGTCGTACCCGAGGAATACAGAATCGCCGCCGGGTCGGACGGGTACACATCAATTCCCAATCCTTCGCTGGGATCGATCGTCCGCTCCAGAGACAGCAATCCCCCAAAATTGGGAGAGTCGACCAGAACCACCCCTCGCGGTAGTTTCGGGACCTTGTGAGCAGTGTGGGAGGTGGCGAAGGCGATGGAGGGTCGGCAGAGCTGGACCTGGTGAGCCACCTCTGAGTCGGAGCTGAGCGGATTGGCCGGAGAAACGACGATACCGAGGGAGAGGAGCGAGAAGTAGAGAACAGGGACGTGGAGCGAGGGAGGGCAGAGGACGAAGGCGCTGTCGCCTTTGGAGAGGGAATAGGCCGTCCGGAGATGGCGCGCGAGAGAACGTGTCTGGGAAATGAAGGCGGAGTAGGTGAGGCTATTGCCGGAGGCGGAGTCGACGATGAAGGCGGTGGACTCCGGTGGTGAAGGGGAGGATCGGAGGAGGGATAAGCAGAATTCTGTGACGGAGAGGGGATCCGCGGGCGGCGGGAGCGGGACAGTCGGTCGGAGACTGTGGAAGGTTCGGGTTTCCGGGTAGAAACCGGTATTTGGGTCAACGGAAAGCGAAGGTTTTGGGGCCGGCATGGCTGAATCGCAGATGATTCAGAGCAAAACGATAGAGAGAGATAAGGTTGAAGACAGCAGAGTGAGAGGAAGCACCAATATGGACACTCTTCTTCTGACGTTAAGAATGACTCATTCCCATATCAATGAAATAAATGCTCATTTATATTTATTAATTGGTACATTAATTTTTGAATAATTTAAATCTATATGATTCAATTTAACGGCTTAGAGCATCCACATCAAGCCGAGCGAGCGCGCGAAGCCGGGGCAGGAGCAGAAGCAAAAGGGTTCGGGATTCGCCAGGTGTGGGTAGGGGGCGTGCGGGGTGTGCGGGCGCGGGAGAGGAGGCGGAGTGGGAGGGTTCGGGGGGCAAGGGCGCGAGGACAAATTCATCCTCGCCGGCCCTCTGCCTCTCTGCTGTCCAGTGGCAGCGTGTCACCTGTCCCATCCAGAAAAAAAAAAGATTGTTGCTCTCAGCAACGGTCGGCAACGGCTACTTCTATTTTTTTTAATTAAGTACAAAATACATTAAAAAATCATTTCTTCAACCACTGTAAATACCCCTCACCTCATTTCACCAAATCCACACAACAAACTTCATATTCTCTCAACCCTTACTCTCTCAGATTCATATCGTCTTTACATAATCCAATCGATAATGTCCGACGACGATTTCACTCAACCGCTGGAACACCAAGTTTTCAATACGGACGAGCAAGACAACACCGATCAAGAAGGTGCGAACACCAATCAACAAGGTGCGACCACCAATCTACCCGGATCGAACTGCGTACAGATGTTGCAAATCGGTTTCACCCCAACCGGTGGTTGGAACCCTGATGCGTTCAACCAATACGTGGCTTCTCTTTGGGGCCAAGGTAATTATAATTTTATTCATTTTTAGTTTTAATTATGTATCATCAAAGTTGAATTATCCATTTTTAAATTGGAATTAAAATTAAATGTCAACGTAGGTGGAATAGGACAACCGGCCTACCCACCGGGAAAATCGGCTTACCCACCGGGACAACCGTCCAATTCAATTGGACATCCTCCACCGGTGACTGGCGTATTCACCCGCCCACTGTTCGACCAATACAACATGAGGGTCAACTATTTCGACCACCAACAATTCTCGATGTCGACCGCCACCAGAACCCGACTGTCGTCTACTTCATCATCAGTGGGACCGAGCACCCAGGCGACACCAGAAAGGCAAAACAAATGGCCCCCTGAAGTGGATTTGCTCCTGATCAACGCCTGGCGACGCACAACGCACGACCCCATCACCGGAACCTCTCAAGATGGGAACATGTTCTGGACCACGGTGAGGAGGCGCTTGTGCAAAGCTGGGAATTTCCCGACCAATCAGTGGACGGTGCAAGCCGTCAAGAGCCATTTCAACAAAAGTGTTACAAGAGTCAGGCGGTATATCACGCTGATGAGGAAGGAGAAGAAAGAGATAGGTCATACCGGCTGGAACGAAGAAAAGTTTAGGGAGCGGGTGATGGAAATCTATCGAATCCACGCCATGTCTATAAAAACGACCCGAAGATTTTCAAGCTCCACCATTGGATAGAGTCGTTGGAAAATGATGACAAGTTCTGGATAGAGGAACTCAGCGAAGTCGAGGTACTTCGACGAAGATTGGACGAGTCCGACAGTTATAGCAGCACAACCCCACCCACTTCACTCCCCACCGACGATGATAATGTCACACATTTAAGTGGTGATGAGCAACCAACAGGAGGCTCTAGTTCACCGTACGGAGGTACAAGTTCCCCAACCCGACGTCCACGATCCCCAGTCGTGGTTCCAAGTTCCCCAATTGGCATGCCGCCTCCACGAGGACGCCCAATTGGCAATAAGGCCGCGAAGAGGAAGGGGAAGAGTTTGTCGGACAGAGAAACGTATATCGTCCAAATGGATCAGGGGAGGTGTGAGAAGGAGAAGCTTGTCGTGGTTATTGACCAGAAAATTGATAAATATATGCAGGACTTAAAGAAATGAAGGTTGCAGACACGTCGGATTTCTCCCCGGAACAGAAGGAGTAACATTTGGAAATGATGCAGGTATGGATGGATCAAATTCGAAAACTTCAGAAACAACTCGACAACGTTAATGGGGATGCCTAATTATGTACCTTTTTTTTTACTTATGTATTTTTTTTGAAGTTATGTATTTTTTTAATTTTGCAATTTATTAATGAACTTTTATTTCTATTTAAGAATTTTATTTCTATTTTATTTAGTAGTTGTCGATTTAAAAATAACGTTAACAATTCAGTTAAAAGCTTAATTAATTACATAGTCAACATGAGGCTGAACCCTGCCCAGTCAGCAGAGGGTTCTGCATCAGGGTTCATGGTTCTGCACCCCAATGATGTGGATGCTCTTAAAGCACTTTCAATGGTCGTGATACTACGGTAGGAGACACGGTAGAGATTTTTGAAGAGAGAGAAATAATAAAATAATTAAATTTGAGGAGAGAGAGTGTTGGCCATAGTAGGATCCTACTACGGCTTGGGTCATCGATGCAAGGCATTTTAGCGGAGAGAGACTGATATTTTGCTCCAAAATAACTACAAACCATGGCTCCCTACTACTAGTTATGGTTTTCCATTGGAGAGGCCATGGTAGGAGTCATGGTATGGAGGAGAAAGAAAGCCAAAAATGAGCTCTTACCATGGCTCCCTACCACTAGTTATGGCATACCATTGTGGATGCTTTAAAGTATAAATATTTAATTTAAAGTTATTATGTGCCCATTCTTTCACTTCTCTAAAAGGTGTACTTAGTTTTTGTTGAACATTTCCTCTTTCTGATGACGACGTCTTTCTCTTGTGTTTGGTCGTCGCGGGTGGCAACGATGTCTCTAGCTTATAATGCGTCTTTCCCTTGATGCCTCTATTAAATCAAAGGAAGGAGATAATGAATGATTCTCGGATGACGATAAAAGAGATTCAATTTTCATGAGAAGAAAGGAATTGTAAGGAGAATGAAGCAGAATGCAACAACTCCAGAAACCCTAGATCTGACAGATGGCTTTTTCTCCGACAACTTATGTCACACGCCGCCACCGTCTTCATCTTGGAGCTCTACCTTTATCTTCATCTTTGTTGCTAATTTGGAGCTTGAAAAAGATCTAAAGCTCAAGCCTCTTCGACATAGACGAGCTCAAGTCACATTTGCAGCACCGAGCCACGAATCAGAATAGGGACTCACGCTCCCACCTCCAACCATCATGATAGATCGAAGAGGACGAAGCAGATGAACGTTTTATATCCAGAAATTAACGGAAATCACTAACGTGAAAACTAAAAAGAGACAAGTACCAATCAAGTGTAAACTAAATGTAGGTGTAGTTATGCCAAAGCCAAACGACCGTATACTTACGTAGGGTAAACTATAGTTTCCCATTTAATCTATATAAATCAATTTAAGGATCTTTATAAAAAATATTTAATTAAAAGTTATTACGTAGCTGCCTATCATTAGTCTATGAAAGTTTTTTTTATAGTTTTTTTAACATTTTCTCCTTCCAATAGTTATATTACCGTCTTTCTCTTTTGTTTTGTTTATGAGGGTGACAACAGTACTTTAGCTTGTGTCAGGTCTTCTTCAGGTGCCTTCACCAAAGGAAGTGAAGGAGAATATGAAAGATTCTTGGATCGAGATGGAAGAGCTCTAATCCAAAGTGGGTAGCTAGTCCTTCGCTATGATCACGATACTGGCGGAGGAAATATACTATGATGACATGCCATTTTTGGCAGACCCTTGCTAGTACACTCATTTATTTCCGTACTTATAGTTGTATCTCCTTACTAAATGTGATTAGGGTGATTTGGAAGACATCGGACCTTGCGGACTGGCCACTTGAAGGAGGTGTGTTTGATTTTTTTTTCGTTCGACAAGGGACAAGGATAGTACACTATTAGGGGAATCGTTAGAATACCACAATTCTCTCCTAGCGCTGGCGGATCTGACTCTTATGATGCGACTACTCCATATCGAGTTCCCCCATACAACGATTTGGTTTCATGCATATAACCTTCCCATCAAAGAAACAAATCAATGGTAGGGTTTCGTATTGTGAGCATTCTAGGGATATGCATGGTTGTTGATGTGATACCAACGGTCGGTGCTACCTCAAGATTTGTGTCTGAATCCTGTTGGCGAGACCCATCTATCGGTAATTGTTTCTTGAGATAGGGGACGAGAATTTTCAAATTTGATATTCATCTCAACTAGAAGTGGCTTTCATACTATTGATTTTGGTATGGGCGGATAGGAGATGTAGTCCGAGATTTTCAAGTGGTGTCTAGAGGAATGGAATAGAGTGAGCTTATGATGAAGAGGTATATGAAAGCGCCTACAGAATAGGGGGTAAGTTCGTGAATAAGGAGGACAGAGATAGATCGGGCCACTTACCGAAATATTTCTCGGTCCCATTAGAGACTAGTTTTTTCGGTCTGATATCGTATTGGAAAATTTGGAGCAAGGAGAGGAGGATGAGAGCTACCCGTGTAGTTCCGCCCCATGAATGAGTCCAGTCATTGATCTTGTATAAATTGTAACCTATGGTGGGCTGGAAGGACAAAGAGGTCCAGTCTCAAGTTTAATCACCGTTTATTTAGAATGAGACACCTAATGTTAAGGATGCGAATCCTTAGATGCTTCCATCATCATCCTTGTTGTCTTCACCTCATGAAGAAACACGTAGCATTATGTAGGATGTTTTCCTACCTGGACATAAGGGAAAGGGTGCATGAGTAAAAATAAAAAGCCTTGGGACGTTTGCATATTTAAGAGGTCGCATTTTTTTACTAATAAAACTGCCCAACCTCTAAAAAAACGCTCCCCAAAACCCTACTGCTTTTCAGCCGCCGTCGCCTTCTTTCCCTCTCCCTTCGCCGATGATGGCCTCGGCTCCGATCTTGGTTGTTGCCGGCGAAGGTCATTTCGTCTCCCCCCCTGACCCTATTTTCTTTTTACCCTTTTTTTCATTTTGCTTCTGTCGGTTTCCTCTTCACTCCTCGGACATGGTGTAAAGACCTGATAATTTAATAGTTTAAATTACAGTTTTAAAATGGCGGGGTTGGAAAACGGATCAAAAATTTGGAACGAGTGCGAAGCTAAAAGAAAATAAAAAAAAGGGGGGGGGGGGGGGGGGGAATCAGGTCTGGGCCTGAGCAGACGCGGTTTGGGGCGAGCCTGACCGGGCCCAACCAGGCCCATTCAGCTCACCAAAACCCTAAGTGAACAAAACCTACAACGCCGCCTCATCTTCCCCATTTCTACGCACGACTCCCAAAGCCTCTCCCTCCTCGCCTCAGCTTCCCTCTCGTCATCGTCGTCTCCTTCGCGCAGAGTCGCCGGAGCTCCTCCCATCTTCTTCTTCTGTCTACCAAGCCTCGACCGTCCCTTACCCCTCCTCACAACCCAGAAACCCCCCCCCCCCCCCCCCCCCCCACACCTCTTCCTTCTTCCTCTTCGATTCGACGAGAACCGGCACCACCAAACCTCACCGGACCAAATATGTGAAACCCAGTGACGGTGAGTCACTTCCCGGACCTCGATTCATCTCCTCGTCATCTTCCCTTCTGAAAATCGCTTCCTTGCGAGCTCGAGACGACCGAGTTCAGTCGGGAAGGTTCGCCAGAGCTCGCGCGCGCCAGATCTGACATTTTCCAACGCCGGCGAGCTCTCCTAGCCGTCAGATCTGGACGGCGAGGCCCGACTCTTGCCCTGACGAGCTCCTCTCTTCACACCAAACTCCCTGATGCCTCCACTGCCGTCGAGAACCCTTCTAAACCTCGCCTTCCGCCGTCCTCAACCCCACCGGAAACCTAGACGCCTCCGTCTTCGTTCACAACTCCGGCCAAGGAGGAGAAGCACTCAGGTCTTGGGCTCCGGACCTGTTTTGGGCCAGACGAGGGGGCTTGGGCCTTGGTCAGACTCGGCCTGGTCTTGACCTGGGTCGGACCTGGACGAGGATTTGGGCCGGACCTAGACTCGAGTCTGGGTCGGGTCTGCATCCGGGTCTGGGTCGGGCTCGGGTCAGTCCGGGTCTGAGCCTGGACGGGTCGGATTCGGGTCCGGGTTTCGGACTCGGGTCGGATCCGGGTCAGACCAGGTAATTAAATTAATTAATTAATTAATTAATTGGTTTAAAATCGGATAAATACAAGGACTTATCGGACTTTTAAAGGACGTTTGGACAAACAACTACTGGACTAAATTATTAATTTGAGGCCCGTTACGGACTAGACCGGGACTGATGACCGTCCCTTTTGTGTTAAAACCAGGCCTTTACCCCGAGCACGGAGAAGACCAGAGTTGGCCAGGACGTCAGCAGCTAGGGGACCCAGATAGAGATTTGAGAGGTAGGGATTACCTCGAATCCCGCTTTATTACAGATGTACTAGAATGCATATAGGGAAACCTATTAACCGGATAAATAACTACTATGCATATAGGACGGAATCGACTAGGATAGCCTTATAAACTGCGAACCACTTACGAGACATGTCGTGCCGTAAGTGTGGGTATGCTGTGCTGGTAGATTCAGGCCATGTTGTGCCTGTAGGATCGTTTGCTGATTGTGTGGATTGTGTACTCTGTGTTGTTTGAACGGTTATTAAATAACGAACATGAAAACGAGTAGAGTCGAACTTGATGGTGTTTATTAGTGATTGAGTGGCTTTCCTGTTTATCTGATATGTTGAACTGGGTATGTTGGGAATTGAATACCGATTAAGCCGGTGGGGTGACCACGTTGAGAGTGGTGTCGGTAAGTGTTGGTAAGTGCCTGATGGCCGTGTAAGTTGTTGATAACACGATTATGACCGTGAGTGTGATTGTGATTGATCTGGTGATACTTGTTTGAGTTGTGCTCGAGAGGGTGTCGTACCTTCCGATGTGCGGCCGGTAAAGTGTGAGAGATGTACTTCCGTCAGGTGTATCGTACCTTCCGGCGCGCAATCGGTGAAATGTGATGTTGTGTTGAGCTTTGGTTACATGAGAAAGGTGGTTTCTCTACCTTCCGACCTTGAGCCGTTAAAACGCTATGTCCCGCGAAGAGGTGGTTTCCCTACCTTCCGACTAGCACTGGGTAAAATGCTGTGTTGAGCACCGCGAGAGATGAGGCCGCGAAGAGGCGATTTCCCTACCTTCCATCGATCGGTAAAACGCTGTGTTCTGCGATGAGGTCGACCGCCTATCCCAACTTTGTGTTGGGGAAGTTGCATGCGGCTGCGCCGGGCCGAGCGGGTTGCTCCCGAGACCGTGCGATGGTTACGAGTTGTGTGTTTGAGATTGCTTTGAATTGAATGAGTATTGTTGTGTTGTGGCTATGGGTGTTCTCCTTGTCATGAGTTGTGTGTGACCGTGAATGACTTGATTTTGATTGTTTGATGATGAAGTTTATGTGTGTGGGTTCCGTGTAAGTTAAAGCGTTGTCTTTGTGGTTATCCGTGAGTCGGTTGTGAAGGGGCTTTGGATGAGGATCCTCGGGATAATTTGTGGTCGAGTAAAGTGAAGCTTGTTTAATTTGGATTACATGTTCATGTTGTCGCCTTCTCCTTTTAATTGTCAAAATTTAGTTTGGAAACGTAATTGGGTGTCTTAATTGGATTGTTCCCTTCGGGTGTGCCTTAGTTAATTGGTTGGTGCTGAGTTACAGTTAGTATGGTTGGACTGGTGAGTATCAGAGTGAAGGAGGGTATTGTCTTTAAATGGCTTCAGTGTCGTATCGTTGTATCAAACCTTTTAATATACTTTAAACTGTAGTAAGGCTTCCTGGTAAATCTATAACGAGGTGGTTTTCGTGGTTTTACCCTACTGAGCGTCAAGCTCACCCCCTTACCGTGTTTTCTACATGTGTTAGCTGGGAGTTGGATTAGGGGACATCGCAGAGCATTGGGTTAGCGAGGGTCTGAAACTGTCTTTATTTTATGTTATTAGAGACGTATTGTTCTTTTTCGAACTTTGTATTCGACTGAGCGTGAGAATCAAGTTTTGAACTTCCGTTGACTCTTATTATTTCATCTTTATCAGATATTATTGCCCTTTTAAATTGTTTTATTAAATTTCATTAAGTCACGTCTTGGGTCCGGTCAACACTGGATTTGGGGCGTGACAAGGGCGTGATGTTTGTTTGTCGCCTTCGCTTCTCTTGTCGGTTCTCACTTTCCCTATCGGCTTTCCGCGCTCATGACAACGTCTCTATCGATTCATCTCAGATTCGGCGTTGGTTGACTTTTATGGACCTTTTCGGCCATCGATTGTCGCAGAACTGTGGGGTATTGGGTTGTTTTGGACGCGGGAGGTCCTCTAGCATCTCTAGCTCGGGTTCTTGTCGACGGTGTTGGCCGGACGGAAGTTGCTTGCGTTGGAACTATTTTCGTGGCCTTTCTTTGCACCGGAGCGCTCATCATATCTATCGTTGTTGCACAGGTTTCCTACCCCTGGCTTGTTTCATTCTGTTGGCACCGTCGTCTACGCTGGAGCTCACACATATGTCGCCTTAGAACTTTTAGGTGGTGTGGTGCGGGTGGGGTAGGGGTGTTTGGACACCAACGTTTTTGGTTGCAATTTGAGGCTGCTAAACTTGTTCTGATTCTGGTGTGAGCTGGTCAGTTTGGTATCCTATCGGCGTTGGTACGATTGCTTAATTATTGCGGTTCTTTTGGTCTACTAACTATGGATCCAGCGTGAGACTGTTTTCTCAACCATCTGGTGGGGATTTGAGTGGTTCAATCCGATTCGCAGTTGGTGGGTGTTCCAATCGTGGTTGCAACTTATCTCGTCGTCTTGTGTCAGTGTCCCTTGAAGCCAGTGGAAAGATTGTTCGTGTGATCGGACCAAGACCCGTCTCAGCTCTTTCTTTCCCCCTCGTCTCCGGAAAGTTCGTGCTCGTGTCATCGGAGCTCTATTCGGTTGGGTGGTTTGTGTTTGGTGCTGATTTGGGGTCGTTGTTGGCCGGTAATTTCTTTGGGCCTTTACTGGTTTGGGTGTGTTTTATTTTTTGTCCCTTAACTGCTATAATTGGTGAGTCACGTGCTCGTCCTTAGTATCGATCTTCTCAGTTTCCCGATTCAGTGAATTGGGGCTCGCTGGTGTGTAGGTGTTGGCCTCCGGCAAGTTTTAGGGTCTATGGACATGTGTTTGAAGACCATCGAACTTGATGGTAGGGATTTGAGTAGTTAGTATTTTTTTAACTACTGACCTATCTTTGCCGAATTCGGTGTTGGCCGTCGTCGTGTCGGTGGTCATTTAACTCTCGGAGTTGATGGCTTCTATGAGATAGGCTGCTCCTCACTAGTTTGGCCTGTTTGAGGGTGCGAGTGTTACAAGACGTTACTTGAGGTGCTACTGTTGGGAGCGGTTGGTCGTTGGAGGGGCATCTGTTGGATCTTCATGTTAGATAAACCTAGGTATTAGACCTGTTAGATTGTTGGTTGTTCGTGTTTGTACTGGTTCACCCCTCGTTGGGTTTATGTCTGCTGATTGTTTATATTTGGTTTTTAGACTTGTTAGGTTTATTCCCCTAGTCGGGAATCCTTTGGTTTGAGGCTGTGTCTATATGACCAGTGCTCCTATTTGTAATTTGTTATGAGGGTTCGCCCTTGTCCTTCGGCTTCACTTTCAAGCTGTTGGATTTTATAATAAAAAAATTGTTGATAAAAAAAAGAGGTCACATTTTTTAGGGAAGAATAGTCAAATAAAGAAATGAAAAATTAGAGCATGTGAGGTAGTTGTATGAAGAAACTTGCCTCTATGTAGTGAGGCGGGAACCTGAACCCCAAGAATCGAAACCCATAGAGGCAGGATATATGGGTCTAATTAGGCGAAAGGACCCTCTTCTCTCCATGAGAGGTATAGGGATCGGTAGATGGGGGTGCGAAAACACTCTATCTACTAACAGTAGGGCAACACAAGCTCTACCTAATATTTGTTAGGCAGACTTTTGTCTGGTCGGATTCAATAACGTGAATAAAACAATCAAACTCTCAACCATATTGGGGGGGGGGGGGGGGGGTATGTTAGAAGCTGGATCTTTATAAGGTTGCACAACTCACGTGTGTATTCAGTACCGTCAGGATCAACAGGCTAAACCTAATGTACATTCTTCCTGTGGTTGGTCCCAAGGCGTTCGTCACCGTATGCGACAATATTCAATTGGAGGAATCGTGAAGCTTTTATTGGTTACTTTATGTTTTTTATATTAAATTATGTGTTTTATGTAATCGATGTTCGGGTTTTAGCTTTTACGTTGTGTTATTATTGTCTCTATTAAGTTATAAAAAATATATGTTCATGCATATATATATATAAATAGAATTTAAAAAGTGTATGTAATAATTAAAATTCTTCGCGTGGTTAAGGACCTCGGCCTTGATGTCTTTGCTTTCTACTTTACCTTGTAGAAAGTTAATGATTGGATCTGCCAGAATGATCCCTAGTGCTTTGATGGGTACATGCTCATTCTTGGGGACATCCTAGACCCGATGGAAAGGGAGCTTCCCAGCATGGATCGTCTTTAACTGTGGGTACAAGCTAAGGATCTCCCGCCATTAATCTGGACTGGGAAACATGAGATATCATTAGTGCGACCCTAGGGTAATGTGTGCATGTTCCCTATAATCAGTGGGGATCCTGTTGGGGAAGGATAGTTAGAGTCTATTTCTGGATGTCCCTAAGTCGCCCCTGCGGCGTTTTTTGGTCCTACACTTCCAAGAATATTCGGACCCAGTAATGGTTAGTCTAAACTATGATCGATTGTCCATCTTCTACTATTACTATAGCCGGATTAGTCACGTGGCTCGGGAGTCCCCAGGGATCCCCCAGTTAGATAAATCCCTTTTAGAGATCAAACCGGATAAGTTGGGTCAGGACTTTGCTACGGACTGGAACCCGATGACCCCACCATCTCCGGTGTGCCCCCTATAATTTGCTCCATTACCCCTGAATCACCTTACCTAAGGAACCCTCACCTAAGGAAGAGGCCGAATCGTAACCCTGGACACCTTACCTAACCCTTTGTTGGGAGGGCAGGATGGGGTCTAGGGTCGAGCAACGTCTTCCCACGAGAAGGGATCTAGCTCACAAACCGTGTCCACTCACACTTTATGGACTTCCCATATGAGGTGATGGGTAAAAAGAGAGGATTAGCAAGGGAACCAAGAGAAAATCATGAGAGGGCTGAAAAACAACCTAGCCGAAAAGAATGTTGAGTGTCCATGGATTAAGATATTTTTACCGGGAGGGACCCGTGAATCATATTTACCCTTCCCTACTTAGTGTCGATCATACTTCTCATAGCAAAAAGAGTCCTCCCTATAAAAACAAGCATCATTTAAGTATTATCTTGAATGGTTCTTCACAATTCGACTTTTATTTCCCATTCTGTTGTCTAGATTGTCAAGACCAAAGGTTTTGGTTAAATGATCCGGAATCTTTTAAACAGAGAATTGCCGTTCTCCACTTTATGTACCGATTATGTTTTATCAATATTATATGTATTTTTTGTTAAAATAAAATAAAATTCGTAATATCAATTAGACAGTAAGTCTTACCGGCCATTGAATAATAAAAAAAGGTAGAAAGCTTTTGGTTAGGTGAGAAGGTGATGCGACAAAAACTAGACAGAGGCCAAAAAGAATAGAGTATCAAATATTTAGATGTTTGATTATTTTATTACAGATAAATGAATAAATCTACTGTCATGTTACATGATTAAATCACGGACAGTTGAAATAGATTATCAGAATTACAAACCTTTTTTCAAAACATCGTAATTATTATCTAAAAATATGTATTTACCTGCAAGTCTGTAACCAAGAACCAGAGGGATATATTTACTGCATAATAAATGATGTTTCTTTCTTTAAAAAATATTATTATCTAAATAAAGGAAAAGCGTACGAGAGCACCTATAGTGAGCGGACCGGACACCGAACTACGGATCGTAAATCACAATTTAGGGGTTTTTGAGTTGCGATTTGCACGTTGTGGTGTGCGTGAGTCGCAACTCGCGAATCATTAATAAATCGTGGTTCGTGATTCGTGTGCCGGACTGCAATCACAATTGTGAGTCGTTGGTTTACGTATCGTGATTCGCTGATCGGCCAATAAGACACTGACCCATGACATGGAAGAGAAAAAAAAAATTCGAACCATTGACAACGGTCCGATTTCAACGGTTATATATATTCAATCAAATAAAAAACAAAATAAACTTAAAAAAATAATTTTTACGCACCTATAAATACCCCTATCCCATTCATCTTAAGTCACCAACACTTCTATCATTTTCTTTTAACCGTCACTCTCAAATTATCTAATTTCTCTCTCAAAAATACGATCAACAATATCCGACGCGTCGACTCAATCATCGGGCAAGTCAATCAGGCTGACCAGATCAACATATTCCAAGAACACATCTTCCAACAGATGTTGAACACAACTTTCAACCCTACCAGTGGTTGGAACGCAGATGATTTCAATCAATACATGCAACAACATTAAAACTCAAGTACTTTCAAACTCTTATCTTTAATTTTATTTATTATCTTTTTTATTATAAATATTTAAATACATTCATTATTTTTATAAATGTTTAAATGTATTTTTTATTATAAATATTTAAATGTATTTATTATTTTGTTGTTATTATAAATGTTGTCAAATGAAACTTGGTACATTCCGAACACCTTTCAACCAAGGTGCATTTTAACCACGACACTTCAACCCGTCCCGAGATCAACTATTTCAGATATTTCGTGGCCAATCGATACCACCAACAACACGTCGGTGACAACAACGGTATTTGGATGTCGTTTAAGTCGTCCTCTATTGGCCGACACAACGAAAGAAGTCGGGAGCAGATAAAAGAAACAAATGGATCCCTGAGGTGGACACGCTCCTGATCAAAATCTGGCTACGCACCAACAAAGACCTCATTAAGGGAAACTCTGAAGATGGAAGCTACTTTTGGGGCACAATTGCTAAACAATTCTGGAAAAGGGGAAATTTGACCCAAAAGATTTTACCTGACAAGCTAGCAAGAGTCATTGGAACAGACATGCACCTCGAGTACGGAGGTACATCACCAACTTGAACCTCTCGAAGGATGATGACCGCAACGGATGGACCGAAGAAATGTACAAACGAGAGGCCAGAGGCATTTACCGAAAGACGACGAAGGAACACGAGCCGGAGAATTTCAACCCCGATCATTGGATCAAGTCGTTGGAACACGAAGACAAGTTCTGGGCGGAGGAAGGCACGACTAGGGTTGTACGACGAAGATTGGAGGAGGCCGGTAATTACAGCTCAACCCCACTACTTCACATCCCACCGATGATGAACATGTTACAGCTCTCGGTGGAAGTCTCAACCTAGTGGGGGTCCTTTGATACGATTGAGGGAGCTAGTACCCCAAGTGTCCCTCGAGATGTAGAAGCCCCTCGCAATGTATAAGAGTGTTCGTTGGGTTAGAAGTCCACGAAGAGAAAGAGGAAGGGTGTGCAAAGCAAAGTAGACTCCATCACCCGCATGGACCAAGAAAAGACCGAGAAGGAAAAATCATTCTCACACTAGACAATACATTCGACAAATACTACACCGAGTACAAAGAATTGCAAAACAAAGACGTGTCAGACTTCGACGAGGAACAGCTAGTAACTCACACAATTTTTTATATGGTACGCACAATGTGAGAAGATCCAGACTTATATTGACAAGCTTCAATAAAATTGTACTATTTTTATTCAGCTAATTTTTTTATTAATTAATCAATGTAATATTTAATATCCATTTAATATAATATTTTTAATTACAAATTCAAGTATATTTTACATTTTAGTTAATTTATTTTCATTATTAATTAATTTTATTAATTTTATCAGTATTTATCGTTTTAAATCAAAATTAAACAAAATATTAATTAATCATTCAATCAACACTCAATTAATATTCTTATAAATCATAATTCTCACATGTGATGCCTTTACGATAAAATACAGTTAATTAAAAAGAACGCATCACAATCCAGTTCAATAATCATATAACTCTTTATATGTCATCCCACTCTACATGCTCTGAATAATGCATGCAATATATGTCATCTACAGGCTCTGAATAATGCATGCAATATTTCCAAACCTGAACTGTACATATAAATTATGGAACAGACAAAGTCTGAACGATGGAAACTAGAAAGAGGTGCGAGTGATGTGACTGGCGACATGTCGTACATGCTAAAAAGGCTATCAAAGACTTCTAGATTTAACAAACTCCTCCGCAGTTCCACACCCACTGCACTCTTTTAGGTCCATCACTACTAAACCAACATTAGGCTTGCTTACTTTTAAAAAAAAATTCAAATAAACCCAGCATTTAATAATAACCTCATTTTTTTTTTGAGAGAAATGCTATTGTATTAATTTTCGACAACAATGATATGTTGAAGAGGCTCGGGGATATGATCCATTTGCCACTCCCAGACAGGGTTAGAACAAGCCGCTCTGGCAAGCCAGTGAGCTGCTTTGTTCGCTGTCCGCTTTACAAATTTGAGTTGCACGCACTCGAGTTTAGATAAAAGGGAAAAACAATTTGTAACGATCGTCCCCAGAGGTGAAGGCAACCCCCACCTCTTTTGATCATATCCACTATGACCTTACAATCACTTCGAACCACCGTTCTTTGGAGCGGGTATTGCTGGAGCCACATCAGCGCTTCCCGAATTGCAAACGCTTCCACTAGCCCCGGGTTCTGGGCCCCGTGGAATGAAGTAGATCGAGCTCCACTTAGATGCCCCCTGTCGTCTCTACATATCCAACTTGTTCCCACTTTATTTGCTGCTGTGAATAGAGCCCCGTCGGTATTGAGTGCCCAAGAATCCTGACTAGGCCGTTCCCAAACCTCCGCTCCCCGAGCCTGAGTTTGTCGCGGGCAAGCCTGGGCCTGTAGCTTCCTTCTCCGTGCTTCCAGCCATCCTGATTGAAGGTGGAACGCAGTCTGGAAAATACCAGCCGCTGGTTGTGCTATACTCTCCCAGACTACCTTGTTTCGTGCCTTCCACACCTCCCATAATAGACATCCAATCAGACCTCCCTTCGTCGAAGAGTTGATACTAAGCATTCGTAGCAACCACTCCGTTATCGTCTGGGTCCCCTGAGGAAGGTGCAGCCCTGATTTCGCCCCAACATTCAGCTGCCACTAGGCAGTTGACCATCAGATGAAAAGCCGACTCATCTCCTCCCAAACATACCGGACAAGTCACCGCTATGTCCACACGTCTTCGTCTTAGGTTCTCCGCCACCGGAAGACAACTCGAGCACGTACGCCATATAAATGATTTGATCTTTGGCATCACTTCTAGTTTCCAGATTGCCGGCCAGAGTTCCTGATGTGCCTGGACAGAGACCTGGCCCTGTTGGCTCATGACGTACGCCGATTTCACCGTGTATTGGCCCAAATAGTCCCCCGACCAGTACCAGGAGTCTCGGCCCGCCGTCCGACTAATCAGGACTGCCAATATCGCCTGCTGATCCTCCCCTCCAACTAGGGAGCGGATCTTCTCCTCATCCCAAGACCTCCCGTGTGGCGTCATCAATTCCGACACTAACTTTCCTTCAAGCCCAAGTCCTACTGATTGCACCCTTGCTTCCACTCTTGTCAGTCAGGGGTGTCCCAGTATTGAAGTCTCCGTACCTGGCCAGATAGACCTTCGTGCCCCGCTTTGAAGCAGCTCTTGTACCGATAACAAGATCTTCCAGATATAACTTTGATTTTGTTTACGAACTGCCTCCAAAACCGAAGTCCCCGGGTAATACTTAGCCTTGAGAACTTTAGCCACCAAACTAGATTCCTCCGTGACTAGTTTCCACAACTGCTTCCCTAATAAGGCCGAGTTGAAGTCGTATAGATTCTTAAAACCCATACCCCCTTCCTCCTTCGGCCGTGACATATTCGCCCAGGACTGCCAGATCACTCATTTTCCTTCCGGGTCCCCCTGATTTCCACCAGAACTTAGCAAGAGCCACATTCATCTTCTCCAGCATCCCCTTAGGAATTCGCATCACACACATCGTATACGTGGGAATCGCTTGTAGCACCGATTTGGCAAGCACTTCTTTACCTGCCCCATTGAGAAATTTACCATCCCACCTCCTGATCCTCCGAAGGACCTTATTCATAACAAACTGCAGACTCTGCTTCCGACTCCGTCCCATCATGTTCGGTATACCCAAGTAGGTGGACGGGGTATCTACCTCAGGAATCCCCAATATCTGCACACCACTCAGACGTCGTTGTTCCGGAGTATTGTGGCTGAAGAAAAGAGACGACTTAGCTTGATTCACCACCTGCCCTGAAGCCTCCTCAAACATTCCCAGGTATGTTCGCACTTTTGTCATCTCTTCCGGAACCGCCTTACAATACACATAGCAGTCATCCGCAAAGAACAAATGGGTCAACGCCGGAGCTCCATTAGCTATCCTGACGCCGTGGATATCCCCTCTACCTTCTGCTCCCTGTAACAATCGGGAAAATCCCTCCATGCAGAAAAGGAACAAATAGGGGGAGAGCGGGTCTCCCTGCCTTATCCCCCTTTCAGGTTGAACAAACCCCGCCTGCTGACCACCCGCCACAATGTTGTACGTAACTGAGTACGTGCACCGACGGACCAGAGATATCCATTCCTCGCTCAACCCAAAACCTCTCATAATGTCCCATAAAAAGCCCCACTCTACTCTATCATAGGCTTTGCTCATATCCAGCTTCAGCGCCGCCCAGCCTTCCTTACCCTGTCTCTTGTTGTGTAGATGATGCAGTGTCTCGTACGACAGAATTATATTGTCCTGTATAGATCTGCCCGGGACGAACGCTCCCTGGGTGTCAGAAATAAGTCCACCCAACAAACCCTTCAGTCTATTTGCAGCCACTTTGGACACCACCTTGAATACCACATTACACAGGGCTATAGGGTGAAGATCTTTGAGCGATATTGGGCACTCCACTTTCGGAATCAGAACCAGCGTAGTCTTATTCAGCTCATGTGGGATGTCCTCCCCTGCGAAGATCCGTCTCACCCACCTGGTGACATCCTCTCCGACTGTCCCCCAGTACTTTTGGTAAAAGAAAGGGTTGAGACCGTCCGGCCCTGGCGATTTATTCGGGCCCATGGAGAAAGTAGCGTCCCGAACCTCTTCAGACGTCACCTCCCCCATTAGTGCTCTGTTCTGCTCCTCCGTCACCTGCTGACGGAATCTCGGGAAGTTCACTCCGTCCCCCCTCGTCCTCCTAGATAGGACCTTATAGAAGTCCAGTATATGGTCCCCCAATCCGGAATCCCAGGTAAGGACGTTACCATCCCCATCCCGCAACTCAGATACTCTGTTTAAATTTTTCCGCTGTGACGCCGAGGCTTGGAAGAACTTAGTGTTCTGATCGCTATCCGTGAGCCAGTGTTGCTTAGCCCTCTGCCTCCAAAACTCCCCCTTCTGCTTCAGGACTTTGACATATAATTTTTGCAATGCTCTCCGACGCCGAATACTCGATCGGTCCTCCTTACCGTTCAACCACAACATGTCCTTCTCATACCGTGCAATCTTCCGGGCAAGTGCATTATACACCTCCTTTCCCCAGGTATCCAATGCTGATCCTGTCTCCTGAATTTTGCACCCGACCTCACGGTCTCCCGGTGCGCCCCAACTAGACTGAATCAACAACCCGCACTCCGGGTCCTCCGCCCAGATTTCTCAAATCGGAACTGACGCGACCCCACAGGTTCCACTCTTTTCTCTGAGTCCAGTAGGATGGGCAGATGATCCGATGTCGATATTCACAGGTTGGCCAGATGAGCCTCCGGCCACATCGACCTCAACTCCCGAGACATCAGAGCCCTGTCCAATTGGACTGCCATTCGCGTCTCTGGTTCACTTTCACTATGCCACGTGAAACCGTACCCTTGGATCGGGACGTCATAGACCCCTACGTCTCTCATTGCATTCCGGAAACCCGAAATCAGACGCTCCGGATACCGCCGACCACCCCGTTTCTCCTTATTTCGTAGGATGCCATTGAAATCTCCCATCAAGATCCATTTCCTCGAGACCCCTATCCTCGCACCAAGGGACCGAATCATATCCCACGTCTGCCACCGTAGTTCTCTGTTCGCCTCCCCATACACGCTCGTAAACCGGAAACCCTCTCCGATCGGCCCTACAATCTCCACATCAATGAATCGCTCCTCACTAGGGTACGACGTTACCTTCATCTCCGTTGTCCATAGCAGAATCAGTCCCCCTTTTTGTCCCACCGCCGGAACTTCACATCCACCCGGGAATCCCGTTTTCAGCTTCAGGAGATCTACTTCCCCCTTCCGAGCCACCGTCTCACTGAGGAAAATCACTTGCGGTTTTATGCGACGTATCACCCCTTTCAGATACTCCACGGTGGCTAATTTGCCCAACCCCCTACAGTTCCAGGATAGGAACTTCATTGCTCAACTCCGCCTGTTGAGCAACCCGGGTCCTCCCGTACCGTACAAGTGTCCCAATGAAGATCAACCCCCCGGGCTTGTCCGACACCCCCCCCCCCAAACCGGAGTACTGCACCAATCTGATCCGGAAAGAGCAGCCGCCCCTTCAGCCCCAACCTCAGTGCAGCAGCCCGTACTCCTGCTACATAAACCCCTGACGGCGTCCCGAAGCCAGTCTCCCACGCCCCAGCCTTGTCCGCCCGGTCCCCATTTCGGCCAGATCACCACCAACCACGCCGGCGTCAGGACACCACCGTGGGGCAACTCGCGCGATCAGACGCGTCTCACTCGGACGGAACCCTTATTCCCCCACTCCGGCAGTCGAAACAAAACCAGAAAACGCGAAAGGATAAAGAAAATCGTACCTTCCCCGTACTGTGCTCACAACCGTACGCCAGCCCGAGCCCGTCGCCGGCGTCGATTCCTCTCACGCGCCGCTGCCGACGATCTCCTCACTCTTCTCCTAGGGCCGGCTCCACCATCTCATAATAATAACCTCATCTAATGTGTTACATTAAATCTATATTTTATCATTTAATAAACAGGGTCTATTTGGCCCGTACCACCCATCTTGATTCGGCCACGTAGACAGGGTTCGGTAAAGGTTCGAAAATGACATTTTGCTTCGTACAAATAATATGTGTAGGACCATTCTCCTCTACCCCGATTGTTACTGGGTCGCGCCAACTTCGAATATGAGAAGCTTTCATTTCCTATTTTAAATAGGGAAGAGAAAATTATTCCAAGTCAGTGAGAGCAGATCAAGTTTTATAATTTCAGATTACGACAAGAAATTAAAAAATATATATATATCGATGGAGTCAGGGAAAATTAATATTCCCAGGAACATGCTCAGCACAAGAGAGTCGGAAATTACCGTTTAGGAGATCCAACACTCACACACTTCCATACAACAATTATTGATAAAGACCCAAGCATAATGACAATCCGCTTGAATCCATTATGCTTACAGACAATGAAATAATTCCAAATGAGTTCAGATAAAGAGAATGAGAACAAGTTGAGCGAAAGTCACAACAAAAATAATTGAAACAAGGAAAGGAAGCATCATCAGGTTACTCAGCAGAGGTTTCTTCCTTCTTCTGCTTCAAGTACCTTCAAAAAACATAGTTAAAACCACCAATTAGGAGTGTTACCGAAAGTAATATGCACCTTTTAATTCAACTACCTTCAAAAAACAAAATTAAGACCACCAATTAGGAGTGTTACAGAAAGTAATATGCACCTTTTAATTCAAGTATGTGTGTATATACCTATAAGAGAGTAAGTCTACAGAGGCACAACAACTAAGGTCTCATCAAAGGACTGTTCAAGAGGTGCCCACTGGGGTTGGACTGGTAGTCATGTGAGCTTTCTCACCTTCTTGAAATCCCAAAGGGTCACCTGCTAGGGAGTAGTTGTGGGGTTGGGGTTAAGGATTAACCTCAGGTTAACTTAGGCTAGGATTTACCATTTTATTTGGTTCCTTCCTTCACATTTTACAAGAGAAAAATTTACACATACAAAAGAAATGTGACTACTATCAGTAGCATCGTATAAAACATCGGTTTGTGATCACTAGTACATATGAACCGATCCTTAAAAATAAACATCCAAATTATCTAATTTGATATTTACCTTCCCTTGGCCCATACATTTCCATGCATGTTATCATTTGGACGGGAAACAAGATTTTCACAAATGTGGGGGAAATGATAATAACAAGGATGCATAAAACCACATGTTTGATTACTTACCCCTGGCCCTTTGCCCACCGGGAGAGCTGATAGAGTTGTACAGTTTCATTCGAAGCATGACATGCCAGAAGCAGATAGTTACGGGGCTGAACCATCCATGCAAATCTCATGAACAATGCCGAATAAACACACATTGCTGCAACACCAGTATTGATAGACAGTAAAGATCACAATAATGACATATAACAACTATCAAGGACAATAGGTATGTTCTATTTAAATTACCTCCAGTCATGTTACCAGAAATCATTTCTGGTGGCTTCTGCATATCCACCAAACCCTGGTTAAATCCGCCAAAGATAACCAAATAAGTTGGTAACAACTAAATGATATAGTTGTATTACTTGTATAAAGGTTAAATTGAAAGGAGAATCATGGAGGTGAAACATACAGCAACAACGAATCCCCAGTTGGCAATAGGGCCCCAAAAATGAGTTGTTTTTGGACCAACTGGACTATTCAAGAATGCTCGAAAAGCAGCCATAAGTCTTCTTATCAACACTGAAGTAGCCATAAACAAAATGTTAAGACAATCAAACATCAATGAAATTGGATATGTCAAATGAATATGGATGAAACATTGCAGCACAAATGATAGGGGTTAAAGATGACAACTCAATTGCTACAAAAGTCGTGTTAGAGTACGATTAATTTCCAAATTGAAAAGATCCCAAACATTGTCTCCTTACTCTCTACAACACAAAATGTTGCCAATCTTTACTAACTGAATGACAAATAACTAAACATCGATCCCTTCTTCAAACAAACCAAGAAATATCACGAGTATTTTTTTTCTTCTGATTAGTGCAGAAATTTCGATAAAAGATAAGCTCTCCAAGGAGAAAATCTAAAGGTCCGAAAATCAAAGAACAATGGTTTATAGGAGGAGCTCAATCTGCGGGAGCTCAAAAAGGGCAAAGCCCAAGACCATAGGGCAAACATGCCCTGAAAACACCAAGTACGCTAAGTACCAGGCTGACTCGAACCAAGACGATACAAGCATCAAAAAGACAATCAAACATCTTCACACCGCTCCTCAGTTTCAGAACTCTGAGCCAGAATACGAGCTGCATTACCCCAGAGCTCAGACAAAGAAACCACCCGTTTACCTTGGGACTGGACCACCGCTCGCTCTATGAGAGAACGCGTTTTTGGCCTTGTTTGGCAAACGATATGAGGCACTAAAGAGGGAGGTGTCACCTCTACGGGTTTTGGGCTTAGTATATGTCTGCACAATTTGTGCTAAACTTTGTTTGATAGTGGGAAAGTCCACCTAAACCCAAGGTTGGTCAATAGAGCTTTGATTGGTATCACGCTGCTGGGGAAGGTTTAGTTGTACATGGGTTGCACGATAGACCTTGTGTCATCAGCGGGGCGCATAACCTGATTAGAGACCGGTGGAGATGACTCACCAAGGCCACCATTCGAGGAAGGAAGAGGGACAGGGACCAATACCGAGACAACGTCATCACTTGCACCAATCGCGTCCACTCGATCGAATTCCACGGTTTGCTGTTGTTCAACAATCTGGAATCAAGCAAATGTGGATTTGAATTGACTCTATCTACTGACTTATCCCCAACAGCAAGACAACCCGAATTCGAATGTTGCCTATCTGAAGCGCTCTGTTCCGACGAAACACCACCAGACTGACACATCCCATCAACCAAAGCCACTATGACGGGAAAAAACCAGCCCCCAACTGAACGTCTATTGTGAAATGAAATCCTCAACCTGCTCATGACATTGAACCAAAACCGAGAAAGGACTCAGAAATTCACAAACATCATCTACCCGAAACGTTAACACTTACCCAAATTCGTTGAACACGACCTGCAAAGTTCCCTTGTTACGACCATGAGGCAAGAGATTGGAGACGACGAACCAATAGTATCTGCCCCTTGTTATGACCCTGCGTGATCGATCGCGTTATGGGATAGGATACGGCTCGTTAGAAAGGAACCCGAAAACCTTTTGATACAAGCTCATGATTATCGAGGGAACTCGAGGACCTCGTAGGAGAGACCAAAGTATTTTATTAATTCTCAAGTCTACTTTATTCAACATAATCCCTTGGCATATATAGCCAAGGAGATTACTTGTTCACCAAGTCCTACTACAATTCTAATTACCAAAACCTACTCAACTTACCAAAACCTAATACAACTCATTAATTAAAAAATAATTATTAAAAGGAAACAACTAATTCATCCCCAACCCTAGCCAGCCATACTTGGGCAGCAACTTTGGTGTGTTTAGCCCACTCCGTTACGGTCCGTAAGGCTCATAACATCCCTCCTCCCTCGCAGATGGCGCTTGTCCTCAAGCGCATGGATTGATGTCCTTCGTAGTTATGCTGGCAGCTACGTACTCGTCCTCAATCAAGTTCATATTTTTTTTAATATAAACCGCTCTCTGCTTATTACCTCCCAAAGTGTCATGTCACTAATATGTGTTCCAACAAGAAGCATTGTTGGCTGCACAGGATGGAAAATCATGGTTTTAACAACAGAATCCTGATGCAAAATTATTTGTGCTGCCGGAGCTGTTAAAGGTTGCTGCCGGCCAGCTGGTGGTGGTTGCTGCCGGTCAGCCGATGCTGCCGGAGCTGGTGGCGGTAGCTGCTGGCCAGCCGGGGCTGAGCTCGCCTCCTGCGGAGGTGCGGACCGCACACGAACCTGCAGCTCCAATATGTCCAGTAGTCGTTGCTCAGCTTCATACCGTGCCGCAGTTTCGGCCTGAGCTGCAGTGAACGCAGCTATAAAGTCATCCAGCTTCTGCTCCATAGAATTTGGCTCCATAACGCTGCGTGATCGATCGTGTTATAAGATAGAATACGACTCGTTAGAAGGGAACCCGAAGATCTTTTGATACAAGCTCATGATTATCGAGGGAACTCGTAGAAGAGACCAAAGTATTTTATTAATTCTCAAGTCTACTTTATTCAATATAATCCATTGGTATATATATCCAAGGAGATTACTTGTTCACCAAGTCCTACTACAATTCTAATTACCAAAACCTACTCAACCTACCAAAACCTAATACAACTCATTAATTAAAAGATAATTATTAAAAGGAAATAACTAATTCATCCCCAACCCTAGCCGGCCATACTTGGCAGCAACTTTGGTGTGTTTAGCCCACTCCGTTACGGTCCGTAAGGCCCATACCACCCCCCTTCAAAGCCATTGAGCCAACGACATCGATCAACTCAAACCAAAGAGCGGCCCAATCCCAATTGGTCCTTTCAGATGGCCCAAGCTCCGGACACACGAGTAGAAATGTTGTCACACAAACGTAACAAATCGAAACCACGAACTCTCGCGCTTGTTAACTCGTCCCTAAGGAAAACCGGATCAATGAGGTGTTTTGAAATGCCGATCAATCCCACACGAGATTCTCATCAGCTTCCTTGGTACAAGACTCTGGGTTTGGAAGACCCCCCAACGCATGAACGGTCGGGAACCGTCGTGCTCAGTTTACGAAGGCATGAACCTGCAACCTCCTTTTGAGCGTCCACAACCTGTTTCCAAAGCCGAGCCAATGCCACAAATAGAATGTGACCATTAAACTTAAACCCATCCAGACCAGCGACAACTTGATCCGCATAGGCACTCGATTGATACTTAACGAAGCCGAACTATCGAGCTTTACGATTCGGTCGCAGAGAATAGTCACCGACGAGATCGCGTCGTGGACGCCAAAAACATTCTGGACCCATACCTTTGAGGAATGAAATGGCAGGTTGTACACAAAGATCTTTGCTTCGTGTTTAAGAGGAGATCGATCGGGTGTCATGATGGAGAGGTTGCAGCCAAAGTGGATGATCCCTTCTCTGATCTGTGTCTGCCAGCTGACCGTACACGACCTCCTGCTCTGCCCTTGACGACTTTCACCCAATGGAATGCTCCTCTCCAACAATAGCAGACGAGCTTGGATCACTCCCAGACTCATGCAACGGCGAGGACAGCTCACCGGAGGACATACAATATAACTCACTCGCATTTGGATACAACAAATCAAGAAATATCAAGAGTTATTCACATGAATCTACTCCATCTGTCCCGAAATGAGTGTCCTATTTGACTTTTTACAAGAAAGATTGAGAATGAGTGAAGTTTTGGCTTGACCAGACACATAACCCACTAAGTATGTAGCTAACTAATAGGGAGGAATATTATCAGTATTTCATGCATAAATAGCTTCTTAAGGAGAGTGGCACTCATTTTGGGACATCCAAATTAAGGAAGCTCAACATCCATTTTGGGACAGAGGAAGAACATGATTTCTGCTGGGAAGGGTTGATATTACATTGACAAGCTCTACAATGGCCCTATTTAAAGAGCAGACACAAAACCCGACTAGTCATAGCTACAACTGGACCAAATTTGTTCTGTCGATAGAGAATTTCCATACGACACATATTAGAGCAAATCAACCAGGACATTTCCACATAATATTTTTAGCACAGTAGTTACAGAGAGGTTATATAGCCCATGGAGTAAATTCCAGCAGCAATAACCCTAACGTTGTGACCAAGGAAATGAAAAAGAAAACAGTTGTTAAATTTTCCTTGAAATGCCCTCTAATCTACCATTTTATTATTTTCAAATTCACAACAACAAAATAGAACTTTTACAATCAACCAGGACATTTCCATACGACACATATTAGAGCAAATCAACCAGGACATTTCCACATAATATTTTTAGCACAGTAGTTACAGAGAGGTTATATAGCCCATGGAGTAAATTCCAGCAGCAATAACCCTAACGTTGTGACCAAGGAAATGAAAAAGAAAACAGTTGTTAAATTTTCCTTGAAATGCCCTCTAATCTACCATTTTATTATTTTCAAATTCACAACAACAAAATAGAACTTTTACAATCACAAATAAGCACCCAAAATGCAGCAACAGGACATTGACCTACAAAACCAAAGTTCATAGGAAATCTCTATACACACAATTATACGCAGACGATATAATTATGGTAAAAACGAACAGAACCATAGCTAGGAATCAACGAGCGAGCGGAGAAACTCCGAATTCGTGACAGTTGACCTCAAACCCTATTGCAATCAGCAAAATACGGGACCCTAATATGTTCATACACTTATATTTATGTGTAGATGAGGAGGTGTACCTGACTGGAGACTTCGCCGGAGAAGAAGGATACGATCGGCGAATGGCGATTGGTTGCAGCGAATCCAAAACCTTTTATGAAAACCAGAACAAGTGCAGAAATGAAGAGAAAGACCCGGTTGGGAAAGGAATGTTAAAATGCGGTCAGTCCTAGTGAGGTTCGGTGGTCTTCGCTTCAAATATTGCCACGTTTTGAGACTTACTGCTTCAAGACCTAATGTGTCTTCTACTGCGTGCTCCAGTCTCTTTTACTCTTAAAAAAAACTTCATGTCACCTAATTGTACTATGATCAATTTCAAAATATAACTCATACATATGAAATGTTTTATGTACTAATAAGTTTGACAAATTAATTCTCAAAATGTATCAAAATATGTTAAGTATGACTGATTCCGTGAAATATCAGTCACATGCTTATCACGTGACTCTAAAACATTCCATGACATGAGAAAATTTGATATCATAACGTAAACATTTTGTTAATTTTCAAATCATAACCCTGACCTATCAACTTTTCCTATTACTCACTTAACAACCGTTAAACGTTTAGATGAAAAATGTCAAACGTTGCGGTCAACGTTACTACATCAGAACGAACGTTTGCTTGGGTTAGGATTTAGTAATAACCGAAAGGTGAGGGTACGGACATCGAGTTACCCCTTTACTCTATTCCAAACGCAACTTGTTCAGAAATAAAAGGAGCACGCAATAAAACTTCACTCGGTCCCAAGTTACCTAAGGTTTCTCCTCTCGTCTTTAATTGCACCACACAAGTTGTCCTCTTTTATCTCCTCCTCCATCTATATGCCTCCGCCCATTGTACACTTGGCCACACCTAGTCTACATTCCATTATTCTTGTCGACCCTAAGGTCATGCAACTACATGATCTCGAAGTCATACCCCGTCTCGAGATCCTCCAATCCCTGCTATATATAACCTCATGTTGTCCTTGTCTCTTCCATCACTACCACTGCTCCTCCTTACTCCAATCACCCCTCTCGTTAAACCAGGGGCGACCCGAGTTTAGGCATGCTTCAATCACTAATGAATGTGGTTGTTATAGAAGACGATGAAGATCAAACAAAGTGTCTCTGTTACGTCATTACAGGTCACCTCCTCTCTGCTCGAACCTACAACCAAACGTCCATGACAAGACATCCTCGTGGAAAACCACAGTCTTGGTCGTTCAGTACCTTGGAGAGGGAGTCTTCGACTTCTTACTCAACCAAGCAACGAAGACCAGACTTGGGTTGAATCGGTGGGTAGCCTCGACTCTTCAGTTGGGATGCCCACAACAAGTGAGAAGGACAAGGGAAGGAATCCCAAAGCTCAGGGAAGGGAACTCGCCACAACATTCAGGGTGGGCTCACGATCAACAAAAGGATATTTGAAGTCCTAGTTCCAACCATTACTTTGACTCGTGAGATGTCATGGGAAATGGTGTCAAACACTGCAGCGAGGTCTGTTAAGAAGCCTCGCCAGACTGAATGCAACTTCGATTTGGTGTAGACTCCTCAACCATGACATAACCTTACCCTTGATTAGTTGGTGCATTCCACTTTATCAGTGAGAAGATCTCGTTGTAGGACTCATCTGCTCCTAAGATAACCTATTTTTTATCGAGTTGGTTCATATCAAGTATCACATGGGCGTCAACAATATCCAAAGTTTGAAAGCATGATCCAAATTGACCAGAAAGTCAGGATGTATATCAGGTCAGAAGTGTTGGTTTTGTTCCCCTAGGGATCTAAACCAGATTATAACTTGGTCGTCATATTTATATTGTTTGTTTCAGTGTTAGTTTTCTTCGATAATAAATTCTGGTTTTAATAATAAAATCCTTCATTTACTAAAAACAAGTGCACATAATAAAATTATAATTGATTCTCTTTCAACCTTCATTATTAATAAGAGTATATAGTTTTCATTTTCTTTTTACAAATATACATTTACATTCCACTATTATCATAAACATCACATTATGTTAAAATAACAATTGTCAGTTGTACAAAAACTAACAGTCCCATTTGCAAAGTTTTTCTCATAAAAAACTTTAAAAACAAAGGTAGGGTTATTTTCCTAAAAGTTAGATTTAACGGAATTCGTTGTTTATTGATAATGAACGAGAAATGATTGTGTATTTTTTGTAAAACAAAGGTGGATGTAAGATTTTTATCTTAATAAAGATCAAAAGTAGTGTGTTATTAGACTTTCCCTAAATTAAAATTAATATTTTATGTAATCTTGCTTACTGGCACAATTCAAGCTATGTAAGGTAACGTTTTATGGTTATTAGTGTGATTTCATAGTTGGCGGTGTTGGTTGGTTGTTGAAACAGTGATTAGGGGATGTTATTGGAGGAGTACAAAAGCAATAAGGGTCAGTCGGTCTTCAAACATGGAGAACACAATAAAAGAGTTGGACAAGTTGGGTAAACGGTGGGCTGGGATATAATTGAAGGACGCGAAAGACTCGGTAGTATTTGAAGAAAAGGGAAATAGAGACAAAGACTAAGAGGGACAATGGTAAATAGTGTTTGGTGAGGAGATTTTGAAGCGAATTCTCTTTTGTTTTTAATATCCTAAAATTCTTCTTTGTATGCTTATGGAAACTATGGAGGAAAAGGCATATTAAAGAATTGGGTACGAACTTGCATGTATTTCCAATTCTTTTGTGAATCGTACATTATTAGGGTTATGGTGGAAAGTCCGTGTACTTAGAGCATCTACAATGTGTTAGTTTTGTGCCCTAGGCCAATCTTTTCATGTGTGACATTATCATTTATTAATACATTGGCATTTTCATTATCATTTTGTTAAATGTTAATTGTGTGAATAATCGACTCTTTCTAAGATAATTAAGTACGTGACTTGATTGTAAAACTCTTAGAAGAAAAAGAGTATTATTCTAATGATCCATAGTCTTACCGATATACTAAGACTAGCATGATGTTGACTGATGATCACATTTTACTGATCATTCATATTGGATATGAAGTCAAATCATAGATGTCATTTAGGGAAATGGTATTGGATGATCCACTGTGAGAATATTACATAAGAACTGCCATGAGTATTTCTCAGTACCGTAATATGAGAGATATCATTTGGGCCCCTTGATAAATGAGACTGTGGAAATGCATGGTCATGCGAATTGATAATGAGTTATCGCTTGCAGTCTACTTAAGATCAAGAAACTAATGATCAAACAAAACAAGAATGACGGTCCTATGCCTTATATTCGATCGAGATATCGATTACAAAGGGATTAAGATATTAACGATAAAAGGTTGAATCGGATTGTCGATCTTCATATAACTTTGGGTAGTCATAATGTCTTGCTAGAGACCAATTATGACATGTGGACGGAATGAGGATTTCGAGCCCACTACCATCGTTGTATGAATCTGTAGGGTCACACATAGAGCAAGCTTAAAAATGAATTAGACTTCTAAAGGCTCAAGTAAAATGTGAAAGTATATTTATATGATAAATATATTTTATTTAGATAATTATTTAAATATAATAGTTATATTTAAAATAATAATTTTGTTTTGATAAAATTAAATCAAATGAGATTTATGATATTATTTTAAATTTTAAAAAGTTTTTTTTTGAATTTGATTTGAATGGCTTTAAGACACGTTCAAAGCAAATTGAATGAAAGATCCCTCTCTAAAGCAAATTGAATGGCTTTGATTGCAAATTGATTTGTATAATTGTTTAGCTCTCTCTAGGGATGCTCTCTTTAGGGTCAGCTCTAGTCCACCTCCTCCATCATAGAGTCCATTTTACGGGCATCATCTCGTCCGTCACCACCACCGCAATAGGTCATCCCATCTCCTTTATTGCCTCCATCGAATTTGATTCAATCGCAGCAGTGTTCACGACTCTCTCTGCAGCCAACCCTAGTTCCTCATTGCAAAACCTCCATTCACCTCCTACACTGCTTCCGCCTTCGTCTCCAACGCCACTGCCTCTTACGCCGCCGTCCCTAAAGTTATAACCATTAACTTGTCACCTTGAGAATTAACTCACAAAAAGGGCGCGACAAGCGCATCGGTCGTCAAGTAGTATTTCGCCCAAGGGAGTAATAAAACATTCACTCGATTTAAAATCCGTTACTTAATTTTTTTTTTGTAAAGGGTTGGTTTTGGTTTCGAAAATGTAAATAACAAGTTGAAATTTAAGGCAAAAGAAATTAACGTCAAGTAAGAGACAAAACAGTATGTGTTATGAAATTAAGGGAAAATGTGATCTACGACTTTTAACGGGGTTACAATATGACTAATAATTTGTACGCATTCGTGTTTACATGTGCAGACAATGTTGGTTTAAAGGCAATGAAAATTCTCTCAACTAGCCCTAAACATCTCACGATTGAATTAAGACCATATTATAGCCTAACCACCTAGTGATTTTTGATCTAGGTGTAAAGAGACATAAAACCTTAAAATTCGTGAATTCCTCTAGCTTTCGGGGTTATAATTCTATAGTAGTTGCACTCGTGTTAACCTAACTTTACTAGAGATCGGATTTAAACCCGAGTTGCATAATCCGTAGTCCTTTTAGCAATTCTCATCTCTCGATTGTTGAATGCTAAAACCTAAACATCTATCAAGTGATCAATTTGACAAAGCATTAAGTGTAAATTATGCAAACAATAATCTAAACACAAATTGCACATAGTAAACACAAAAACTTTGAATTATTTCATCATATTGTTTCCCCTAACCCTAGATCAATGGAAATTTAGCTCATGGAGATAAGGAAGAACACAAAGAAAAAGATTAACAAGAGAAAAACATATTTGAAAGGTAAAGTTGATACAAAATACTAGTTCAATGATGGAACCTCAATGGTTTTGCTTCAATCTTTGTTCGTAAGCACTTCTCTCTCGCCAAAACCCAAGCCATGTCTCTCAATCTCTCTGAAACCTAGGATTATGCCCAATACCAGTTACCCTCTTCTAACGTAGCTCTCCCCTGTTTATAAGACTTTATCGGACTTAGAAAGAGGAAAATTGTGTCTTTTTCCTCTTAAAATCGGATTTGAAAATTGGCTCGGCGCGCGGCCCTGAGCAAGGTATGGGGTGGGCTGGATTACGACCCGTTTTGCTGCCCTGGGCGTGCAGCTTAACGACCCATTTTGGATCCCGCCACGGACAGCAAAATGGGCAGAAACATAGACGACCCCTTGCCAAAAGTTGTAGATCTCTGAATTCCCTTCGATTTGATATATTTTATGAGGCGATTCAGAGTTCATATGAGGGAGTTATGTCCTTCGCAAGATCAGTCGACTTCCAAAACTCCTTAAACTGATTTTTCCTCCATTTTAACATTTTTTTTTCATTCAAAACACCTAAAAAACACAATGAGAGAGATAGTACGAGTAAGGAGCGAAAAATATACCAAATTAGACAATCCCGGGACTAAAAAGCTCAAAAATATGAGCTAAAAACATCCAAAACCGATGCATTCTATGTCCACATCAATTCCCTACGTCGCCAACATTATGCCTCCAACACCATCACCACCTCTTCCTCCACCTGCTCTCGTGCCTCTACTCTGGAGCCCCTCTCGGAACGGCCGGGGGCAGAGGTCATAAGCGATCTGCTACCCCACCACTGCTTGTGGTGGCCTCATTGTGGCCCTACGCCTCTTACCCTGCTCCTAAACCACCAGTTTCATCGAGAGAGCAGGAAAGACTTTGGAAACGAGATAGGTCTGATTCTGTTCACTAGGGGTCTCCGCGCGGGGTCCCCTCAATCTCCTTATATGCATCATAAAGATTGGGAACATGGGCTAACTCTGCTGGTGTGACCGACGATGGAAGATGGTGGTGTCCCTCCGGAGTGTCGGCAACAATGGGTGGAAGCACTACACCAGTTTTTCACTTCTGCCACGGGGGCCTTTGCATGGCGTTGCAGAAGTTAGATACTTCTAAGACGTCATTATTCGGCGTCTTAGAGGTATTATCCTCTAAGACGGTAACCGATGGCGTTCCAGAAGTTAGCTACTTCTAAGAATTTATACTATGCGGTCTCAGAAGTTGACAACTTCTGTCACTCCATCAGTTGACGTCTTAGAAGCAGAAATTCCTCTACAACGTCATTCTATGTTGTCTTAGAAGTAGGATGGGTTCTACAACGTCATACTCTGGCGTCTTAGAAGTAGCAGTTCCTCTAAAACTGTTAGTCTTAGTGCCCGTAGTTCAATCCTAAATGTCCAAATGTATATATCATCGTTAGCAATAAAATTAAAGCGGCTTTATATTACTTATGTGTTGGAGTAATATATCGATGTGTGCTCTGATCTATGCCCACCATGCGAATAGAACCATAGATCGAGATAGATCACACTCGATGGGTCCCTAGTCAACAAAGCTTCACTAGAAGCGACTAGTATGAAAGATGGCTCTTTATGGCTTACGTTCTGTTAGTCATTGGAATGGGATTTCGGAGTCTGATCATAGATATCATGTGGGACATGATATTGGACGACCCGCCCTGAATATGTGCCATAGATTAAGTCATGAACATATTCAGTGTCGTAGCTTGTCATGTATCCTTAGACCAAGGAGTCTTTGTGATCGCTATGTAGTCAACAACTGAGTTTGACCTGAGCCTAACGTTGTCCGTAACAGGGCTTCCATAACGGCCAGGATTGGCTTGGGGACGGGCTACATGAGTGACACGAAAGGCGGCTAAGGGATTTATCCCTCATACTAAGGTATGGGAAAGATATCGGTTCTCGGCCGCTTGATCGAGAGTGACTGGAAGAATAGCATGGCCATGCACATGATACTAGGTATCATATCTTCAGTCATCTCACATATCAAGGAACGGTGATTGAGAATAATAAGGATGACGGCTCTATGCCTTATCTCAATCAGGATATCGGAGATAAAAGGATAATGACAGGGACGACGGAAAGGTTAGAATCGACAGGGTCGATTCGTTATGTAGTGTCAGGCAATACTAAAGTCTCGTTAGTTGCCACTTAAATAGGATCAAGTAAAATGGGATTTTACGTTGATCTATTGACATGCATAAACCTAAGGGTCACACCGGAGGATGAAACTCATTGACACATTTATGGAGAATGGCCAAAAGGGAGTTGTCTCGGGACATGACCAAAACTGGGTTTTGGGTCATGTGCCCGTAAGTGAATAGGACTTTACGGATCGAGATAAGGCTTGGAGTCTTGGGATTGATCGCGTCAGATAATGTTGGACATTTCCGGTATGGAAGGCATGGAGGCGATGAGCGAATCACGGGACCTCGTTGGAAATGGTCACGGGCCATGTTCCAAGAGGCCCATGAAAGGCCCATGCAACCAAGGCCCATGGAACTAATTAATCAAGTCTTGATTAATTAGTACTAAGTAAGCAAGACAAGGATTAAGGTGTTGGTGATTCACCACCTAACACAATCTTGTCTTGCCATACTTTGTCCTATTTACACCTTACTTGACACCATACTTGTCCCATGCCTTTAGTTGGACAAGTATGGGTTTTGTTATGTTTAAGTCATCTTTTTTCAACATAACAAAAGACAAGACAAGAATAGGAAACACATTTTCTCTCCCTCTTCCATGGCCATTTCGGGTTTGGCTAGTTTCCTCCTCCATTTTTGTGTTCTTGAGTCCTCAAAGAGAAGAACTACGTGGCTTTGATTCCCATGTGGATACGTAGGCGTCTTGGAGACTCAAGCCAATCATTCGTTAACCGGTGTTCTTGTTTTGGTAAGAACTAGTGCTGAATTTTTCTCTTGTTAATCCATTCTTTGTTAGTTGTTTCATGGTTCTAATTGTCTCTTGGTTTTCATTGATTTTCCGCTGCGAGTTGGTTCATCTTCAACCTTACCTCGAGACCCAACAGACGTCATTCCATGGCGTCTTAGAGGATAATACCTCTAAGACGGAATAGTATGTCGTCTTAGACAAATTACTACTTCTAAGACGCCATTCTATGACGACTTAGAAGTTATATTGTCTTTAATAGCTCACCAACTAGTCATTACTCCCTACCAGACTCGTTCTTCTCTATCAAAACCTCCCTCCCTCTCAAAATTCTGCAGAGTTTTTTTCCTTTCTCACAAAACCTCCCAACACTTTTCCTACTATCAAATATTGCTTCCAAACAAATTAAAGCTAGGGATGTCAAGAAGAAAACTCATTAATGGTATGTTTTATATATACGACTTTATTTTTAATGAATATATTTTAGTTTATGGAATAAATTACTTTTGATTTACATTTGTGTTAATAATATTCGTTGGAATTTTTTTTATTAGGGATATTTGATTATTATGTTAATAATATATCTACTATAAACTAAACATTTACTATAAATTAGAAACTAAAAACTAATATTGGTAAAGGGTAGATCACGAAACAAAAAAAAAAACTCTCTTCCCTCTCCACAAAATTACTAACTGCATATAACTGTTAGGGAAAATAACTGCCTCTTAATAATTCTAGTTCCATTGACTAGTAAGGACCATATATTTCATATATATTTTTTTGGAAATAAGTATTTTTAAATTCAAAACTTTAGTGTTGATGAAAAATTATTGAATTAAATAAGTAATTAAAATTCAAAAGGTTTACAAACTTATGTTCGATAAATTTTTCTCGTATAGTTAGAACCTCAAAATCAGAGACTTTTTTTGTGTGCAGATTAGAATATTAAGCCAAAACTAATAGAATATTAAAGGATAAACTTATTGTATATAAATATGGTCATTTTTGATAATATGATGTTGCAATAAATTTGTTATGCAATTGTTGTAGACTCAAATACAAGTGGATCTCAAATACAAGTGGTCACTACTCGACATATTATTACAAAAAAAATGTGAATTAAACAGTTTCATTTCATTAACTCTCTCGTATTTTACCTCCATATTCGTTGGAATTTTTTTGATTAATTAGGGATATTTGATTATTATGTTAATAATATATTAGGGATCGATATATATATATATTTGATTAGAGTTCATTGAATATTGTGTTAATAATATATACGCCATGCTCGTTGGAATTTATTTTTTGTGTTTAATTAGGGATTCTTTGATTATTGTGTAATAATTAGATCGATTATGTATATATATTGAATTGTATAGATGGATAGAAGTTGGATGAGTTTGCCAAGAGATGATAAAAGGCATGTGAAAGGTATATTCGGGTTTCTCGAGCATGTCGCAGTTAATGGTGCAAAATTCGGTGTGAATGATCTCTTCCGGTGTCTGTGTAAAAATTGTACGAACGACGCTTGGTGGGAATTTGACATATTGGAGGATCATTTAACTAGTAAAGGGGTTGGTATTACGACAAATTACCAAATATGGGAGTATCACGGGGAAGCACACCTCATTCCTACTGAAGCGGAACAAAGATTGGAAAATATGCAGGAGACGGTTAGATATAGTGCGTCATCATCCGGTCATAATTATATGAATAATGAGGTGTCATCGTCCGTTGATAATTACGATGCAGCAAGGGAGTATGTGAAAAATGCGTTTCCATATCGTGACACGGTTGACCGTGATAATATGGTTGATGCTTTTAATGAGTACGATATTGATGAGGCGGTTGTAAGGGGAGATACAGACAAGTACAGAAGATTATTGAGTGTGTATCAAACACCGTTGTACAAGGGATGCCCTGGTTCTGATAGATTGACAACCATTATGGAGTTGATGTCCTATAAAGAAAAATACAAGGTGTCGAATAACGCGTTTGACGAAATGTGTACACTGAATAAGAAAAACTTTCCCGATCCGAACACTTATCCAAAATCGTTTGCTGAGGCACAGAAAGTGATAAAGGACGTTGGGTTGGGTTATGAAACATATGATGCTTGTGAATACTGTTGCTGTTTATACTACGCTGAAAATCTACATTTGAAAGAATGTCCTATTTGTGATGAACCTTGCTACGATGGGAGAGGGAAGGCGAAGAAAACCGTTAGGCACTTCTCCATCATAAAACAGTTGCTGAAGTTGTACAGTTCACCTGACATTGCAAAGAAAATGCAGTGGCACGCAGAAAGGGAAATTGATCCTGACAAGCTGAGGCATTCATCTGATGGCGAAGACTGGATTGAGTTCGACAGGTTACATCCTAGATTTCGTGATGAGAAACGCAACGCACGTCTTGCAGTAGCCACATACAGGTTTTGTCCATTTGGTGCAAATGCCGTGCCTTACAGCATGTGGCCCGTTGTTGTGATTCCTTACAATTTACCCCGTACATGTGCATGCAGAAAGAATTTAACATCTTATCATTGTTGATATCAGGTTAGTGGTTGCATTAATTGTTTTCACATTTTATATAGAACCATGCATATTTCAGTGACATTTGATATAATTATTAGAATTTCAAAAGACTTATATTATTATCATTGGTTATATACATATAAATATATATATATATCAGGTCCGAAGTCACCTGGAAAATGTTTGAATAACCTGATGGGACCACTGATTGATGAGCTCCGCATATTGTGGGATGATGGGGTTGTGACCCATGACATGTCCGCTGATGATTGCTTCAAGCTGCGAGCAGCAGTATTGTGCACCATTAGCGATTTCCCAGGGCTAGGGATGTTAGGTGGAATTCAGACTAAGGGTTACTTGGCATGACCGATATGCTTGTATGACCTGGATTCTCGTCACAGCCACAACAGGACGTATTATTACGGGGCGCGCAAGGATTTACCACTCGATGATAAACGTCGCATGGAAAAGAAAAATTTTGATGGAAAGAGGGAGATGAATGTCAACAAGGCCGCACGTTCAGGTGAAGAAGTATACGAGGCCGTTATGAGTGAAACCTACCCCATACTGTCATTGCATCCAAAGTTTCAAAAGAACAAATCAGTAAGGTCATGTTGGACACACAGGTCGATTTTCTGGGATCTCCCATATTGGCGTACATTGGGGACAAGGCATGCATTGGACGTGATGCACATAGAGAAAAATGTGTGTGACAATATTCTTGGGACGCTGTTAAATTTGACCGGAAAGACAAAGGATGATTTGAAAGCCAGAGAATCGTGGAAAAAGAACGGTGTACACAGGGATCTATGGCCTTCTGTGGTGCGCGGAAAGACTACCCTACCGTATGCAGGATACACAGTCAGGCCGGAGGCGCGTGAGGAAGTGTTGCAAGGGTTTGCATCAGTTTGTTTTCCATCGGGTTATGCAGGAGCCCTAAAAAATAAGATCAACATAAAGGACACGAAGTTTTACGGACTTAAGACACACGACTGCCACGTTTTGCTGCAGTGTATACTTCCTATCGTGATCCGTCCGTATGTTTCACAAAAAGTGGCTACCGTGATATATGACCTTGCCGATTTTTTCAAAACCCTTTGTTCACGCGAGTTGTCAAAGAAACGTGTTATGCAGTTGAAGACAGAGATTGTTGACATAATGTGCAGGCTGGAGATGATATTTCCTCCCCCGTTCCATACTATCATGCTGCATTTATGCAAACACCTCCCAGATCAAGTTCTTCATACGGGCCATGTACATTACACTTGGATGTTTCCCATAGAAAGGTATGTACGTACCGGTATATGTATATATATAATTCTATATTAGACGTGTGTATTGATTGAATTCATATATAATATTTATAATATTGTGTTGCAGAGAACTTGGGAACTATAAATCTTGGGTACGCAACTTCCGTTACCCCGAGGGTTGCATCGCGGAGGCTTATATTCTTCATCAATGTTCGACGCATATGAATTTGTATCTTGATAACAGAGTCTCGAGCACAAGCAATATCGTCGACCCCACGCCAACCGGATTGAACATTTCAGTTTGTAGTGAAATAGTGACGCCTTTACGACCTATATGGAAGACAGTTTTGAGCAATAGTGAAATTGCACTGGCACATTGGACGGTAATGACAAATTGTGATGAAGTTGACATACAGTACAAATATTTTACCACAATGTACAACAATACTTTTGGCGACAGAATGTCTTTACAACATCGAATGGACATATTCTACTTCAACTTTAAGATCACTGTAAGTTATTCGTGTGTATATATATATATATATATATTCATTCATAATTAATATATATATTTGTTCATAATTAATATATATATTCATTCATGCAGATGACGCCTTATTGGGAAGAAGGCCACTATAAAGGATCAGAAATGCTTTTCAATGGTGTCCAATTTCACTACGTGTACAAACAATGCGACGTTGACGGTGTGAAATTCCTTTGTGAGGCTCAAGACAAAGGAAGAACCACACAAAACAGTGGTGTCATGCTTGAGACCGAATCTGATGGGACCTATTATGGTGTTTTGGAACAAGTCATTAAACTCATATACGAAGATATGTTGGAGGTGGTGTTGTTCAAATGTCGATGGTTCGACTCCAAGAAGGTGAAATTGAATCGTGGAATGATTTCTATACCGACAAACACAAATTCGTCTAAGCATGACCCATATTGTCTCGCCATGTCCGCTCATAAGGTATTTCAATACTTACGCATATATATATATATTTATATCATGACTCGCAGTCGTTGTTCTCGATGGAAAAAAACTTTTTAATTATTTGTCTTGTAGGTATTCTACGTTGACGATCCAAAATTGGGTGGACATTACAAGATCGTGAACAAAGTAGCACCTCGGGGAAAATACAGTGATTTTTCTGTAGATATTGTTCCAAGGCCATCGTACCAGGTTACTCAACCTTATCAAGAGCCAGTGCCATCCATTCAACATGTAGCTGATGTGTTGGAATTAGAGGACGACGTCGACCACGTCGACGAGGACGAGGACGATCATGATGCCAATATGATGATTGATGACGACGATGTCGTCCACGAAGAAGATTTTTTCTTGAATGACGAAGACGAGGAAGAGTGTGACATCTCTGATGAACAAGAGTTTAATGATGAGATATTGTCTGATGATGAAGACAATGACTAAGGATTTTAATTAGTTTTTTTTCGACCGTACGTTTCGTCGTTTTGAACATCTGGATAACTACTAGTTTTATGTGAAAATTTACCATAAATAATAGTTTTAGGCCAGTATCAATGTCCCAAGTATGAACGTTTGAATTATTTTAACCCCGTCCTCAAAATTTGATTTTATTTTTTAAAATAGATCTAAGACGTTAATATGGCGTTACAGATGATTTTTCATGGCGTTGCAGAAGGAAACAGGACAGCGAGGAATTTAGGTTTTTTTCCGACCGTATCGTCGTTTTGGACATTTAGATAACTATTTTTATGTAAAATTTGACCATAAATAATAGTTTTGGACCAGTATCAATGTCCCGAGTATGAACGTTTGAATTGTTTTAACCCCGTCCTCAAAATTTGATTTTATTTTTTAAAATACATCTAAGATGGTATGTGTATGGCGTTTTAGAAGTTACAAAACAGTTCCTGATGTAAAACGACGTCGTTCTATAACTTCTAAGACGTCTTATATATGGCGTCTTAGAAGATAGAGGCATTTAAGTTAGAATTAACTTTCCCCTCTCTCTATTTTCATTTCCCCCTCTCGTTTTCATTTCCACCCCTATCTCTCTCTAAACCCTAACTGTCGACTCTCTCTGCCACTCCAGTTCCGGTCCACGCCGACGCCATCCACGCCACCAGCGTCCGCGCCACCACCGGTCCACGCCACCACTGTCCGCGCCACCATCGTCCGCGCCATCACCGGTCCACGCCACGCCACCACCAGTTCACGCCACCACCACCACCGGTCCACGACACCACCAGTTCTGAGCTCGCCGACGTCCCTCTCTCAGTCCCGAGCTCCTCTTCATCTCCTCTCTGAGCTAGGTAAGGTCACCTCTCCCCTTCAATTTCGTGACTGAATTTGAATTTAGACCTCGATTCTCAAGATAAGCTCTCGATTCTCATCACAATTTTTGTTGATTTTTTGTGGATTACAATTTAGACCTAAAATTTACAGAACTTAAATTAGTTAGAACGTTTCATCTTCAGTGTTTCTCAGCCGGATTTGTCTATCAGTGTTTTATCACTGTTAATTATGTGCAATTGTTTTTAATAATTAGTTAGTAAATCTGTTAATGACTGAGGACTTGTTTATTATTTGCTTAAAATGTTCAACATATGAGACAATACTTTGATATGTTTCTTGTGCATTTTTCTATAATGAGGTAAATAGTCTTTGATAGTGGTGATTGGATTCATTGGCTTGCCCATCAATTAATTGTTAGATTAACATATTTGAAGAGTAAAGAACCCGATATTTTTTTTTGTCTCCCTAGTTTCATCACAGACATTATGAGCTTCAAAAAAACATTGATTTTTAGATTAAAGGCTTAATTTTTATTTGTCTCAACAATTGAAATTCTTACTCAGCCAATATTCAATGTTTTGGGCAGAATATATGTAACTACCAAATTAACACAAATCAGTTAACTATAAGGGGTGAGAAAGAAGCACCTTGTTTGTTATTTTGGGTAAAATATATAAAGAATTTTTTTGTCAATTATTGAGAAAGAGGGAAGAGAGGTACCCCTTATTGATAGGGGTAACATATTTAAAGAGAACTAAAAAGTATTTGGGGGTAAAAAATGGTTGGTATCTATATTAGGAAAAAAGTCACACTTGCATTTTCTAAAACTTCAAAATGTCATGCAGAATTACAATTGCTTAAATCTACAAAGGATCTTGCTTCAGGGACGTGTGTTTAGTGAATTGATCTTCCATTGTGATTATTTGTTATATGATTATTTACAGGAACGTGTTTAGAATATGCATTACTTGCTTCTCCAATGTAATTTTGTCAAGCTTTTTTCAACTTGATGAAAAATTGGAAGTTTGTAGTGGATTTTTTTATTGCCGTGATAAAGTTATCGGATTTTTTTTGCTAAAAGGCCCCTTTTTATGATTTTCCTAAGGCCACCATACTCAAAGGGCCGACCCTATACACAATCGTTTCGTCGTTTCGATTTTTATATGTTTGTTAATTTATGTGTTACTTTTGTTAAAGAATGTTTTTCGTTTTAAAATGTAGGATGCCGCCAAAGAAGAGAGTTCCAATGCCTGAGGATTCGGCCCCCGAAACTACGCCCACTGCTACCTCTGCCACTGCCCCCGCCGCCCAGGCTGAGGGGACTGCAGATACTTCGCAACCCAGCTCCCCTCAAATACAATGCCCGGCGATGCGTGCGTTGGTTATACCATCTACGGCTCCTACATTACAAGGGGGACCTAGTCCGGGAATGGCGTCAAGCTTCACTGCTGCAAACGGCGTTTGGTACGTACGTAAGGCACTGAAAAAGAGGAAGCCTACCAAAAGTGCTAGAACAGTGGACATAGACTTTGACGTGTCCGGCAGCGAGAACGAGTCCGACGGCATGTCCGACTTCGTGTCCGACGAAGACAGTGAGGGCATTGACACCACTTTCGGGAGTGAGGCCGATGCTGCCATTCCCGAGAGTGAGGCCGATGCCACCATTTCCGAGAGTGAGGTCGTTCCCGCCACTCTCGAGAGTGAGACCGCCTCTACTAAAAAGAAGAGGGGTGGTAAACGGGGATTCGTGTCGACCTCCCGGACAGTTAAACTGGTGCATTTAAGGAAGGCAAAGTTTCGGCTCGAATATGACCCCGAGAAGAAATGGGTTTTCTGCCCGGACGACTTAACAATCGACCACCAAAGAGTGGTCCGAGATATCGGGTCTCTCATCCGGTCACACTTGCCCATGTTGAAACCCACGTGGGATCAAACTGAACAACGACATCGATTTTCTTTACAAAGGATGATTAAGGTAAGTATTTTTCCGTGTAAGTAGTGTTTATTTTGGTTTTCAAATCTTTTCTTAATTAATTTCCCATGGTTTTCTTTGTAGGAACTCTATCTCTATGGAGAGGACGAAGACAAGACTTGTAATTGGATCCAGAGTGAGTGTCGAGGTCGGTTCAAGGCGTGGAAATCTCAGATTAATCGGGCCCGCATCGCCAGAATGGAGGAAATGAAGACCCAGCATATCAACCCGCCGAATGAGTTCATATGTCGTTTGGAAGAGTGGGCGTAGCTTTGCGACCACTTCGATTCCAATGACTTCAAGGTAAATAATAATATTCGTAAATATATTTTTAATCACATTATTCTAATTATTCAATTAATTTATATGTTTTTTGCTCAAATGGTAGGACAAGTCGAAGCAGGCATCAGCTACCAAGCAAAATGTCACTACCGTGCACCGAGCTGGGTCCTGCCCGATCGCAACCCATGCCGAGAAGATCGCGAAGAGCGAACCCTCCAACCCGATGCCGCTCTTGCAAGCCAGCCTGAAAGCCTTCCCTCTAACTGACAGGAAGAAGGCCAACCGCATCAAAGCGGTTAGCGCATTTTATTCCAGTAACTCTAATATATATTTCGTGACGTTCCATCATTTTTTGTCTAAATCCTGGTTTGTTTATGCTCAGAAAAAGATCATTGCTGCGATCCGGGAAGTCCGACGATCGGCGGACATCTCTGAAGTCCGACGATCGACGGACATCTCTTCAACCGTCCTGACCCGTGTTGTCCCGAACCTGGTTCAGGCAGAGGCACTAGCTGCCAAGTTAGGCAAACTGAGGAAGGGCAGCATGCAGGTAGGATGTGGCAAACGAGTCGTCCTCTCGACGCGGAAGTCTATGGCGTGTTCCACCTCGACCGCCGCCGAAGAAAGAGTACAGGCGCGACTTGAGGAGAAAATGAAGGAGGAGATTGCGAACCTACTGAGGGAAGAGAAGGAACGGTTGGAGAACCAAATGAGGGAGAAATTGAGGGATGAGAGGGAACAACTGGTGAACCAAATGAGGGAGCAAATGAAGCAGGAGAAGGAACAGCTGGCGAATCAAATGAAGCTGGAGAACGAACAGACCACAGCGGTCTTGGAGAAACGGATGACATTGAGGGAAGCGGATGTGGCCGAGTCACTCAAGAAGGTAAACGACATCGTAAGCAAATTACACGGATCTATCCCGGTATTGCAACAACGTATTATTAATCAAGAAGAGCAGACAAAGGACGTGACGGGTATGGACGGAAAGGGTAAGGACGGGTCGAAGTTTGTATTATGACTGTTAGGATACTGTTGGAGAAAACTTTTGGAGACTTTTGATGCTTATAACTTTTGGAGACTTTTGATGCGTATAACTTTTGTACTACTGTGTGTGTATATGTATAACTATGTTTTATTTATGAATGTGACGGCTTGGATGCACGTTTATGCAGGTTTTGCACGTTCGGGTGCACGTTTTATTAATATATATATTTTTAATTTCTGCGTTTTTCTTCTGCAACGTCCATACATACTACTTCAACACATTTATCCCGTTGGAGAAGTATAGAGGTGGTATTACCTCTAATACGTTATAGAAGGCGTCTCAGAGGTTTTATTACTTCTACAACATCAACTAAAACGTCTTAGAGGTTTTACAACTTCTACCACATCAACAATGACGTCTTAGAGGTTTTATTACCTCTGAGACGCCAAGTATGATGTTGCAGAAGCGTTAAAACCTCTAAGACGCCATTTTTGGCGTTGTAGAAGTGTTAAAACCTCTAAGACGTTATACTTGCCGTCTTAGAAGTTTATTTTAGGAAATTCACTAACACGCCCCCCAATGGCGTGTTAGAAGTTTTAGCGCTAACTTCTAAGACACCATAACTAACCTCTAAGACGCCATAGGTTAGTCTTAGAAGTAACAATCCCTTGTAGTGAAGGGTGGCGTTGAGCTGTCGTGGATCACGAACAGGAGACCTTGTTGGTCCCATCAAACAGGTGAAGTCTGCTACGCAGCCTCACCAGGTCCAATGAGTCGAATGACGAGCAATGGGGTGTGTGTGGGGACACACACCTCGCCCTGCCAAGGTCGGTGTAAGTCCGACATTCTGATTCCCCCATTCCCTGGTGTTCTCCTTGTATGCCTGTTATCCCCTCAAACGTCCGCAATCAGTTGGCACAGACATTTTCAGGTCGAGTCAGGTAATGATTAATATGAGCCGCAACTGAGTAGTCACCCGTGTGGAGACTGTCCTTGAAATAGTCGGTATCTAGTTATAAGGTTAGCGTCTGAAACCTACGAGTCAAGATATTTGTCTCACCCTTTTATTTCTTATCATATTTACGTTATGTATCGTCTCATTCTCTTATTAATAAAATGATTATATGCTAAAAAATACAGAACTAATAGACATGAGAAACCTTATTATGGACCTCGGTTAACTAAATTAACAAACAAGGGCAGCTTCAAGAGGAGGGTAAAGAGTTTTTCTTTTAGGAACCTATGATACAAATTTGTACTTTTTCTTGTTGCGTGCTTGTATTGAGATTACCCTGTGGCTGATTTTGTGGATTTTTGCTCAGATATGTTGCTGGAAATTGAATTCACATAGTTGGCGCAGTCCTTGCCTGAAGCTCAAGCCTGTTTACAAGGTAAACCCATAGTGTTTTTGCTGATTATGAGCTAGTTAGTGCCTGTCCGAAGGATCACTCGAGTGCTTTTAGGTAGCTAAAAGCCTGATACTTGGGTTTTGGTGTCCAAACTTATGGAGGTGGTTTGAATTGTGGCATACATGGTTTGATCGTAGTTGCTGGACGACTAATGGTCAAAGAAACGAAGGGTGGTTGTGCTTCATACTCATGACTGCATATTTTATTTTTTTGGCCGTTAGACTCGACCTCAGAGTCATCTTGTACCAATCTTGGCTACATCAGTTAAGGTAGTTTTAAAAGCCACATGCATTCTTTGGTTGCTGATATTCTTTGGTTGTACATTATGTTCATAGCTGTATGAGAAAGTTACAACTAGAATGATTGAAAACACATTTAGATCATATGGAGTTTTGAGATAGGCTGTCCAAATTGCAATTTTGGAATCCTTGTCTCTACCAATCTGAATGATTTCTTATTCAGATTATCATGATCAGGGATTGAATCAGTCCTTTTTTGCTTCTTTAAAATAACAAGGAGTGAATCAGCAAGTTGTATGTATGCTACATTCTGGCTCTTAGTGACTGTAACATTAATTTTTGTTAGTTTCATGAAATGGTTGCTTGTAGAACCGTAAGATATGTTGTTTTTGTGTTCCAAGGAGTGGAGCAAATCTTGCCAATGGTGCAGATTTAGGATTCCTTGCAGCTACATTAAAAAGAGTGGTATTGTTTTTTGTAACTAGTGTTCGATTAAGGATCTAAGGTAAGAGTTTCGATGATCGTCTATTTGGGTTAGCTTGATAGTGAAGAGCTCCTTATGATCTAACCTCTCCTTGAGATCATCCGTTCGAATTTCATTGGATACATTTGTTTGAGAGCATGTGCATGTGGATAGTAGGTAAGACTAGGCTAAAAAAAATTGAATGATTAAGAATAGGTAGCTGCAGCTATTAAATAACTTACCAAAATCTAAACTGTCCACCAAAATCAAAATCACATGGTTTGGTTCTTCCCCAATTGTGCCATTATGTCGGTTCAAGGTATATATGGTGAGTTGTTAACGTGGACTTTGTTCATTTGATAATAATTGTCAGTGGCTAATGATTTTTGAATTGCATGCATTGATAGTTTAGCAAACACAATGCTAACCAACGAAATTGCTCTGCAGTTTTAGCTAAATTTAAAGTTGGGAATAGTTCCATAGGTGTCATTGAAATTGTGCGTGTCCCTGTTATCAACTTGCACAAGGAAAGCAAGCAAGAAAAATGAGTGCTCACATAACTCGTTGCACATCTAAAGAGAGCCATGTAGTGATGCGCATGCAATGCACTGTCATTTTCAATAAAACTGGCAAAAGCATAAACGTCGAAAACGTGTATCCCCACATACATGCAAGTAGGACTAAGAGATTTATGAACCTGGAGATGATGAAAGAAGAAAAAAGAACATGGAAACCAGCAAGGGTGTTGTGGAGTAAATTTAGTATGCTCTTCAGTTTCCCAACACATCGATAAAACCATCCACGAAAAATACTTGAAGCAATGAAATAAATCAAGGTGTGCATTTGCACTACTCTTTAACATTATTATAGCTTGCAAGTTGATCCATAAGTGCGCCAAGATACTAACAAAAATTCTAGTCTGTCGATGAGGAATCCATTCTCAATTATACAAAAAAGATGTTCCATATGATAAAAACAAATACGCCACACTTTCAAGAGAGCACCTTCTCAATCAAAGTTGTCACCTCTTTCGGGGGTTTCGTTGCATCAAGGTTTGCCACTATGCCCTTCTTAGCATAATAATCAATTACCTGCATTACACATTCGAAACAACCTTGTCAAAAATATTAAAAATGAACAATACAACTCCAGATTCTCCGCAGTGCTCAGGCACATGGGTATATCTTCGTATGGAGATAATGCATAATTCATTGTTCAGTAGTTGAAACAAAACTGGTGGTAGTTAAATCTTTCCAAATACTCAAATTCCTGAGTATTTATTTCAAAGCACAGACATTTTATTGTTGTTTATCTATATATTCAAGACACGGCAAATAAAGAGAAAAGCCATACCGGTTCAGTTTGCTTGTGGAAAGCATCCAGCCTTGATTTAAGAACAGCTGCAGTATCATCTTTGCGCTGAATTAGAGGCTCTCCAGTTACCTTTCAATAAAACAAAACAAGGAAATCAAGTTCTGGAAACATTATTGGACTAATTCTTGGATAAATGCACCTAAATGATTGTTACGAAAGCTTAGATAAGCACCACCAAGTGGATCTATAAAATAAAGGAACTGTCCCATTTCCTTTAACATTGACTTACTTGTACGCTTCATGAACTATATTTACTTAGTAAAGCTACTTGCATGCCTGTTATGTTGTACACTTTTGAAAACATATATGATTGAGAAATGGTGCAAGTTGGCTTACATCATCAACACCGGGGACCTTGGGTGGTGAAAACTTTGTGTGGTAAGATCTGCCACTGTTGGGATGGATCCAGCGGCCAGTAATTCTCTCCTCCAAGATTGCATCATCAACAGCAAGGTTTACCACCTTATCAACTTTAGCTCCCTTCTTTTCCAGCATCTCATCCAACTGAATAATGAAGAAAAAAGTGAGCACTAAGTTGTATAATTTAGAATGGAGTACACAGATACCGCACTGTGTAATACCTTTTGAGCTTGGGCAACAGTCCTTGGAAATCCATCAAGAATGAAACCTTTCTGACATGAAGGCTTTTTCATTGCCTCATCTATAATGCCAACAACCAAGTCATCGGAAACAAGTTGGCCCTGAAAAGTAATTCAGAAAAATATTAGCATCTATACTGGAAGCCAAAGGGAAGCACATACATCCTTTACAGAGAATTGAGTACAGAGAAAGCATACCGACTCCATGGCCTCTTTAGCCTTAACACCAAGAGGAGTTTTGGCAGTAACAGCAGCTCTTAACATATCACCAGTAGCCAAGTGGCATAAGCAATACTCATCCTTGATGATAGGAGCCTGGGTACCCTTCCCTGATCCTGGTGGACCTGCACAGCACACAATCCTTCATCATTACAAACATGACCTCACACCTGAGAAACGAAATAGACCATGTTCCAAAGTTATGCTTAGAGTCTTGAAGAAAACTTCAAAACCAATGCATTAAGGTAAATATTATTCATGTTGTCCAGATGCAGCTGATCAACAACATCACGAGCCCACTACGATGATCTACACTTCTACGGAGTAAAGAACTTCAACTCTACTAAAACATTAACAAACAATATGGACTATTTTAAATATCATAAATTAATCAGAAACGATTAGTAAACGCATCAAGTGAGAATGTTATACTAAATCATCTTATCAAATGAAATGCCAAAATATCATTCCTAAAAATATTCATTATCTATTGTTAAACAACACAAAATCAAAGTGCATCCCTCGGATCAAACTGACATGCAGAAATCCCCTTCCAACATACCTAAGCAATATAAATGTATAATATGAATGCTGGCGACAAGAAAGACAATTTCAACAACAAAATTAGCAGCCAGGCAATACGTTACTTAACAGCTAACTTCAACTTCTATGAACAAATCACAAAAGGAAAGGAACAGTCATCATAACAACATCTTACACAGCTTATCGACTTCCGAAATCAAACTCCTAAACAAAATTCTAACCAAATATCACCTCCAGATCCTAAAGTTCTCATAAACTCTTCATTCTCACACACAGGAAATTAAAATCTACTACTGGAGTCAACTTCCATACACACCACATACACAAAAATAAGAGATATTTCACTTTATTTCGTATCCTACAACTTGATTTTGAACCAATCAACCATGCAAAGCAAAAAACCACATCAGAGAACTCACAGTAACACAGAAAACAACATTAACTAAACAAAAAAGCACCAAACTTTAGGAAGAAAACAAATCAGATGTTCGGATCTGGGGTCAATTTTCAGCTCAAGGCACCAAAGCTGAAAACTTTAGTGCAAAAGACGAGCAGGGCAATGCGAGCGCTAAGGAAACCACATATGGGCAGTGCAAATATGGATTTTTACCGATGAGGATGAGGCGCTTGTCGGGCTTGGAGGAGCACTTGAGGCGACGGAGAAGCTCCGTCATGAGATCTGTGGAAGGCACGTCTTCGAGGTTCGCCATTGGGCTAGGGTTTTTCTCTCCCTATAACGAAGCAGAGGAGACTTCGAAAACCAGAGAGAGAGAGAGAGAGATGGGTAGGTTCAATAGGAAACTGGTTCGGTCGGACCTTTCGATGCTTCAAATTCAAGCAGCCGTCTCAGTCTAACCAACCCCCAAGTCCATGCGAAATGACAACTGTGCCCTAAGAGTTTGATACCCAAAAGACCACTCTGCCCTCCATATTTGACGTAAATGACCCTCATGTCCCTCCGTCCACACAATGGATTATTCGAAACTTCGAGAACACTTCTGACTTTTGGATTTAATTTCCTCCAACAAAAATATATTGATAAATTAAGGGAAGTAGGGCCGGGGTGACCTACTTGGAATATGTTAAATTGTTTGAACCACTTTTTTTTTAGCATACGAAAGAGATCTTGTTAATATAAAAATAAAAAAGACGGAACATCGGTATAAAAATAAAATTCAATTAATAAGATGAGATATAGTTTTGGTGACGATATAATTAGATTTTCATAGAAATAAGAGAAATGCTAGGGGTGGTTCTCTATTTAATTATGCTTTGGCGTTGTAGATCCACGATACTTTTTCCCCGTCTCGACTCGACCGATCATGTCATGTCATAACAATCGACAAAGGAGTATACTAGGGAAAGAAGGAGACTGAGAATCAAGAGGGTTCTAATTCGTAGAGGTCGGGGTATGGCTCCTCATTGACGCCCTGAGGTGTCCTAGGTGACTCATGGCGGCCCGCGAGGCAATACACCGTGCCTCGCTACTCCCCTGTCGGGGTTATCGTCCTCAACATTGTTAGTGGATTCCAAACCGCCTTAGAGTATGGGTATCGGAACCATCCGACCCCGAGGAGGAGAAGTACCAACGGGGCTCCGCCGTCCGGTGGGTAAGGGTGTCGGAGTTGCCCGACCCGAGAGGGGATGGGTACTAGCGGGGCTCCTCACGATGTAGCCCAGAGGGTTCTGGAGGGACGGATCGGGTCGACGATCCTCGGCTTTCCAGTTGTCATGAGGGTGCCAACGATCATCTCTTGGATATCCATGCACGAGCGGGTGTCCACCACAACAGGATCCTTAGCATCATATTTGTTACATGTGGTGGTTGGTTGGGGCCTTGCTCTTCTAGGGCAGCGTTGATCGGTTCGAAGAAGAGTCGCTCATGGTAGTGGATCGTCTTCCACGGGTAGGTCCCCTACATCGAGACCAGAGGTCCTACGTATGACGTGGTTGTGGAGTTATCTCCTCTTCCCGAGACAAGGCTGGTTGCATGGTCTACTAGTGTCGCTTGGGTCCAAATATGGTCCCAGATTCCCGGTGATAGAGGTGGGGCGTGATGAAGGCCAGTAGTCGTGCCATAATGGGTCCCCGAGGTCTTTCTCTTATTGCATCGTCATACGGAAACCATTTGAGGATGGACTCTTCCTCTTCAGCTTCAACAACCCTCTTGCGTTGTGGCAGGTGGCAAGAGTCCTCCATGGTTGACCGATCCCCGGGTTGGGAATAGACCATCTTGTGAGGGAGCATCTGACGACATGTGGTAAGTGTGTTGAGGTCTTCCCGTGGTATGATCCATGGCCCTCATCTTATCGGCCGAGTCGAAAAGGGGCGGCGAGCCGGCGAAAAGCAATAGGGGTATATGGGCACGATGGTTGTGATGCCATGGTGAATGGATCGGGGGCAGGGTGGAAATAGTGGTGATCGGAGAAGGAGGCAAGACAGAGAGGCGAAAATTGTTTTGGTGGGAATAAGTGATTTGAAGAGAAACCTTAGAAGTTCAAAAAATTTCTATCTAGGGTAAACAACAAATGCATACCCTGAAGTTGGCACGTTTAACCGATGATTACCCTAAAATTCAAAAACTACTGATTCATACCTTGAAGTTTAAAATTGTAACTAGAATCCCCTTTCGTTAGCTAAAATGATGAAAATACCCTCAGTGATTTTTTCAAATAATTTTTTTAAAATAAAACTGAAGTGGTTTTTTAAATAAAAATGAAGTCATTTAATAAGTATATATATATATAACAAAAGTGATTTTTAAATAATTTTTTAAAATAATTATTGAAGTGTAGCTGAGGGTATTTTCGTCATTTTAGCTGACGGAAGGGGTTTCTAGTTACAAGTTGTAACTTCAAGGTATGCATCAGTAGTTTTTGAACTTTAGGATAAACATCGGTTAAACGTGTCAACGTAAGGGTAGTCATTTGTAGTTTTCCCTTCTATGTAATTTGTTGTTAAATGTAAATTGTTTGAATCACTTAAATTATAATCAATACAGATTAAATTAGGATTGGGGTTTGATCCACGGGTTTAAAACAAAATATTAAAAGAGATCAGCAACACACGAGTAAATCAGTCTGGGCTACACGTATTTTTTTTTAAATTGGTCATTTAGAAATTCTAGCACTGCATGAAATTAATCAAGAATGTATGTTCATGTGATCAATTATTTGACATAGATTAAGCACAATTAATCACCAAACTATCCTTCTACAAGATATGAGGATAATGCATATTGTAATTCTCAAATCAGATGAGCATATATAGATAATTTAAATGGGAACTCCTTGTTCTCTCTTCTAAAACCCTAGTCTCCTCCCCCTTTTTGCTTCCTCTCCATCGATGACGACCATAGATATTGTCGGTGGTGACCTTCCCCCTTCCTTCTTCCCTTCACTCTTTGTTCAGTTCGTCGGCCTCAACCTCTTCGTCCGACAGCTTGGGAGCTAGAGCTGGAAGCATCAGTCTAATTTTTTGGGGTGATTGGACTACCGAATCTCCTCTTCAGTATCCTCTTCTAGCTGGTAAGTGGTGTTGGCTCGTCAGATGCTCGGTTCGTTAGAGTCTGAAGTTGGGGTGTGAGTGGTGTTGTCAAAGATCGTCGCCGCAAGCTCGAGTGTGGTGGTTGCGTCCTCTACTCCGGGAAGACGCCCTCTACTTCGGGAGCTTCTTGTGTGTTTAAGTCTTGCCCGAACGTGAAGCTAGCCTTCTTCTCATGCTGCTTGGTCACTGGACTCAAGTGCTTCTGAGATAATGAAGCTGCTCGTGGGTCCCTATTGGCGGAGCATGTGCTTTCCTTGTTGGAGAAAGGGCACAGTTCGTGGGCCTTGGTTGGGCGTAGGGTCGTCTGATCAGCCTTGCTCTTGGAAGGTCAGACCACGCTCGTTGGAGCTCGAGTCTATCGTCCCTCTCCATCCATTGCGATGGATGATTTGTGGTTTTGGCGTTAGCTCGATCCTTGGGTGTTGGCTCCTAGCGCTTCATCTCCTATGTTGGTCTCGGTCCTTCTTGTGTTGGTTACCTCCGACTTTGCTGCGGTTGTCATCTCATGCGACTAGTTTCAGATCTGGGGTGGGACGTACTTCTTTACCTACCTAGTTGTGGATCTGGTTTCGTCTTATTGAGTTCGTGGTTCTCGGGTCCTTCATCATCTTCGGCGACTCGTCTCAAATCTAGTGTTGGGCGTGTTTCATGACTCTTTGATCGTAGGTCGTAGTGGATCTGGTCATGTCAATGATGTTAGGGTCCCGGTTGGTAAGGAACTCTCACTTTTCTAACGCTTATTCGGTAGCTTGTGAAGATTCTCTCCTGCCTTAGTTTTAGGCTCGTTTCGACCTCCTTTATCTCTCCGTCATTTTGTTGGTGGGGGGGCGTTGATAAATTTATGTGTGGGCCTTCGATGGGTTCTTCTTGGTTGTTAAGCTTCTATTGGAAGTCGAGAGGGTTCTGCTACTTTGGTTTTTGAGTTTAAGTGATTTTGTCCACTAAGCTACCTTTGTCGTTCTACGATGTTAACTGTCGGTGTATCGAAGACCATTTAACTTTTTAGTTGGTGGCTCCCATGAGGTAGTTTGTTCTCCTCGAGTTCGGTGAGTTTGGAGGTGTATTGAGTTGAGGTTGTCTATCTTTTTGGGCTTCATGATTGGACATTTCGGTTTACCTTTATTGTTTAGTAATCTTCATGGTAAAAAAATCAGGGTTCTAGGCCATTTTTACTACTTTGTTGTTTTGTGCTTAATGGTTGTAATCTTTGGAGTTTAAGACCTCGGTCGAGGTCCCTTTGTTAGGGATGCTCTTTCTTTGTATTGATTTGATCCGTTTAGGATCACTTCTTTGGTTTGAGGCTGAGACCTATTCAGTCATCTAATCTATCTGTTTCAGTCGAAATTTGCACGGTTTTTTGATATTGGGTTTTGCCCGTGTTTCTTGTTTCTTATTTTCATCCTATGAAAGATGAACATTTATAATATGCAATACACATCTCCTAAATTCTTTTATACTCTTAAACTCTAGAATGGTCATGAGAAAGATGTCAAGCAAATTTGATCCAATTAAAATTTTATTGATTTTTTCACTAAAACTTTGCCGACATCCACTTTTAAAAAGCTAGTATATAGAATCAACAAACATCAACTTAGCATGCAACCAAAATAACTCTCTCTGTTTTACAAGGGGAGCAAGAATCGAGCACTGCACCGTTTTTAACGATGTAGCTTAAGCACCACGACAAAATGCAAGTGAATGAGAGTAACAATTTTCTACTGTAAAAGTTTTTTGTTACAAAAAAATATATGAAGTGAAAGTTAGCCTGAGCTGTAGAGCACAATGAACATGAGCAACCCAAGAAAGGTGATTGCTGCAGAACAGATGCTCTTTGTATAAGAGATGAGGGTAAAAAGATAACCATGGTAGTAGTGGAGTGCAAAAAGATACAAAGCAAGAATTGAGGGCAAAAAGATAACCACAGCAGGGTTCTTAGATATATAAATTTTGATACAACCATCACAAAAAAAAAGCATAATAAATAAATGGAGATGTGCTATGCTAACATCATCCACCTGAACTCCAAAAGGCCTAATAAACAACATTCGATAAAATCAGCTCATCATTCTTCTGATTTCTTCTTCTTTTTCTTTTTCTTTTCACTCACAGCTGCTGCCTGTGCATCCTCTGCTGCTTCATCTCCTTTGCTCTTCTTCTTCTTCTTCTTGGCAGCACCAGATTCATCAACAGGGGCAGCAGCTTCTTCCATCTCTACATCAAGTTTCCTCTTCTCCTTTTTCTTCTTTTTCTTCTCTGATTTTGCATCCTCAGAGGCATCTCCATTTGTCTCCCCATCTTCAGACTCACCTTTTGATTTCTTCTTCTTGCTCTTCTTCACTGAAGCTTCAGTTGTTTCTGTGTCCATCTCCTCATCTGCAGAAGCCAATTGTACAATTAAACCCACTATGATCAAAGGTAGTCATCATTTAAATCAATGTAATAAAAGAAAGTCAAATCAATCATTGATATCCCATTGATTTAATTCATGTTTATTCCGATATTACGAGCCTAATAGTCTGAGTGAAGCTATAACTTATTATGCAGCCAATAGTCAAATGAACATGACTTATTATGCAGCCAGGTGTGATATTATTTACGAGGAAGTAATGATACATCACACACACTACATTATCAGACTCTCTCCAAAATAACCAATGCTTACTTTCAAGCAGGTCTAAGTACCCCCAAAATTGAGCTTCAAGTTGAAGTAAAGAACAAGTTATAACATTTAAACCTGGCACACCTTTCTTTTGTGCACTTTCCATTGCAGATTTCATCACATCAATGTTCTTCCTAGGTGCAACTCCCTTGTCATAAAAGTCCAGACGCTCTTCAACTTGCTCCCTTAGTTTCTCTCCAAAAACAGTACTACCAATTTCTGCATTAGACAATTACACAAGAAATTAAATATAAAAAACATGTACGCCATATAGAGGACACGGAGATAATACTCATGAAATTGTATCAAAGAGATCAGAAACCAACCAGAAAAGCAATCAATACGTGATGCAATTGAGCACTTGTTGGCCAGATAACGAGCCATACGTCCCTTGTTCCGGGCAGATGCACGACCAATAAACGATGAGTGGAAAATAAGACCATATTTTGGGGTGTTCCCTTTGGTTTTCAGTGCTCTGAAGATAACAGTGAATGGGCAAAAGTGGAAAATCAAATCTCTTGCAAGAGATCAAAACTATCATACTTTATAAATACTAGAAGAAAAAACAGCAATACAGATATGAGAAAATAAATGTTAGTAAGCTCTAAGGCAGTAGAGCTCAAGTTCTTCATTTTGAAACAGCGCCCTTTAGTCTTCTACTAATAAATAAGCATTTCGTAATATTAAAACTTTATCCCAACTTTTTAATCGTGCAATAACCTAAATACCTAAATAGGGCCTTCTCAGCACCAAGGATCTGAAGGGTGGAAGAAGGGCACTTAGCCAGATTTGTAAGACTACCAGCATGAGAAATAAGCCGTGCCCCGACAACCTCCCCAATCAAGGAAGCCAGATTGGGTGCAATGTCATTCATTTTGGTAACCAGATAATCATAAAGCTTCCTCCTGTACTCAGATAGGTCCATCACCCTCTGAGCAAATTGCTGGACATTAATTAAGTCAATTGGGGACAATTCCTGCCCTGCAAAATTAATAAGGTGTGAGCACAGAACATTATAAGGTTTAGTAAGCAATTATGTAAGAGCTTTACCCATGGATGCTTTGGCAGCTTCTATTATCTCTTTTGCCTTGTCTTCATCACCTAGTATGTCTGTTAACTCGGAGAGATGGTCTTCTCCCAACTCGGATCTGTCCTTAATGAACTTAGACACTCTTGCATAGAGATAGTTATCATTAACAATCTTCACCAGCTCAGGAAAATGCCAGCCATACCATTCCCTATGGAAAAGTCATCAATTAAAAACACATGCAAGAAATTTTCGCATTGATATATAAAGAAAGCAAAGACCTTGATTACAAACCTGACTCTCATGGAGAAAGAGTTGATATCTTTATCAAGGGTATCAAGAAGAAAAATGGCTTGAATAACCATATTATCAACACGGTTGACATTGAACTTGACCTTTGCCCTGCTGTAGCTGTGAGCCAAACCAAGCTGTGCTTTCTCCAAGTCCCCTGGCTTTGGAATTCAATACAACAAATTAAATTAGAGCACACCTTTATACCTTTCGAAACTCACAAGCACACCATATAAATACATCAAAAGTGTGCAAAAGAATCCAAACCTTGAGATCCTTAATGAACTTATCAATGTGTTGACGTACACCACGAAGAAGTTCACGGGTGAATTCATCATTTTTGCAAGGGATCTTAGTATCTTCTGTGATCTGTGACCCAATCTTAGAATCCTCCACCCCTACACTGTACTTCTTTTTGCCAACTTTTGGTAGATTAAGTTCCAAAAAGCTCCTCAATTCATCACTCATTTCCCCTGAACCCAATGTAACCAATACATATTAAACTAATACCCTTAACTCCCAAAAGAATTACCATAAAAATCTAGAAGAAGAACATAACACCCACATTGAACCAGGGAGGAACTAATGTAATGAAGCTTCTAAACAAATGTTAATGCAAATTTAACTCTGAGATCTTCATTTTAGTTCTCGCCCTAACATTCAGTCCAAAGCAACAAACTGACCATTTTAATAGTAAATGGGACATACATTTCAGCAACTCAGGATGCTAAGTCAAAACAATCACTAAAACTAGCTTTAACAAAACTACAATATGTTAAGAGCACCACGAACACATGAAGACCCAACTTGGAATTTTATACAGAAATGGTTCTTAACATAAATATTGTCCGAACACAGTCACTCAAATATGCAGACACAGCAAGGAGCAAGAGCAGAGTCGTACCTTCAGACACTGCGTTAACTTGTTTGAGAGCATCTTCGGCGTCAGCATACGGATGAAAGGCGACGAGCTGGACCACCTTGCCGAACCGGTTCAAGTCTGAGACGGAGTTCCGTACCGCCTCGGTGTTTTGGCCGATTTCATCGAGGCCATGAGCATGAAACAGGGCGTATCCCGATGACGTCTCGTGAAGAAGATAAGTAGCCATTGGAGAAACAATGGCACTAGAGAGCCTAGCTTCAACGCCTAGACCGGAAAAAAGCGTCTCTTTTCTCAATCGGCGTTGGACAGAGAAGAAGAGGAGGCTTTTAGGGTTTTATTAGGGTTTCTGCAACTGAAAATATATTTATAAACAAACAAATTTGAACTTCTCCGTTATGCCCTTATGTAATGGATATTTGTACAATTACCTCAACTCTTGTAAGTGAAATTTAGATGGACCCTGGCAAGGGGTGGGCAATTATTTTTTTGAGCCTATAGGAATTATACTGGATTAAAAAAAAATATAGACGTATCTAAAAACATAAGGTCGAAGTAAAATTGTAACAAAAATAAACTATACAAAATGGTGAAATTTGAGTTTTGACTCATAGGTGTTAGACACTAACTTTATAACAAGATCCCGACTAATCTAAGGACAACTGATTGGTGGACAGATTCCACGTGAGTGGCTACACAATTGGAGCTCATAGTAATTATTATTTGACTCGACCTGAAACTGCTCGTGCCAATTGATACATGGAGTTTGAGGGGACAATAGGTATCTAGGGAGAACACTAGGGAATGAGAGAATCAAAATGTCAAACTTACACCGACCTTGGCAGGGCGAGGCGTGTATCCTCATATATACCCCGTTGCTCGTCCTTCGACTCAATAGACATGGTGAGGCTACGTACCATACCTTGCATGGTTGTTGGGGTCATCAAGAGCTCTTGTTCTTAATCCACGACAACTCAACACCGTCGTCGATTTTTACATGTTGTTGCCGACACCATCATCTTCCAACGTCGGACACACCTACAAAACCAACCAATGCTCCCAATCTTCACGATTCAGATCGGGGGCTGAGGGAACTTTGTGTGGAGATCCCTAGTGAGCAGAATCAAGCATGTCTCGTTGTCGGATCCTTTCCCGTCCATCCGGTGAAACTGGTGGTTCATAGAGCGAGGTAAGAGGCGTGGGACCATGGTGAGGTCACCAAAAATTGATTTTGAGATGGCTTATGACAGAGTTTGTTTGAGTTGTATGATCTTGCAGTCTGTTTTTTTGCCTTGAAAATTCAGGCTTTGCAATAAAATCATCACTTATCAAAAAAAAAAGGATGGATCTTTTGTATTTCTCTTACTCTATATTGATGATATGTTTAATACTGCGAAGAGCATGATAAAAATTGATAAGCTGAAGTCATAACTTAGCATAGATTTTGATATAAAGGAGCTTGGGTTAGTGAAGAAGATACTCGGGATGGAGATTATTAGGAATAGAAAGCGGGGCATGCTGACATTGTCACAATGACGGTACTTGGAGAAGGTCATGAGCCGATATGACATGAATTCGGAAAACCAATTAGTACTCCTTTAGCTACACATTTCAAACTCTCGAGTATGTTATCTCTTACCAATGAGGATGGGAGGGAATACAAAGAAAAATTTCCCTATGCGAGTGCAGTTGGTAGTCTTATGTATGTCATGGTTTCCACACGTCCTGATATTGCCTATCCAGTTAGTGTTGTTAGTAGATTCATGGTGAAACCGGGAAAACCACATTGGTAGGCAGTGAAGTGGGTATTGGGGTATCTTTGGGTTACACTGGATATTTGTTTGGTTTATGAGAGATCGACGGCTTCAACTGAATTGGGATATGTTGACTCATATTATACTGGAGATATGGACAAGCGCCGATCAACTAAAAGTTGTTATTTTACATTAACAGGGGGTCCTATATCTTGAAGGTCCATTTTATAGTCAATGATTGCATTGTCTACGACAAAAGCAGAGTATGCGGCAATGATAAAGGCGATGAAAGAAGCTATATGGCTTCAAGGATTGGTACGAGAATTGGGTGTTGCTTAGAGGGATGTCACAATTCTTTGTGATAGTTAGAGTGTCATCCATTTGACAAAGAATCAAGTATTTCACTCTAGAACCAAACACATAAATATGAGGTTTCATTTTATCAGAAATGTTATTGAGGATAAATTGGTGATGTTGGAAAAAAAAAATTTTATAAGCTCGGAAAATTTATTGAAAAAGGTTAAAATCCAAGGAGGATCAACATGAAGGAAAACCATTACAAAGGAGCTCTCATAAGGAGTTGCAGGAACAATTCCCGAAACAAAACCGAACGGGAACACACAATCACCCATCAGTAACCCACTCTTCACTCTCTGAAGTCAAGATCGGATCATCGAAAGCCTTAGCTTGATGAGCTAGCTGAGCGGCTTGAGTGTGTTTAGCCGCATGAGCCATCCGAGCATCTTGCACCTGTTTCCCAATGTCCACAGGATTAACCACTCTCTCCCGACTCCGGGAATGGGTTGGTTTGATTTGAACGGTGTAGTAATCTCCAAATAATTTAGGAGGTCTACTTTGATGGTTCGAAGCTCTAGAAGGGATTTTCGAATGACGATCATTAATCAAAGGAGATGATCTAAGAAGAGCCTCCTTCCAAGGACTAATCTGTTGAACCCTGACAGGTTCTGATCCAATCGGATCCAATGCAAGGAATTTACCCTCATCAACTATGGGTACTATGCCCAAAATTGGTGGAACTGTCCCGTCACCCAGACTGACGGCTTCTGAAACTTTCTTTGGGCTTATCGAAGATGAAAGGTTGGACCTAGTATGACATACATCCCTAGGCCCAACCCTTAGAATTAACCCACTTGACAATTCCTTAAACTTCTCTACATTGTCTGCTGACACGCCCATTGAGCTGGTAACCACACGCGACCCAGGCTTAGACACCGGAAAATTAATGATGTGTGGCCCAGCGTCGATACCCTGTGACGAGAGGAGGTTTCCCAAGCAAGTCATTTCCCTAGTCACTGATTCGCTGCGATTCATTCCATCAAATTAAGACGAAAATTGTGCGTCTCGATTGGGAATCAAATCACTCACGGCTGCAGACTCTGCTACACCACGATTCAGCTCCGTGATTGGAGGAGTGTTCATCCGATCTCCTTCCAAAATCTTCGTCGGAACAGTTGCTGAAATCACAGAATAGTTCCTAGCAAAAGAATCACCAAAACAAACTCCACGATTCTACCCCAATCCGACCGTAACAGATTCAGCAGTTGGATTTGAAGTGGCGAAAAATTCGGGATCTCAGATCTCACCCATAGTCGATGACTCAACATCACCCCGAGCAAAATTCTCCGGCTATCACCCACGTTTGAGTCGCAAGTTCGAACGTTGGCACACTAGAGGCAACACCCTGCAAGTTTTTGTCTGCTGCAAGAGCGCCCAGACCTCCCTCTCGCATGCTCTGTTTTGGAGAAACATCCACGGATAAGATGTTCCGGCGCCGGGCGATGGCCACAAACAAAATGTGCCCATTCCATTTGAAGCCGTTGAGGCTAGAGACAGCATGACTTGCCTCCTCCTTTGATCGGAACGAACGAAGCCAAAGATCTGCCTCATGCGATTAGGCCAACGAAGAATAGAGGAGCTCACAACTGTTTCGAACTCTCCAAACACATTGTTAACCCAATATGAAGTGGCTTCAAAAGGAAATTTTGAACGTATACCTCATCCTCTTGCAGCTTGACGGCCTTCGAGTGTACTCATTTCACTGCACCAGATGATCCATCGATCGCTCCAGGAAAGGGAGATGTCGTGACCTCCGCAGTCGACAACACCCCGATGCCAACCTTTGGATCCCCGGATCGTGTGCCAATTCCTTTCCCAACCTTCTTTTTTCCGGCCGCATGCAATGACAACTCCGCAACTTGAAAGACGAACGGACAAGGCTCACCCGATCCCTGCTGCCTAGATTGCTTCCTAGCTTTTTTGGCCGTAACCTTGATGTTCGGAATGCCATCCGATACAATCTTTGGCTTGGCAAGTCGACGACGAGCAATAGCGTCTGATCGAGCTACGATCTTGCAGTAAGAGTCATAGGTCGAGAGCAAAGTAGAGCAGAAATCAGGGAATGAAAGAGGTTCTAAGGCCTTCTTCATCCTCGTTGACATTATTGCTCTGCTCTTAGCTCTGGGAAGCTTGTTGATCGAGTTCGTACTTATTAAATTGAAAATAAAACATTTCCAATTTCAAAGGTTGAAATGGAGAATAACAACTTACAATTACAAAACCGTATTGGAAAAAGTTGATATCAAGGAAAATGCAGTTGATATGTTGACAAAGGTGGTATATGTGATCAAGTTAGAGCATTGTCACTTTAGCAAGATCTCTCGATGTTGATGCCATACGGGGGCGGGATCCTGTGAGGTGCGGTCTTTATGACCTGATGGAGGACGACAAGTAGATGGAGTTTTTATGGTTTTCGTCACCAAAATGGAGATCATAGAAATTGGCTCCTAACCCATTATCTTTATTGTTGGCCCATCAATTTAAGCCCTTTTCCCAATTAGGTCTTGTTGGTAAAATGGGAACAAAGATAGGTTATTTATTAATTTAGGGTGGCGGCTCAAAAATTGTAGAGAAGAAAAAGAAGTTACAAGGAGAGAGAAAGAGAGATTATGAACTAAACTTGTGGTTGTCGTTGTGTTGCAGGAGAAACAAGAATTTGTTTGGGGTTCCTCTTGTTGTGTGGTTGCTGCAAGAGTTCAAGAAATGGCTCAAGTGGTCCTATTACTTTGTTAAGTGATAATGCTTAGAGACACCAAGACCTTGATTGGTTTTTCCTTGTTTTGGGTTCTTGAATAGAGTGGTGGGCACAGGAAGGAGCAAGACACATTTTTATCTTGTTCTAAAAATATCAAGAACCAATTTAATTGGTGGTTGGGTTGTCAAGCCAACAAAGAGTAGCAAGACAACGAAGGTTACTTGGTTTCATGTGTGGTAAGTGTAGGCACTTTCTTGATCTTCATCTTTATTTCTTGGAACTAGTTATTGATAACAAGAGAACAAATTTATTCTTTTGTGGATTGCCATAGTTTTGTATTGAGAAATTGAGTATTGTATTTGTATTTTTCGTATTTTTTCCGGTTAATACAAGAAGTTCGTTATTGTCGCATGGATGTAGGCATATATTGCCGAACCACGTAAATAGGTGTTCTCTGTTTATTTTCTGCACTTTATTTATTGTTCGGTTTTTATCCGCATATTAAGGATCTGAAATTATCGACTTGATCATAAGATTAGTGTTTGGATTATCAAGTTATCGATTTTCGTTGTAGATTAAATCACACCGATTCTTTTATACGAATCCGATAGATTTTCCGGAGTGAACTTTGTTTATTCAGTTTTGGGTACAAAGTTTACTATAACATGCCCCCCCGACCCGTAAGTTGTAAGACACAAGGATAAAGTACCAACTATTTTTTCAGAGGGGTATCTCACTGATGACTCCCAGAAGGAGCCTTCTTCCCCAATCATCAAAGCCATGGAAGGAAAAATACCAAATGCATCCTTGAAGACTAGCTAGTCCTTAGCAGATTGATCTATACACAGCCAATATGTGTAGTGGAGAAAAGTATGAGCTCCACTATGCTTTGTCAGCTTATTATTTAAGGTGAAATTCACATAAATATACACATTTGCTGCAAACTAACCCCCTGAAATGGCTAAGAACATTTCTCATCGTGTCAAATCTTTCGGCCATCATCCCCGTCCATGTTCGATACCTGGACTTGAGCTGCATACTGCAGGTTCCACAGCACATCCTCTATGGAAGGACGATTGCTGGAATCAGGACTTGTGCATTTGTTCATCACAGAGATCACTATGGATAAGGATTCTTGAGAGCAAGTTGTGAGCACTGTTGGGTCCACTATCTGTCCTCTTCCATCTTGGCTGCTGAAAGATGCCTGAAACATCACACCAATCAGTACAAGGAAATCCAACATACATATACTTGCTTATGAGTGTATTGGCACATACAAAGTCACTGAGCATAGATGCCTCTTTTCTTCCAGAAACCGAAGGCCCGACAAGCGCCTCAAGTATTATGATTCCAAAGCTATAAACATCATCCTCCAGAGTTGTCATTTGCCTGAAACCAATCAAATGTTTGTTACTGATATGATTCTTGTGGTTTGCAGTAAAGATTTTGATGAAATGAAATATCCTTACCATGACTTGTCGCCTTCACCTCTTACCCCTCCAGAGTTGTTAGTATCTTCACAGACAAGGGACAACCCGTAATCGCTCAACTTTGCCATGTGATGCTCATTGAGCAGTATGTTTTTTGTTTTCAACCGGTTGTTGAAAAAGCCCGGGATAACACCAGTATGCAGGAAGTGAACTGCCTTGGCTACACCAATTAATATTTGCAGCCTCTCTGACCAATTTAGAGCTTTTCCCATACTACTTTCTGCATATAAACGAGTACTAATTGGATCCATAGCTCTTTCATAAACTTAAGTATTTGATTGAATATCAATATTGGATCAGTATTTGGAGATTACCAGAGAGATGAGAATGGAAGTTCCCATTTGGCAAGTATTCGTATACGAGGAACACTCTGTTTACACTGCAGTCATCTCTACCTCCAGTGTCAATGCAATGCCCCAAAAGGCATACCAAATGTGGATGCCGAAGCCTTGAGAGCATATCCAGTCTCAGTTTAAGGTTCCTAATTGTATATTTCATTGATGAGGGCATGCACCTTATAGCCACTCTTGTTCCATTCTCTAATCTTCCTTTGTAAAGCTGAACATGTTTCAACAACACACTATCTCATTACTACAAGTTTTAACATTGTATTAACTCTGAAGACAGATTTGAGAAACCATTTCATATGATGTACTTAGCTAGTTAAGCTATTGATTACCTTCCCGGATGAGCTTTCACCCATGAGAGCTGAGTTATCGAAGTTCTTTGTAGCTTCCTTCAACTCCTGTACAGAGAAAGACCGACATGCTGGGTAGCCCTGAGCTCCTAACTTTGATGCCTCTGATATGTATCCTGAAGAGAAGAAGAGGAGGTCATCATAAGTAATGAAAGATGAGTGAAATGTAGTTGAAAATAGATGACTTACTGGCGTTTGTCAAGACATCAGAAGTGAACCCGGCAGCTGAGTTTTCATTTGCTGATTTGTGCAGCAAATGCTGCTCTGATGTCCCTCTTGTGCAATATAATCTGAGTACAGCCACAAAGCCAACCACGAGAAGCGCCATTACAAGAAAGATTCCTATGATTACACCAACCAAGACTCCTACATCTCTGCCTTGTGAATGTTTGCTCTTACTCTCACTCTCACTCTCTATGCTACTTTCTTCCAAGCAATATGATTCTGGATGCTGATGCTGATCATCAGCAGACAAGCAATTTCCTCCAAACTTAACTACTGTCTGACCTGACTGGCTGCTCAGACAAGATGGCAATGCTCCCACAAACCGATTACCAGATACATCAACAAAAGAGAGCTTCTTGCCACAGTCTAGATGATTAGGAAGTGACCCACTAAGGTGATTCGACGCTAGACTCAAGTAACTGATGTTGGGCAGAGAGAAGAGTTTTGGCGGAGGCGCTTCTTCTAATGTGTTGAATGACAAATCAAGGTGTTGAAGTGATGCTAATTTTCCATACTGCTGAGGAACCTCGCCGGAAAAGGAGTTGTTGTTGAGGGAAGCCATGACCAGCCCTTTAGGAATTGCTGGTAGTTCATGATCCAATTGGTTGCTGCTCAAATCCAGCACACTCAGGCTATGCAAGCCACTAAGATCCGGGACGGTACCATTGAAGAAATTGTCCTCCAGCAAAAGGGTTTGGAGCTTGACCATTGTAGAAATCTTGGGAGGAATGGAACCAAAGAGGAAATTTGAGCTCAAGTCAAGGTACTCAAGTGAAGACAACCTACGAATTTTGTCCGGGAATGGACCCCAAATGCCCAAAGACCTTAAACTAACAACTCTCAAGCTTGTGAGCCTGACTAGAGTGGTCACAAAAGAGTCTATGGAGAAAGTTTCTGATAAGGTCTGGTTTGGGGTCGCAAACCCATTGAACCCACCAGTCCTGGAGACCTTGTCACCCACAATTCTGAGCTCAGTGATGTAGTTGTTCTGGCATGTCATGTTTATATTAGCAGACCATGGCAACAAGCAAAAATCAGTACCATGATCTTGCCAAATCTCCAGCACCTGTGGAAACCCCAATTGCTTCTTCACCTGAAGAAGCACTTGGGTTTGAGAGGATTGTAGCTGATGGGTACTAGGGATCAACAAACTCACAGTGAGGCATATTATCAAACAGGTTGTGATCATATAAAAACCCATCACAAGTTTGTGGAGACTCCTAAAGCCACCACCAACCTGTTAAAGCTACAGGAAGAAGGAACAATGTACTTCACTAGATATGGAGAATCTCTCACAATCTGAGATAGAAAAAAAAAAGACAACACCAACAAAGAAGAAACAATACTAAGAACCCAGAAAATTACCTCTCTCTCAGTAGCTGAAGAGATTGTTGAGCCACTTCACAGAGCCTGTAGAGGAGAAGCAGATCAGAGGAGGAGACACAAATCTTGAATCTGGACTATGTTTGATAATTAAACAATCCTGACCTGGCTGCAGGGCCCATGAAAAAAGATAAACAAATAAAGAGAAGAAAAGAAGCATATGGATGTTGGTGACACACTACATTTCTTTAATTGAGCTTTTGGGATATGATTCTTGAGGATTTCATGACACTTACTTTTGTTACTTCTCCATGGAAATAAATTAAAAAAACAACAAGAGTCTAAGGAGTAGAGTAACAAACACATCAAAGCTTAGCTTTTTAGCTGAAGATATTGGGATGTGGGGGTAAAAGGAAGGAGTCAAACAATGCATTTAGTGCCTCCACATGGTGCCATTTTCTCAAAGATTGCAGAGCTTCAACAGAGCATTAATGGGGTCTTGCTTATCAGTAGCAATGTCTGGCTGTGAAGTGGGAGAGGGTGGAAATGGTAACAATTCTAGTTTGTTTTCTTGCACTCTAGATTGATGTCAATAAATATACTTCGTACTTACATTTACATAGGTGACTCATGACATTTAAGTTCATGGTAAAAACGAATTATAAGAAAAATACAGGGTTAATTACCTTTAATAGCTCTTATGTATTGATAACACTCTTTTAGTATTCTGATGTATTGGTAACGCTTTGAACAAAATTTTGGTCCAGTTTACGCCATTTTAATGATCTGTGAATTGGTCATCAGGGTATTAAATGTTCAGTTATCAATACATAAGGGGTATTAAATGATCTGTGACCAATTTATAAAGAGTAGTAAATATGTGTTATCAAAATATAAGGATTATTATTAAACGTTATAAATTTTTGAGATACTAAAGGTATGTCACTAATTCAAAAAAGATACAAAAAATAATAAGTAAAAAATATAACAGGATATTATAAACTTTATACAAAAATAAGACGATATTCGGTACGATGCAAGAAGAAGAGGGTAGAAGGGTGAAAAGGAATGTTGAACCTTGGGACTTGTGATAGCTAATTACCACAAAAGAGACAGGCTGTGATGAGTATGAAATCAGAAAAAATGGGCAGTTGTGCATACAAGTTGGCAATTTGTTTACATAAATATGCATCTTCCATCAGTGTGAAGGCCCATATGACCTTAGCAGCCTATTGGCACAAGAGGACAATATATCCATGAATTTTTGTCCATGGAAGGAATATAAAATTGTGGGCAAGAGGTTTTTGTATATGTTTATATGAACACTCGTTTAATTTGATTTCATTTTCTTACAAAATCTTCAAGTTGAGAATAATTTACTTACATGCAATGAGACTCTCATCGTAGCCAAGATCCAACCTGCAGCTAATGCATAATCAAGACCCACCTCACAATCGTTTAAAAAGGAGTAGGTACATGAGTGTGTACCACTTCCCTTTTTTTAATAGGGAAAAAAAGGGTGGAAAATAACTTTTACAATGTCTCCCCTAGTCGAGAGCGCCCTAAACCCTAACCCTAGCATTTGCTTCCGTATTTCTGCGTATTTTAAGTATAGTGTCGTTTCTGCCTCTAGGTCGATCCGCCTGTCATGGTTCCGTCACCACCGAGAGCTGCTCTTTCCGCAGACCTTCTTCTTACGCTTAATTCGCCGCCGCCTGCGTGATCACAACAGCGTCAGGTATCCCTCCTCCTTGTCCTTCGCACAATTTGGTGCGTCCTAAAAAGGCGAGTCGGAAGAAGAAGATCCAGGGCCCACCGTTGGTTCCTCCTCCATCCCATGCACCTCCGCCACCACTGAACTCGTCATCCCCATCGTTACTGACGATGGTGGCTTATGACCCCGGGGGCACAGCCACCGAACCACTCCTTGCAGACGACTAGATGGGGACGTCCTCTTAAACGGACGGCTCAACAGTCTCCTCCCCTCCAGTCTCCAATTAGGGTTCTGGAGGGACATCTTGTATAGGTCGGGGAGGGGCCCTGGTCGTTGTTAGTTGGAACTGCCGCTCCTCCGAACGTGGGCCGCATCCCCCATATCCCATCATCCCACTGCCTCAGTTCCTTGTAATTCAGAAAGAACCCTTGCCCCCACCGCCGCCAGTGTAGGAGGGGATTTTGTCCCCTCCTCTGCCTCTCCAGTCACCACCGTGCATGCTTGTAGTGCCGGACCATGATGCTCCGTTCCGAGACCTCTAGAACAGCTTTTTGGGTTGCTCTTTAGGGTTCGAGGAGCCCTTGAATATCACCATCACTGATGTAGTGATCGATCCAGTTGCTCTCTCCCGCCAGTAATTTGGGACGATTGGTCGCCTCCTCACTGATTGCCAACCTCGTAAGGATACTTTGTTCCAGGTTCTTACGGATGCATGGGGCACCTCGGCAGTAGGCTTGGTGATCAAAGACATCTCACCGAGTATCTTTGGTTTCTACTTTTCCAGGAAAAAAGATCGGGAGTGAGTTCGTCTGCATGAACCATGGTGCTTTGACGGTCACCCGCTAATGATGACGGAAACAGATCCGTTTGTGCAGGATTTTCCGGCTTTGGGCCGCCTGCAGCTTTGGGTTCACGCACATGGTATTCCGCATTGCGTTAGTACCAAGACCACGAGAGAAAATATTGGGGCGGCCTTGGGTACTACGGTGGACGTCCCCTGTGATGAGTATGGCCAATGTTGGGGCGGGACGGTTAGGGTGCGTTACCGGCATTCCCTAGACCGCCCTCTCTATCGACATTTGCGTCTCCGGTTTCTGGAATTTAAGGGTCCGATCACCTGCTCTCTCACCTACACAAAACTTCCGACTTTCAGTGGGAATTGTGGGTGTATAGGTCACAATCCGACCGCCTGTGATCGCGAGATGCCAGGTATTCACACTTTTGATAAATCGTTGTTGCACTACCGAAGGAGAGGAAGGATAGGGGCTCCGCCACGAATTGGAAGAAGTCAAAGCGTGTTCCCCCGAGATTTGCCCCACTGATCCATGACACTACACCTAAGACCATCGCACATCGTGGACGAGACCCCGCCGTGACTCATAACACTACACCTAATGAGTGTGCTTTTGGGTCGGAATCAGGGGGTCTCCCCGGATTGGACCATCCTGGTCTAGTTAGCTCGGGGCGTCCAAGTAGATGCCAGGAATGAAGAAGGGATCGGCTGGCGAGCCTCGAGAAGATCAGGCGAGGCCTGGGAAATAGATCTACTAGGCCCCATGAGTCGCCCGACAGGCCTCAAGGACAAGTGGAAGGAACCCCTAGGATAACCAGTCTGCCCTTCACCCCTGACGATCATAGGTTCAGTTTTACATCAGAAGAAGAGTGTCGCCCTCGGGTGACCCAACGGTATTCATGCCCTACCTTGAGCAGTGTTCATCAGTATTTCTTATGTTTTGTTTGGTTTTTACTTATTGCTTTAGTTTGTTTTAAAGTTTGGCTTCAAAACATCATTGATGTCTATTGGTTCTCAGAGTTAGTGTGTTTGTCCCGTCAGGGCCCTCAAGCATGTATTAGCTCTTCTTGAAAGTAATGAAAGTTTCGTTTACTCAAAAAAACGCATGGTTCCATTGTAGACAAAAAAACTAAGCATCACTTAAAATTACTTTCTCTTTCCTACGTGGTAATTGTTTCTCTCTCCTGAATCATAAATTTGTAGAGCTAAGATAATACTATGTATGTTTTTTTTGGATAAGCGCGAAATTTTTTATTCGATGGTCATTCTCCAAGGAAGAAAAGCCAAAAAGCAAGCAACCACAATTACAAAAGTATCCATAAGAGAAAACAGGGCACAAACCCTTAACAAAAAACGACCAGAATTAACCAGTCAAAAACAGCTTCCTCTAATCTTCCTCATACCACTCACTATCTGAAACGCTGGAAGCCTTCTGATTGAAAGTTTGGGTCTTGGACCTAGTATTATGGGTAAGAGGTACCAAAGTGGGCTTAGGCCGACCCTAACGGGCCTTAGCCGCGAGGGCTTCCTCAACCCACCCATCGATCGATTGCAAAGCTTTTTGGGACACGTTCTCAATGGGTGGAAGCTTCATGCCAAACACTTTATAATCTGAAAGATATGAGGGAGCCCGGCTCAAGCGTTTCAGGGACTTGAGCAGGGCTTCCTTCCAAGGAATGGACTGATCCCCAGACGAAACCCCCTGCTTCGGACCCACAGCCGACCCAAGACCAGGATTAGCTTGAACTTGTGTTTGCATTACTTGGGCCTGAACCTACTCTGTCTGGATCATCTGTACTTGTGACGACTGGGCCATCTGTGTTACCTGTTGAAATGAGTCACTACCTAATTCCAATACAGAAGAATCAACCCGAGTAGGATTCAAATCCGACTGATCCTCTAACGAAACCGGACCTACATGTTGTTGAACCTGACTGTTTGGGCTCAAAATATGTCCAATAGGGCCTAAGCCTGAACCTAATAGGTGGTCTCTTGGGCTCAAATTAAGCCCATAATCAGGCCTAACAATATCAGGCCCGTTCTCCCCCAAATTCTCTGTTGCGCCATCGTCTTCGTGCAGATTGCGCAAACGAACTGAAGATCCCACATAATCAGGATTGATCTGATTATGCAGATCCAAAACTCCTTGGATCACGCCCGTATCACCCAGCGTTGAACTCGCACTAATCACGGGATCGTGAACTTGCGATGCGGATTGACCAGCTGGAGGTGAAACACAACTGTCCGGCGACGGGAAAGATTCAACCCCTCTATGTTTGTTGACAACACCAATACTCAGCAACTCCTCATACCGAACTTGAAGAGCTTTAGGGACTCCTGGTGTAATACTCTATTTCTGAGCAATATCAGAGTCATCGATTTTGTGATCCACCAGCCGGCGGCGAGCTACTGCTACAAAGAGGACGTACCCATTGATTTTTTACCCATTTAAACCTTCAATGGCCTGAGCAGCTACATCCTTGGAATCAAAACTAATGAAACCAAAATAACGACCTTTTCGGTTCAGACGCTGGAGAACCGTCACATAAACGACCTTACCGAATGTACTGAAGACATTACGAACCCACTCCTCCGATGACTCGAAGGGAAGGTTGCTGACAAAAACTTTGTCCTCCTGCAGCACAAATCTCGATCTCCTTGAACGATTCCGACGTTCTGCCTCCTTCGACATGACTTTCTGTGAAACCAAAGCTCCTGTCAATGCTCCGTTTACCTTCACCATAACGTTCTGCTCGGACTGTAAGGCCCTAGACCCGGAGATCCCTTCCTTCAACTGTGATCCCTCTGCAATAGGAGCTACCCCCGAAGTCGTTGATGCTCTTTTTGAGAGACACATCGCTTCTGACATGGCTGCGCCACCTTGTCAGCCATATCCACTACCTTCGGTTCCTTGACAAGATCAAAGAACTTCAGAACGATCTTGCTTCGTTTAGCACGACCAGCGTTGTTTGCAAATCCAGCTTCGTTCCCGACCTTCCTAGACGGCTTCGACCGAACATAACGGTTTGTGCCCTTGCTTGATGCCTTGGTATCGTCCTTCACGATATGGCGATAGACATCGTAAGAGGAAATCAACACTGAGCAAAAAGAGGAGAAAGAGAGCTCCTTCCTCCTTCTCATGGCTCCCGGTTAATTATACTATGGATGTGGATGCTCTAATATGACTTGTCCTCCGCCAATAAGGTGCTAGAATTAGGAAGGCCTTCTCTCGACGCTTGGATAATTGTGTACTATAAAATCATAGTCAAGCAGATATTTAGGGCGGTTGAAAGATTGGGTAATCAGGTCATGAGAACGGGTGTTTATAAGTATGGTTAGGGAGAATTTGAAAGAAAGTTAAATGAGTATGCGTTGACGGTGTATTATTTATAAATAATTTTTTTTTTAATATTTGAAAATCCGTCTGTTGGCCTAGACGGTCGTTATTTTTCAAATTCTGATCATACGTGTCAGCTTTCAATTGGGAAAACCCAAAAACGATCGGCCTCTGAATGTTGGTCTCTATCGACGATCGTATCAACCCGTACTCGATCAATTTTGACAATAGAATTGACTGACGTTCATTATTGCACGATACCAATGTCTTGATTAATTATGAACTTATCGATTTTCACCTCGAACACAAAAATCCTGATAGCTTTACGGCGATTACACCTGTTATTGTGATGGAAGAGCTAGCTTAGACCTTTTGCTTAATTGTTCAAGAGCTTCGATATGGGTTGAGTTCATACATTATGAATGCTTTCCTATTCCAAACATGCTACTAATTCCTTTGAAAATGCTCTTAGGTTATTAATCCAAACAAAAGATTATTTAATTATACGGAGAGAAATGATATTAGAAAGAAAAAGGCAGCCTACCATGTACTAGTCTCTACTTTTGGTAGGAGAATTCTAATTGCCACGAGGAACGACAAAGACATTCAAGCAACTTAATCATTATCCATACTATCGTATAGTCATGGAGCATAAATCCAATTCAATGACATCATTTCCAAAATACATTGTCACAAAGTCATTCTCTATTTTGTTTGTTTGCGAGGTTTAAAAGTTTAAGGGTTCTCTAATTTTTACAACCATCACACTAAATCTTTTAGAGAAAGATAGGGAAAACTCTAATCACGCGGTGTTTTAAACATTTCTTTGAACGAAAGGTAGGGATTTTATTTTAAAAAAAAAATCATTACATTGTATGGGGCTCTGAAAGGTCTTCGAACAAAAAACTTTGAGACGAATTGATCTTTTAAAACGGTTCGTAAAATTTCATAAAAGCAAAAAGAAAATAGGGAAAACTATCAGCACCTACCCAAAACTATGCCCATTTAACTTATGTTTACCCCGAAGTTTAAAGTTAACTGATGCATACCCTTAAGTTTCGAAAATATAACTAAAAACCTCTATGTCAGCTAAAATGACAAAAATACCCTCAACTACACTTCAATAATTATGTTAAAAAAAATTATTTAAAAATTACTTTTGTTATATATATATTTACTTATTAAATGACTTCATTTTTATTTAAAAAATCACTTCATTTATATTTTAAAAAAATCATTGAGAGTATTTTCGTCATTTTAGCTGACAGAAGGGGTTTATAGTTACAAGTCGTAACTTCAGGGTATGCATCAGTTAACTTTAAACTTCAGGGTAAACATCAATTAAATGGGCATGGTTTTGGGTATGTATTGGTAGTTTTCCCAAGAAAATAAACTATGAAACTAACGAAATTGATGAGCACTGCTCAAGGTGGTATCTGAACGCTGTTTGATCCTATGGACAAGACTCTTTTCATCGTGTGGAGTGCAACCGAACATGAACTCATCAGTAACACGGGGAGGATCGGCTTTAGCCAGAGACTCCTCCCTAGGTAGGTCCCTGAAACCACATATGTCTATCATTTTTTTTGGCGGGACTGTTTCTCATCTCTCGCCTGGCCTTCACGAGGTTCCCCTATAGTATCTCTTCAATCCCAAGGCCACAGATAGGGCACACCATTTTCAACATTAATAACTCAGAACACAAGCGGTAATCCGGACCGAACCGTTGTATGTGCTCTTAATCAAACCTTTTTAAAAAATCCATTCGATCCAGCTTTTTTGGCACGTGGGTACCAGCAAAAAGTGGGTCCGAGTAATTATGGAATGATCCCACTCCCACCCTTACATATGTGAATACCCAATGACAATGTTTCTTATGGCACTTTGACATTGTAATAGGACCGAACCATAGAGTTGGGTCTCAATAGGACATGTATTTATGATTGTAATGAATGAGAATGAGACATGTTCATACCCCTAACCTAAACCAGCTAGCTATTCAGTCAATAAGAGACTAGTTTACTTTCCCTCTTAACTATTAACTTTGTAGGATAATTTTATTTAGGGAAAACCTTACCAACTAACTTTGTTAGTACAAATATGCTGTATTTTTTTTTCAAAACATATTTATACTTTTATATTTATTATCAAAAACTAGTGACTAATGTTTATATTTTTTGTTTTTGTGTTATTTTGGATTAAAAAAGAACATATGCTTGACACATAGTCTTTATATTTATCATAAATTGTTCCTATTTCTCCTATCTAACACCCAGAGAAAAAATTAAACACTTAGTATGATCATATGGTCCATATCCAATATTTAGATTAGAGGAATAAGGGCAATTTCGATATTTATGATAAATATAAAGACTATGAGTCGAGCACATGTTCGTTTTCTATCCAAGTTAACGGAAAAATAAAAAATATACGTAAGTCGCTACTTTTTGATAATAAACAAAAGGGTAAACTACAAATACATACCCTTAAGCATGCACGTTTAACCGATGCATAAACTTAAGTTTAAAGTTAGCCGATGCATACCCTGAAGTTTCACTAATTAACCCAGAACCCCTTTCGTCAATCAGATCCGTCGGTTTACTGTTCATTTTTCCAAAAATACCCAAAATGCCCTCAGCACTGTTCATTTTTTAAATAAAAATTAATTTAATAAAAAAACAAAATATATAACCCTACTTATCTACTTCTCACTTTCTTCCTCACTCTTCAACCTCACATAAACCTTTCCTTATCCTTCTCCCTCACGCCCTTCATCACCACCACCGAACCACTACATCCTCACCATCATCCGAGCTTCAAACACACAGTTCTTCCTCACTCTTCAAGATCTGGTGGTTGCTGCTCCTCACGCTGAGCTGGATGACTTCTCGGAGCAGTCTCGTCCGGTTTCGTCTCCTGCAGCCGGAGTTGTCCGGGGTTGGGTCCTCTTGGGCCCGACCTGCTTGGATGCTCGTGAGTTGCGTCGTGGTTGGGTATTGTGGAGGGCTTGCATTGATTTTTTTTTTGCTCGGACATGAGATTTGGATGAAGAGTTGTAACTTGAGTCTGAAAGTGGAACTTGAATCTCTCGGACTAAAATACATGAATGGCACTGGTTTGAATTCAATTTTGCATAACTGAGCCATCAATTTTAAGAAGATGAACCACTGATTTTAAAAAAATCATAAAATCAAAATTAAAATTAAAAAAAGAAGTACTGAGGGAATCAAATAAAAATAGTAAAAGAAGTTGTTTAAAAAAATAACGAGAAAATAATTTTAAAAACAGATTTTATAAGATTTTTTCAAAATAACGAGTTAAAAAAATTGATATAAAAAATATAAGTAAAACTTATTTTATCAAATAAAAACATAATTTTTAAATAAAATATGATTTTTTAAATAAAAATATGATTTTCTAAAAATAAAATATTTTTTGCAATTAAAATCTGAAATTTAAAAAATAAATTTGTGAGAAAAAAACAAATAAATGAAATCAATTTAAAATAAAGAATACAAAAAAAAAATAGTTAAAGAAAATGAATGGCATGTTGTGTAATATTGATAGGTAGTTGAGGACATTTTTGTCATTTAACAAAAAAAAAAACTAACCCTAACTGATGGAAGAGGTTCTGGGTTAATTAATGAAACTTCAGGGTATGCATCGATTAACTTTAAACTTAAGGGTATGCATTGGTTAAACATGCATACTTAAGGGTATGCATTTGTAGTTTACCCTAAACAAAAGGTAGAAGTATATTTTTGAGAAAAAAATGATCGTCACAGCGTGTTTGTGCTAACAAAGGTAGTTTGAGGACATATTTTTAAGGTTTGCGTTCTATTTATTTGTTTGAATCTTGATTACTTCACTTGATAAGAAATTTAAGTTGTGTATGCCCCCTAAACAATACAACCCACATGTAGGAAATATAATTTGCACCCCGAAAAGCCTCAACAGATCCCATATGCTGGGCACCACATCAATAGTTGAGATGAACTTTGAATTTTTTCAACAAATGTCTACACCATTCAAATAAATAAATATAAATCCAGTTAAAGTATAATTCAATTTAAATTTGCAAGCTGCATATAAAAATTTAATATGTTTATTAAGTAATCACTTGATTCATATTTTTCTGACATTGATGATTGAACAGCTCCATTGAATCTTATGTGAGATTTGAAGCCATTCTTTTCAGGATTATTAATATGTTTGCATGTGTATGGAATAGCTAGGCACTGGGTTAACTACACATATTCTTGAAGCTTGAGAATCTAAACAATGGCTATCAGCTTTTCTCGGTCCAAATCACAATCCAATTGTACATGAATTTTTATTATATAAATGGCATAATCCGACTCAGGTTTCAAGTGTAACATTCATTTTATCACACAAAAAATGGTGGTTCATAAATTTCTTAACACGACCCATTAGTTTGTAAATCCTCATCAGTCCCGAAGTAGCGGTCACCAAATTCTCCGAGCCCTGGTATGACCCGGAGGTCCTTATTCAAGCCCACATCAATCTCTGAAGTCACGATTTTCAGAGACGGGAACCGTCTGCATACACTACATATTCCCTCCGGCGACTGCAAGGAAACATTCCGACAAGTACCAGTATCAGCATATATCATATCTACCTCAACATGGAAAAGTCAAATAGAAGAGTCTGTAAAATGGCAGGCAATAGCTAGTAGTAGAGAAGATAACTCACAGAGATAAGGTTGAGAAAAATGATATTTGAGGGTGGAACTCCCTTCTGTATGAGGAGTTCAATAGCTTGGTTGGCAGAGTTACCTGCAAGAATGGAGTTACAAGTATCTTTAGTTTCATTTCATTCTTCAGTTCAGTGACTACAGCTCCAGAAATTTACATTTTGTTTTATTTATTGCCAAAAGGTGGTTGCTGAATTTGTCTTGTTTTAAAGAGAATTTTAATCACCATGAGACTACTTGGGCCTCAATTTATCCATTCGTAGTTCTGAATGACAAGTATATCGTTACAAATTATTAAAATGCATTAAAAAATAAGTAGACATAAAAACCTTAGCTGCAACCAGGCCAAAGAAGAAAGAGGAAAAGCCTTGAAAGCAAGTATTTCACATGACTTGGACATAATAGAAAGAAAGGTCGCAATTTCTCAGGAATTTCAGTAGGTAAAAGAAAGACATCTCATGCGAGTTCCAATTGGTTTTGAATAGGAAAAACTCCAAGAACAGACGGTTATTTGACTATTGAAATCAAAAACTATCTATAGAAAAATATGATTAACAAATTCATACGGTACGCTTAAAGTAATTACGCAAACTAACGTTTTCCATTAGAAATGATGGAAAACGTTAAAAAAACCCAAAAAAACTAACAAGTCTACAGTTAGTTTGAGTTAAAATAGTCATATGACAGTTAGTTCTTGGAGTTTGTTCTAACGATTTCTGTCATTTCTAACCGAAAATGTTACTTTCTAACAATTACCTCAAGTCTACTGTGTTTATTTGATCGACTAAATAGTTTATATTTAGTTTTTGAATGGTACATTCTTACAATAGTTAGTTCCTAGTGTTACCCCTTTTGAATACTGAATGATACATGTGATGGAAGGCACAGTGATGATAGAGAGGCTCCAATTACCTGAAGCAAGAACTGGATCCAAAAGAAGGACATGTCGCTCTGATATATCTTTAGGAAGCTTTTCATATATAAGCTGTTTGAAAGCAGAAATACAAATTTCATTGCAAATCCTTTGACCTGGAAAATGCACAGATGATCACATTCAAAGTCTAAATAGACTATCAATACCTGTTTCCTGTTAGCGCCATCATGGTGCATGAGAATTTTCCCTATTTTGATTCCTTTGCAACATGCACGCAATGCGTTTTCCATGCTTTCACCACTGCAACATGTGTTAAAGTTTATTTTAATATCCATACTTACAAAGGATACATGAACTGTTAATCGAGACATCCCTGCTTAAAGAAATTTGCATGGCCTCAACTCAATTGTAGTTAGCTAAGTGATAGAAAGTGGTTGGAGTGAAATACTGATATATGCAGATGATTTCCAAATTTTTGCTAATAAGTTTATATCAAATTCTTTCGAAAATAAGTAGTTAAAGCCCAGTCCAACCCAAAAGCTCAAGTTGATGTCTAACAAAGAACAAGGCTCACCTTCGGATAATAGACACACCACATAATTTCTTACAAAAATCAACTCCTGAATAAACAGAACCTGGAGTAGAATCAAATTAAAAGTTAATAACAATGCAATTTAGGTTCAAGGATTTCAATTTTTTGCAGACAAGATACATTAATTAGACAAATTAATACAAAACATTTGATATGTTTCTAAGAGTAAGACCTAGCCAAGCACAAAACAATATGACTGAAGATGATATTAACTTTGTGCCTTAGTTTTCCTTGACCATACCTGTAGGGGTGATCACTTGCTTCTCTGTGAATGGTAAGTAGCCAAGGCCATGCTCCACTACCTGGAAAATCAGCGGTTCAAGATATCATTTTAAGTTCCCTTTTATGTGCAAAGTAATTCAAGCATAGTAAACACAAAGGCTGATGTACCAAACGAATTAGCCGATTAGAATAAAAAAGGAAATCATGTCTTGCTATTTCCCTATCACGGATTAGAGTGTGCATGCCTTTTATCTGCAAAAAAAGGTCCTAACATCAGATAAAGGCACCAAGAACATAGAGAGGAGCTTATTGAAGTCCTGTTTGTATTGCCAACATAGAAGGTGACTATTAGATAGCAAAATTTAAATGGATTATGAAATAACATAATTTTCACTAACTTTAATACCTGGAATGTAGACTGGATAACATTTACATTGGGATAAATTTTGCAGAGATCATGCTGACCAAGTTTCGTGTGAATATGTTGCACAATTAGATCAACAGCAACATGGTTCTCTCCGCCACATGGTATAACGACATCCGCGTACTTCTTCGACGGATGAATAAAATCATCAAAGGCAGGCTTGACAAACTTTGCATACTGCATAATTAGTAATGTAGTAAGTAGATATGACGCAGGTGCTAATAGATTTTTGTAAAGTGTGTAAAAAAAAATATAGGCATTCTTTTCTTTTCCTTTGATCATCGATTCCTAGTCTAGTCTCCAACCTAATTGTTCATCTGGATTTTCATTGTAGAAGAGGTGTGGATTTCATATAATCACTCATTCCCAATTAATGGATCAAAATATTGCTAATACGTGAATTCTAGAGCTGAGTTACAGTGATAATGACACATCATCGTCAAAAGTTGTATCTGAACATGCTTTGTTTCATAATAGACCATTGTAAATGTATTGTTTGCATAATAAGATGCTGTTCACATATAGTTTGAGCCTTCATTTCCTCACATGTAGCAAATGATTTATTTCACTTTGTTGCCCACAAAAGCTACTCCAAAACTTAAAAGCTTGTCATTTCATAATCCATTGGACTTGCCAATCTAAACATCCTCAATTATGCTAATGTGACCATGTACATGTATTCGATAAACAAGGATGAATTCTTGCCTGTTCAAGAACGTCCTGTACATCCCGACCCCTGTGCAATATGTCACGGTTTATTCTGCGGGCAAGCCTGACATCATCATCTAGGTAAAACATAAGATCAATGAAAATGTAGTATAAACTGCAGCGGTTAGAAAAAAAGAACTGAATGATATAATGAGCTAGCTGTGGTGTCAACTTCAAATAGGTTAGTCGATAGTTTTATCAGGATAAGAATATAATTGGGGAAGGACAAGATAATCAATCAAGAAATTGCTATGATTTTTGTCAATAAAATTACTATTGTGCTTGGATGTCTAATCCAATGATAAAGAGTTACATGATGACAATGAACATCACACTTCACTAGATAATATGGGTATATGACCATTTACATTTTGGTTTCTTCTTGCAGTTAGTACATTTGCAAAGCGATACATGTACGGTTGTCAGTCTGATAATGGATCCACCATTATTGGTCAAGGAACTCGGGGAAAATGGAAAGGAGAAGTGAAATTGTGAGAGGAATAGGAACCTGTGTCGACAAAGATCTTCATATCCATGAGCTCACGAACACGGTGATCATGAAAGACCAAAATTCCTTCCAAAATGATCACATCAGATGCATTTACCTGCCAAAGTATAATGAAGCACAGTTCACCCCAACATATATAAGCTCACACCACCAAGTTAGGATCTGAAACAGGAAGAGTTAAATAAAATAGATTGCAGAAAGCAATCAACAATAGAGACAATTGACATCATTGCTATACAAATTGGACCTTAAACCACACAAATTACAGCTATATGTTCCCAATATCACTCTTAAAATGTTCACAAACAATTACTTGCCAAAAGCATGTAACTGAGTACCTGCCGGAAACTATCGGAACTTCGCCTGTGCTCCTTGAAATCATACACCGGAATTTGAACAGAGAGGCCAGATTTCAGCTGCTTCGCGCACTCCAGGAGCTGTTCCGTATCAAACGCATCTACACAGAAACCGCAAAATGTTTTCCAGAACTGCCATCATTTTCAACAAAATGCTTCCCAAATCATACCACAAAAGCCACAAATCGATCACCACCAGACTCACCGGGATGATCAAAATTGTACTCGTGCACTCGCTGACACTCCTCCTCCGTCAATCCGCGGTAGAACGAATCCTGCAATTTTCACGCAACGAAAGAGAATTCGGAATCTCAAATCGAAGAGATCCAGCGAATGTTTGGCGAGGAGAACAACAACCGAAACCTGATTAACGAGCACCACTCTGTGATCGTGTAGCTGCTGAATGATCATGTCGCACACCGTCGTCTTCCCCGACGCGGTGCCTCCCGCCACCCCTGGTCAATTTCCGTCAACAAGGAAACATTCTCGTTACAAAAACTAAATCACGCAACTGCACAACAGTCGGCTGTTTGGTTCCCGAGAAGCAGAGGGAAAATGTAGCACAGGAAGGTGTGCGTGTATCTTTTTCTCAGCAACCAAACAGGTCATAATGAACAGAAAATACATATACGTACGCGAGAGAGAGAGGGAGAGGAAGAGGAATGTGAGTAAGTTACCGATGACGAAGGGATGTTTGGGGACGGTAGAGTCACCAGGGGATGGAGCAAAAGCGGTGGGAGGTGAAGACGTGGATGCCGGAGAAAGGAGGCCGGAGAAGTGGGCGCCGGAGACGTAGTCTTTGGCCATAGGAGACGACGTCGTTTGCTCCATTATTGTTTGTTTATGTTATTTTGTAGTTGTTCTAGTAAATACCAGTATTTGCAGATTGGAGCTAAATACGCTGTGTTTTATTCTGAAACGGAAACCACACTGCTTATCGCGTAAGCTGCAAGCGCCCCTCTGTCTCTATCTCTATTTCTATCTATCTCCTTTTTTGTTTTCCTTTCTTCCATTTTTATGTATGGTAAAAAATCATTCTTTTTGAGAAAACTAACAACTAAATCCCAACAAACATTTAATATATCTTTACTTTTTTTTGAAAAATGAGCCGGATGAGAATAAAGATAATAAATATTAAAAAAAATGTTTTCTAAAGAAGAATATATTTTAAAATTAAATTGAAAAATGTTATGATTATTCATAAACATAAATCGACCGTATAATTGTTTTGGTGAAAAAACTCTGTTAAGGTTTGAGACCTCTCAACCCTAGCCTTCTTCTATGATGTCGTCGCCTTCCTCCATGAAGCCGCCGTCATGCTCTAGGGCGCCACCGGGAGTTCGAGCATCCATTGCTCTTGTCCTGGAAGTTCTAGTCGGATCTTGAGCACCGGCAACTACACCGCAACCCGTTGTTGTAGCAGTCGTCGTGCATCCTGCAAGCGAAGGAAAAGTTCTCCCTCATGCCACAGGTCTCGGTTCCGGCCCCTCTCTGTGATCCCGTTCTAGGGTTCCAGCCTCTCTCTGCCGCGCCTCACCCCGGCGTAGGTTCGGTCTCCTCTCTCGGCGTTGATCCGGTCTCCTCTCCCGGCGTTGGTTTGGTCTCCTTTCTCGGCGTAGGTTCGGTCTCCCTCCTCCCCCGCCTCTACGACCTCCAGTGAAGCCGTCGTCACTATATCCGCCTCCTTGGCCGCCATCGGGGCCTTTCTCTCGATCTCTACCCCAGTTCTGGGGTAAGATGATCACCTGGTCGCCTGCTTCTCCAATTGAGATCCTCGCCCATGATCTTGCTCTGGGTTTCCTGTTGGGCGGAGCGGGGGTTGCAAGACATCAGTGTCCGTCTCGGGTCTCTCCTCCGTCTCTACAAGCGCCGGTGAAGCCGCCATCATCTGGTTTACTTTATTGTTTATGTTATGTTTTGCAGGGTTACTATTCAAAGAGCGACGATTCAGGACTTTTCCCCACGGGGTCAGGGAATTGATCAAGAGGAATCCCTGATTCACATCTACCATCGTCACACTGACGAACACATGTTCGATATTACATCAGCAGAAGTGCGTCGCCTTCGGGGGACCCAACGGTATACATGCCCTACTTTGAGCGGTGTTCGTCAATCTCTCCTAATTAGCAATGTTATTCAGTACCCTGTAATTTCATTAATTTTTGTCTTAGTTAGCGTTAATGACGCTCCGTTCAAAAACGTCCTAGACGTTTACGTAGTTACAGGGTTATTATGTTTGTCCCGTCAGGGACTTCAAACATGTACTAGCTCTTTTTTAAGGAATAAAAGTTGCACTTACTAAAAAAAACATAAATCAAATTATTTTAGGAAAACCCTTAGGCAGTCTCGTTGTACTTGGTCAATTCCCAAATTATAACTCATACCTATCAAATTTTTTGTCAAACTCTGTTCAATGTGATTGACTCCGTGAAATACCTGTCAGATGCTTGTCACGTGCCTCTAAAATATTCATGAAATGGCATGAGAAAACTTGATGTCATAACGTAAAACTGTCGTTTATTTTCAAATCATAACCTTGACTAATCAACTTTTCATGTTACTCACTAAACGGTCGTTAAATTTGAGAACGGAAAATGACAAACGTTGTGGTCAACGTTATGATATGAGAGCAAGCGTTTTCTTGAGTTATTTTTTTTTATCAGCAAAATAAACGATTTTTTTGAGATAAGGCCGAAGCCGGGATTAGAGGAGAAAATGAAGCCAGTACAAAGCTTATAAGAAAGAAAAATAGACAACTCAAAAAATACATCATAGAGATAAAGGACAGGAGCCGAAGCTGATGCTGATGCCGAGGAGCACAAAAGGTCAGAGTTATGACATCAAGTTTTCCCTTAATTTTATTTTCCTAATATACTAATTATCTTGCTTCGAAAAAACCTCTGGTGTCTTTAGGGTTTCTCTTTCCCTCCTTGCGCCTCCCTCTTGTTTTCCTCCTCCCATGACCCACATCCCTTCCAATCTCTTGTTTATGCTGTCAACCACCAATCATATGGTGGATCGTGTCCCCGTCCTACTGTTGGTACCGCCATCCCGCTCTACCACAGAGTTCATCAAACCTGTGCGGGGAAAAAACCTCACGTGGTCTATAAGGTTCTCTCCTCATCGTCGGCTCCGCCACAGCCTCTACTGCCGTCTCCGCCCCCTTTGTTGTATCCGCCTCCACCTCCTTCATCGGCTCTGTTGCTACCTCCGTCTCCGTCTCTTTTACATCCTTCGCCGCCTCCGATGTCACCTTCATCTCCTTCGCCGCACCCGTTGTCGCCTCCTTCTTCGCCGCCTCCGATTCCAATCCATCGCATGCATGACCCAAGATCAGATGATCAACTCGAAACGCACCCAATGGAGTCCAACCCACCTCTATACCCCGTGCAAGATTGACGTTCCCGATCAATGGAACTCTACCCGTGGAGTCTGATCCACCACCATGAGCAAGTCTTTTTCGAACCGATCACTAGAGGAACGGAAGAGCAAGATACCAACCGACCACCGCCAGTAGCGGCTATGAGATTGTGGAGCCCCGTTGGTATCCCTCTCCTCTGGGGTCGGATGGAGGAGCCCCACTGTTATCCATCCCCTCTGGGATTGAATGACTCCGACACCCCTACCCATCGGATGAAGTCAGATGGATCTGACACCCCCACCCAAGACAGTCTAGACTGTACGGATGATGTCGAGGAAGTTGGTCCCGATAGGGCAGTAGCGAGGCACAGTGAGCTGCCTCGCGGGTCGCCATGAGCCACCAAGGGCACTTCAGGGTGTTTATGAAGAACCACCCCCGGCCTCTGCAGAACAATTACCTTCTATTCCCCACCCTCCTTCTTTCACTGGCATATTCCTTATACGTCTGTTACGACATAACAAAATCATTTAAATCGAAACAGAGAAAGTCTCGTGGATCTACATCACTAAACACAATTCGAATAGGAACCACCCCCTTACCTCTCCTTGGGTATCCCCTGACATTTAATTATAGGATCAATGTTTTTGTCGTCATCGAAACTGTATTTCATCCTGTTAATTCATTTCTATTTATATCCTATTTTTGTGACTTTTCAATTTCTATATCAATAAAAATTCATCCATATGCTCAAAAAAAAAATTCCATAATAAATCATTTCCATGGGAGCAAGTATGGGCTAAGGATTTAAAAATAGAGGTTTGGAATAAAATGAAGTTAATATTGTTGTCAGGTTGAAGAATTTCAATCATCCTCACGACCAATAGTTGTAGCCTCGAGCTAAGTCTGAGATTGTATAAGGAAAATAAAATGACGTACATCTAATATAAACATATATGAAATAAGAATCCTAAAAATAAAGCATCTTTTTTTTCATTTTAAGCACAAGAGGAAGCCACAAGTAGATCACAAAACCCAAGTTATGAGAAAGTGGTTTGGATGCTCATCTAGGTTCACGCATATAACATTTACTCTTGAAGAAAGGGAGTCAGACACATAGCAGGATTGAGACTGAAGACCAAATTAGAGATTGACATTTTAAGAATTCAACTACCAAAACTTGAAAGACAGCATAGCATTGATTGATATAGGGAATGTAGATAGTTATGTGTTTGTCTGTCTCACAATCATTCACAGGAAAATGTTTATCAGAGTTAAGCTGCAGCCACCTCAGTCATTTCTTGTTCCACAACACTTGGTATGACCGGGTAATATCTGTAATGGAGTTCCCCAACATCATCCCCAGAGAGCTTCTTCCATCCATTTGGTCCCACATGATACACTGCATAAAAAATGGCAATCAGGGAGGGAAACATCCTTCTAACTGGTACAATACATGAACAGGATGTGTCTCCTTCATCAGTGAACTGGTTTAGTAGACTGGTTCGACGTTATGAGATGGTTCAAGAAAACATTGGTCTGCGACGCCAAGAAACAAGAGTCCAGAAAAACAAATATTGAATCTCAACAATGGCAAACCTATTAAGGCCTTAAATATTCCATGTCGACCATCTATGTTTATATAGAGACTTAGATGTGTGTTTATAGACGGGAGAGAGAAAAATTACCGCTAGCAACTCCACCACTAGCCCCATCACGGAATGTTGCATGGTAAATAGCCCGCCTAGCCAATTCAGCAGCTTCTTCAACTGACATGTCAAACCGGTACCTGGTCAACAAAAGAAAAATAAATGTAAAGACTTATGGAAATAAGGAAAAAACAGGTACTAATCATCGAGGGGTGAAAAACATACCCACTATCCAGTACTCCATAAGCATAAGGGGAACCAGATCCAACAGAGAACCGAGTTCCCTTAAGTCTTCCTCCTTCACTGTCAACATAGTACAACCCAGGACCCTGAAAACAGAGTAGAAAAGTTATTCAGAGAGTCGAGTTGGAACAGAACAAACTTCATTCCATGATAAGGATAAGTTATTACTGTCTCATCCCATCCAGCAATCATTGTTCCAACAGAGAGACCCATTCCACGATACGAGTACAGAATATTTGCAAGCAGCTTTGAAGCTCCAGTCACTGAAATTCTACGCTTATTTGCCAACTCGTGCAATCGGCACTACAATTACAAAAACGAATGAGAAAACCTTCCAATGAAAAATGTGGACTCATGAATCCTCTAGCTGAACTAAGTTTCTACTATCTATTAAATTACCAATAAAATCATGGAATTGTGATATAAATGACTTAGGTCTCTCATGGTATCCAAGTTTTCAAATGCAAGGTAACATAGTTTATATAGATGTTTCTATCTATATATGTACAGAAGAAACTAAATGAATGCAAACTACCTTTATGCCGAGATTCCTATGCCAAAACTGGCAGTCAGCAGCTCCTCCAGCCATTGTCCCAAGCATGTACGGATTAATTTCAATTATTTTCTTCACAGATTGAGATGCTACACATTCATAGATATGAATTGAAGAAAAAGCAGTTCAGTTAATGTTGTGAGTTTGGCAATAATGCAAATCTGGGAGCTGACTAAATCAACATAAACCTAAACCATAAGTGTTCTATGAATTCCATTAGATGCATAATCTGAAATTACATGGCCAGATGGCCTACAAACACAGCAGACGTGACACCAACTAATTGTTAATAACTAATATTCTAGCATAGTTCTCAAAATGGAGTTGTGTCCGTGCCAGAGATGTAATAATGCCACGAACCAGAAAAAAAGGAACCAATTGGGTATTAGGCCACGATCTTAAGGTCAGATGACCGACTTATAATGAGAAGTTTTCAGGTCAATTGGAAAGCCGAAACTTTCTTGATTATCTTGCAAAAGAATTTTCCGAACTTACTAGAAGGGCTTATCTTGCATATTAGTGTACAAATAAATGTTAGACAGAGAAAAACCTGCATTACATGTCATACAAACTCAATCTTCCTCCATTTTTTTCCTTTTGCTAACTTTAATATAGCCATGCATTGCTATTTGTCTACTTTCAAGATTGGACAATTGTATTAAGATAAATTTACCATAGAAAATATAGTCTCGAGAAAGTGAAACATAACAGTTCTAACATATAGATATTGTTGATACCAATACATACATATATACCCTCCCATGCTTGCACGAGAATCAGCAGCCACCATCACCCCATCCTTAAATATGAAAGCAAGTGTTGTAGTTCCTTTAGCTGGTTTCACCATCTGCACAGCTTCTTTTACAAAGCCATCGAACTGGAGGATAATAATAAACTTCAGTACAAAAAAGTAAGAAGAACAAAGTGAAACCCTTGAAAATCGGGTCATCAGTGGGTTTTTCTTCTTTCCAACTGTTCATCTCAATTTCTAGCGTGTATCTAATATCAACAGAGAAGAGAAAAAAGTGACAACGGGAAAAGTTAACTGCACCATGAAATAAGCCACTTCGTACTTACATCATTCGCAGTTGGAAGCTCAAAAGATGGAGCTGTTAATACTCCTCCACCCAACTCATTGCTGAACCCAGATTGAGTAGAAAAGGATTCAAGGCCACTCGTATCAAGCTTCATGATTACAAACCTACAACAAAAAACAGACAACCATAAGACACTCTAGCTAGATAAAATAAAAATATTTGATGGACTTGAACCAAAGATTCTTTGAAAACAGTAAAACTAAATCTTCATGATTTCTGAACTCATTTGGCAATACAACACATTAGGTTCATTAAATCCCGAAACGAACTCGAATAAGATAGCAAGGAATAATAAAACGAAGTAGAAAGAATGATAGTGCCATTAAGTGAAACAGTTTATTTTTCATCAATAATATAATACGAACTTATGCATAAAGTTCCTAAAATTCTCTGATTAAGAACAGTGGAAGATTAGAGGAAACTGTACAGCTCAAGGCCTGCAAGTATCTAAATACTGTCTGGTTAGGTCCAGTTTGTTTTCCTAGAAAAAACACCTCTCAGCTTCGAATTCGCAATTTCGAAGCTTCAACTCATGTGGAATAAACCCCGGAACGTACCTTTGAGGGAGAGAGAGGTTAATGGAGTTTTGAAGATCTCAGCGATGAGAGATGGCCGTAGCAGGCTTGAGAAGAAAGAAACTGATTGCTCCTACTCGCGTATCTAGACGCTTAAGTCACGTGACACTAACTTTCTGAACAGGTTAAGTAGTACACCACATTCATTAGTATAAGGATTAATTATTATTTTTTGTACCTCTGGTTGGTAACACATTTTTAATATCAAAATTTTATAACTTTCAATAAGACTTAATATACTTTGGTAATCTAGGGCAGGGGCTGCTCTGCGCAGCCTCTCCCCCCCTCCCCATTTCCTTTCCTCTTCCTCTCCACCATTAAAGTCTCTGCCTCCTTTGCTCCACCATGCAATTCCTTGAAGGCGCTCAACACAATCATTTATGGTTTCATTCTACACATTTATGGGTTTTATTGTTTTGATTTTGTCTTGTTTTGCAGCCGGTCTATCCCCACAGGTCGCTGCCCATCGTTCAAGTTGCTCCACGGTCTCTCCCTCGACTCGCGCTACTGTTCCTGCATCGCCAGACCGCCCCGCCTTCGAGCCAGTAGCCACCGTGGCCCCCCCGCCGTTCACCGGATTACGGGCTCCACGCGCCGTATCCCATCAGCAGCGGCCTACCGTCACAGGGTCACCCCTCGCCGGCGTGGGCCTGCTTCCTAGATGGATCTGGGATCCGGGAGGAAGAACGGGAGTTCGAGACTTACTTCACAGGCACCCAACTTCAGGACTTTCAACCCCGAACAAGTTTTTACTGTAATAACCACTTCTGGTCAACGTCAGTCAAACCTGCGAAAAACAGGAAAATTTAAAAAATTTAAGACAGACACTTAACTTAACTTAAATTGACCCCGAGGGTCATGCCGGACTTAAGTTGACCCCGTTATCGACTAAAATGAGTTACGGGGGACTCAGGGCAACTTTCTGGTCAATTTGGGAAAGATTGATTCTTCGCTGGAAAAGTCACCCGAGCGACGTTTTGGTCCATTCGAGGACCGTTTTGGACCCGAAAAGCTTAGCCGTCGTCGTAGCGGTCTTATGTGGGCCGTTTCCTTGAAGCCCGTCCAGTTTAAAAATTTCTTGGGAAAAGTGCCCGTTCGGGGCCCGAAACGTCCGTTTTTCGCGAATCTGATTGGAAAATATCAACTAGATATTTTCCAAAAGGTGTGGGACCCACCTTGACACATGTCCTAAATGTGGTGGTGTTAGTTTTGGGGGGAAAATGGGTGGTTGTGGTGTGTTGACCGAACATGGGAAAAAGGGGGGAGTTTTTGGAGTTAGTTGTTAGTTTTAATTAAATTGGAAAGAAGAAGAGAGGTTTTAGAGAGAGAAGAAGAAGGAGAAGAAGAGAGAAGAAAGGAAGTGGAGTTGAGGTTTGATTTTCAACCCTTGGATCGATTCGAAGCAAGGAGCAAATCTCTTCCCCTCGTCTTCCTCTCGAGTAAGCACTAACCCGATTCTCATTTCGTTTATTTTCTTGAAAGCTAGGGTTTGAGTTTTAAACTAATACTTAGGGTTGTGTAGAGTTTGGGAGGTGTTGGAGACGTTTTAGAGGTGTTTGGGGGTGTAAGGGCACGTTTTCCAATGACCGGAGGCTCGGGAGGAGCTCCGGCCACCGTGGGTGGTGGCTGGCCGGAGGTGGCAGCAGCCACCACTTGGTGGCCGAGCCCCTCCCTCAAACCCTAGGGCACGACCAAGCCCTTTGGGTGGGGCCCACGTGCTCGGTTGTTCGTGTTTTAATTACTCGGGTAGTTTAAAACGTTCCCCGGACCACTTTTTCCTAATCGAATCGAAATTTGGAATTAATTTGGAGAAGTTGTAATTAACGGTTTTGGGAAACTTTAAACGTTAATTAATTGACTTAGAAGTCGGAATTCAATTCCGTCAAGTGCGTTGGGTTCCTTGAAATATTCTAAGACCGTAGAAACGAAAACGGGGGCTTTTGGAGCCCCGGAAGGCAATTAACCAAAACCGGGCAGATTCGCCATGTCGGGCGAATCTGGCCCTTACGGGTCCTTTATCGGCAATATCGAGTAATTGGGAAGTTTGGGAGTGATCGGCATTGTCGGGGTTACGTTTGGGCGTTAAGTTTATTAATTTTCGGTTTATTCGTACTAGTTTAAAAGTACTTTGAATTTGTGTTCTTTTAGATCGTGCTACGGACCGAGGCAAAGGGAAGCTCGGCGAGTGAGTGGGTGTACTTCGGGTGTTGTTGGAGCGCTTTTGGATTTATCTACGAGGTAGGGAAAAGTAGCCGGATCTCGGCCCTGATTAGGGAAAGTTAATAGTAGAATTGCATGTGACACCGGGGTGTCGTGGGTTGAGTAGATTTATTTAATTATTAGAAAAGCATGATACGGGATTGTAGCGTTTAAGAGAAAAGCATGTGACACTTAGTAGTGTCGTAGGAACAGAGAACTTAGCGATAATTGAATTACTGGAGGCATATGACCATGCCCGGAGGTTGCTTGTGAAACTAGTGATCTTAGGACTATTGGAGGCATCGTGTATGTCGGAGGTTGTTGTGTGTATTTAATTGTTGAGTCTGGGTGGCCTTGCGAGCCCGTATTTAATTGTTGAGTTTGGGTGGCCTTGAGAGCCCGTATTATTTACGGTTGAGTTTGGGTGGCCTTGAGAGCCCGTGTTATTTATTGTGAGTTTGGGTGGCCTTGAGAGCCCTTGTTATTTATTGTTGAGTTTGGGTGGCCTTGAGAGCCCGTGTTTTTATTGTTGAGTTTAGGTGGCCATGAGAGCCCGTGTCTTTAATTTGGTGTCTTGAGTGGCAGTGAGTGCCCGTGGGGTTGTTGAACCCGAGTCTTGACTGTTGAGGTGTCTTGAGTGGCAGTGAGTGCCCGTGGGGTTGTTGAACCCGATTCTTGACTGTTGAGGTGTCTTGAGTGGCCTTGAGTGCCTGTGTGATTGAACTTGCCTGTGATTGTGATTGTGGTTACCTGGGGTGGTGAGTTCTAAAGGTCGACAGCCTGATCCGACTTAGTGTCGATGAATTGCGAGTTCTAAAGGTCGACAGCCTGATCCGACTTAGTGTCGATGAATTGCGAGTTCTAAAGGTCGATAGCCTGATCCGACTTAGTGTCGATGAATTGCGAGTTTGAAAGGTCGACAGCCTGATCCGACTTCGTGTCGAGGAATTGCGATAGGTCGAACCCTGACCTGATTGAGATTGGTTACTGAGCAGCTGGTGTGCGATCCTTTGTGATCTTGTTTGGCGTTGTGTAGTCTTTCTGTCGTGTCCTTGAGGAGGTCGTCGATAGTTGTGTCGGGTTTACACTGTTTTTATCGAGTGTCGAGTCTGTTGAGGAAGGTGACGGGTTGTGGGTCAGTTGAGTATTTGAGTTGGGGACTGTAGTCCCGGTGTTGGGTTTGGTTTTAGTGTTACTGGCTTTTTCTGCTAATTATGCCATAGTCAGTCTGTTATCCGTGGAGGTGAGCGAACGCTCACCCCTAGCTGCTTTTCCTACAGGTACTGATCACCGGACGGACTAGGTTAGCTCTTGAAGTTCATGGAGCTTGGAGCGGAGTCTGGTCTTTACTTTCTGTCGAGTCTAGTGACGGATGTTGTACCTTGTCCATTTGTTGGGGGCGTTTTTGTATTGTAAATACTATTATTATTTTGAGAAGTAAATGGAAATGTTAGAGCTTTTATTCAAACAGGTTCAAGTGTTTATGTTTTAAAATGTTCGCGTCCCGAGTTCGGTTCTCTGAAATTGGGGCGTGACAGCTTGGTATCAGAGCTCGAGGTTTCAAACCTCGGACTGTCCGTCACTTAGGGGGGGAGAGTCGAGTCGGTGTAGACCCGTCATGTCTTGAGTCTTGTTTGTGTTTGTGCGTATGTTACAGTATTTTGTTGCTGGCATACTGATTGTGTGTGGTTGCGTGAACTGTTTTTAACTGTCGCGGGTCGACTCAGGAGCGCTCCTGTAGTCGAACGTGACGGTGTTGATGTCAAGTCGGTACAACGTGGTTCGGGGACGCCGGAACCGGGTTGTAACTACGTGATGTCAAGGAACGAAGTTTTAAAATGAAAGGGTGAAGGTTTTAAAATTGTTGGCCCTGTTGGCATGTCTTGAACTTGATTGGCCCTATGGGCGTATGTTTGATTTTGGTTGGCCCGGTGGGCAAGGTTCGATTTTGATTGGCCCGGAGAACGGGGGTCGTCGTGTTATGTGGGTTGGTTTGCCGTCGCTTGTTTGGTGCACGTCGGTGCGGTCTCGTTGATGTCTCATTTACTAATGCTAGTATATAAAGTACGTTTAGCTTGAGCGGTGTAGCGCTTTAGTGATAAGCACGTTAGTGCAAGCTTAAGCGGGTGGACGTTAGTGCTTTTGTACTGTCGTTTTTATTTAAGTTCGCAAACTGAACGTTTGCGTGTATCCGTGCAGAGGATACTGTTTATGGCTCGCGGTAAGCGGGGACGACCATCAGGAACACGGGGCCAGGCACCCACGCGAGGCCGGCGGGGACGGTCAGCGGGGGCACCAGGGAGGGTGCCGACCGTCGAGCCCGCCGACTATGCGGAGGCACAAGGTATTCCTGTCGGAGAAGACAGGAGGAGTGATGCGGGGCCGTCTGCAGGCACCCCCAGTGTTCCGCCAGTCGCGGACCCTCTAGTGATGACTGCCCTAGATGAGCTTACCAGGACCGTTCAGAGTTTGGTGGTGGTCATCGCCAGCCGAGAGTATGGAACCATATGTGCCCGACGGGCTACGGCCGGTTGGGACAAAAACTGGTGTCCGGGACTGTTAGGTCCCTCATTGTAAGCACGATTTTATCGTAATACTACTTCTTTCCCGTTTCAAAAAAATATATACTTTGGTAATAACCGACTCTTCTCCCCTTAAAAAATACGCGGAGCGCTCTCCTCTCCAAAAGTGTTCTGCGAGTCCTCTCTCAAAAAACCCTAGTCGTCGACGGTCTCTATGGCTTCGGCCATGGAGGTTGTCGATGGAGATCCCTTTTCCATTTCCGTTTTTCCTTGAGTTCCTATCTCAACGATCGGCTTCATCTGTGTACTTTCTCACCGCCCTCGTTTTGTCGCCACCGTCATCGTCGTGCTTCTCCACCGTTGCCGGATCTGCGCTTCAATCGAGTGTGTGGTTGGTGGTTTATCCCATCACCCACCAAGGTAACACAAAGTCGAAAAGACTATGCTGCATCTTCGGTTTATATTCCACCCTTCGGGGTTTTCTGTACCGATCTCCACAGTGTATCCGTTTGGAGAAGGTTGATTTTTCAGGTAAAACTGAACCCTCCGGGTATTCACGAACCGACCTCCACAGTCTACCCGCTTGGAGAAGGCTCTGAAGCATCAGTGGAATTGGGATCCGTGACCTACCTATCATGATTCGGGATTGACGTTGCACGGCCGTCCTGGGAGGAAAAAGGAAGCAGACCGCCTTTTATGTTTTAGATTGGAGTCAAGTTTAGTTTCAATTCATTTGTTTGGTCAGTTATCTGTTTTAGGTCAAATAAAACTTTGGTTATATAGGGTTAGGTTTTGGGTTGTTTATTCTTTTGAAACGTTGGTTCAAGAGTTTCTTGTGTTCGGATATGCGAGGCAAAGCAGACTACCTTTATGGATCCATGAGCGCCTGACAAACTACGGCCGGTTGGGACACAAATCTGGAATCTAGGACGTTATGCCCTACCCTGTAAGATTGATATGTTACAGTCAATATAATATCTCGTTCCGTTTCAAAAAATATATACTTTGGTAATGAGATAATCTCTACACTGTGGGAAGTGATTGTATCCAAGAACATTTAATTTTATGTATTTCTAATTGTGTATTGTTAAATTTTAATAATAAATGTTTTCACGACTTGTTTTGTCTACATTTATCGGTATTAGAACAAAAAAGAATCGTTGGAGAGGCATGTGGTGCTATAGTCGACAGAAAATGAACAACCATGCTCCATGTCCAAAGATACTACACTTAGTTTCCTTTTAAACAATAATAGTGGTGACGTGAAATTAATGAATATGATTCTTATGCACCACCTCTTCCTCTGTTGTGTTCTGAAGAAGCAAATCCAGACCCTCTAGTCGAAGAAGAAAAGTTTCTCATGATTATGGTGAGGACATCTCGTTTTTATAATGTCGTTCGTATGATTTCGGATAATACTGTAGGACCACAATTTTCTAATTTAGCTGGTATTGGTTTATGTAATTTTGCTCACTCATATTTTTTGTTTTTGGATCCATTCAATGGAATGAATATTGTTTGCAATTTCAATATAGTTTTCTCCGATTTTGATTTTTTGGGTTATGTTATATTGTTCACTACACTGGTCGTTCATGAATTTACATCAGAAATAATGTGACAAGCTATAGAGTAAGATGACGATTTAGTGATAATTTGAATGAAAAATTCAAATGATGAAGGAAAACTAGTAGAGTTTGGTGAAAAGTTATATATAATCGTTCAGTTATACTCGACGATTATGGTATGAGTAAGCTCACAAGAATGAAATCGAAAGAAAAGGAATGTGTTGGCACAAACAGCAGAGCAGGACAACATTTAGTTTAATTAAAAATAAGGGCTTTAGTAGGACTTGACATGCACTCCAGCTCAAAATGTTCATATTAACAAGAGAGCATTTTTATCACTTCATTTTCTGTAACCTCAAGAAACTCTAGTTCAATGTTATAACATGAGTAATATCAACTGTCACAAACTTCGTATTTCTCAACCATAGATTCCCACAAAGATTTGTATTGGCCCGGACTCCGATTGATCCCATCAGCCAACAACCTTGTAGATATTTCGTTCCACAGCTCCGTTACAACTTGGAATCTGCCATCCAATTCCCCACGCAGTTTGATTAGCTTCTTAACCTCCTCGGGCTTCCACTCACTTGCCCTCCCATGCTTAGAGCTGGAGGGTTTTTGCTTATAACTTACTGAACCATCTTCATTGCTCGTAGTAGCATCTTCCTTCAGCTCGGATGTTAGTGGAACACCAAGTTCACTGTCACCATCTCTTACATATTGATCAACAGGTGCAGAGTTGGAACTTGAAGGCACATCGTCTTCCTCAGGCAACAGTCTTGCATTCTCATTTGACTGACTTGTTTCCGGATCTTTAGTAAATCTTTTTCTCCACTTAGATAATACAAGGCCAACTTTTGATTTGTCAGATGGCCTCTCCTCGACATTATCATAAAGAACCTCTGTTTGACTCTCTGTAGCCACAACAATAACCTCAGGCCTCTTACCACTGTACTTCCTCACCATCTTTCCCACTAGCTCAGACTCGGTTCTTTCAATTTGGCTTAGGGGACTGGTGACGGGACAACTTGAAACAGCGGCATGAGCAGCTTTGTAGAGTGAGTCTAAGAGCTTCCTTTTATCAAGCCACATGCATCTCGTAGTGATTCTGATCTTTCCTTTTAATTTTTTGCCATTTTCAGTTACACCACCGTTCTGAGGGCGCACAATTTCCATGCTGTAAATATAATAGCAGAGATATATTATAATAGTGCTTTAAAGGTGTGGGAAGAACAAGATATGGAAGATATCTACCTGACCACTACAATGCCATCTGTAGAAATTTTCAATCTCTCGTCAACACAGAGTTCAGTGGATGTACCGAATGATTTGTCACCGTCACTATACATCAACTGCAATAAAAGGTTGGATTCGATTATGATTTTCTTAACTCATTTATTATGAAAAATTTTCATGATTCCAAACCTGCAGATTCTCCTTCCCCAGTGAAATAAAACCATTAGACAAGACTCTTCTGTTTCTCAAATGAGAAACCCCAAGCATCTCTCCATTCTTTATAACCCGAAATGATTGCATAATTTACATTAAAAAAATTCATCATGCCAGCGCACAAAAAGATACAGTTCATGCATGTTAAAAAGTGGAATGACGAAAGCAACAGCTCACAGCAGTGTGTCGAATGCCGGTCGATCTTCCAAGCAATTCGTGCTCTTTAAGGAACAATAGTTCACCATGTATGGGCAAGAAATGTTGTGGTTTCACAATTTTGAGTACTTCCTCCTTCAAATATTAACACATATATTAGATCATTACTCATTAAATATACAATTCTATAATGAATGAATGACCGCACAACCATTGTCTACTCTCTTTAAAAACCCAGAGGAGCTCAGTGTGCATCCGAAAATAATATAATGACCATGTATCTAAATGTCAAGTTACTATCAGTGTTATAAGTAGATTGGAATGATTATCACGACAAGAAGTATGGGCACTTACCAGTTCTCCACGATATGCATGGCCTGGTGTATGTAGCCCCTCATTCTTACCCATGACTATAGTTGATCCAATCTCTGATATGCGATTTAACATTTGCATAACACTAGATTCATTACCTGGAATGACCTGGAAGTCATAAAAAGAATAGTAAGATACCTCAAACAATCTAGCAATGAACTTAATGTAATAATTGGAAAGTTCGGTAAAATTAATTGACATATTTTTACCGAGCTTCCACCCTGTATCAAAAGCTTAAGCAAATAAGATCATTTGGAATATAGCTGTCAACACAACCTTCATGGACAATATGATGCATAGATATTATTTTTAGAAGAAAACTGAATAGAGAGAACTCGACGATGCGCCAACATTGAAGGATGTGAGATAACAATAATGGCATTTACGCATAAGAAGAACATCTTACGATTTATAATACAAACAAAAATGTAATTATATAAACAAAGTTAGTTCATTACCTTTGCTGAGTACAGAATTATATCCTCTTTGGTCAGCTTGACAGAATGACTAGTTCCAAAGGAAGCAAGATTCAGTGCAACACGTGGCTCTGCCTAACACAACAACAACAAGTGTCATATGCAAGCTTAACGGTCCAACTTAAATCTTTTAACAATGAAAGATAGGAAAACAGGAAGAGACATCCAGATTGCTTACTTGAGAGCCAGTAGTGACAATAAGCAAGTCCTTTGGAGCATAGGCATCAATATCTTCCACCTTCACCTATATGATGACGATGGAAACAATGAGTAATCAAAACCATAGCCTGGCCACACATAAGTTTAGTGGGCAATCAATCATCAAACTTAATACTTTACTTACCAGAGTTGGTGGGTCAATTGGCGCCTTTCCATCTTTCCAAGCTGCATCTAGATATGTCCTCAATGACATGCCAACAAATACCTAATACAATGGTAATAATGTGAGAAATACAAAGACTAACAAAATCCTAGGATGCATTGTATGTTAGTAACTTGAAGTGTTGTCAAAAGAGATAAATCAGAGACCAGTCAAGTACACGGGAAAATTATAAAATGAAACTAGAAGTAGTGAAACCAACCAACTTCAGACCAGTTGCATCTGCAGCAACTTTGACACTTCCAAGGCGGTGTATATTTGATGCAAATTGAGTTGTTATAACTCTCCCTTTGGCAGCTGATACATGCCTCAATAATGAATCGGCAACAACACTTTCACTAGTTGTCCTTCCAGGGGAGAGTATGTTTGTTGAATCACTCATCATCTGAAAGGGGAGTTTCATTAGCTGAAGTCTCTTGTTTTGAATCTTTGATGATCAGTTAGAGAGTTACTTGACAGTTCATGATGGATATTCATTACTAAAAAAAAAACTTAAAGGCAAGTATGACTAGGATTGCAAAACCTTCAGACTGTAATTAGGAAATAAATTGTTGTGAACCATTAGACCAAACATGAAGGAAACTATCACAGAAATAGATACTTGATTTGGAATCCTTTAAGGGGCTATGTGAAGAGGACATTTTACTTGAGTTCTTCCAAAGTTGTCTTGTTATGCTGTGAGAATTTGCTTCATTAATATTGTGTCAACATCATAGTATGCAAAGTAGATCTATGATGCTTACCAAAGGTACACCTTCTTTTGAAAGTGCCTCTAAACCTTCACGATCAAAAACTTTCCCATCCAATGGTTGTTCATCAATCTGTTAAATGCTAAACGTCAAGTTCTTAAGCAGCTTGAAAACCAAATTAGAAAAAACAGATGATATATCATTGAATCTTCATACCTTCCAATCCACGGTGTGAAGAATTATGCCATCAGCACACCGAAGGACAAGTCCACAACAATCGGGAATAAAATGTGTCACCCAGATAGGTTCTATTTCGAAAGGCCCGGCCATAAATTTCCTCTTTTATCTAAACACTTTTAATCTAGAAGGAACGAAGATCCCATTGTCCTTTAGATGTTTCCTAACAAGCTGCCAGACAACAACAGAAAATGGATTCATGACAACACAAACTGACACTGGTTGATAACGATGATACATACACCAAAAACATAGATCTCCTGGGTAAACAAAAAGGATGGTCGTATTATTATTATTCTAGGAAATGCATTTAATCCTATAGATGTTTAAACATTTTCTTCATGAAAGAAGAAACCATAAAGATAGGAAGTACATAGAGGGAAAGATATCCCACAAAGTCAAACAGAGAGATTACGATCTATGAGAAGAGGTTATTATACTCAGTTATCTTACTAGTATATTGCTAAGAACATACTGAAACATGTGAAATTATCATAGTAAAGTTGTCAGGAGATACCTCCATTGTAAAGGATGAGGCAAAAATGGGTGTATGAATATCCAATGCTGGGATTACCTGTTCAAATAGTAAAGAAAACGAGTAATATATCGTCTACAATTCACACTGGATAGTTGAGTACATTCTTGGTACTAAGAGAGGAGGTGGTTGTTGTTATAGAGGCATACTGCATATATATTAGGCTTGAGGTCTGGAAAACCAGAAATGTAACTCACATATTTGACAGTATACAACAACAACAAAATAAAACTTTGTCACTTCAAATTAAAGTATTTGAATGCTTAATAGGGTTGGGGGGAAAAGAAAGAGATAAGTATCTAATATATCTGTATCTGTTCATAGAACCATGTCAAGAAGCGGAAACTTTACCCAAGGCAATGCACCAATGTGATCCTCATGGCCATGTGTAATAACAACAACTTCGATTTTGTGACTCCATCTTTTGATAAATGTGGTATCAGGCATTATTTTTTGAACTCCAAGATCATCATAGCTGAAATATATTGCAGGAAAAAGCTCATAGTCACATACATTATAATAAGAAGGGTTAAACTACTAAACTCAACTAAGTGATACTTTCAGCAGAAAGTAAGACGAGAACAGTGAATCATCAAGGCATTGGTACTACATATGTCACCAGAATTGATCTACTAGTGGATTTTAGCTAGTATAAATAAATTGGTAAACTGATCATGATCTATGAGCCTAACTATATTTGCAGAAAGAAACATCCGAAAGAGATCAGTTTCTCACTTAACAGAAAGGCTTACTCTGGAAACATGATGCCAGCATCAATGAGTATGTATCTGTCATTATTCCCCACAAGCATACAATTCATGCCAATTTCTCCTAGACCACCAATTGGAAGAACACGGAGGGGTGGGCCATCAGAACCTTCATAAAACTTTTCCATTTTGCGTTTTACAGAATCCTCCATGCTTTTCCGAGGCCCTTCTGTTCTCCCTGATTGTTTAATTGGTACTTTAGATCCACGAGTGCCTAAGACAAAAGAATTAAAGAAGAGAAATCAATTGAATATTATGCTCTTTGGTTACTTCAAGTGATAAGAATTCAAGATTACACACTCAAGTTTCATTATCTACAAACAAACCCACCAACTACAATCAGAAAAACAATTGAACAACTTCACAATAGGGCAACACTTGGGAGAGCCTTGAGCCAAAACCCAAGAAAAAACTATAAAGTTGACACTTTTACTCAAACATAACAAAATAACAGCAGAACAAACACCACACTCCCAAATTTCAACATTTCAGATATCTGAAACATACAAATTAACACGATTACAGCACGTCAAGAAGCTGAGAGGGTACTTGCAACAGTGGAGGAGCCAACAGAGCAGGCAATAGAGCGACTGGGGCGAAAGGGGACGCGGTGGGGGTAGCAGAGCGAGATGGCGTTGAGAGTAGCCATTGTATGCAGTATTATTGAAGATGGTGAATGAAAAGTAAGAGAGGATGAGAAAGATAAACCCTCCAAAAACCCTGATTGCATGTGGTTTAGAAGAAATGGAATTGAACCTTACAAAAGCCTCCGGAGGAAGAAAAAAGACGAGGGTTTTCTCTTGCAGCTCTACAGAGTAATGAAACTAGTGGGTTGAGAATTGATTTTTGTGAGGTAAGATAATGTCTGGCTTATCATATTTTCTTCTGTAATGAAGTACAAGAATGGATGAAAGGCTAGAGCCTCCTTAAACGATATAGTGCCTCTCCCTCCTTAAACTACAGTATTAAACGATAAACAAATTTGCTCGATATGATTAGCTTAAACTTATAATTAAAAGGTTTGAGAGCTCGAAATGAAAATTTTGTGAACTGTTTGTCAGACCATGTATCCAAAATAGGACGTATGAATTTTCTCATTCATTTGTCATCATCACAAAGAATAACTAAGTTTTGGGGGGCATTACCTAAGTACTATTGTACTATTAATTGTATCTAACTCTGATTATGGTGTTTTATACTTCTGTCACCGTCGTCGATATATCAGTCACCATCATCGCTGCATGCCTCGGTCTGTCGTGTCATCGACTCCTTCTACTATGGGATTCTTTGCAACCCCATCGAGTCTCCCTTCTAAAACCTTGTCTCCTTGTAAGGCCAGATGAAAGCGGAAGTCGAAGCAAACCTTAATAGGCCCTTCGTCATCGCCCCTTCCTTTGGCGCCTTTACCATCGCCATCATCAGGAAGGTCTTCATTGGCGTCATCTGTGTTGCTGCTCTGGAGGTCCATCCGCCATTAGTCCTCCCATCACCACCATCAACCGGGGTACCTTCGCCGTCTCCATCTATGTGTTGGTATTGTTTTCTCCGGGAATTGCCGGTCCACCTACGAGGACACTACTGAAACCGCGGAGGGAGTTTCTGATGAAGAACACAGCTTTTACTTCGGCTACACGTACACTGTCAATGGCTCCTTCGTCTAGTGGCGGACTCGAGTCTCTCTCTCTACCACTGTATCGGGACCCTAAGCGGGGAAAGGCATCAACCGTCGATGGGGATAAGGGAACTGGAGGCGCTGCTTGGTGGCATCTCGTTTCAGAATGCTGTTCGGATCCTGGTGAACTTGTCGTTGCTGACCATCCCTGCTGGTATGGTTCGTCGCCGAGAGGAGCTCTTTCCGTCGGAGGAAGATGCAGCCTCAAAGGATTCTGTAAGAGCCGCCTCGGTCGACACCGGTCGAACAGGTGAAGTTTGGGAAAAATTGACTTTCCGCCGGAAAAGTCAACCGATGACTCAGGGAGTCATTCAGGACCTTTCCGGGACCCAAAAAGCTTATCCGTCGTTATGATTAGCTTAGTTGGGTCGTTTCTTTTCAAATGACTACTTTTGCGAAAAAGTCAAATGCGGGTCAAACGAGGTCGAATTAGAGATCTTATCGAATTAATTTAATTTGAACTGAGATATTTTGGGTAGAGGTGGACCCCACATGGACACATGTCCATGTGTCTTGGAGGAGAAGAAAAGAGGGGAAAAGACCCTTTGGTCCTCACTTGTGGACAAAAGAGAGAGAGGGGCTAAAGGACGAAAGGGACATTTCTACCTTTAGGATAAGGACCACTTTTTGGCAATTTTCAGCATTTCTACACCCTTGGCCGAATTACATAGAGAGATAAAGAGTGTTTGAAGCCTCCATTGCTTGAAGAAGAAGAAGAAGTTGAAGAAAAGGAGCTCCTTTGGTGGATTTTCAACACCAATCTTCTCCAAATTTACTCCATTCTCATCCCCTCTTCATTCCTAAGGTGAGTAACCTTTAAAAACTCACTTTTAATGAACTTTAGGGTAGTGGGTTTGGTAGAAATTGCTTGAACTAGACTTGGGTTTTAGGGAATTGAGATTTTTCATGATTATATGTTATTTGTGGAGAGAAAGTGGAAGACTTTGATAAAAAGGGGTTGGGTTTTGTTAGTTTGATGAAACGTAACGAGAGTCTCAAGTACATCTTCTCCCGACGAGACCTAAACATGCGCCATAGGCGGTGGATGGAGTCACTTGAGGAGTACGACTTCGAGCTACTCTACCATCCAGGTAAGGCGAACGTGATCGCCGATGCCCTATGTAGGAAGTCGATCCACTTCCTTGCTGGTATATCAGTCCGAGAGTGGGACATGATAGGGGAGTTTAGCACGTTTAGGCTTGAGCTAGATGAGATTACTGATGGCGTGACCATGTGCTCGCTGGTGGCTCAGCCAACACTGGTTGCGCGAGTGTTAGAGGCGCATGCAAAGGATGCCGAAGCGGCGGAGATCCGAGAGAGGATCGCCAGTGGTGTTGACGCGGAAGGCTGGGAGCAGGGTGTTGATCAGAGTTTACGGTACCGAGGAGGGTTGTTGTGACGCGCAGTTGTACAGATGACGTGTTGAGAGAGTCTCATCATTCACGTCTTGCTGTGCACCCGGGTGGTACTAAGATGTATCGGGATGTCAGGAGACAATTTTGGTGGAGCGGGATGCGGAGAGCAGTTGTAGAGTTTGTCTCGAGGTGCTTCACTTGTCAGCAAGTGAAAGCCAAGCATCAGCGTCCCGCTGGATTATTACAGCCACTACCGATCGCATAGTGGAAATGGGAGCACGTCACGATGGACTTCGTGTGCGGCTTCCAGAGATCGCAGAGAGGACATATGGGTAGTGGTCGACCGGTTGACCAAGTCGGCTCACTTCCTATCCATGAGGATGACCGATACTGTTGACACTTTGAGTCGTTTGTACATCCGTGAGATTATCCGTCTCCACGGGGTCCCAGTGTCGGTTGTGTCCGACAGAGATCCTCGATTCACTTCCAGGTTTTGGGAGAGTTTTCAGAGAGCACTGGGGACTGAGGTCCTACTCAGTACAGCGTACCACCCGTAGACAAACGGCCAGTTAGAGCGCACGATTCAAATCTTAGAGGACATGCTGCGGGCATGTGTGTTAGACTTCCGAGGGTCATGGGAGGACCACTTACCTTTGGCCGAGTTCGCCTACAACAACAAATTCCATGCTAGTATCGGGATGGCACCGTTCAAAGCGTTGTATGGTAGGCCGTGTCGATCGCCCATATGCTGGGCAGAAGTAGGAGATAAGAGTTTACTTGGTCCGGATCTTATCCGAGAGAGGACCGAGAATGTCGCGCTAATTCGTCAGCGGTTGATGACCGTGCAGAGTCGACAGAAGAGTTACGCTGATAGACGGCGCCGACCTCTCGAGTTCACTGTTGGTGATCATGTGTTACTGAAGGTGAGCCCGAAGAAGGGACTGATACGGTTCAACCGCGGCGGAGGCAAGTTGGCTCCACGGTACATAGGCCCTTTTGAGATTTTGGGGAGAGTGGGAGCCGTTGCTTACCGTCTTGCATTACCACCGCAGCTTGGGCATGTCCATAACGTGTTCCACGTTTCCCAACTGCGGAAGTACAATGCGGACCCCTCACACGTCATTGAGTGGAAAAACATCGAGGTAGCTGAGGATGTTTCGTATGAGGAGCAGTCGGTCAGGATTTTGGATACGCGGGAGCAAGTCATGCGTGGAAAGACTATCCGAATGGTACGGGTGCAGTTGCGGTACCACGGAGCAGAGTCGACCTGGGAGCGCGAGGATGAGGTCGTGCGAAGTACCCCAGCCCATTCGACCCTTGAGGTACGTTCGTTTTAAATTTCGCAGACATAATTTCTTTAAGGGGGTAGATTGTAAGAGCCTCCCCCGGTCGACACCGGTCGAACCGGTGAAGTTTGGGAAAAGTTGACTTTCTGCCGGAAAAGTCAACCGATGACTCCGAGAGTCATTCGGGACTTTTTCGGGACCCAAAAAGCTTAGTCGTCGTTACAGTTAGCTTAGTTGGGTTGTTTCCTTTCAAATGACTACTTTTGCGAAAAAGTCAAATCCGGGTCAAACGGGATCGAATTAGAGGTCTTACCGAATTATATTAATTTGAGCTGAGATATTTTGGGTAGAGGTGGACCCCACATGGACACATGTCCATGTATCTTGGAGGAGAAGAAAAAAGGGGAAAAGACCCTTTGGTCCCCACTTGTGGACAAAAGAGATGGAGAGAGGCTAAAGGACGAAAGGGACATTTCTACCTTTAGGATAAGGACCACTTTTTGGCAATTTTTAGCATTTCTACACCCTTGGCCGAATTACATAGAGAGATAAAGAGTGTTTGAAGCCTCCATTGCTTGAAGAAGAAGAAGAAGAAGGTGAAGCAAATGAGCTCCTTTGGTGGATTTTCAACACCAATCTTCTCCAAATTTACTCCATTCTCATCCCCTCTTCATTCCTAAGGTGAGTAACCTTTAAAAACCCACTTTTAATGAACTTTGGGGTTGTGGGTTTGGTAGAAATTGCTTGAACTGGGCTTGGATTTTAGGGATTTGAGGTTTTTCATGGTTAGATGCATGTTTGTGGAGAGAAAGTGGAAGACTTTGATAAAAAGGGGTTGGGTTTTGTTAGTTTGATTAAACCCAACCTTGGGTCTTGAGATTTTGGAGTTGTTGAGGTTAATTTTTAGGTTTTGGAGCTTAACAATGGAGTTTTGGAGAATCTAGAGCTTGATAGGAACTTTTTGGGAGAAATGAGGTATTTTACCGGCGATCGGAGGTTTGCCGGAGCTCCGGCCGGTCACCGGAGGGGTAGAACCGGCCATGACCGGAGGGAAGCCACGAAACCGTGACCGGCCACACGGGTCCGGTCCGGTCCGACCACCCACGGTCCGTAGGATTGTGTGATGATTGCTCTTGGTTGTGATTAGTAGATTTGGTATGATTAATCGATGGTATGTTCCGTTGTTAATTAATGATCATGGTATGATATGCTCGGTATGAGATGTTGGTATGATATGTCTGGTATGATATGTTTGGTATGGCGTGAACTACTGCCTTGTGATATGATTGGGTGAATGATAGACCGATGTGGTGTGTTTAGTAGGATATGTTGTTGTGAATATTGGTGTGCATTATTGCTTGTGATGTGTTTGAGACCTTGTATGTGTGTACCCCGTTGGGATGTCTAGACCGAGGAATGTGTGCCAGTCCGATATTGTGGCTGATGTTGTGTGTTCTGGCACGATATGTTCCGAGGCAGTGTGTTCCGGTACGATACCTATATCGAAGGAGGATTTCGATATAGGATATCTAGACCGAGGCTTCCGGTATGATATCTATACCGAATGAGGATTCCGGTATAGGATATCTAGACCGAGGTTAGGTGTTCCGGTATGATATTTTTACCGAAGGAGGATTCCGGTATGCGATATCTAGGCCGAGGGTGGTGTGGCGGGACGATATCTAGGCCGATGTTGTGTGCCGGGTAGATATGTTCCGAGGCTAGGTGTTCCGGTATGATATCCCGACCAATACTGTGTGTTCTGGTATATGTATATCCTGACTGATACTGTGTGTTCCGGTACGATACCTATATCGAAGGAGGATTCCGATATAGGATATCTAGACTGAGGCTTGGTGTTCCGGTATGATACCTATACCGAAGGAGGATTCCGGTATAGGATATCCTGACCAAGGCTATGTGTTCTGATATACGTATATCAATATTGTGTGTTCTGGTATGATACCTATACCGATGGAGGATTCCGGTATAGGATATCTAGACCGATTATGTGTGTTCTGGTGTGTATTGGTAATGATTTACTGTGTGTATTTACTCGATGACTCTTTGAGATATAGTTTGGGTGTGAACTTTGAGAAATTATTAATTGTTGAGCAGGGTTGATTTCACACGCTAAGTGTGGTGTTTGGGTAAGTGATGTGATCACACGAGGTATGGTTATGTGAGGTTGAGTAAGATTGTGGTTGTGGGTACTGTTCGATTCATAAGTTATTGTGCTTACTAGTATGCCCTATTTGGACGGTTACTCGTAGTGGTGAGCAGATAGCTCATCTCCTTTACTACTTTTTCCTACTGAGCGAAAGCTCACCCCCTTCATTACTATTTTACAGGTTTCGACCGTGAGTTGGTTTAGAGGACTCTCAGAGCTGGGGAGCTTAGTGAGAGTCCTAGCTAGTGTGTGATGGTCTAGAGACGTACTTTCTTTTTTGTACTAAACTTATTTTATTGGAATTCTGAGTTTTTGACTCGTGCTATCAGAATTATTGATTTTAATATATTATTTGAGGATTATTCGCTTAAACTTTCATTTTTTGTATTTATTTTTAGTTCACGTTCCGAGTCCGGTCAAAACCGGATTTGGGGCGTGACCAGATTATGTGATGTCATGACTCCTCGGGTCCACCATGGTGAACCTGCAGGACTACCTTTCTTCCTGTTCACACGAGGAGGGGGAGGAAGAGAAAGTTCTGGTTCCTTACTCACCGATCAACCCGTTGGGAGGTGAAAAGGTCAACCGCACAATCCTGTTATTGCCTATCATAATTTCTGACGAGGCTGTTTACCAGCTCTCTCGATGTAAGTGAGGTGACTCTTATGGGTTTGTCCTGCTCCCACATTTCAACTTCCAACTGCTCAATGGTCCTCTTCCTTAGTTTGGATCTTCCGATTTGCTCACCGATGTTTTCCCCTTTGAACCATCTCCTTGTAGCTATCCCCCTTGCTTCTTCCAGTTTCAGAGTGGTCTCTCACGTCCATCCATGCTCTGTTCCCATGGGGTTCCTATAGAGGCCGGTCCTTCGGGTTTTGCGGGAACGTTGTCTGACCCTTTCCCTTGCTTTCATGTTGTCACGCCCCGAATTCGGTATGACCGAACCCGGAACGCGAACGGTGAAGCAAGTAAAACAAAGTATCAAATAGTTTAATAAACCGCTTTAAAAGCACCACTTGTATTAATCAAAACAATACTTTTACAAACTGAGTTTTAATTTTAAAAGCAAAAGAACAATAAAACATGAGTGTACGTCGCTAGACAACCCCAAAGGCCCGAACTCTCGCTCCCAGCTCTTCAAGCCTCGAGAGATCCTCCTAGTGCGCCTCACGAACGGTACTTGTAGGAAAAGCAGCAAGGGGTGAGCATTTCGCTCACCATCACGGACACCAGACTGACTACGACATACCAGCAGAAATGTCGGGAACACCGACAACAAACAATAACACAGGGGACTACTACCCCAAATCACATGTTAAACCCGATTGTCACACAAATAACTGTAAATTTCCCCCAACCATCTAAGACCCGTGCACGTAATGGAGACCCCAAATCAGAGACCGAACAACCATTACATTAGTCACACCGACAAGGTAAAGCACAACCCTCACACGGTCCTATGTGCATTTACTTGTAACTTTCCACAACCAAACCAGTATTCGCTACTCATCCCTAACTCAGAGGCCTACGAGAAAAGTAGTAAAGGGGATGAGCGTTCCGCTCACCTCCACGGATACCAGTTCGATTATGGCATACTAGTAAAGCATCAACAACTTACCAATCTAAACAGGGCAAACAACTACCTCAAAACCTGATACAAAACCGTCACAACTGCTCACGATATCAATACCTCAAATACTCGCTCACGTAAGGGAAGCCTCGAATGGGGATCATATTCTCAACTAAGCAAAACACTATTGCTCACCATATCAACGCCCCAATTACCCGATCACGTAGAGGAAACCTCAAAACGGGGATCACGTTCTCAACTAAGCAAATCACTATTGCTCAAAATATCAATACCCCAATTACCCGATCACGTAGGGGAAGCCTAAAAATGGGGATCATGTTCTCAACTAAGTAAATCACTATTGCTCACAACATCAATACCCCAATTACCCGATCACATAGGGGAAACCTCAAACAACCCACTCACGTGAGGGAAACCTCAAACCACCCGTTCACGTGAGGGAAACCTCAAACAACCCGTTCACGTGAGGGAAACCTCAAACCACCCGTTCACGTGAGGGAAACCTCAAACAACCCGCTCACGTGAGGGAAACCTCAAACCACCCGTTCACGTGAGGAAAACATCGAACAACCCGTTCACGTAGGGGAAACCTAGTTCGTACAGCGCCGCATCGCATCAACCCTAACCCCTCTCCGTGGTGAGACCCTCACACAGAGGCGTTGTATCACCACCGTAGGTTATTGATGAGTCTCAAACCCAAGACCTCACCCTTTAACACAAAACTTAAGACCTCTACAAACAAACACAATCGTGAACAAGATCACGCAATATCACACCCACAACACGGTTTTACGTTAGCAGGACGTTGGGCCTGGCATAGCCCCACATTTTACCCGACCGCCGATCGAGAAGGCATCGTACCTCATCACGGCACATAGCAACACTTTTCCGAGTGCTAGTCGGACGGAGGGCCTCTCCTTCATCGCAGAACCGTGGCACCTTTGTCGAGGGCGAGTCAACAGGCGGTCCATACCTCTACCCACACACAAAGATCGCAAGCAATGTCACACAATATCAACAAACCACACACTGCACGGTTTCCGGTAGCAAACCGGCTAGGCCCGGCGTAGCCTCGCATTTTACCCGATCGCCCCTCGGGAAGGCAGCGTACCTCATCGCGGTACATAGCAACACTTTTCCGATTGCTAGTCGGAAGGAGGGCCTCTCCTTCATCGCAGAACAACGCAACATTTTACCGATAGCTAGTCAGAAGGTGGGCCTACCTCAAACGCGGTATCGTGGAACCCTTTGTCGACGGCGAGTCGACGGGTGGGCCAAACCTCCACACCAATATCATAAATCACACAAAGCTCAGCAAATAGCGAAAATAACATAACGACTAAATACCACTCAGCAAGTCAGTCAATAACAGACGAGGTCAACACCCCACAGGCACTCATGGCCACACACAAACACAATCAGCTCACTCAACCTACGGGCACAACCAGGTGCCCACATGTGATTCTACAGCACGTCAAGGTTCCACAACCTAAGGACACAACCGGGTGCCCACATGCACTTCTATCGTACGATAAGTTTTCTTAACCTACGGCACCATCAGGTGCCACATGCATTTATATTGCTCGATATGTTCACTTACCCTACGGCACCACCAAGTGCCACATGCATTTCTATTGTTCGATAAGTTCACTAACCTACGACACCACCAAGTGCCACATGCATTTATATTGATAACTTTCCCTAGTCAAGGCCGATATCCGGATACTTTTCCCTACCTCGTAAAGCGTTCCAAGTACGATGCTCACGCTCTGGCAATGCTCACGATCACCCGCTTAGCCTCCTCTTTCTGCGGTCGGTGGCACGGTCTAAGGTGATCAAAAAAATAATACACTTGTTAAATATGCAGGCAAATCCCGATTTTAAAGTAATTAACGCCCAAATGCAACCCCGACAATGCCGATCACTCCCAAACTTCCCAATTACTCGACATTGTCAACAATGGGTCCGGAAAAGCCCGATTTGCCCAGCTTGGCGAATCTGCCTGGGATCGTAAAACGCCCTTTCGGGGCTCCGAAAATTCTTATTTTCATTTCTATGATCCTAATATAATTCACGTGTTCCAATGCGATCGATAAAACCAAATTCCGATGTTCGAGCGATTTAATTCGCACATAAAGTTTCTAAACCCGACTTTTCGAATTATCACAATTTAATTCCATAATTTATTCCGGGTGTGAATTATCGACTCGGGGATCTTCCAAGACCACCCGAACTCGAAAAACACGAGACCCGGCCAAGTGGGCCCCACACGGCCACACTGGAAAACGCTCATTTTCTCCCCAAAACGTTCCTAACGAACCCTAAACCTCAACCGTTCATCTTTAAACCAATTCTAACCAAAACCCTGGAATTTAAACACGTCGAAGTGAGAATTTTTTGGGTTCTTAACGTAGGGAACGATGAGGGGATGACGAATACACGAGAATTGAGACGATCCGTCGGTCGGATCGTCGGGAAATCGAACCCAAACTTCTCTTTTTCTTTATCCTTCTTCTTCTCTCTTCTTTCTCTCTCTTCCCTCTCCTTTTTTTCAGAAATTGCCGAACCACTCTCCATCTTTCCCTTTTAATTTGTTTTAAAACTCAAACACACATCAAAAAGACCAAATTGCCCCTTCACCTTTATTTTTAAGTCCAAGGGTAAATAAGTCTTCTCATCTCCCTTCCACCACATTCATGACATGTGTCAAGTGGGTCCCACTAGTTAGAAAAATATCTTCAATCAGATTCGCAAAAATCGGTCGTCTTGGGCCCCGTGCGGGCCCGTTTTCCAAGAATTTACGAAACTTCGCGTTCTACAGAAAAACGGCCCAACTAAGACCGCTGTAATGACGACTAAGCTTTTTGGATCCAAATCAGGCCTCGAACGGACCAAAACGTCGCTCGGTTGACTTTTTTTGCAAAAAGTCAACTTTTCCCGAATTGGTCAAAAAGTTGCCCCGAGTCACCCAGAATTCACTTTGGTCGATATCGGGGTCAAATTAAGTCCGATATGACCATCGGGGTCAATTTTAGGTTCATTTAAGTGGGTGTCCAAAATTTTAAATTTTTCCGTTTTTCCACCGATTGACCGGCGTTGACCAGGAGCGGTCCTTACACATGTCCTCCTAGAGAAAGGTATCCAAGAAGTTTTCCTGATCCGGAGGGATGATAGATGTTGTGGTACACATCCACGGGGACCTACAACCGATCCCTTCTCTTGACTCCATCCCCTTTTCGGTTTGCTCCGGAGGAGCTTATCTACTGTTGTTGGCTTAGGCGTAGCTGCAATCTTGAGCACTGACCTTCCCCCGATGGATGTGACCATCTCTAGGCTGGTCGGCCCGTCAGCTGGTGGTTTCTAGCTCGTGTCCGAGAACCTGTAGAAGAAGAAAACACAATAGGCCCCACAAAGATACATGTTAGTAGTACCGATACCGACATAGCCGTTGTTATCCCCATATTTTTCCTTTGTCCCCTTTTATGAAGGCTGGGACTCTCAGCCAATCCTTGTATTTGTTAGTTTTTTTGGTCCACTCCTGGCAGGGGAACCTTGCATGTGAGGCTAGTGTGGCCAAGTCGACCACAATAGTGACAAAAGGAGGGATTTTCATACTCTAGTCAGACTGTTACTGGTTCTGACTTCTCATCAAGTTGCAGCTTCAGGTGTCGCCGCAACGGACGTATGACATCGATCTCCAAGCGAAGTGTCAGGAAGGCGACCTAAGTCGTTTGTGGATTTGGCGCAAATGGTGAGCCCAAACCCACACTTTCCACCTCATTCCCAATAGTAGAGACTAGGAAGTCCCTCATCCGAGGGGTTCTTGCTTCCATCGGGGCATCCATGACTCTTACTGTCATATGGATGTGCTAGAAAATCAGCTGGTCCGGTTGGGTCCAGGGAGAGAGGGAGGAGAATAGGAATACCTTTCCATGTATAACCTATGGCTCTCGTTCCTTGAAATTTTTCAAGGCAGCCCAGGAGGGAAAAAAGGCCATAATCTTTTCAGATAGGGTCTGAATAGTCAGGTTTTCTATATTTCAGGAGTGCGAGATATCTAAACAAAGAGTATGGGGGCTTATTTCGTTTTGTTCGAGTAATCTTCCGACGAGCGCGTATCGGAACCGAGAGTCATCCGTCCTTGGTACTGTGTTTGGTCGTACCACTATTACTTTATCATCGTCTTCATCAGTGTTCCGACTAACTTCCTTGACCAAAACCCTTGTTAGCTGGACTTGGACTATTTCCAGACATGGTGGGGACCGATTTGGAACAGCAGGACTCGAAGATGAGGTTGCATGTCTAGGAAAATGAGAGATTTTTGGTTTATCATCCTAAAGGTGGGTTGCATGTTGGCTGATGTGCCCAAAGTTGAATGATAGGGTTAGATTAAGCCCTGGTGGGGTTGTGACGATGATTGTAAGGATCGACAGAGTTACCGATGTGGTGAGGGACGGTTTGTCGATTGTCGAAGTCGTAGAGGACTTTGACCCAAATCGGTGCAAGGGTTGGCTCGGGGGATACATCCGAAGACGATGTGGAAGAGAAAAGGTAGGGGAGGAGGAAGAGGTGGATAGGGAAGTAAGACCCGATAGACTCCAACGAGAAGAAGAGGGTAAAAGACATAAAAGTGTCGTCATAATTCACAACTTTGGAAAAAAAGAACAATGAAGAGATGTGAACAGAAAGAAACGAGGGGCTCAAGACGGGGAGTTTTTCATTTTAACAATAGGTAAGTGTATATTTTTCCTAAATTTCAGATTAGTAGTGTAAAGAAGCCTATTGAACAGAACCCCATCCATCAGACGACACCGTATGGCTGTGTCTGTTAGGATTCCAAAAATATAACCCGAACAAAGTTGGTAGAAAAACTGAAATTAAACTTGAAATTGAAGATAATCGATTGAATTACAGATAAAGGAGCAAGCTTGCTATACCTTGCTCCAAGGCCCTCTCTCTCTACAGTTCTCTCGATACCCAAATACAGAAACCCTAACCTCTTACAAATACCCTATCGATTACCCTTGCTGCTGGTCCCCTCCTACTGTTCTGATGCTTGTATCCTCTACAATTTCTCAGAGCTGCAACATCTCTCTCCTCCTGCCAAAGCTCGCATGACAGGTCACGGGTTAGACGTGCTCTTCGCCCAACGACGTCGTTCCAATCTGAGTATTCGATTCTTCCACATGGGCTGAAGCTCTCAAGCCCAAACTCCTTTTCTTCCGGCCCATGATCTGTTAAGATCCTAACAATACTCTCTCCTTCAGCAAGACTTGTCCGCAAGTCTTCATTGAATCCACTAGAAACACTATCATCACAATGGACTGACTCTTCCACAACAATTTGCACATAATCTTTCTCAATCTTATCTGCAGCTCTCAATTGAGGTTGATACTTCACAGGTTCTTTTTCTATCAGCAACATGACCATCATAGATATACTTCCAATGAACTTCAACATCAAGAAGCTTGTCCTCTTTGTCAATTCCAGTAACTTCCTTCTCACTATGAGGAATAACAAGCCAACCATCCGAGGCTCCTTTAAGAGTACCAAAAACTAAACTTCCAGTTGCTGTCATGAGGAGACCAACATCAAGAAGAGCACAAAAGAGTCCTCTGTTCTCTCCTGGTTTAACATAGAAATCTTTCCCCGTTCCCTCAACATTACCCTCAGCATGCTCAATGGCCACTATTTGTACATGAATCTCTTTAGCCCCACTTTTAATCATGGTGTGGTAAAAAACACCGAGCTTACCTTCAATGTGACCGATAACCAGGGCAGTTTTGTGCAACTCAGGTTCTTTCATAAACAACTTTAAGTACTGGGACTTTATCACACACTTGATTTCGTTATCATCAACTCCAATTGCTAAGAATTGTGAATCAAGCGAGAATGTCAGAAAATTAACATCAACTTAATTCCCTGGCTGCTTCAGCATATAACTCTCTGGCCAAAAACCCCACATAACCAACTGGCCAAATCTTGCATAACCATCTGTCAACCCGTTTCCAAACTCCTTAAAATCTGCAGTAGTAAGCTCAAAAAAATCCCCAGCTAATTTCAAACTTCCACATTTAGAGTGCATGTCCATAAGAGTTGTGCACAAATGAACTCTTAATGGAAAATTGACTCGACTAGGATAATTAGAGATCCAAATGCATGTTTCTAATGCATCCAAATGGTCACAAGCAACACAGTAAATGGCAGCAATTATGGCTTCATCAGTCTTCACAATACTCATCTGCACAAGTTGAAACATTTGCAAACTCTTCTTGAACCAATTGTTTTGCTCATAGCCAAAAATCATCGTACTCCATCTCTCCACATCCTTCATAAATGCTTGATCAAACATCCATCTTGCTTTCTCAACATTACCCACTTTCCCACACCAAGAAATCATGACTGTATCTTCCTCCTCATCCTCTATTAAAATTAAAATCCCATCGCTCACCTCATCATAAGGTCCAGTAAGATGGGAAACAACATCTGACAGATACTTCTTTGATTTATAGGCACTAAAAATCTCATTCACCTCCTGAACAATTCTCAACGAATAATTATAAGCATCACTAGGCTCCATCTCCAACTTGGTTATCAATCTATCAATTTTACTAAGCACCCAACAAGGAGTGATCTTCTCAATCTAGGCTTGGCACAACACCATAAGATTCTGAATGTGGACACTCTCACTAGCTTCAACCAAAACCAACACCCAATCACACAATTGAGCATCAATATGGACCTCACTGCACAAATCCTTGTGGCCGGCCGAGTCCGTGAGATCAATGGAATGCTCTTTATACTGAAATAAATTGGAAGAACTCTTCATTGTTATAGCCTGCTTCTGATCTTCATAAAGAGAATCCCCAAATCTTAGCTCCTTAATCTTCCATTTTCTCCTTATTCTATTACTAGCCTCATCCTTCTCACAGAGCCTTGCAACAATCTTCCCATAACCCCTAAAGTTGATCTCTAATCCAAAAATTTCATCTTTTTGGTTTGATATTACTGCCACCTTCTCATTGTGTTGTGAATTGTCGAAAAATAGAGCACCATCATTAAAGGTCCATGGTTTTGCTCTCATCATAATAACCTTAGCAGCAAATAACATCTCATTACTGAAAAGATTCCCCTTCAACTGATCAATCAATAATGTGTCACCATAACCTGGAGCAAGATACAAGGTAAAATAGAAAATAACCCTCTTTCCTTCATCCTCAATCTCCTCTCTAACTCTCTTAGTCACACCATTACCCTCCAATAAGATTTCTTGAGCATGGGCCTTGTCTACAACTCTGTTTCCTTTTCCACCCCAATTTGACAGGTTCTCAACTATACCCTTCATGATTAACACATTCTCCCCTGTCCATCCACACTAGTACTTAATTCTTGTGTTTGATACTGAGTAGCAATAGATCCACTATCATCAACACTCATCGTGTACACTTCTTCACCCCACATTAACACAACCAGTACACACAAACCCATCAATGTAAGCTTTGGGTTTGTATCTAAATACCCAACTCTCTGTACTTCAAGGACACAAAACATGGCTGCCTCAACTGCTTTGGAGAATGAATCACTATTAAGAATAGAATCAGCTTCCCATATATATTCAATAGGCCTCTTGAGTTCCTCAATTTTCAAAATAACTTTTTCCACAGACATTCCCTTTTTCTTAAATAACCACTCCAGCTCACAAAACATCCTAACCACCATTCTTCCACAACTTGTAGGAAGCTTAATTAAATCAAATAAAATGTATCCAACAATTCCTTGACCAAGACACACCATCTCTCTCGTTATTTTCAAAACCTCATCAGGTTCCCTAGATGTCGAACACTTTCTATAACCAGAAGCCCCACAAGGAATAGCATAAACACCCCTACAACTTGCACCAACATTGCACCACCCAGAAAAATAGAAACTTGACACAGACCCAAGTTGCCTCAAGTGATACCTCACATACCCATACCAAGATAATTCATAAGAACTCTGAGAGACACCAATACCAGTGGGCCATTCAATCATTCCATCCATTTTCTTAATTAACTTAGAAGAGCAGAACTTGAATTGAATCAAATTTACCTCAAACAAGTCGTGTGTAGTCACATTCCCAGCATCCATAAGAAGCATTTGACACCCATCTTCTATTCTTTCTGCTTGGATCACGAACACCATCTCTGCTTCCTCAGGCTCATTATCAGGTTCAAACTTAAATTTCATGGCTGCATTTTGTTCTTTGAATAACCTTATGAATCCTTCCAAAAACCTTCCATGGCCGTTGTTGCAAGGTTCAGCTGCAAACAAACTTCGGAGAGACAACAAAACCTGATCCCTTGCAAGTAGCTCCTTGGCTTCTTGTTGTTGGAGCTCCCTCTTCACCATTTCGGCATCAATTTCTGCTTGGAGCTCGGCCTTCATTTTTGCTCGAAGTTCATCCTCCATTTTTGCTTGGAGTTCAACCTCTTTCTTTGCTCGAATTTCAGCCTCCCTTTCAGCTTATCGTTGTTGCTGCTTCTAGACCTCCAGAGCTTCTCTTACTTCGTACTCATACGAACGCCAATCGTCGATACGATTCACGGTCGCGTTCAACTCGTTTCTGAGATGTCGAGTCTCCTGCCACCATCGAATCCTTCTAAGCTCATCCTCCTTCTTTCCCAGATGGGTAATCAAATCCTCCTGGATTTGGTCACACCTTTCGATTTCCCTCTCCATCCAAGAAATCTGTGAAATCAACTCCGATGTACCCATAGTCGCTGGATCTTCGGCTCTGATACCAGTGTTAGGATTCCAAAAATATAACCCGAACAAAGTTGGTAGAACAATTGAAATTAAACTTGAAATTGAAGATAAACGATTGAATTACAGATAAAGGAGCAAGCTTGCTTCAAGCTTGCTATACCTTGCTCCAAGGCCCTCTCTCTCTCTACAATTCTCTCGATACCCAAATACAGAAACCCTAACCTCTTACAAATACCCTATCGATTACCCTTGCTGCAGGTCCCTTCCCACTGTTCTGATGCTTGTCTCCTCTGCAATTTCTCAGACCTGCAACATCTCTCTCCTCCTGCCAAAGCTCGCATGACAGGTCACGGGTTAGACGTGCTCTTCGCTTAACGACGCCGTTCCAATATGAGTATTCGATTCTTCCACATGGGCTGAAGCTCTCAAGCCCAAACTCCTTTTCTTCCGGCCCATGATCTGTTAAGATCCTACCAGTGTCCTGACGTGAGGCCTGAAAGTCTGGTGAGCCCATAGAACATCGGGCGTCTCTGAATATCAGTGGGAAGCGAAGGTAGGAGGAAAAGGAGAAGGGACGAGAGAGAGAGAGAGAGAGAGAGAGAGAGAGAGAGAGAGAGAGAGAGATATGCCGAAGAGAACGACGCATACGTACTCGAGCGAAGATGCAGCTCCGGAAGGTCCCGACTCCGATCTCTTCGTCTACTATTGCAAGCACTGTGGCTCCCACGTTCTCATCACCGGTATCTCTCTCCTCCTTTTTGTTTGTTTACTGGGAAAATCACTAGAAAGATCAACAATTACCTTACCTGAAATCTGTGAGACATATGTTATCCTTACAATTTGGTAGCTCGTTTGACTTTACTACAATTCCACTGCAGAAATATATTTTCTATCATGCTATTTCGTCAGTGCCCAGATTGGTTTTCATTTCAAATGTGTGATTAGGCAAACGAAACTCGTAGTTTTTATTTACATTATGTTCTGCAATTCCTTCAAGAAGCAATCGGATTGTGTCTTCTTTGTTCTCTATGTTGTTAGAACAAACTGAAGTTGTGAGGGTTGCAAAATGAGTTATTTAGGTTCATTTATCTGCTATAGATGTTTGTTTTTCAATTCTCCTGCTGAAATACTGTTGCTACAAGATACCCAATTGCAGAAAATGCCTAAAAGGAAGACGGACAGAGCCTATGTGTTGGACAAGAAGAAGCATCTTGCTAGGTTGAACATTAGTGAGGGAGGAAAAGTACTTCTCAAACGGTATTTTTGATGACAGCTTTTTTGCAGTGTATTTTTCGTCCCAATTGGTTAGATATGCTCAGATGCTTTATTTTCTTGTGCTTTAGATGTTAGACTTCAAAGTGTTTAGCTTAAGTATGAGGTGAATTAATTTTCCAAAAAGAGAGGTGAATTAGAAAGAAAAAAAAGAACTAGAAAATTGGTTGTATCTGTTATTGAGAAGGACACAAAAAGAAGCACATTGAACACATGGAGTGTAAGTTAAGCAAGGGCAGGAAAGTGGATGAAGGTTCAGCCAAGATAGTTGATAAAGGAGTTACTAAACGTGGTTTCCATGTAGTCATTGAATTATGTAGTGGATTTTATTGATTTCAATTTCCCTTTCAACCAGAGGGACTAAATAACTTGATGAACATTACTAGTTTCGCTAGATTCCTTTGTGTAGCTGGGATTGGGCTGTACCTCCTTGTTGAACAAGAAAAAAGGACGAGTGAATTGCATGTGATAGTTTGATAATAGGGTTAATTACGCTCACCTACCCCAAACTATATACGTTTAACGGATAAATACTCCAAAGTTATTTTGTAATGAATACATACCCCGAACTAACAGTTTGTAACAACATCCCCCCTTCCATCCATTTTTCCATCCATTTTTAGGGTTAGATTTAGGTTTGGAGAGAGATTCAGGGTTGGATTTAGGATTGGAGTTGGTTTTAGGATTGTAACACTACGGGTAGTTTCAGAATTTCTGAAAAAATAAACAGTAAATGGACGGAAAAATGGATAGAATGGGGGATGTTGTTACAATTGTTAGTTCGGGGTATGTATACGTTATTTAAGGTAGGTATCCGTTAAACGTTTATAATTCTGGGTAGGTGAATGTAATTAACCCTTGATAATATGGCCCAGATCAGATAAAACTAAAAGTTTCCTTTCAAGCATTAATCTACTAAGGGTACCATTTTTAAAGTATCCAATTTTTTACATGTTGCTTCCCTGTCTTAATATACAAAGGCCTATTTCAGATTGTTGAACTGTCCCTTAAATTCTATACCTGTTTTTTCTTGCTATTCTTGATGTGTTAGTGTCCACAGAATTCTAAAAGGTGTAAGTTCGGGCACACAATCTGAGAGAGGTATTTATCTAATGGTAAAATAATTGTTGCTGTACAGATTAAAATAAAATAAGTTTGTAGAAAAGTATCTTGGCACTTTCACCATCTTATCTGTACCAACTATATATATTTTTTTTTTTGGGATAATATGCTCTCTTTGTTTACTTTGCAGGGTGGAAATAATGTGATTTCCTTTGTCAATAATGATCTCATGATATTGCCATATTGAATTTATATTGAAGAAATGAACTGGAGCTATGTCTTCTGACTTGGTTCTTTCTTATCTAGGGGTGAGGGGAAGTTGGAGAAGCAATTCCGTATGAACTGCGTGGGTTGTGAGCTTTTTGTTTGTTACCGCTCAGAAGAAGATCTAGAATCAGCCTCTTTCATTTATGTTGTTGATGGTTCTCTCAGTACTGTTGCTGCTGAAACCAACCCACAGGTTTGGATAATTGCTCTGAAGGCTTGGTTTAGTCCTTTAATAATACATTATGATACATGATATCCTGTAAGGATGTCCGTATTTGTTGTTCACATGATACTGGTGTTTATAGTTTAGTATCTTCTAGTACTCTCTTTGTGGATAAAGAGAGATGTAAGCATACATACAAAGGAGTGCGAGATGCTTTGATATAGATAGCAAATAGCTTTACCAGGTTAGGTTTTTGTTTTTATGATAGACTTGACAGTAATCTCTAATACTGAACTGAATCACTAGATATGTGCTAAACTTTGGAGATGTGGAGCTATATTTCCGTTTGCAAGTTATTTATCTCTCTCTGTAATCAGGTTTAAGCAAATTCCTGCTCTGCAAGAGCTTGTTTATTGAGATTCCTCGTGTCCATATTCTATTCATAGTAACTTCTATGAACACGTAATTCTGAAGGGGAAACTTACTTGTTTGGTTTTCTAACATGTGTTGTAGGATGCTCCTGTTCCGCCTTGCATATCACAGCTAGAAGGAGGACTTGTTCAAGTGGCTATAGAAGTGGAAGATCGTGCACAACGCTCAGCAATTACAAGTAAAGTAGTTTTTCAGTTGCTCGTTACACATCTTACATGCTATACTTTTAACCTGTAGCATACAGCCAAATTTCTACCGGTTCTCAGATCATCCGGTTACTGTCCGGTTTATTAACCACAGTTACATAACTGTTATGGTGTTGATAATGCAAATTGATTCACTGTCTTTGCCTTTCTCCATCAAATACTTGGTCCTTTGCAGGCAGACTAAGAGTATATTATTCTAATCATGCCTTTTTAGCCGATTCTAATGATTTCGATCAATACAACTTTCCATTACTTCACTTGCTTCTTTCTTCAATTTTGATATTCTGTTACTACACAAAGCATATTGTTTCCTCCCTCAAGTTTGCATATTATGTATCAACCACCCATACATCAATAGAAACATGTGTTATGAGCTAATAAACGTTCAATAAAATGTGCAAAAAGAAAAGAACAGTAATGGAACTGCACTTATTTTGATTCTCTTGCATAGACTACTTTTTGCTTTTCAAATTCTAAAATTTTCTTTTACTGCATGGGGAGCCATTTTTCCTTGCATTAATCCTCATAAGTATCTTATAATACAACCAGGAGTAAATGCTGATGATGTTCGAGTATCTGTAGCCGCCCCAGCTACACGTGGGGAAGCAAACAATGAACTTTTGGAGTTCATGGGCAAAGTAATTATCTTGTCTAATCATACTATTCAATTTGAAATAACACTTGCATGCTTATGTGTCGTTTTAAGCGATGGTATTTGCTTTTGACACAGGTTTTGGGTCTGAGGCTCAGCCAGATGACTCTTCGAAGAGGGTGGAATAACAAGTCTAAGCTCCTTGTGGTATGTTATATCTCCTTTTCAGCTCTCATCCTAAATATATAGTGCATATCTCATCATTCACAAACTTATGATGATATATGTAATCCTACTTTGTTCCAATGCTTAAGGGGTTGAGAGCCATCATTATCTTCTTAAAAGCAATTTCATATCATCTTTTGCTGATAGTTAAAACCCACTCAGTTGGAACTTGGAAGTGGTGTCATGGTATAACAGGTTGGCATATATTATACTAGTTTGGACTTAAGAGAGCTTAACATCCAATTTATGCAAGGAAGATTAGTAACTACTTTCTACAGCTGCTCAGCATATTGTGTTAAGTATATGTCTAAACCGCGTTCAGCATCTCCACTGTTAAAGGACCTATAAAAAGTCACAAATTGCAAGGTGTAGATTATACCAAAAAAAATGATTAAATGATTAGTTTTAGCTCTATTCTACTCAACTGAGTATGAACATTTTCATGTTTTTAGGGTGTCCTACTGTGTATCATTAGATTCTTAAAATAATCGTTTGTGGTTGCTTTGTTTACTGTACCAGGTTGAGGATTTGACTTGTAGGGAAGTGTACGAGAAACTTTTGGAAGCTGTCCAACCGTGAAGATGCTTTGGTCTCAAAGACATTACTGCTCTTGAGGGCTTAATAGCATATTTTACTTGCAATCCTGGGATTCAATTGAATGTAATAGCTTTTAATTCAAGTAATCTTCAAGGATGGTGATCTTACTTCCAAGACCTATAGAAGGTCGTTCTCTAATGGCTCTCACTTCAAATTAACATCTGAAGGGAAACCTTGGAATGAACCCTTCATTCTCATGTTTTTATTGCTTTCTTAAGTTTTCTAGAACGAGACAAGGTTGGAAAACTCTTTACCGGACAGGGAATCAGAATTAAATTGTATACCAAAGTACCCTTATTTTTGTTTTCTGAAATTATTGTCAATTCAGGTGGTAGCATGAAAACCCAGTCTTACAGCCTTACAGGGCTGTTGATATCGTAAAATTTTAATTTACAATGGCCAACTTTGGTTCGAGACTTTAGGGTTTTCTCTCTTTCGCTATCAACCTCCTTCTCCAAAGCTTACATTTTCGACCCATCCTCATCTTTTTATGGCCTCCTCCGATTCGTCCTCCTCCACCACGAACCATAGGCCCGGCCTCATCACGGTTGTGGCCCAGCTGCGCCCAACCAACATATCACCCCCTCAAGTGCTGCCTTCCGTTGTCAACAACCCTTTCCCTGGCAGAGTAGGGACTCGATGCACCGGACGTCGCCGTCGGGAAAAGGGGCTCCTTTGCTTCTCGCCTCGCAGTGGAATCCGTTGCAGGACCAACCGCAGTCACCTCATGTCGTCGGTCACCCAAACGGCAAGACTCGAGTTAGATCCAGGAGCCCCAACCGCATGCATGGCCACCAAACCGGCCTCAGATAGCGGTGACGCCTCCTCTCCCTTGATCGGACCCTTTGCCCGTTCCTACCCCTCCAACGAGAGGCACCCTAGAGGCCAATTCGAACCGTCTAGGGTTTTTTTCTTTGGAGGATAAGACGACGAGGACGTTGTCGTCGTGGTCCCGCTCGAAGCTATTATGGCCATGTCAGATGGCCGGTATCGACTATCCTTGATGGGTAGGTAAGTCGTTGGTATCACCTATAGCCCAAAAAGGCTTTGTCGGGTCATGCTGAAGCACTGGCAAGTCAATAACATGGAGGTGGAGGTACTTTCGAAGGACGTGGTATCTTTTCGTTTCCATCGGAGGCGACCCTCAATCGGATCCGGCATAAAGGTCTGTGGACCTTCAGTGGGTACCCGCTGATTCTCCTCCTTTTTGTGTCGTGCATGCAACCAGACAATATCCCATTCCGATATATGGAGATTGGAGTCTGAGCATATAACGTCCCAGGGGATGCCCGGAGTGATCTCATCTGATCCGTACTTGCAAATACGCTGGGGCAAGAGGTGCCCGTGATGCGTGTGCATTTTAACACATAAAAGAGCCACATTATATCGAGTTATATAGGCTTTTGGTCCCGGTTTTCTATATATATGTAGGTTTAGCATGAATAATTGATTTTATCGATATGTTCGGTGTTTTGATGGATTTCCGGCGTATTTTGGATGTTTCGTGCATGTGGATCGTTAAAAGGGTTGATTTTGTTCGCTCCGAAATATATACATGATTGGTCTTCTTTTGTAGGTCTTGAAAAAAGGAATTTTTTGGTGCAAGAACGAGATCAATCGGAGATCAAACGAAGTCGGAGCGAGCGAAATAGCGAAGTAGGAACAAAAATGGAGCAGCGAGTCACGTGGCGACACCTGTCCAGCCGCCGTTCTCCCTCTGCTCGCCACGCGTCCAAGCCCTCAGCCGCCATTCCATCTCTGTGCGACACGTGTCCTTCCGGCCCACTCCCGCGCGCATGGCGCGTCACGCAGCTGCCGCGTGTCCTCCATCCGCCGCCAGCCCTCCTGCGTGCGACACGTGCCCACGCCAGCCGCCTTCTCTCCTCCCGCCGCCACCTGTCCCTCAGCCATCATCCTCTCTCTCCCTGACGCGTGTCCCAAAAAGCCAACCCTACTACCATTTTTTGAGCAGCGCCGCACTGGAGAAAAAGGGGATCATCTTTCTCCATTTTTTTGGCGACACAGAGCAGGAAGACACGAACCAGAGCAACATTTTGTACAACATTTTTTTTTCTTTTTTTTTTCTCTAGAGTTTGTAAGAGAGTTTATTATAATGAATCAATAGTTGAGGATCTATATTTTGTGAGTAGAGCATCATTTGATATTTATTTGGGTGTTGATTTTTGGAGAGAAGCTCCATTGTTGGCTACTCAAGTGCATTTCTTTTGGTGGATTTTCAAGAGCTTCAAGGGGAGAGATAGAAGAAGAAGAAGAGCAACCTTAGACAACTAATTCGGTGATTGTATCTCTACTTTCATCTTGATTATGAGTTTAGTTGTTTGCTTCTTTTCATCCTTGCATTTTCTCACCATGAACACCTAAACCCCCAATTTCTAGGGTTATGGGGGATTAGACTAGTGAATTCTATATTTTGAATGCTTCGATTGTGGTGTTGTTGATTTATATTAGTGTCGATGATTGATATGTGCTTAATGCTTTACCTCCCGTGTAGGCTTGGTAATTGTTTCGAATTAGGATTCGTCGCTCGAAAGAGGAGGGTTCTAATTAAGTCAAAAATCGATCATATGTTGGATTTAAATCCTAGCTAGAACTAGCGGGGTTAATACAATTGCAATAACTATAGACTAGGTTGGTCGAAAGTTAGAAGTTGTCATAGAGCTTAACGCTTTGGGTCTTCCTACATCGAGGTTCGAAAGAACTCGGTGGTTAGATTCCATTAGGGTCCGAATCGTTCGAAAGAAGTTAGGACTAGAGTAGAGACAACTCGTTGCCTCTAAAATAAATCGACATCGTTACAATCGAACGTGTTCAATTTTATGGAATGAACTCGGTGAACCCGTGCCCTTGATCTCTCTTCACTTGATTCAAGATAAGAAAACTCTCTGTTAAATTCTGTATTTTCTTTTTAGTCGTTATAGGTTTATTTTCAAAACATAAAAACTTGATTTTTACCGAAACAGTTTAGCTACAAGCTTTAAATAGTAAGTGTTTGTTTATTGCTCATTTGGGCTCGATATTCCGGACTTCAAATCTGATTACTACTTGACGGCCGGTGCACTTTCCGTGCTCAAGTTTGCGATTTAAACCCGCAGGGCGTCAAGTTTTATGGCGCCCCCATCCCAAATCCGAAGGACTAGGATGACTTTTTATGGTTCAGGATTAGTCGGGACGAGGACAGACCACTTATGAGGAAGATCCGGTTGTAATTTATGGGCCATCTACGTACAGTCCACTACGGTGGAGCTACAATATGAATGGCTCCCGGGATTCTATACTTGATGTGGAAGACTTACCCACCAGATTTAGACATGCACTGCTCAAATCTGGGGAGTCGATCAAGAGGAGGTACGTTTTGATGATTCTTTACGGGTTCAATTAGGAGTGATACGAACAGAATGTTGCAGGGGACTAGGGATGGCAAAACGCCCCGCCCCCGATGGGGATCCCCATCCCCGCCCCGCACGGGGCGGATTCGGGACGAGGATTTTTTAAGCGGGGCGGGGTATGGGGCGATAAATGGGGATTTTGGCGGGGCGAGGGGCGGGGATGGGACAAGCACTCCCCGCCCCACGGGGCACCCCGCCTCGCACCCCGCACCATTATTTTACAATAAAATATTATAATTTATATATATATATATATATATATATATATATATATATATATATATATATATATATATATATAATAACAATACACTTGTCAAAGAACATTTTCTCATGTTTAAACTTTTGTTGTGTGGCCATATTTGTAGAAATAAAACAATGTCTTTTAAAATTACATATACATAAGGTAATATAATTATATTATATATGATTAGCATTTATACCAATACCAAATCATAATCACAACTCAAATATCTTAAAAGTTGGAATAACAAGCTAAACTTAAAATTTACAACGCGATGATTCTATTTGTACTATTATGAAATCAAGTTGGGAACTCTAAGTTTTATGTTATAAGACATTTCGTTACGACATTTTCTATTATGTGTAAACTAGAGGAGAAATCTAATAGAAACTCCTCTTATCCTAAAAACTGTGTGAACCAATCTTAGCCACACACCCTTTAGATTCAACATTCACCATAATGTCACATCATCACTCCAATTCCACCAACACTCACGCCACTTTCATCCTCTCTCACACAAGCAAGGGCATAATTGTAATAGCATGGTGTCATGTGGACAAGTGTCCATTTTTTCTTAACCAATTCACTAATATAATATTTCAAGATTCGTTTGAACTCCGATTAGCTTCAAACTTGCGCCAATATTTTTATTTTTCCAAGGGCTTTAAATCAAGATCAGACATGAATATATTTTGAAGCACGAAAATAAAAAGTTATATTGGGGTGATAAAAACAATGTTGAGTGTTGATAAATCTTCACTAATAAATTTTTTATATCGGACTATCAAACTAGTGCTAAATGTTGATAAAAAAACATGTACTAGGGTGATAAAAACAAATAATGAGGTGATAAAAATCGTGTTCAATTAAAATTAAGGGTGATAAACTAGAGTTTAGTGTCGATAAAAAAACATGTGATGAGATGATAAAAACACATGTAATTTAATGATAAACATAGTGTTTAGTGCTGATAAAACTAGTGCTTAATGTTCATAAAAAAACATGTGATGGAGTTTAGTGTCGATAAAAAAAACATGTGATGGGATGATAAAAACACATGTAATTTAATGATAAACATAGTGTTCAGTGTTGATAAACTCAGTGTATAGTGTTGATAAACCCAGTATATAGTGTTGATAAAAATTACCTAGACTTAACTTTTTTAAAAAATCAGCCCCGAAATAAGGGTGATAAACTAGAGTTTAGTGTTGATAAAAAACATGTGATGGGATGATAAAAACACATGTAATTTAATGATAAACATAGTGTTTAGTGTTGATAAAACTAGTGCTTAGTGTTCATAAAAAACATGTAATGATGTGATAAAAATCATGTTCGATTTTGGAAAATGAGGTGATAAAACTAGTGTTCAGTGTTGATAAACCCAATGTATAAGTGTTGATAAATCCAGTGTATAGTGTTGATAAAAATTACCCAGACTTAACTTTTTTTTAAAATCAGCCCCGAAATAAGGGTGATAACCTAGAGTTTAGTGTTGATAAAAAAAAACATGTAATGGGATGATAAAAACACATGTAATTTAATGATAAACATAGTGCTTAGTGTTCATACAAAAACATGTGATGATGTGATAAAAATCATGTTCGATTTTGGAAAATGCGGTGATAAAACTAGTGTTCAGTGTTGATAAACCCAGTGTATAGTGTTGATAAACCCAGTGTATAGTGTTGATAAAAATTACCCAGACTTGACTTTTTTTTTAAAAAAATCAGCCCAGAAATAATTTTTTTTCATGCTTCAAAATATATTCATGACTGATCTTGATAGAAAGCCCTTGAAAAAGACAAAAATAATGACGCAAGTTTGAAGCCAATCGGAGTTCAAACGAAGCGGGAAAAATTAAATTAGTGGATTGGTAAAAAAAAAATATGATGGTTTTACTATAAAGTCCTTACCACTTACTAAAAAGTGCTGTTTTTTTTGCAGCCAACAAATCAATTGCATCTCATCCATCCATTCTTAAAATGAATGGCTTGGATTGGTTCACACGATTTTTACGTTAAGGAGTGGTTTCTATTTGATTTTTCCTCGTGTAAACTATGATATCATTTTTATGTGATGTTTATTTTGTATGTATATTGTTTTAAAATTATAGATTGACTATGCATGCTGTTTAAAATTATAGGTTGAAAATTGTCATTTAAAATGTGTATTTTTTTGGGGTGATGAGAATGGGACGGGAACAGGATAAGGAATAAAATACCCCGTGGGGCGAGAACGGGACGAGGAATAAAATCCGTGTTCCCCGCCCCCGTCCCCGCGACCCGCTCCTAGTTGAACCGGTAACTTGTAAGGCAAGTTTGACTTTCTGCCGGAAAAGCCAACCGATGACTCAGGAAGTCACTCGGGGGCTTATCCGGGGCCCAAAAGGCTTAGCCGTTATCACGGTTGGCTTAATTGGAAAATTTCCTTTCGTTTGAGTATAATGTTGGAGGAAGTCAAATTTGGTCAAAACTGGACATTTCATCGACTAAAGCAACTTTATTTATTGGGCTGGAATTTAGTTTGGAAAACTAAAGGACCTACTTGGACACTTGTCCCTTTTTGGTTGGAAGAGAGAAAGGGGAGTGGTCTTGGACCACTATACCCTCCTAAAAGCCTCTACAAGGGAAATAGCTAAAGGGCTTTTAGTCATTTAACACATCTAGGTATTATATGAGATTGGTAAAGCAAAAACCAATTCATTTTGTGGAGTAGCAGAATTTTTGGAGGAGAAGAGAGAGAGAAGCTCCCATGGAGTCTTGAAGAAGAAGCAAGGAAAAAGAGGCTACTTGGAGTCATTCTCTAGCCATTCCTTCTCCAATCCTCACCATCTTCTTCATCTCACTCTCCTAGAGGTAATGGAACTCTCTAAATCTCTTTTTCCTTCATCTCATTTCATGGGTTTGGCTTGAAATTGCTAGAATAGGTTGGGTTTGAGTAGAAATGGTGTTAGATGATGTTGATGAGAAGTTTTGTTGGTTTTGGTTGGAAACCCATGGATTTGTTGGAGCTTTTGAGTTGTTTATGATTTGGAGAATCATTAGAAACTTGTTTATTTGTTGATTCCTACCATGTGTAGAGAAGTTCTGGAGGCATTTGACTGTTTTGGGAATTGGAAATAGTTAAAAGTGGAGTTTGAAGGTGGATTTTCGGAGAAAAGAAGCTGGAGGTTGAAGAAGGGCGAAACTGCCCCGGAGCGTCACGGATCCGTGACGGGCGACGTCACGGCTCCGTGAGGGAGTCCGTGACGGCACTCGTCACGGCTCCGTGACGGTAACCGTGAGGGTTGGCGTCACGGGTCCGTGCCCAGATCCGGGGCCGAGCACTTTGGGGTTTTTCTCCTTGGTTGATCTTGGTTTTGAGCTGAACGTTTGGAAGGGTTTTGGGGACAAGGAGAGTCTAATTGGAGTTGTTTTATGTTCAAGACCTCAAGACCTTGAAGAACGAAGATCTTGAAGACCGTAGACCTTGCCGGTACCCGTGTGAAGAACGGTGTGGTGACTATCGTTTGTGACATCAGAGTGTTGAGAGGAAGACCACGAGGTAGGGAAAGTCTTAACTCCTCGTTTAATATGCATAGTATGCATGTTAGGATAATAAAAGTGGAAAGGTCCTAGAATTTCCTATAGGATGCGAATAACTAGAATAATTGTCTTTCAATTACTAATAACCGGAAGTGTCTAGTAATGCATGCTTAGGATGCCAATCACTAGTGTAACTCGCTTTCAATACTTGGGATTTGTCTTACTGGTAAAGTGGCCTTGGCAAAGCCCTCGGATTAGTTGTGTGTTAGGATCACATGCTTGGTTGTTTGGTTGCTTAGTGGATAGGCTAAAGACTCTATTGGAACTAGTTGAATTGCATGCTTGAATGCTCGATTGAAGGTTTACATGATTGGTTGCTTGAACTTGGGCTTGACTGTTGAATGTATTTGTATGATTGCTTGACTCCTCAAATGGTTGACTGGATAATCGAGTATGACTGGTTGTACCATTCGGTGCAATCAGGTGATCGATGGACCGATGGGTCAAGACTGGTAAGTAAATGGTAAGTTGTGGTTATGTGATTCGTGTGCTATGGATATGTGATTCGTGTGCTATGGATATGTGATTCGTGTACTGTGTGTTGTGATGAAACGGTGATTCGTGAGCTATGTGTGATAGTGGAATGGTATTCGTTGGGAATGGATTACTTCGTGTTTCGCTTGAGTGTGTTACTCATTATTATTTGGTTAGTATTGAATTGCCCAAGTGTATGCTTCCTACGGGAGTAATACCTTGGTTCCCGAGGACATAAAGTCCCTTGGAGACGTTTCTGAGAATCCCGATGATAAGCGCCCTCAGGGGGTTGTTTCTGGTAGCCTCAATGATATGCGTCTCCTCTGGACTTGAGGGAAAATCCGAGAGGACACATCATATGTGGATCGGAGGGTGGTGACTTCATGTGCCACGACATTGATTGGATTACCTATTGCCCGCAATTGTTAAGAGTTATCTTGTTGACTTTACTGATGAAATTGTTGAGTTTAAAGTCCTTCTTGTTATTTATTTTCCCTACTGAGCGCAAGCTCACCCCTATGAGTTTACTGTTGTGATTACAGGCTTGATTGAGGAGTAAAGGCTCGGGAGCTTCTTGTTGTAGGTGTCTTATTAGAGACTTCGTTTTTATTTCATTTCAGTTTTGAACAAACCATGTTGGAGGATTATTATTACACCCCTGGAGGGTTTTATTTATGTTTTAAACTGAGTTATGTTGATTTGAGATTTATTTGAAGGATTTGTGAACTTGTTGATGGTTAATTAGTGTTGAAAACCGTTTTACTCAAGTCACGCCTAGAGTTCGGGCAAGAATCAGATTTGGGGCGTGACAATTTGGTATCAGAGCCTGGTTTCATTTGAAATAGGTGTCTTCGTGAACTTGTTTTCAAACCTCGGACCGAAGTCAATCAGGTGGGTAGAGTTAGGGAGTCTGAGTCGTGATACTCAGTGACGCGATTTGGAAACATTGACGCGGAGAGTTGGAACGACATGAGTCGTGAGTCGTTTTAATGTTTGTCCTATATTAAATCTTTACACTACAATGTTTGCATTACTTGATTGGTATCCTCTCCCTAGTGATCGGTGAAGCCGAATGGTTGAGATCGGAATTGGATTAACGAGCAGTGATCGACCCGCTATGCACTCGTTGTAGAGTGAACCAATTGTTGGTGGTGTTGCCATTTTGGTGGATAATTTCTAAAATTTTCGAGTTGTAGTTTGGTCTTACTCAATTGTTGACTTGTTTGATTGACCACTATTCTGGAGCATGAGTACTCCATGTGTGCTTGTATTGAGTGTTTTGGGTGGGGCGCGAGAACCCCGTATCCCGTTGTATGAGAACCTTGAGTGGGGCACGAGAACCCCGTATATCGTTTGTGTTGAGGATGTTGGTGGGGCACGAGAACCCCGTGTGCCCGTGTGTGGCGAGTTTGGGGCACGAGAACCCCGTGTGCCCGTGTGTGGCGAATTTGGGGCACGAGCACCCCGTAGTATTTGGGAGCACGAGTACTCCGCATACTGAGTATAGTGAGTTGGTGAGGAGCACGAGAACTCCGTTTATTGATTGTGTTGTGTACTTGAAGAGCATGAGAACTCTATGTGTAATTTGTGTGTGTTTTGGGGTGAGCATGAGAACTCCGCGTACCTTTGTCTTGAAAATTGTGTTGGTAATTGTCCCGCTTAAGCGGAGGGTTAAGGGAAATACGAATGGGTCATGCCGAATTTTCGGTAGAACTAAAATGATTGCACTATCACGAGTTGACTCAGGGGCGCCACTGTAGTCGAGCGTGATGGTTTGATGTCAAGTTGTTACAATGAGGTTCGAGGACGCCTGAATCGGGTTGTGACAACATGAGATCGACATGAAAAGGTTTGGGTAAAAGTTAAGAAGTGGGAATCTATGGAAGGGAAGGAAAGGTTAAGCGCGATTATTGAATTGAATTGTTTTAAGTGCTAAACCCCTCTTTGTGAAAGGATACCCGAGCAAGGAGTATGCCTGTTGATTGTGCCTTGTGTGGTGTGCTTGAGTGGAACCCTCATGTGGGAGTTGGTGGTTTGTTTGCTTAAATCGCTGGTTGTTGTTGTGAGACGCATATAGATGAGAACTTGTGTGCTATTATATATGAGTATATATATATACCTTCTAAGCTTAAGAGCTGTAAACCTTGGGTGACTTGTGAAACTCGCGTGAGCGTCCTTGTACTTGATCAAACCTTTGATTTCTGTGAGACGCACGAGGTGCGGGTCTCTTGTCTGCATAAGTGTTACTTATGACTTTACGACTTACTTTTGATCCAAGTGAGATCCGGTGGAGACGCACGAGAACGTCATGCTTGGGTAAATCGAACCGATTGGGTTAAATTGATTTATGAACCTTTAGGTTCTAAAAGCAGTGAGCTTACGAGATGTCACATGTTTACATCCTAGAGAGTACCAAGAGCCGTCCAGTTATGGGGCAGAGCCAGACACCAGCTGTTGTTCTGGCAGGGGCGGTGAGCTTCCAGGATGCTGCTCCCACAAGAACACCAGAGTTTTGGGGATAGACCGGTGGGGTCACCACCTAGAGTTCCTCCAGTCGCAAAGCCGACTCAAGCGGCCCTATTGATGAGGTGTTTCGCGCAGTGTTAGCTACGCCCAGCATGAGACTACAGCACCAGCACAAGAGTCTGTGCCTACTGCCGACGCAGTCACTACCGAGATGCCAGGTCAGGTGGACAGTTACACGGCCCAGACACTCAGGGATTTCCATAAGTTGAGTATACCAATCTATTCCGGGAATTCAAACCCCGAGGAAGTTGTAGTATGGTTGGAGCGGATTACCCACAACCCGATGCTTTTAGAGTATTCCGATAGTCTTTGGAGAATATTTTCTACGACCTCCCAGCTGAGGGAGAAGCGCGATACTGGTGGCAACAGTGCAGACCAGAGTCGGAATTGACTTTCATCCGTTCACCGGACTGTCCTTGGGACAGTATTTCATTCGATCTGCCCGAGATAACCGACACCAGCAGCGTTGGATCTGCGGTAGGAAGGGGTGACCGTCTATGAGTACTAGGCGAGGTTCATGTCCCCGTATCACTTCGCACCAGAGATGGTGCCGACCGAGGAGAGCGTCGTAGGCGCCTCGAGAAGAGACTCAGCTCGTCTATCACGGGTTGAGTCATTACCTTCAGATCCGTGGACTTCAGTACTAGTGGGGTAAACACTAGCATTAGAGAGACATGTTGGGAGACCGTCAAGGTGCGGAAGACTCGGCCGAGGCCGAGTGGCTTCTTGAGGCCGTCAGAGGATCACAATCCGAGGAGGCAGAGTAGCTCAGGATTCTTTTAGCCACAGGCCCAGTCCGGCGAGACACGACGAGGTGGGGTAGTAGCGTCCGTTGTACCTGCCCCGGTAGCACAGTTTGACATCGAGCAAACAGTTGGAACATCTGGGCCGAGACTGCCCGTTGAGTGATGGATCTACAAATGGTGCCACAGGTCCATCTACGAGAGTCAGTAAGAGAACATGCTACTATAGCAGCAAATTCTTTCATCCCATCGAGAGGAGGACCTCTGACGCGGTAGGGCCGAGCGTACATGATTACCGGGCCCGAGTGAGGACTTGATACCGATCTTGAGATCGCGTAGAGTACTTGTTACCGATTACATTTTGGTTTTCGTGTCAGCTGACACTTGAGCATTACACTGGGTGTATTGGTTCGTGGTGACGTATCGATCGAGCGAGTTTAACACTGTTAAGCCCACTGGTACTTTAACCACATCGACTAGAGGTATGGTGGTACCGACTAGCGTCAGTGGGAGTTGGGAAGTGGAGTAACAGACTTGGCCATACTGAAGGTTCTTTTCATTCTCCGATAGTGCGGATCGAATTTTAAGAACCGATTGTTGAAACAACAAGCGTTCATCGAGTGCTATCGGCAGCGAACGCCGAGCAGTGAAAGGCCGCAGCCTTGGCCAGTAAACGGTCCGGCCGGTCACCGGAGATGACCGAGCAACGATAAGACCAGAGGGGCGCAGCGGAAGCGTGGTGGGCCTATACCCACAAGAGTCGTAAGTGACAGTTCCTCCTAACCCCGCTACACGACTTAAGTCTTAAAGATCCAAGCCGTTGAGAGGATGTGGGTTCAAAATCTTAGTTAGCGAGCGAAGGTTGCACGAGTGTGTGCCGTGCATGAGAAACTAATTCAAGGTGTGTTTCTTACGTTCGCTCAGAAGGACTAATCGGCTTACCGCCAGTTCGCACGGAACAAACGGATAACACCGAGAGTCAATCAGACGACTTTTCCAGGGAAAAGAATTCGGAGAAAAGCGAACACTAAATGTCCCGCGAGGACTAGGCATGACCATAAGGTTACGTCCTAGAAGTGAGAGCACCTCACACTGAAGTTCAGTCAGTGATAGCATAGGGCGATTACTACAAGCTTTCAGACCAATAGCAAGATGGCACCGAACGAGGGGTTGAATGATAAGTCAGATTTTGTGCCAGGCGTAGGCACAGGAAAAGTTAAGAGCTAACCATTGTTGGTTTTATTTTTTCAAGTAACGAATGAAGGAACCACACGGGTTTCTGAACTGTTCAAATTATCGAGATCTCAGTACGTGTTGATTGCCCCCTTAAAGGGTGACTTGGGTGAACTTGACTATAAGTTGGTTGATTGATAGCTCGTGAACGGTATAAGGAATACCGCCGGTTGGGATGACCTTTGACGACCGATCGTGGATCGTGTTGCGCAGTCGAGCGTTTTTATCGTATGTTCAATTTTAGTGTCTTGAAGGACACCTACTTTCGACCAAGTACCAGTAAAGGGTTCTATTGGTCCGTGTTGTTGTACGTCGCTCGTCCGACTAGGTGTCGGTGGAGTTCATGGTGGTACCGAACCATGCACCGGTTTTGAGGACCATTGTCTCGTTGTTTTGATGATTTAGGTAAGATGCCTTGTGAGGTGGTTTGATCAGTGTCGAGAACTGGTATCGGTGTCAAGAGAATTATCGCGAGTTGGATAACCTTCTCGATTGATCACAGTGAGATGGGGATGGATTACCGTGAGTTAAGGTTGTGATACTTGATGTGTGACTGACCCGTATCAGGATTGAGAATCGTGTTAAAGTTTAACCGTTGTGTCAGTTGTGCTTGCCGTTGGCTTGGTACGAGACGCGTGTGTGCTTTACCGTTTACCCTGTGTTTGATGACCTGTTAAGTGGGTGGTTAAGGTTGGTGTTGGTTCGTTCGAGTTTGCTTTGTGAGTATGGTGGGGTCCTGAGTTGGGGAATGTGGTTACGAGTTCCGTTGGAATTTAGTTGTGTGAGGCACCTATGTGCCAGGCTTGTTTGACAAGAGGTTTAGTTAAGTTATGTTTCGAGGCTTGCCGCATTTCGACTATACCATTACGTTGTACTGTTTACTTGATTGGGGTATGTCTACCTTTCCACGAGATGTGAGGAAACGTGCGGTTGTTCCAAACCCCGCCGTAGTTATGGGAACCTTCGTTTGGTTGATTACATTTGTGTGTGGCTTGCTCGTCTTGTGTATGTTAGGTCGTGGCAAGACCTTATTAGTATTCAAGTGTGAACTATTCGGGAGACGGTGACTAAGGAGAAATTGATTCCGAACCACACGACGATTATGAGATCCTATGTCGCGAGGAAGTGGGTTTTATGTTTTACTTGATCGTATAATCGTTTGTGGTTGGTCGTAGCATGACGAATATTGGAAATCTGGGTAAGTTGTCCCTGTATCGGTTACTAAGAAGGAAACTAAGTGGTGATGCCTACGTTTATCTTTCCTACTTCAGTTCGCCGTGCGAGATGTTACGGCATGACACCTATGACCGACGGGAGATTCCGCTATAGAGTATCTAGACCGTTATAGAGTATTTCAGTGCGACGTCTATACCAAGGTAGGATTCCGGTATAGGATGTCTATACCGCCATCTGGTATTCCTTAGCAATTTGAGTGTTGTTTGACTTATGGGGTACATCAGTGGTTCTTGAGTTATGGTTGCATGTTGAAACTGCGAACTGTTGAGAAAGACTGTTTTTCACCGCCCAGTGTGGCTCTTGAGTAACTAGCGTGATCTAGTGAAACACGAGTAAGTGAAGGTTACGTAATTACGGAAACGGGTAAAGACCGAGTAGAGTCGACAAAAGAGTTACACAGGCGAAGGGCGCGGGCCTATTGAGTTTCATTGCGAGATCAGATATTTCTGAGAGTGAGCGTAAGAAGGGCCTTAACGGATCGAAAACGACGGAGGCAAGTTGGCCCCGCGGTTTATCAAACATTTGAGATCTTGGATCGTATTGGAGCCGTAGCTTATCGGTTAGCGTTGCCACCGTGGACTGGGAACGTGCATAACGTTTTCCACGTGTCCAAATTGCGAAAGTACACGACAGATCCTTCCCACATTATTGAGTGGTCATACATCGAGGTAGCGGATGATGTCACATACGAGGAGTAACCTGTCAAGATCTTGGGTAAAAAGGAGAAGGTCATGCGGAACAAGACGATTCCGTTGGTACTGGTGCAGTGGGGACACCAGGGAGCAGGGTCCACTTGGGAGCGCAAGGATGAGATCCGCGTGAAGTATGCCCACCTGTTCGACCTTTGAGATACTTGTTTTGAAAGTTTCGAGGACGGAATTTCTTTAAGGGGGGTAGATTGTAAGACCCGCTCCCGGTCGAACCAGTAACTTGTAAGGCAAGTTTGACTTTCTACCGGAAAAGCCAACCGATGACTCAGGAAGTCACTCGGGGGCTTATCCGGGGCCCAAAAGGCTTAGTCGTTATCACGGTTGGCTTAATTGGAAAATTTCCTTTCGTTTGAGTATAATGTTGGAGGAAGTCAAATTTGGTCAAAACTGGACTTTTCATCGACTAAAGCAACTTTATTTATTGGGCTGGAATTTAGTTTGGAAAACTAAAGGACCTACTTGGACACTTGTCCCTTTTGGTTGGAAGAGAGAAAGGGGAGTGGTCTTGGACCACTATACCCTCCTAAAAGCCTCTACAAGGGAAATAGCTAAAGGGCTTTTAGTCATTTAACACATCTAGGTATTATATGAGATTGGTAAAGCAAAAACCAATTCATTTTGTGGAGTAGCAGAATTTTTGGAGGAGAAGAGAGAGAGAGAAGCTCCCATGGAGTCTTGAAGAAGGAGCATGGAAAAAGAGGCTACTTGGAGTCATTCTCTAGCCATCCCTTCTCCAATCTTCACCATCTTCTTCATCTCACTCTCCTAGAGGTAATGGAACTCTCTAAATCTCTTTTCCCTTCGTCTCATTTCATGGGTTTGGCTTGAAATTGCTAGAAGTTGTTGGGTTTGAGTAGAAATGGTGTTAGATGATGTTGATGAGAAGTTTTGTTGGTTTTGGTTGGAAACCCATGGATTTGTTGGAGCTTTTGAGTTGTTTATGATTTGGAGAATCATTAGAAACTTGTTTATTTGTTGATTCCTACCATGGGTAGAGGAGTTCTGGAGGTATTTGACTGTTTTGGGAATTGGAAATAGTTAAAAGTGGAGTTTGAAGGTGGATTTTCGGAGAAAAGGAGCTGGAGGTTGAAGAAGGGCGAAACTGCCCTGGAGCGCCACGGATCCGTGACGGATCCCGTGATGGGCGACGTCACGGCTCCGTGAGGGAGTCCGTGACGGTAACCGTGAGGGTTGGCGTCACGGGTCCGTGCCCAGATCCGGGGCCGAGCACTTTGGGGGTTGCTTTGGGGTTTTTTTCTCCTTGGTTGATCTTGGTTTTGAGCTGAACGTTTGGAAGGGTTTTGGGGACTTTTGTTACTGTTTAAGGAGATTCTAATTGGATTTGTTTTATGTTCAAGACCTCAAGACCTTGAAGAACGAAGATCTTGAAGACCGTAGACCTTGCCGGTACCCGTGTGAAGAACGGTGTGGTGACTATCGTTTGTGACATCAGAGTGTTGAGAGGAAGACCACGAGGTAGGGAAAGTCTTAACTCCTCGTTTAATATGCATAGTATGCATGTTAGGATAATAAAAGTGGAAAGGTCCTAGAATTGCCTATAGGATGCGAATAACTAGAATAATTGTCTTTCAATTACTAATAACCGGAAGTTTCTAGTAATGCATGCTTAGGATGCCAATCACTAGTGTAACTCGCTTTCAATACTTGAGATTTGTCTTACTGGTAGAGTGGCCTTGGCAAAGCCCTCGGATTAGTTGTGTGTTAGGATCACATGCTTGGTTGTTTGGTTGCTTAGTGGATAGACTAAAGAGTCTATTGGAACTAGTTGAATTGCATGCTTGAATGCTCGATTGAAGGTTTACATGATTGGTTGCTTGAACTTGGGCTTGACTGTTGAATGTATTTGTATGATTGCTTGACTCCTCAAATGGTTGACTGGATAATCGAGTATGACTGGTTGTACCATTCGGTGTAATCAGGTGATCGATGGACCGATGGGTCAAGACTGGTAAGTAAATGGTAAGTTATGGTTATGTGATTCGTGTGCTATGGATATGTGATTCGTGTGCTGTGTGTTGTGATGAAACGGTGATTCGTGAGCTATGTGTGATAGTGGAATGATATTCGTTGGGAATGGATTACTTCGTGTTTCGCTTGAGTGTGTTACTCATTATTATTTGGTTAGTATTGAATTGCCCAAATGTATGCTTCCTACGGGAGTAATACCTTGGTTCCCGAGGACATAAAGTCCCTTGGAGACGTTTCTGAGAATCCCGATGATAAGCGCCCTCAGGGGGTTGTTTCTGGTAGCCTCAATGATATGCGTCTCCTCTGGACTTGAGGGAAAATCCGAGAGGACACATCATATGTGGATCGGAGGGTGGTGACTTCATGTGCCACGACATTGATTGGATTACCTATTGCCCGCAATTGTTAAGAGTTATCTTGTTGACTTTACTGATGAAATTGTTGAGTTTAAAGTCCTTCTTGTTATGTATTTTCCCTACTGAGCGCAAGCTCACCCCTATGAGTTTACTGTTGTGATTACAGGCTTGATTGAGGAGTAGAGGCTCGGGAGCTTCTTGGTGTGGGTGTCTTATTAGAGACTTCGTTTTTATTTCATTTCAGTTTTGAACAAACAATGTTGGAGGATTATTATTACACCCCTGGAGGGTTTTATTTATGTTTTAAACTGAGTTATGTTGATTTGAGATTTATTTGAAGGATTTGTGAACTTGTTGATGGTTAATTAGTGTTGAAAACCGTTTTACTCAAGTCACGCCTCGAGTTCGGGCAAGAACCGGATTTGGGGCGTGACACTGTGGGGCGGGGTCAACGCGGGATGGGGCGGGGACGGGGCAAGTGGCGGAGAAGCGGGACGGGGACGGGGAATGGGGTCCCCGCCCCATTGCCATCCCTAATGGGGACCACCACAATACCATCCAAAACACCGGGTGGAGGAATTGTTGACATCTCTTACCCTGGAATCGGAGAAACAGGGAAATCCAAAGGGAAGACAGTTTCTTCCCCCAACGGGTTTCCTTAATTCTCAATTGGGGGAAAGGTTGAGGTACCGAAAATTGGTGACATGGCTAAAGAGGATCCCGAGGGGACACCTTTAATTTTTCAGGGGGCGCATCTTGGATCGCTAGATGGGACGAGCGAGATCACGAAGACTCGTGACCTGACTAACCTGGATCAAGAGATCGGCTGGGAAAAGGTGGGGGGGGGGGGGGGGGGGGGCGGGAGGGGCACACAACATTTCCATTGGGGCTCCAACACAATCATTGTCGCCTTCTCCGAATGGCCCCCATCATTTGATGATGGCAGCTGCTCGAGGCGGAAAACAAAAGGAGCCTCGGGAGATGAGAGGGGGACTAGGCCCCAAGAGGATGAAGATGAAGAAGATCATAAGCAAGTCCATGACAGGTTAGGTTTACAGTCGAGCATCCCATCTCAATCTCAAGAGGGCCTTGGAAGCAATGAACCATCTGCCAGCATGTTTCCAACTCCGGGATGAGGAGGAGACTAAGGAAGGTTCGGATTTGACGAGGGTTGTTAAGCAGCCCCTCCAGGATCCATGAGGCTTCTTGGATTCCTAGGGGTAGATGGATGGTGGCCTACCCCTCACGACCTGGGACCGAGACTGAAAATCTTCTCTTGGGGGGCACATGATTACACCAAAGGGCCCAATTTATTATTTTTACTGCTTCTGCTTTATTGTTGGTTTTAAGTACTGCTTTGGATTATGTTTTTGTTATGTTACTTTCGATTATTTCAGTTTCCAACACAGGGTAGAACGTAGGGATCTATTTCTTTGTCTAGGAGGTAAATTAGTTTATTTATACGGGTTCATGAGTGCCAGGTGTCCTACGGGAGACTTGGATTTATTATGTTCCCAGGACTTTTTAGTCCTACTTGTATGGTTTGGTGTGCACTAGTAATGCAATTCCTCATCGCCCGTTTAAAAATAACTTCATTAAAATTTACAAGCAATAGATTAAATAGCATTGAACTTAAATTTCCTTCATTAAAAATAAAGGGATGTATTTAATTATAATTTAATAAAGACATTACGAGTATATTTGTGATAAGAATTAATTTTTTAGCGGGTAACGAGATTAAAATATTAATAAAAGAAAATATCCAAAAGTACAATCCCGAAACGGGTCCCCTAGGAGAGACAACTAACAATTGAAATAACTGTAAGTAGGGCCGAGTGAACCCTATGATTCGAACCGGCACAAATCGACTTTGGACTGTGCTCTAGTGTAATCCTGAAGCCTAAGAGTGACGACATGGGCAACCCTGTAACCAAGGACTGAAATGGATCAATTGGACTATGCATCCTTCCGAGGAGCCAGTTGACATCGTCCCCCCTCTGATGGTAATGAGGGCCTTTAGAAACGTATAATTACTGGTTCCCAATCAGATTGAAGAAAGCAGCGCCAATACTTGGTAGAATCGATGCCACTCTACGTCTAGTGAGGCGGTATTACCGACAGACCCCCCACTGGACCACGAAGTCCTCATTGATCGAGGCGAGGGTGTGTTCTGCCCCTCGCCGGGTGGACTGTCATCCATTGGACCTCGTAGGTTCCTCTCAGTTACTTCTCAGGATTCACATCGGATCCGAGATCGTCCGAGCACTAACAATAAACAGGTACCTCCTATCGCTGACTGAGAACCAGGTCCTTACGGTACCTTTCCACTCTGCATCCAAACGAACAAAAGTTGTAGAACGAAGCACCAACCAATTACTCATGTTGCCTCCACTCTAGACTCCGCCGTCATGAAACCCTCCCCTTACCACTACTACTTTTACTCCTCTTGAATCTGCATCTGCACCAGTTGTCGTCGCGGCTACGTGACTAGGGAGAACAACCATGACAGAAGCCATAAAGACCACCATCTTCTTCATCCTAGAGATCGGCGACTCTAGGTTTTTATTTGTACATGTTGTTGGCCTAAGATGAGGGTCTTTATGTGCAGCTTCATCCTCTTGTATATCTTTTTATCTCTTTTATAAATAGAAGCCACAAAAACTGAAAGGTTCTTGTTGCAGAGTTGGGTGATTTTTGCCCTAACCGTCATTACATGAGAGAGGGTGCGGCTAGGGCTTGTGATAAGAATTATAATTTGTGTATGGCGTGGTTGATGAAGAAATATCTTTAAAATTAATTTATAAATTATGAATATTGTACAAGATCTTTTAGTTTTGTTATTCTAAAAATAATAAATATATGAGATTCTTTTAAAAAAAATCTAAGTAATATCATGCTATAAACCCTAGGTTTGATAGCTCTCTCTCTCTCTTGCCGTAAAAGCACGGCCATGGCTATGACCATGGCCTTTGACATGGTCTTGCTCTTCTCTACCGCGCACAATCTTTGCTCTCGGCTTATGTTCGGCACCACGGTGTTGGCTCCCCTCCGCCACCAACATCGTGTCTCCCGGCTTATGTCCGGCTCCTCTCTCCCGCCACAGCCCCACCTCCTCCCTGGCCTCCACCACCGCCCCTACATCCACCGGGATATCTGAAGTTGTTACAGCCGCCGCCTCGGAAGTCCCCGCCTCCGTCTCTACAACCGCCACACCCTCTTCCCTCGCCTCCACCACCGTACCCTCTACCCATAGGCCGCGGTCTGTCCTTCACCACTGACGATCACAAGTTCGGTTTTACAGCAGAAGAAGAGCGTCACCCTCGGGCGACCCAGCGGTATTCAGGCCCTACCTTGAGCAGTGTTTGGTCAGTCGTCTTTATTTTTCTGTTTCTTAGGATTTGGTTGTTAGTTTAATACTGTTTTAGTTTGGTTTATCTTAGGTATTTCAATATTGTTCTAATTCAGTTGATTTGGTTGTCAGTTGTAGGTCGCCTTTATGGAAATTCAACAGAACGTCATAAACGTTTTTCGGTAGATATGGTTATTGTGTTTGTCCCGTCAGGGCTATCAGGCATGCACTAACTCTTTTAAAGGAATATATTGCACGTTTACTAAAAAAACAGTGAAATGTAATACTCATTAATAAAAACAATATTTCTTAATTTTTTTAAAACGTGTAAACATAGGTGTTTTATTAATGATAACGCCGATCGATCGTTATAAAAATAGGATTAAGGTGGGCTCTAGAATATATCCGAGACCCCCGTAGAGCATCTTGGCACTCTTGGACCCGTAAAAAGATCTATTTTGCATCTTAAACAACCTATAATAAAGTACGAAGAGTTAAACAGAAAATAAAACACAGAAAACAATAAATCATCCAATGATCGAAGTTGCCTAAGGACCCTTAAGAAGAACTGTATATATGACTGTTCGAGTGCCTCATGATAGATCTTGTTTTCTAGATCAAACAGAGATGCTTCGCACGCAAAGGATCGGTATGTCGTCTTGATATCTCCGGGGTAATACGACCTGGGGTGTCGTGAAAACGTACACCAACTTACTGTTGCATTCCCTGGATCCCAAAGCCATTTGATAACCGCCGTGCAAAAACCGTCTTGTCTTCCGATAATAGACGTCGGTGGCATGATGACTCCGTTTGAGTCTTCAATCGGATATGGACAATCAAAACTTTGTGGGATTGGAGTCGTGACAGAGGGAGAGTGGCGGAGTGTAATGGGGGTGGCCATCAAGGAAAGAGAGGTGATCGGAGGAAGAAGAGAGTAAGGGCAACAACTACAACTGTGTAAGAGGGTTACAACCCTAGTTATCCCTGGAGAGAAAACTCAACATCAGTCTCTTACACTCACACTCGTTGTGTGTTATAATATTTCTTTATTATTGAACAAAAATTATCAAAAGAGTAATCTTACATTCATATTTTCTTCAATTACATATGTGATATCATTTAGCGGTCAATATTATGTAGACAAAAATATCGACCTCAAAAAATACAAAACCCGAAAGCTCGCATTGGAGTGACACTAGTGCGGCAATCATCAAAATCCGGACAAGGAAAGGCCGATAGTTAGTCAACACCCACTAGCCATGGAGCTCCAAACACCACAACCCTCCACCTGTCTCTCCCATACCAGAAGACAAAACCGTGTCCTAACGATGACAAAACTGGAGTTGCTTGTGGAGTTGAAGAAGAAGAAAATGGCTAGTATAGAGAAGGTGAAGGAGAGAGAAGAAAAGGAGGAGGAGAGGAATGAGAGTCCAGAGGCAAGGCTTGGAGAGCAGGTCGGTGATCTCTGGGATGTTCAAGAGTCTAAGCTCACTCCCACTGAAAAGCTCAACGCTTGTTTTGAGACCATCCCTGTCTCTGCCTTCCCCAACGCCCCTTCTCATCAAGGTCCCTTTTTTTTTATATGATTATGAAACATCTCATCTCATATACATAAGTATAGATCTGTGGATCATGTTATGGATCCCAAGATTGATTTTGAGTTATTGTGCTCATTTTTGTGTCCAGTAATTGAGATCAAATCAGACACCAGTCTAGCAGAAACTGTTAGAATTCTAGCGGAACATAAGATATTGAGTGCACCTGTTGTGAATGTGGATGCTCCTGAGGACGCCACTTGGATGGACCGATACATCGGAGTCGTTGAGATTGCAGGCATTGCTGTCTGGATTCTGCATCAGGTAATTTAATTACCATCTTTAATTAATCAAACACTAAGTTACAAAACCATGCTTATGACCGACTCTTCAATTATTATTATCAGTCAGAACCCCCATCTCCTAGGAAGCCTCTATCTCCCGGAACTGCTTCTGCTGCTACAAAATTCGAATCTGGCCCTGAATCTGGCGATGTAACTCCAGGCCATTTTTTCGAGACTCTCGGTGCTTCTGACTTGTATAAAAATACCGAGGTACTACTAAGGTTTTGCTTCATTAACTTTGTATTCTTCTGTTGAATACTAAAGTGGACAAGAAAGTGTACAGGTTAGAGAGATCTCAGGATCGTTCCGCTGGGCCCCTTTTCTAGCATTGCAGCAATCCAATTCCTTTTTGACCATGATGTTGCTGCTTTCCAAGTACAAAATGAAGAGCATTCCCGTGCTCGATTCAACCGATGGAAAGGTCGATAATATCATCACCCAGGCCGCTGTTATTCACATGCTGGCAGAATGTGCCGGCCGCCAATGGTTTCAGCCCTGGGGTACCAAGACACTATCTCAAGTTGGCCTTCCCGTTATGTTACCTAAAACCATAGTTAAGGTACGTATGTAATTTGAGCTTTTAGTTAAGTTGATCTTCTAATATGATAGCAGATCACGGACAATAAAAGTCACACTCACTCATGTGGCAGTAAGTGTATAAGCTAAAGGTATTGATTGCTGAAGTTGAGTTATTTTAGAAACTATTCTTGTCCACGGAAACATGCCTTTGTGTAGGTGAGCGAGGATGACCCGGTGCTTCACGCATTTAAGCTCATGAGGAAATTGAGTATTGGAGGGATACCGGTTGTTGAAGGCAGCACCAACAAAGCAGTTGGTAATATCAACTTGAGAGATGTTCAATTCCTTCTCACAGCACCGGAGATTTTCCGCGATTACAGGTTCCTTTTCGAAACTCTATCCATACTTAGTTGAAACTCGATATATTGTCTCGGTTGAACTGTAATTGAGGTGGCCTGGCATGACAGATCTATCACGGCAAAGGTATTTGTGACAGAAGTGAGAAAGAAGAGGGAGAAGGATCAGGAAGGCATGATCACGTGCACGAAGAACTACACGATGAAAGACATGATCGAGATGCTTGATTCGAAGAAGATGAACAGAGTGTATGTAGTGGACGGAGCTGGGAATCTGGAAGGGGTCATTACTCTAAGAGACATCATTTCAAAGATTGTGGACGAGCCTCAGGGCTACTTCGGAGACTTCTTTGAGGGGGTTTTGCCCCTACCGATCACCTCCATTTGACAATAACGCTCTACTCTCACTTGTCACTTTCCTGTGCCCGTCCCGGAGATTTCTTCATTGTAACATAGACAACCTCATTGTAATTAGACTCTCAATTCAGAAATATAAATCAGAACCCTGATGCTCATATCCTACTTGAACATAGATTAGTCCAGATAGTTAACAATTCTAATCTAGTTCTAACTCCTACAAACAAACTTATATGCCATGCCAGAGGCTATGGATGCTACAATCATCATCTACATATATCAAGCATCTCTGGAGAACACAAGTCAAAATAACAATCAACATTGAAGGAGCAATTTCTTAGAGAAGACATCCGATTTTGATCAACTGTGGGTGGCTACCACTATAAGTCTCGATTTTGAAAACTGTTACAGATTTCTTTCTCCCTTAGCACTAACAGTCATGAGTAATAATCCAAAATATCCTCAACTCGATTACGGGTATTCTATGGCTACGCTGTTTCCTTTTTATATCCATCATTGCACATTTCGAAAAATATGACCAGCCTCAACTATACAGCAGCTAATCCTGATTTCAGTGCAACTGGTACCATACTGTACAATTTTCCCTAGACCTTATTCTTACATTTTATAAATGTTATAGAAACATTCTAGCCATATTTAACACATTTTCTGGTTACTAATAGCCAATTTAAGCACAAATATTGACCAATCATAAGACAAACTTTTAGCAATGAATTCAGTATGAAGCAAGTGAGATTAAAAAAGAAGTTTATAGCCATGATATTGCTTAATTAGTAATAGTGATTCATGAAAATAAAACACATGAACCATGACACCATCCGCACACAACTAGATTCTACAGTCCATGTACAGAAAACTATTACAATATATAGAGGGGTGATAGAAAACCTGTGTCCAAAACATTAACACCGAGAAAATAAACAACATATCATCAAGCTATATTAAATAGGTGAAGATTGTCCCCAATGTAGGAGGAAGCTTACCAGTTAACACTATCAACTCTTTCTTCTCGTGTAATGCAGAACACCACCAGTTCCTTCAAACAAATCCAATACATAGTTCTCCAAATCATCAGCTGAGTACTTTATGTATTTCCCAGCATGCTTTCCACTCTCTATCTGATTGGCAAACCTGCCCACAAATGAGCGATAAGCGGGAAGCACTTTCTCTGATATGGATATCCTTAGCTCCTCCCTTAACTGAGGATCCGGAACCTTCCAAGCTGTTTGAACCCTGTAGAGTTCTTCAAAGCATGCATTGAAATTCTTGAATCTTTCCTTCAATGCCACCTTGGAGGCATTGTTTGAGCTCCCACCAATACCTTCGTCTTTCAAACAAGACAACACTTTGGTCCAGGAAGCTCTAAGATAACTCGTGGCACACTGGCGTACCAGGCCACGCCGCTTGCGAACCCAGTGATCTCCCAGAAGTTTACCAAGTTCCGAGTCTTTCACCTTCTGTACTATGTACTGAATGTTGTTAATCTGAAATATATATTGCAACCCACTATCCTCATAGACTTTAGATTTTTCTTCCAGATTGGACTCCAAATACGTTAGCAACAAAAACATGTGACGCCCAATCGGGGACATGTCTTCCAACTTTAAATTATCGCCACTATCACTTTGCAGAGCATTAAGCTCATCTATGTCGCCTTCCAAAAGCGAGTTCAGAGTATCACTATAGTCCACAAGCAGCTTCACATAGTTCATCACATACCGAGTCAGTGGGTGAATATCACCCCCTACCATTGGTTTCCTAGAAGCCTCACTCTTGACAGCATTCTCAAACTCCGCAAATGTTCCAGTTGCCGCCTCACCCAAAGCAGCCAGTACCCCTTGTGCCTCATTGATCACAAAGTCATCGGTCATCATCTCTTCCAAATCTGGGAACACATCTGCCAGAGCATCATACATATCCAGTATTCGAAACAACTTCTCAGATGATCTCTTCACAATTGAAACCGCCTCCCCGAAATTCAACAACTGCATAACACCCGCTTTTGTGGTCTCATTGAAACAAATCTCTCTCATTGAGTCTGACCCACTAAAAATTTGATCACAAAGTCTCTTCTCGCCGGTCAAAAGAACCCTCACAGTGATTTTAACAGCTTGTATCCATTTCTTCATCTTCTCATCCAAAATCTTCCACTCGATCTTTTGAACCTCTTCAATGCTCAACTTCTCAACTCCAAGAATCGCCAAACACTCATCCAAAGCATCCCTCCTGACACTGCTGTAGACCTGGCAACACTCTTTCTCATACCCAGACCGAATCATCCTCTCAGCAATTTCCTTCAACTCCATAACTGCATCAGGATGGATCAAATCAACACATACATCATCGCCCAAACTGGCTCCCCTCTCATGGTAGCGCACACTTACACTGTCACCATCAGAAAAACTATTGAAGTTTTCCAAAATCGCCCCATCATTCAAAGCAAAGGAGAGGGAGACCCTCCGGATTGACCCATAGAGACTCTCAGCATCAAGAGGCACTGTATTACGGATCAAAATGTGCTGGAACTCCTCCTCAAGGCGGGACATGGCCAATTGGATTGCGCTCTCAGCACGTTCCATGACCTCAGAATCACCCCGGATGCTCATGTCATCAAATGACTGCAGAATGTCATCCACAGCAGCCAAGTACTCGTTGGCTTCGTCAGGAGAGTCCTCCCATATAAGGGAATGCCTGGAAGCTTCGGCGCTCGAGTCCCACTGGATAATTATCTTCTCGGCCACATCGAACCTGCTCTCCTTCTTCTTCTCTGAATCCTCGCCGTTGATCAGACTGCTGATGTTGGAGAGGCGATTGTCAAAGCTAGACAGAATCAACAGCATATCCTCGCGGACCTCCTTGGGCGTATTATTGAGGCTCTTCACGATCTGCTGAGCGGTGGCCATGACCCGATCCTCGCTGCCGCCGCCGCCAATACTGGTGGTTGTGGCCATTTCCGCCTTCTAACTCGGAAATTAGGAGACTTTTTTTTAGGGGAAATCCAAACTCAAAGTCAGCGATTCACAAACAAAAAAGAAATTCAAACTGAGCAGTCCATCCCTCTCCCTCCCTCACCAAACCAGTAATCACTCTCTAGGGTTTTAGGGTGCGAATTGGGGTTTCTTCTGGAGCTAAAACCAAGGACCCAAATCAATAAATACAGCAGAAGAAACGGAAAGACACTACCTTTGCGGGCATGAGTCTGCTCAGCGAATTCGCCGGGACGGGGAATCTGGATTTTCCGAGACCGAAACTTGAGGAGCAAATCGGAGGAAGAAGAAAGTAGCGGTGGAGAGCATTCGTGGAGAAGATGGGCTGGGTCAGGGTGTGATTGACTGTATTGGCCGGCTGGTTTTGGGTTTTGTGGAAGAGAAGAGGACAGCTTTGGTCCGGTCGTAATTTTTGATTCAATTCAGGAACACGAATAGGAGTAACGTACGCGAATTGGTGAAGAGAGAGACACACACTCTCAAGGTTTTTTTTTCTTTCCTTTTTATATTTTTCCTTCTTCAATAATTTAATTGTAAAGGTGAAGATTGAGACTCCATTCTTTACTTTTTATATGGCTTTGTCGTGTGGTATTTTGAATTGCTTACCTCGAGTAAATACAAGGTTCAAGTTCAAAACTTTCTAACCAGTGACATTTGGGTTCCATAATAACGTGAATTTACAGTCATGTTAATATAATTAAGGATTTAAACAGTTAATGGGAAAGAAATTTCCAACTCTGATTCTTTGCAAAAATCTTAAATGTACCTTTTTTTGTCGTGTTGATGGTAAATCCACCGTCTCCCACACCATTTCGTGTCTGTCGTAGCCTTCCACCTATCTGATACATCTGTAATGTTCCTTCAGCTCATTGACTCCTCTTCTGTGCCCTCTCACAAAATTCGTGAAACCGAGGGTTGATTGTTAAGGACCTCTCTTCGGGGTGTATGAATTCTATTTTGCCTCTCGTACGGCGATAGAGCGGATCCGCCGATCTGGACCATGGTGCTTTCTGAATCACCCACTCATTGTAACAGACATCCTGGTCGACGGCTTATCCTTGTCGATCATGGATAGGATCCAGCTTTGGGTGCAGGTTTAGGGTTTATCGCAAAACGTATATGCGGTGATAATTGGCACTACTATGGGCGACTCTACCGGGAGATGTGTCACGGTGCAGGCTAACAAGTGGGGAGGGGGTTCGCGTTGGTTCTAGAACCATACCAACCTCCCCCTCTACCGCTCAATGGTTATGGAGTTCCCTGAGCCCCCTCAACCTATCCGGGTTACGCTCAAATATGAGCGTCTCCCGATGTTCTGTTTCAACTGTGAGCGCTTGGGACATGTTGCTCACGACTGCACACACCTCTAAAGGGTACCCCCAAGTATGATTTGTCACTGGAAGCGTCTGAAGCCCCTTTGGTCGGGAAACTCATCCCAAGAGAGTGGTCCGCCCCGCCATAGAGGGCATCCCCTAAGGTTCCCCCGAGAACCCCGCCCCCGCCTCGTTGCAGCTGTCAAGAAACGTATTGGGGTCCAACGTCCTGCCTAAGACACTAGAACTAGTCGGGACATCCAATCCAAGCTGGTTCACCCACGCATTGATAAAGACCGAGGAGGGTACCGTGACGCCCAACGTCCTGCCTAACCTTACGATAAGTAGGATTCCAACAATTGATTCTCAAAAAGGGTATCCGGGGAAGTATCCTAGAGACATTGAGCCAAAAAGATCCTTTTCTCGGAAGAGAGCTGAGGAGGATGCGTTTGAAGTGGTGCATGCGAGGGTTGGGAAGCAGCCCCGCCAGGAACCTTGACGTCAGCACCCGACCCCGGGCTGTTTTGGAGGATGGGCAGCCCACCCCATCTAAGGGTCCATCCACTGGTTTCTATGTTTCCTCCCCGGACTTGGAACATACCTCTACAAGTTAGAGATCCCTTTTGGTGGATTCACGAACATTAGGCTATAATGTTTTGTCACAAGGCGAGGTGGATTTGATTTTCCTTCCTGTTTTAGTCCATTTTAAATACCCGCCTATACCTCGGGTATTCTTAGAGGTAGGGCTTTGCACGGTCGGGTTACCTATTTGACCTGGTGATATATATATAGGGTAGCTATCCAGTAAAAACATCCTTATTGTGTAAACTACGAACCAATATAAGCCACATGATGCGGTCAAAGTGACGTCAGCAGAGCGCGCGCGATGCTGACACGTGGCAGATTCGCGCGCGCCTCTGCCCGCGCGCGTGAGCGTGTTGACCACGCGCGCGCACGGTGCTAATAGTTTGGCGCGCACAGTGCTAATAGTTTAGCACAGTGCCAAACTATTAGCACTGTGCGCCCAAACTATTAGCACTATGCGCACCCACGTGTCAGCACCTGGTGAGTTCGTAGTTTGCACAATAAGTGGTGGTTTGTATTTGATACCAACCCTATATATATATAGACGCTATCAGGTGCGAGCCACCTGTAATATGCGAACCTGCGAACTGCATCAGGACCGTCTATCTATCAGCAGCGCGCGCGATCTACGGCTCAGAGCTAAGCACGCGAAAGCGCGCGAATTGGAACCAATTCTGGGCCACGCGCCTCTTCTCAGGGGCAAAAATGGAATTTACCATTTTTAATTACGCGCGCGGCCCAAATTCTCTCGCAAAACAGAATAATAATATCCGCAATCTAAGCATGTTCTTCTGAGATTTTAATTCAGACCAAATTGTCGTAAAAAAAACTGATAAACACAATGCTTGTCGTTTTAAACTGGAAAAATATTAAAAAATTCTGATCCTCAAACAAATTCTTCTATATATGCAAAAAATAATAGCAGTATAATAAAAAAAAATTGTCTGCTTTCCTTGCCTATCATTTGACCTCTTTAGTGTAACTGCAAACAATTTGTTCTTTATCCGCAAACAGATATATCAATATCAGCAAACAGATTTCATTTTGGTTTAGTTGGTCTAGATTCCATTATATTCTCAAACAACAAAAAATAAAACCTTAAAAAACACCCTATGTATGCTCCTCTTTTGTTCAACCTATGTTACGAAGAAAAATGTTTTTCTTGGTATTCTGTCAACTTTCGCAAACTGGGATTCCTCTATTCGCAAACGACATTAACTGTATTCTCATAAAACAATTTTGCAAACTAAATATCAAAAACGGATTTGTCCTCTTTAGCTTATCCGCAAACGATTTTTTAGTCATCCGTAGAAGATTATATCGTTATACGCAAACGAGAATAACTGTATCCTCATATGAGATACAGATGAAACAATTAAAGATTAAACATGTTTAGGGACCCACAAATCCAACTAAACCCTACATTTTGGTTTAGTTGGTCTAGATTCCATTATATTCTCAAACAATAAAAAATAAAACCTCAAAAAACACCCTATGTACGCTCCTCTTTTGTTCAACCTATGTTACGAAGGAAAATGTTTTTCTTGGTATTCTGTCAGCTTTCGCAAACTGGGATTCCTCTATTCGCAAACGACATTAACTGCATCCTCATAAAACAATTCTGCAAACTAAATATCAAAAACGGATTTGTCCTCTTTAGCTTATCCGCTAACGATTTGTTAGTCATCCGCAGAAGATTATATCGTTATCCGCAAACGAGAAAAACTGTATCCTCATATGAGATACAGATGAAACAATTAAAGATTAAACATGTTTAGGGACCCACCAATCCAACTAAACCCTACATTTTGCCTATATATACAGAAAAACTGCGCAAACAAAACATAAACTCAACATCAACTCTTAGCAAACCTCAACTCTCTCTCAATTACAAACCATGGATGCTTGCAACATCGAGAAGGGTAAGAGCACGAACATCGATCTTCTAACAAAGGAAGAGCTGCTGAAGAGGGGAGATGCCATATTCGCAAAATACAATGTTCTTCTCAATGTTGAGAAGGTCCCAATGAAGCACAAGAACTTAAAGGTGATGATGCTGGAGGCAAAACTTGATATCGATCTTCTTGTGGTTGAGACCGCCAAAATCGCCGATAACGACATGTCATGTGACTGCATAACTATAGCCAAAGACCTCTTGTCCAGAGTGACATAAGTTAACAGGGCACTGGATCGTGCTATAGGTATGTTATAGTTGGGTACCAAAGCGTCAATAAACGACCTAGAAGAAGATGGCTTTCTTCTACTCTTTTTTGTATGGTGCTCTTTTGCTCAACCTATGTTATGAATGAAAACATTTTCGAAAAATATCATTTGCTCTATTTAGTTTTTTTGCAAACGATTTGTTCTTCATCCGCAAACTATTATATCCATATCCGCAAACGGTTTTCATTTTGGTTTACTTTTTTGCAAACTGGAATGATTATAAACGCAAACTGTGGTTCTTGTATTTGCAAACGAAAACAACTGTATCCACAAACCAAAAATAAGCTTAAACAGGATTGATTTCGTATGTTGAAATATTTACTTTCCACAAAAAAGAAAATTAAAAAACTACACTAATTAAGCATCATCATCAGCATCCCAGAAATCTTCTTCATCTTCAACAACTCCTTCCTCAGGATCCTCCCCATATGGGTCTATGTTGTCTTCTTCATCCTCTTCTCCCTCTTGCTCTTCTTCATCATCCTCTGCATGGACATCTTCTTCATCATCATCCAGCCAATCTTCATCAACATAACAACTGTCTTCTTCATCATCCTCTGCGGGAGCAGGTGCGGTTGTAGGTTCTTCTATTTCTGGTTCAAACTCAGCATCTCCTTCCTCCTCATTCTCCTCTTCATCCTCTTCATCTTCTTCCTCATTCTCTTCTTCTTCTTCATCTTCTTTCTCATTGTCCTCTTCATCTTCATATTCATCCGGCGGTGATTCATAATCAGGATCCCCCGGTTGAGGAATGTCATACTCATTGATGAGAGGGTCATCATCATCATCAGAGGAGGAGGAGGAGGAGGAGGAAGAAGAAGGATTCAGCCTGCGCCTCTTTGAACAGACGTCGTCGTCATCATCATCATCATCACTACTAAAGATTTGTGATGGTGGAGACTTGCATTCGAAAGATTGCCATTTGTCTCCATCACTGTTAGAATACAAAATAGATGGAGACTTTGGAGATGATGACATGGCTTCCTACTACGATAGGGATGATGAGAAAATAGTTGATTTGTGTTTAAATATAAAGATATCAAAAGGGTACCAGAAAATTTGGGGAAATGGAACGACGCCATTAATTTGGGAAGCTTTTCGTTTGGCGCGAAGAGATTTTTGTAATGATGACAGAAGATATTGAAATGAAAGGGCGAAATGAAAGGGCGGTTGTAGTCAGATCAAAAATGAAACGACGGTTGCGTGTATTCACATCAAAAATTAAAATCATGATTACCTTACTTTTTACTGCATGCTTGACACGTGTTCTACCCTGTTGAATTTCGGAGATTAATATTCTGCAGATACAAAATTCTAGTTTGCGGAAATAATCATTCTGTTTTACGTAAAATGGTTTACCTTTTTGCAGAAATAAGAATGATGTTTTGCGAATAATGGACATTCTATTTCAAAAATGTGCTTTTATCACATTACGTGCGTGCTTGGCACGTGTCCCACCAAATACTCTATATCAATACCCCTATACATATACACTCTCTATCACAGATAAAAAATTATTCACACTCACATCTCTTCTGAATTATTAGATCATATAGACGAAAATGGAATCATCAAAAAAACTCAAAATGGAAGTTCTAGACAAAGAACATCATGGGTCCGTACGTGAGCTTCGACAACTGAAGATGTCCATCATCAAGTCCCATTTGATGATAGCACATGACAGGGTGGTCATGTGCTATCATGGAATTAATTACACACGAAACAGAATATAAGTATCAGCAAACCATGATATTTGTATCCGCAAACCAGAATCTCTGTATTCGAAACTTTAAGTCATTAATAATAGGCACGAAACTTAATCACAGTATTCGAAAACAACAAGTTAAGAGGAACAAATTTACAATATAAGCAAACCAGTATATATGAATCCGCAAACTACAAGTCCATATCCGCAAACAACAAGTTAAGAGAAACAAAATAACAATATTAGCAAAACAGGATCTCTGTATCCGCAAACTACAAGGCCATATATGAATACCCAAAAAAATAAGTTCTATATTCACAAACAGATAGTCATATTTCCTAAAAATGAAAGAACTTGTCGCATAAGTTACATTCATCAATCTTCATTCTCCGAGTATTGTTCTTCATCATCATCATCATCTTCTTCTTCGTCTTCATCAGCATCATCATGTTCTTCTTCATCCTCTTCAACATCACCATTATAACCATAATCTTCTTCTTCCTTTTCCTCATCATCATCATCATCATCATCATCATCATCTTCAACATCATCATCCTCTTCAACATCACCATTATACCCATCATCGTCTTCCTCCACATTTTCTTTATCCTCCTCTTTCTCATCATCGTCATCGTCACTAATGATAATAGGGCAATCTTCTTCATCACCATGTGAAATAACCCTTCGTCTCTTTGAAGTTACCTCTTCCTCGCCGCTACTACAGTACTTTCTATGTGGTGACATGACTTAATTAAAAAAAAGGTCTATGATGACATGATTTGTAGGGTTAAAAAATTGATTTAAACTAAACCAAGCGGCGGTGAAAAGATTTAACAACGCATTAAATGCGATAAGATCTTGGTGCATTCAAGGAGGATTTTAGTAATGATGGAATGTAACCGTGGAAACTTAACCGTCAGATTTTGAAATCATACCATCTGAATTTGGGGAACGATTGACACGTATCCTCTACAAGATCTTATCGTATCACATTCCGATAGACGTAAATCAGCAATTAGTTTGAGAATTATGAGTTATGGATTGCGAAAATAAGATATATGTTTTGCGGAATCATTATTAGTTAATTAATCTATATATAATTAGAACTCTACTTTAAACAAAATAACGATAATGTCACCGCAAGATTTCAACTATAAATACCCCCACCCCTATACTACTTAACCCTAAAACTCTCCTTCAATTTTGCAAAAGAGATGGCCCCCAATAGGAAACGCACCAGAGTTGAAGGTAACATTTGCACCGAAAAAGCTATGGAACGTACCATAGAGGAACGTTCTAAGAAGATGCGTGAGATGGAGCAAGCCGCTATGGAAACAACAATGGAGATTCGCAAAGTAAAGTTGGCACTAATCCAATGCCACTTTTTTCTGATGGAGGAGAAGGTGGTAAACCTTATCCATGATCTGGAAGTGCTTGACATGAGGAACGGGAATGCAAAGCTTAACGAAGATAGAGACAAGATGATGAGGACACTGAAACAGATTCAGGATTTCTTCAAAAGCATGGCGATAGCAGAAGACGAAGGCACATCCGACCCATGAAGGATGTAGTTATATTTTCACTATTATCATGTCAATCGTCTTTTGATATTTTTGTTTTGTGTTTTGAACACTTGTTTTCTCAATGAAATGATGATTAGTATCTACCTATTCTACTGTTAAAGTAATCTATATAAATTCGCAAAAGACATATTATGTATTCTCGAAGACGTATTTTTAATTTCGTAAAAGAGAACATGATTGTTCGCAAAACGAAAATTACTGAAATGCTAACATGTTTGCACACAACTAGGGCATATCCGCAAACTACAGTCCATAATTAAATTCGCGAAACATAATAACAGTATCCGTAAACAACAAGTACAGACGAATAAATTAACAATATTAGCAAACCAGGATCTCTGTATCCGCAAACTACAAGTCCGTATCCGCAAACACCAAGTGCGATAAGACTTACCAACGCATTAAATGCGATAAGATCTTCGTGCATTCGAGTGGGATTTTAGTAATGATGAAATATAACCGTGAAAACTTAACCGTCAGATTTTGAAATCATATCGATTACATGATACGTCTGATTTTCGTAACGATTGACACGTGTCCTCTACAATATCTTATAGTATCACATACCGATATACGTAAATTAGCATTTAGTTTGAGAATTATGAGATACGGATTGCGAAAATAAGGTATATGTTTTGCGGAATTATTATTAGTTAACTAATCTGTCTATAATTAGAACTCTACTTTAAACATAATAACGATAATGCCACCGCAAGAATTCAACTATAAATACCCCCACCCCTATATCACTGAACCCTACAACTCTCTTTCAATTTAAAATTCTCTTCTCAAATAACTTCAAACCACCAGTCTGCAAAATCGATGGCCCCAAACAGGAAACGCACCAGAGGGGAAGGAAACGTTTGCACCGCAGAAGCTATGGAATGTACCAGAGAGGAAGCCGCTTTGCAGTCTGCAATGCAGTTTCGCAAAATAAGGTTGGCACTATGCCAGATCCACTTTTTGCTGATGCAGGAGAAGGTGGAAAGCCTTGCCAATGAACTGTAAGTGCTTGACATGAGCAACTCGACTGAAAAGCACAAGGAAGATAGGGACAAGATGATGGCGACACTGGAAAAGATTCAGGACTTCTTCAAAACAATTGAGGTAGAACTGGACTAGGGCACATCCGACACAAGAAGGACGTAGTTATATTTTCCCTATTATCATGTCAATCGTCTTTTGATGTTTTGTGTTGTCTTTTGAAAACTTGGTTTCTCAGTGAATGTATGACTAGTATCTGCTTGTCACTGTGAAATTCACATATATTTAATTCGCAAACGACATGTTCTGTATTCTCAAACACGTATGGTTATATTCGTTAACCAAGACATGATTATTCTCAAAACAAAAATTACTAAAGTTACTAACATATTAAGGCATATCTTATCATTGGTAAAATCAAACAGAACTACAGTGTATTCTTCGTACAAAACAATCCAAAACCTCAACCCCAAACATTGCATATCTCAAATAGGTAAACGTTATTCCGCAAACCACGTTACATATATCCGCAGAACATATAATACTGAAACTCAACCAACATATTGCATACTCTGAAACAAGGAAACCCAGTTTCTCAAACCAAGGATTGACTATTCGCAAAACAAAAAAAAATAGTTCCGCAAACTAGACACTATATATTCGCAAAACAGTAAACACATAACCTCAACCAACAAGGAAACCAATTTCTAAAACCAAGAATTGTCTATTCGCAAAATAGAAAAATAGTACACGCAAACTAGACACTATATATTCGCAAAACAGAAAACACATTACCTCAACCAACAAAGGAACCCAAGTTTCGCAACCCAAGGATTGCCTCTTCGCAAAACAGAAAAATAGTACCCGCAAACTAGACACTATACATTTGCAAAACAAAAATCACATAACCTCAACCAACAACTTGTTTATCCTAAAATACAACATATTCAGAAACAAAAGATCTTATAAATTCTCAAAACAGTACACAGATTATTCTCAAACAATATATCATAAATTCTCAAACAAAAAAATTGTCGTTTCTGAAAACAAACACCAGTAATCAAAAAGAGTAATTCACTAAGCTTTAAGACGTTCGCATGGTAATAAGGCTTTATACTTGACACTAAATTTGAATGTGATCTTCTTCTTTTTGAAATAATCTTTGATATTCTCCTCAATTCCTAGCCACAGGCTGTTCTTCTCGAATGTGACCAACTTAAAGAGGAATCTTTTCCTCAATAATTCGATTTGTGCAACCTACAAAATCAAAATTTAAAGATCAAATCTATACTCATTGTTATATACTGACAAAGAAATAATTGTTGGTTTAACTTACATCATTAACGGCCAATTCTCCTGCCCAATTCCCATTGCCAAGATACGATTCCATGTGCCACATAGCATACACCCCACAATCTTTATGATTGTCGTTAGATTCCCATGGTACATGGAACCGTTCAATCTTACCTTTGAAAATTTTCTGAGCTAGAGCTTTATCAGTTTTAAATATGACCTTGCAAATTTTAGACCTCTACACATGTCACGCCCCAATTTCAGTAAACCGAACTAGGGACGCGAACGTTTTAAAAACATAGAAACACTTGAAACCTGTTTTCAGTAACTCACTTTAAAATACCAGTTTAGTTCAACAAAATATAATTTACAGCTTAAAATACGTCCCAACACGTGGACAAAAGTACAAGGTATCCGTCACTAGACTCAAAAGACAAAACCCGGACTCCGCTCCTAGCTCCACAAGCTTCGAGAGCTCACCTAGTCCGTCCCACGAACAGTACCTGTAGGAAAAGCAGCTAGGGGTGAGCGTTCGCTCACCACCACGGATAACAGACTGACTACGGCATAATTAGCAGACAATGCCAGTGACACCAATAATAAAGTCAACACCGGGGACACTGTCCCCAACCCAAGGACTCTGACTGAACAATACACCCACTGTTACCTTCCTTGACCAACTCAACACTTTGACCCGTAAAGTAGACCCGACACAACGATCACGACCTATCCCAAGGAAACGAAAGAAACTACGCAACACCAAACAAGATCACAAAGGATCGCACACCAACTGCTCAGTAACCAATCTCAATCAGGTCAGGGTTCGACCTATCGCAATTCCTCGACACGAAGTCGGATCAGGCTGTCGACCTTTCAAACTCGCAATTCATCGACACTAAGTCGGATCAGGCTGTCGACCTTTAAAACTCGCAATTCATCGACACTAAGTCGGATCAGGCTGTCGACCTTTAAAACTCGCAATTCCTCGACACTAAGTCGGATCAGGCTGTCGACCTTTAGAACTCGCAATTCATCGACACTAAGTCGGATCAGGCTGTCGACCTTTAAAACTCGCAATTCCTCGACACTAAGTCGGATCAGGCTGTCGACCTTTAGAACTCGCAATTCATCGACACTAAGTCGGATCAGGCTGTCGACCTTTAGAACTCACCACCCCAGGTAACCACAATCACAATCACATGCAAGTTCAATCACACAGGCACTCAAGGCCACTCAAGACTCCTCAACAGTCAAGACTCGGGTTCAACAACCCCACGGGCACTCACTGCCACTCAAGACACACCAACGGTCAAGGCTCGGGTTCAACAACCCCACGGCACTCACTGCCACTCAAGACACACCAAAATAAATACACGGGCTCTCATGGCCACCCAAACTCAACAATAAATAACACGGGCTCTCAAGGCCACCTAAACTCAACCATAAATAACACGAGCTCTCAAGGCCACCCAAGCTCAACAATAAATAACACAGGCTCTCAAGGCCACCCAAACTCAACCATAAATAACACGGGCTCTCAAGGCCACCCAAGCTCAACAATAAAGAACACACAACAACCTCCGGCATACTCGATGCCTCCAACAGTCCTAAAATCACTAGTTTCACAAACAACCTCCGGGCATGGTCATATGCCTCCAGTAAATCAATTATGCTAAGTTCTCTGCTCCTACGACACTACTAAGTGTCACATGCTTTTCTCATAAACGCTACAATCCCGTATCATGCTTTTCTAATATTTAAATTAAACCTACTCAACCCACGACACCCCGGTGTCACATGCAATTCTACTATTAACTGTCCCTAATCAGGGCCGAGATCCGGCTACTTTTCCCTACCTCGTGCGTGTTCTCCAAAAGCCGACCAACTAGCTTCGGCGTGATCTCAGTCACTCGCCTAGCTTTCCTTTCCCTCGGTCTGCAGCACGATCTAAAAGAACACAAATTTAAGGCACTTTTAAACTCGTAGGAAAAAACTGGAATTTAGTAAACTCGACGCCCAAAAGTAACCCCGACAATGTCGATCACTCCCAAACTCCCCAATTACTCGACATTGTCGATATTGGACCCGGAAAAGCCCGATTCGCCCGACATGGCGAATCTGCCCGAGTTTTGGAAACGCCCTTTTGGGGCTCCGAAAATTCCCGTTTTCGTTTCTACGGTCTTAGAATAATTCAACGGTTCCAATACAAACAACGAAATCAATTTCCGAATTCTCACGAATTACAAACTCTAATTCCCTATTTCTCAGTACAAGGCGATAATGTATAAAAGAAAAAAGTCCAATTTTTGTTACCGAATACTAGTTTCGGAATCAACTAATCAACAACCACAAAATCCTTTTGTTTTTGCCAACACACTACAAGAATCAAGAAGAAGAAAGTAAAACATCAACTATCTTTTATCCTTTCTTCACCGTAGTTATATTTGACAAGTAGAGATATGGAAACCCATAAAGCTCTTCTTAACCACTCATCTTGAGCTAAAAGTTCTTGGTGCCATACCCATCAAGAAAGGTTCAATCAGAACCATCCTTGATACGTTGTAACCACACGGAAATTCATCCATAAATGACCCCCTTTGAAAACAACCAATAAATGGTTCTTGATTTCAGCAAAATAAGACCACACTCACCTTTTTGATCTTTCTCCTTGCTTTATCCCTATTGAATGCCACCCAAAACTGTGCTTGATTTGTCTCTTCCAAAATTGAAGCTGCGGCCACCATGCAAAGAACAAAAACTTGATCTATTCTTCTCTTTTGATTTGTCTTGGCCGAAACCCTCCCTTTATCTCTCCTCTTCATTTTCCCCCCAAAACCTAACACCACTCCTCTTCATTTTCCCCCCAAAACCTAACACCACCACATATTGGAGAAGTGCCAAGGTGGGTCCCATACCTTTTTGGAAAAATATCTATTAGATATTTTCCAATCAGATTCGCGAAAATCGGACGTTTCGGGCCCCGAACGGGCACTTTTTCCCAAAAATTACGAAACTTGGCGGGCCACAAGGAAACGACTCAACTAAGACCGCTGCGACGACGGCTAAGCTTTTTGGATCCAAAACGGTCCTCGAATGGACCAAAACGTCGATCGATTGACTATTCCAGCGAAAAGTCAAGTTTTCCCAAATTGATCAGAAAGTTGCCCTGAGTTCCCCGGAACTCACTTCGGTCATTAACGAGGTCAACTTAAGTTCGGTATGACCCTCGGGGTCAAATTTAGGTTCATTTAAACGTCTGTCCAAATTTTTTAAATTTTCCTGTTTTTCGCCGATTTGACTAGCGTTGACCGGGAGCGGTTCTTACAACACAACACAAAAACACCAAAGAAAAATAAATAAAAACAGAAATGAATAGCTAGACAGTAATCGAACACATAGTCAATGAGAGAAGAATATGTACCAATGTATAGTGAATTTTTTCATAACGAATATCGTGATCAACCGTTCCTTTCACATTGTCAATAATATCTGAATTTCCGTTCTTCATGTCGATGCATAAGAGTGTGTAGTGATTGCTCTAAAAAAAAACTATGAAAACCTGTAAAAAAAAATACATAAAATACATCAGCATATTAATATAATGTATAAATTGGTTTATATAATACAAGCATTCACTACAATATCAGCAAAACAGATATTCATTATCCGCAAACTAGATATTCATTATCAGCAACCCAAGGAAACTGTTTCTCAAACCAGGGTGCGCATATCCGCAAAACATGTATTCATTATCCACAAACTTCATATAGCATATTCGCAAACAAGACAATCCATAACCTCAACCCAGATATTGCATATTCCCAAACAGGTAAACGTTATTTCTCAAACAAGGAGGCGTATAGCCGCAAAACATAGAAACCTTAACCGCAACCAACATATTGCATATTCTAAAACCAACCATGTATTATACTTACCAAGTCCAACTTCTTCCATGAAAAAGAAGGGAACTCCTTAGTTTCAATCTTCAAAATATCATCAAAATGTACATCTTTTTTATGTTCCGAAAGCGTAGCCTACAAAATAAACATATTAATAACAAAAACATATTAAAATAATTCAAACTATAAACGTAATCAACAAAAAAAATGCGCAAACTATGCTTACACTAAGAGAAGCTGAAAAGAAGAACCGGTTAGGTGATGAATCACTCTTGATAGTTTCCAGATGATTCAGATATTGACACCACCCATTAATGGTTTCCACTTCAATCCATGCATCGGTATTGAAAGAATTAAAGCCCCCCTTAGTAATATAATTATCAGAGCACTCAAACATAAAATCACTGCGTTCACAGAGAGAAAAGCCTATTCACTGTCTTTGCAAAACAACTATAACACACAAGATGAGGGGGGAAACATATTTTACTTTCCAATCCTCCTTTTTGTTTATATTCAGCACCCAATCAGCAACACAATCCTCAACCTCCAGAAGATCGAACCAATAATCTGTTTGACGATCAACATACGGAGAACACATAAATTTAGACGGTGCAATCAAACGAGGTGGAGGTTGTTTGACTGGGGTTTCCAATAATAAAGATGCCTTGCTACACCCAATTGACGTAAAACTATTGCCACCTGCAGCAGATTTCTTAACAACAGGGGGATTTTTCTTAACACCACCTTGAGCTTTTTTTGCTGCAACAGTACGGGGTAATTTCTTCTCTGGGACAGCAGCGGGGCCTTTCTTACCGGGTGCACGAGTGGGACCTCTCTTCTTCGGTGGATCAATAATTGAGCCAGACTCCACATGACCAACACCATCAGTCGAATTCTTAGGAGGATGCATGTGCCCTTTTTTATCAGGAAGAGGTATGCCAGCAGGGCGTTGGACTATGGATTCACGAAATCTTGTCATTGCAAGTTGAGGATTCTGGTCAACTGTCTCAGAGACCTCTTTCCCACCAATAGCACGATTGATATTTTGGTCAACCCATGCAGTAACAAGTGGCGGGGGTTGAGTCTTGCAAGCTTGATTAACAGGTGGATCATTGTTGACATTTTTTTCGACAACAATTATATTGAGTGGCTCGGGTTGCTCTTGAAGTGTCTGACAAAAGTCATTGACAGACGGAGACCCGTTGACATTTCCTTGACTGCCTTCTATAGTAAGTGGGTCTGATTCCACTACAAGAGCTCAACAATCATCTTTGTTAACAACATCAGAAGCTTCACATTTCGCGATTGGATTATCAACAACCATGTCACAAGCTTCCTTCCCAATACCATAAGCAACAGAAATAGCGTCAAACTCATCGCCAACATTGTTATTCTTTTCTGGCTCAGTTTGTTCTGCAACAATATTATCCACAGGGGCTGCATCATTACTTGCGAACAATTTCCGAACCACATTATCGCATTCAGGGCTTGACAATGTAGTGGATCCAGCAGGGCATGGTGAAAGAACATTGGTAGAGGATTTTTGGGATGGTGAAAGAAGTCTAAACGATGGTGGAGTAACGGCACGAGCAGGTGGCTTCTCTCCTTCTTTGTACCCTTCCCCAACGCGTTTTGCTGGTTCAATCAATTTCTCAATGGTCTCAATAACCCCGGGTAGATTAAACCACGAGTCTTGTGACAGCAACACACTTTGTGTGTCAGGCGTGTCATCTTCGGGATTTTTTTTCCCGGTCAAACCATCAAACAGGGTTGACATTATCTTGAAACACTCGGTATTGGGATCGGCGATATGCCCTTCAACCAACAACTGATGCCATTCCAAAAAAACCTTCTGCAACCTTATTCCCCGCTAATCGAAACATTTCTGCAATCCTCTGAATACGATAAAAAGAAGCATGTTAATGTGATTAAATGCAAACAAATAAAACACAGGATAATGTGCATATTTGCACACAATAAACCTACGCACATATCACATGCAGGATATACTCAAAACTGTTTCGCAAACTAGAGTGCGCATACTCGCAAAACAAAGAATCACTATCCGCAAACTAGATAAAGCATACACGCAAAACATAAATTCACTATCCGCAAACAAGGTAAAGCATATTCGCAAAACATATATTCACTATCCGCATACTAGGTAAAGCATATTAGCAAAAAGGTCAATCAATAACAGGGTATGCATCAACTAAAACACACATCTACAAACCAAAATGTGCATATTTTCATACAATAATCCTACGCACATATCATATGCAGGATATACTCAAAACTATTTCTATCAGAGTGCGCACTCTCGCAAAACATAGAATCACTATCTGCAAACTAGTTAAACCATACTCGAGAAACATAAATTCACTATCCGCAAACTAGGTAAAGCATATTCGCAAAACATATATTCACTATCCGCAAACAAAGGTAAGCATATTAGCAAAACAAGTCAATCAATAAACCTCATTGTATATTTGAAAAAACATAATTCCCCCCCCCCCCCCAAAAAAAAAAAAAATTTAATTAAATAATAGAATACCTCTGCAGAACCCCTTTCACTATGAAAAGGGGGGGTATTCGGGGCCGGTGGATCTCCACCATTTCTATCACCCCTTTCATTATCCCTATTTATGTTAGGGGGTGGATGCTGAGCAACATTCTCTTCCTCCCTAACACGTGGAAGACCCTCCCTCCGTATGTGACCCATTCCAAATGCATCACACTGTAATTCATCACCGACTCTTCTGTTCACCAATGCAATATTTCATCCAATCAAAGACGGCCACGCCCTAGGAACATCACAAGTGCTGACTTCAACACGATCAAGATAAAACAACTGCATTATTCAAAGAAAAAGACATGGCACATGAATATAACATAAGAGTTTATTAAATATAAAATACAACACATTAAAATGAAAAATAAACTTACCAACAAGAAAGTTATTGATCCAGAAAAATTCTTTGAACCTTCAGGTTGTTTTAACCAGGTTTTTTTTGTATCCACAAGTTTCTTGACTAAAAACTTGCACCAATTAAAATCTTGTATGTGAGATACATCAACAATAGAACGGAAGCATGACTGATTCACATAACCCTCATTCCCCGAATCGATCATGCAAGTCACAAACAACATCATGAAGTTTCTTTTGAAATCATCTCCCCCTTGAATTTGCGTCTTCATCTGATCAACCAACTGCTTACTGGTGATAAGACGCTTGATCTCGCCTTTGTCTTTTGTATCGAACTGCCGCTGCCACAATTTAAGTTCATCAGTGCACATGGTGGCCCACTTATCGACTATGACGTCGCGCACACCATTTGGAATGCCAAAAGTTTCATGCACTTCCTTCTCTGTGATACGCAATTTGGCATCTGTAAATTCCAATGATGAGCTAAGGTGGTTATACTTAGACACAAGGTAGTATCCAATCTTGTTTGGAATGATCTTCACAGCCAAATGAAGAATGTGCCCAAACCCAATTTCCCGCACTGCTTCTTGTTGGTGTTTATTCAAACTCCACCAACTCAACCAATCTCTTTGGAGCTGACCTGGTCTTCAAAACATCATCCACGCCAACCTTATCAGATAACGGAACAACTCTATCAGACTCACAACCCTTGGTGCGCTTAACATTCTTCTTCTCAATAGCTAATTCTCCACCTCTCTTCTTTCCGGCTTTAGCAGGTCGGACAGCTACATCGAGACATTCACGAACCTCAGCTACCTTCTTCTTCTTAATTGAAAGTCTTCGTTTATCTTTATTGTTAATAGACTTCTGCTCCTTCAACATATTAGCAAGAGTCGTATTTCCTTCACCAACATCAGCCTTTGTGGATGGCCTATCCATTAAAAGAAGAGGTAGCACTGTATCCGGAGTTTTATCTATAATTCGCAAACAAGGGTTAGCATTTCAGCAAAACAGACAATATACAAAAATATTGAATATTCGCAAGAAAGAAAAACAGTGCCCGCAAACAAGATACTATGTATTCGCAAAACATAAATTCACTATCCGCAACTAGATAAATCTAATTCGCATAACATATATTCACTATCCGCAAACAAGGTACAACATATTATCAAAACAAGTCAATCAATAACAGGGTATGCATCAACTACCAAACACATCTGCAAACCAAAATGTGCATATTTGCATACAATAAACCTACGCACATATCAAATGCAGGATTATTCAAAACTATTTCTCAAACCACAGTGCGCACACTCGCAAAACATAAATTCTTTATCCGCAAATTAGGTAAAGAATACTCGCAAAACATAAATTCATTATTCGCAAAACAGAAAAACAATGTCCGCAAAACAACACAGAAACCCCAAAACCTCAACCATCAACTTGGTTTTCCTCAAAAGTAGATCAAAATCATCTCATAGTTGAATAATTTCATGGTAATTTCATATATGAGTTGAAATGGTGTACACTAAAAGCAAAACACAAGCACTCTGAAAACATAGCAACTATAAAAAATCCGCAAACTACAAACACTATATTCTCAAATTACCTAATTCGGTGTCCCTGTTGCAGAATGTTGTAGATTTAGCAACCTTCTTCTTCATTCTCTACAAACGGATTACTATAATAAAAAAGCTAAATAACCAAACGAACAAGATTGAATCAAAACCCTAAAACACCAAAAATTGTAACTCACCAACAATGAACTATTGAAATTCACTTCGAAATCGCGCAGAAGACGAAAATCAAGGCAATGGAAGCTCAAAAGATCAGATTCCGAAATGTTCGTTTCGCTAAAAACTCGATTCTGCAAGTGTTTTGGTGAGCACGAAACGTTTCTGCGCGAACGGGTATATAAAAGTACGTTTATACCCCCGAACCATAGCAGATCAGTTAAAATGAATCCCACACACGACTTATTTACGACGCGTGCCACTGATGACGCGTTCAAATCTGCGCCATCGCGAAATTCACATCGGACGGCCATCACGCAGTGCGTAGGTTCGCACCTGATTGCTCTCCTATATATATATATATATATATATATATATGACCGTGTATTAAGGATTAGATCCACTTAATTTGAAATCCGACTACAGGTCTATATTTAGGATGTGAATCCGTTTGATCGGATTTTGGACGGATGGGGTTCAAATCTAGTATTCGCACCTTATAACCCCATAATCCTGAAACCCTAACATCAAAACTCACAATTCTCAATTAATATCTCTTAAACGCGACATATAGAATGGAAAAGAGTGGTGACCGACAATGAAACTCATCGGATCTGGCCGGCAAAGGATCTTGCCAGATCTTGCCGAGGAAATAAACAGGATAGCTTGAAATACGGTTGTCGTCTCTAAAGTCTAAGCATGATAGGAAATAAAAATGATGGGTACGAGAAAGAAGCTAGTGAAACAAACATATCTACGATTTCTTGTGGTAGAACGAACAAGTCATAAATTTGGTGTTTCGTGAAGAGGGGATGTGAGGTGAGATGAAAAAGAGGTAGGTTCATTTGAATTTTGAGTTTTGAGAATGAGAAACGATTGTGTGATGTAGGTTACGATAAAGCTATTGGACTAATGTTTTGTAAGGGATTTTGTCTGAGAACGATATGGGTTGCTGGTATTGGACCGCTTTTGAACCCATATATTAATATATTTGGACGGATCAGATGATTCGCGGGTACCGTCTATCACCTAATATCCGTTCAGAAATACTCAGATTTGTTTTTTCTTTATCCGGATCTGATCCGAAACCCAACGGATGAGTCATTAGAGGGTCGCGGGTAGATTGGATTTTCAGGTGAGCCACGAATATTCAGCACACCCCTACCAGTCTATCTCGAGATGGGCTACCCTCCCACTATTCTTCTCCCTGTTATATTTCGACTAAAGTAATAATAATTGACATTTTCGCTTAAAAAGGATTGAAACATATGTTTTTTCGTATTTTATAAAATTAAAACTCCTTATTCTAACTTGAATATAATTCTTTTGAGTAAATGCAATTTTCATCCCTTTAATAGAGTCAGTACATGTTTGGATACCCGAACGGGGCAAACAAAAAAAAACATGTAACTACTGAAACGTCTAGGACGTTTTGTTGAGATGTCGTGGAGGCGACCTAGGACTGACAACCAAATAAACTGAATTAGAAAAATAACAAAAGACCCACTCAATCCTAACAACGAGAAACCAAAAGACAAGAAAAATAAACTCCGCTGACAAATACTGCACAAGGTGGGGCCTGAATACCATTGGGTCTCGCGAGGACGACACTCTGCTACATTGTGAAAATAGAACTTGTGCTTATCAGTGGGGAAGGTTTGACATGTCATCCTCAGGAGCTCTTTCCTGTCCCTGAGGCCTACCAAGTGACTCATGGGAGTCGGTTGGACTTTGTCCCAGCCCTCACCCGACTTGTGGCCCGCTGGCCACCCCAATCTTCCAACGCCGACGTCTCTCATATACCAGCCCAGCCATACCTCTCAGCGAAGGGCGGTGGAACTTCAAAAAGGCGAGCTCCAGAAGACACTCGCCCTCTTCCACCGAACCCTCCGTTATAGAATCCGGGGTCCCCAACAACCCAGTTAGTCGAGGGCCAAACACCTGTTGTAGCCCCCAGGATATGTGTGTGTACAAGACACCCGAGTAAATTGTACACAAATGGCCGGGGCCTAGGTGAGGTAGTGGATCCATGGGTACCCCGCCACCTAAACCGCGACTCAACCCTACCATAGGTAAAGGATCTATGGACAATGGGCCCATTCTTCCCCCGCCGCCATCCGCATCACCGCCATGATCTCGAGCCGGCCCCTGACGCCCTAGCCAAGGCCTAGGTCCCGTCCCTATTGGTCTCCGCATGAAACCCAGGCGAGTCAACTGATAGTCCCCGGGCCACCACCACCTAGTCCCCGGAACCAACAAATGCTCCTATGTCGGGTCATAGTATGCCAAGGGTTCCACCAGTAGAGGTCGAGGACGCCGCCCGCCTAACGATCCAAAGCGTCCTCCCCTTACGCCCAAGAGGAGGAGAATCAACCCACCCCAAAGGTCTCGGGCCCTTGTCCGTGAAGGGGGATCGACTGGCCCGAGGAAAAGTCCTGCCAATCGGCCTGCTCCGCGCACCGTACTGATTGCTCAAAACCCTAGGATGAACCAGAGCCCTAAGAAATCCATTCTGACGCCCGCTCCTCCCATGCAACATCATCCGGCCCAGAGCAAGGTCATGGGTCGATCCAGCCGCAAAGCATGGCCGCTGAGAATGAGAAGAGACGCCGAGGCAGTCTCCAGTAGTCCACTGTCGTCCCCTCACAAAACCCCGCCGTGGGGGAGAAGGAGACCTAATCGACCGACCCTGGGAATAAATCAGACCCAGAGACACACGACATCGGTACACCACAGGGATATAGGTTGGCGTGTGTGAAGAGGGTGATCGCGCAGGCGATGACGATGGAGGGGAGGAGGAGGACGAGGAAATAAAACTCGGGCTACGGTGCAGCACCTATGGAGAGGGCGCAGAGGGCGACTGTAAAGATCGGGAAAATTAAATATTTAAAAGTAAAAAAAAGAAAAGAGAAAAGAAAAAAAATGAAGAGGAGGGGATCAGATTGGGCCAAGGCTGGTCAGGCCCAGCTCACTGAGCCGAGCCCACGAGCCGCCCCAGCCCAGACCCACGCTGAACCCTAACCCTATCTCAGCCTCTTCATCTTCTCATTCACCCTCACGCCGCACGAGACATCTTATCTATCGATCCCCCTTCTCTCTCAAACTCGTCTCGCTGCCGTTTGCTCAACCGGACCTCACCGGCGTCAGACCTCCATGTCCGCTTCATCTCCCTCCACCCTTGGCACACCCTCACCGCCAAACGCACCAAAACCACCTAATTTCCCCTTCTCTCTCCCAGATCTACAATCTCTCTCTCTCACTTCCTCTCTCTTCCTCGCGATTCAGCCGTCGGCGACACCTTTCCCGACCTCGTTGATGCCACACCGGCTCACGGGAAGAAACCCAGGTGAGCGACACAGATCCTCCGCCCCATCTCGCTCTCTCCCTCTCTCCGTCACGCCTCTGCTGGGTCACGAGAGCTAGGGTTCCGTCAGAGCTCGTGTTGAACCCGGTGAGGACGTGATACCTCGTAGGACGACCGTCGTCGGAGAGCCTTTCGGATCCACGACGGGGAAGCTCTTTTGCTGGCCATCACCGCGTTTCCCCGGACTTCACCGCCGCCGACCGTCGCCGTCAGAACGAAGAGCCAACCCTCGCCCTCTCGTGTACGGATCTGGACCCTCAGATGATTTGGGCCTTGGGCCGGACTGGGTTTGGGCCTCGGGTCGGGTCAGGGTTCTGGACCGGGTTTGGACTCGGGTCGGACTAGGGTCGGGCCTGGTCAGATCTGATTTAATTAATTAAATAATTATTTGACTTAAAATCATATTAATTACCTGGACCTTTGGACAAAACGAACTACTAGTTTTGATTATCAATTTGAGGACCGTTACGGGTTGGACCGGGACTGATACGTCCCTTTTGTGTTAAACCAGGACGTTACCCCGAGCACGGAGAAGACCGGTGGGGCCAGGACGTCAGCAGCTAGGAGACGCAGTTGCTAGTTCTTCAAGAGGCAGGGATTACCTCGAACCCGCTTTATTACGGTTTTACTAGAATGCATATAGGGAAACCTAATAAATCGGCTAAAGAACTAGTATGCATATAGGAAGCGAACAACTAGCGTAAACGTACCAAACTGTGAACATTTACTATTTATGTCTTGGGAATTGTTGTGCTGGTAGAATCGGGCCATGTCGCGCCCGTAGGACTTGTGTGCTGAATGTATCTGTGTATGCCTTTGATGCTTGAACGGTTAATAAATAACGAACACGAAAACGAGTAGAATTGACTAGAGAACGCATTATCAGTAATTTGAGTGTTTTTCCCTATTTTACTTGATATGTTGGATTGGGAATGTTGGGGATACCGGTTAAGCCGGTGGGGTAACCACGTGGAGAGTGGTATCGGTAAGTGATGGTATGTGCCTGTTGGCGGTGTTATTATTGAAACATGAATGTGGTTGTGAAAGTGATTGTGACTGTTCTGGGATAATTGTATTGAGTGTGCCCGAGAGGGTGTCGGTAAGTGATGGTTAGTACGAAACATTTGTGAGTGTGATTAAGGGACAAAGCCTATTATACTCGTTGTTGCATGTTGTGACTGTGCGTGGGCAAGTGTGCCGTGTTTGTGGAAATGTGAATCCTTGGTTGTGAAATGGTCGGGTGAGTGATAAACCGACGTGATTGTGACTGTGATTGTGATTGTGAGTGTGGTTGTGATTGTTCCGGTGATAATGGTTATGAGTTGTGCCCGAGGGTGTGTCGTACCTTCCGTTGCGGCGTCGGTAAAGTGTGAGAGACGTACTTCCGTAAGGTGAGTCGTACCTTCCGGGGCGTGAACGGTAAAGTGTGAGGCTTGGTGTACGATGGTACACGAGAAAGGTGGTTTCCCTACCTTCTGACCGTGACTCGGTAAAACGCTGTGTCCTGCGAAGAGGTGATTTCCCTACCTTCCGACTAGCACTCAGTAAAACGCTGTGTTGAGCACCGTGAGAGATGAGGCCGCGAAGAGGTGATTTCCCTTCCTTCCGTCAATCGGTAAAACGCTGCGTCCGTGATGAGGTCGACCGCCTATCCCGACTATGTGTTGGGGAAGTTGCGTACGGTTACGCCGGGCCGAGAGGGTTGCTCCCTAGACCGTGCGATGGCTACGGGCCATGTGTTTGAATTGCTTTGAATTGAATGACTATTGCTGTGTTGTCAATATGGGTGTTCTTTGTTATGAGCTGCGTGTGACTGTGAATGACTCGATTTGATCGTTTGATGGTGAATTCATGTGTGTGGCTTCCGTGTAAGTTAAAGTGTCGTATTTGTGGTTGTCCGTAAGTCGTTTGTGAATGGGCTTGGGATGTGGAATCTCGGGACAGTTTGTGGTCGGGCAGAGTGAAGGTTGTTTAAGTTGGATATTATGTTCTCGTTGTTGCTTCCTCTTTTAATCGTTAAAAAGTTAGTTTAGAAACGTAATTGGATGTCTAAACTGGAGTGTTCCCTTCGTTGTGTGCCTTAGTCGATTGGATGGGGTTGAGCTAAAGATAATATGGTTGGTCTTGTAAACGTCCGGTTTAAAAAGGGGTTTGTTTTTAAATTGGTTTAGGAATCGGTGTTGGTATAGTTGGACTTTGAATATCTGAGTTTAAGGATGGGTATTGGCTTTTATTTGGTTCAAGTTCATATTGTGTTAAAACCTTTATTATATTTTAAATTATGGAACTTCATTTTGGTGAATTCGAGTTAAGGAGGTTTGATGATTTTCCCTACTGAGCGTCAAGCTCACCCCCTATTTTACTGTGTTTTCTACAGGTAGTGGTCATGACTTGGAGTTTAGGACATCGCGGAGCATGGGGCTAGCGAGGGTCCGGGTTATGTTATTTTATGTTTCATAGTGACGTAACGGATTTTTTGAATTTATGTATTTTACTGAGCGTAGGACTCAGAAATTCTAATACCTTTGAACTATTTTATTTACCGTTATCGAACATCAAGTTTTTAAATTGTTATTGTTTAAATTTCACTAAGTCGCTTCTCGGATCCGGTCAATACCGGATTTGGGGCGTGACAGCGACGAGGTACGACGAAGCGGGTGAGAGGATGGAGGGGAATGAGAGAAGAAAGTGGACGAGGAGATAACGATCAGGGGAGACATAGAAGACCATGCCTCCGACACGATCTCCGAAGAGCTCTGCATGGTGGCTGTGAGGATGGGACTCGCCAAGAGGACGCCGACAGGGTGTCAATGGCGGATGCGACGGGAGCATGGGCTAACTCCATGCTAGGGTTAGAGAAGGGTCTCGACAGCAGCGAATATAAGTTTTTTGTTATCTGAAAAGTAGATTAACTTAATTAAAATTCTTAATCTAATATACTATGTGTTTCTCATCTTTTTACCTATTTTTTTTTAAAATAAAATGACATTTAATTTATTTATTCAAATATTTGTTACAAAATATTTTGTTAATTATTAAAATCAGGTTTTAATTTGTTTTCTAAAAAAAATATTCTTTTGATAAATAGTTTTTTTTAAAATAAAATTATACTTAAAAAATTATTTAAAATCTGAATTTATTAATAAAATTTAAATATATTTTTATTGCATATAAATTATTTTTGAAAAAACTACCCTCATAAATTTGAATTATCTTTTCAAAAACATCTATTAAATTAATTCGTTTTTTAGAAATAAATTAAAATATGATCGGAATAATTAATAAAATTGAATACAATATTTTGAAATATATTTGAATAAATAAATTGAATATAAAGTTATGTTCAAAAGATAAGTGGGGAAGATGAGAAATAACGAGGGTTGAGATATAATACATAGTAAATTCATAATTGTAAAACTTCGGTAGTGTGAACCTTAGTCTGGTTACTCTAACATATGCCCTAATGACTGTGCCACCGTTTCCTTCCTCCATCCCACGCCATATTGCACCGACCTCTCCCTGATAGTATGATTAACGTACGATCAGTCGTTGTCGGTCCCCCCGCCATGCCCACCCACAGTTTATGACAAACCAGATGGTAGAAGGATGCCCTATAAAAGGCCTTTGGCCTCTGCTCCGCCTGCATGGACTTCTCTCCCAATACGCTCTTCGCTTCTGCCAATATTGGTCAACACGAGGCCCCCGCCGTCCTCGGTTTCTCAAGCGTCTCTAGTCTCACCCCATCGTCCATCGCACGACGTCATCGTCCCTTGCCCTCTATGAAAGGCCTTCCCGACGCCGTTTGGGAAGGCCTCTTCGATGGTCTCTTCTCCACCTCGGGATATCACAACCCCGTTGGTGGAGGGTCCCCGTTAGAGTGGAGGTAGACGAGTCCAGGCCATGTTACCCAAGGAGGCATGACCCGCGACACCTCAACAACGAAGAGTCGTCGTCGCGAAAACACTGGTTTGAGGAGATATAGTGGTGGCAGGTCTCCTGGCGATCTGACCACGGCCTCCTGACGTCTTGCGATTTAACGCAAAATACGGGACACGACAAGTGAATCGGTCGCCAAGTAATAATCAGAAGTAAATTTCAGGATATCGAGCCCAAGAGAGCAAAAGGAAGACGCTCACTATTTAAAGTTCGTAGCTAAGCTGTTTCGGTAAAAATATAATTTTTAGTTTTGAAAATGAGAAAAAAATGAAATAAAGAAAATATACAATTTAATAGAGAGTTTTCTTATTTTTAAACAAGTGATGAGAAATCAAGAGCACGGGTTCATAAAGTTCATTCCATAGCATTGCAAACATTTGATTGCAGTGATGTCGACTTATTTTAGAGGCAACAAGTTATCTCAACTCTAGTCCTAACTTCTTTCGAAAGATTCGGACCATAATGGAAACTAACCACCTAGTTCTTTCGACTCTAGATGTAGGAAGACCCAAAGCAATAAGATTTACGACAACTTCTAGCTTTCGACAAAACAAGTCTGTGACTACTGTGATTGTATTAATCCCGCTAGTTCTAGCTAGGATTTAAATCCAACCGATGATGAACTTTAGATTAATTAGAACCCTCCTTTCTCAAGTGTTAGATTCTAATTAAAATCGATTATCAAGCCTACATGGGAGATAATACGTTAAGATCAAATCAATCATAAACACTAATACAAATCATCAAGCACCACAATTGAACCATTCAAAATATAGAAATCTCTAGTCTAATCCCATATAACCCTAGAATTCAGGGGTTTAGGTGTTCATGGTGAGTAAATGCTAAGATGAGAAGAAGCCAAAAATTGAACTCATAATCAAGATGGAGCGTAAGATACAATCACCGAATTAATCGTTTAAGGCTCGTTCATCTTCTCGTCTCAATCTCTAGCCTTAATGTTCTTATAAATCCACCAAAAGAAATCACTTGTGTAGCTAATAATTGGAGATTCTCTCCAAAATTCATAACCCAAATAAATCTAAAATTAGTTACCTACCCACAAAATCTGGATCCTCAACAAGTAATCTAAAATAATAAGCTCTCTCTACAAGTATATAAAAAAATCAAAATTGTACAAAAATTTGTGTCCTCAATTTTGTGCTATGTTCCTTGTTGTGTTGTTTCTCTTAAAAACAATGAAAAAGGCTCCTCTATTAAACTGAGACTAAGCCCTTTTAGAGAGGAGAGGGATTTCTTTCCTAAGCATTCCAACGGAACAGAGGGGGACAAGTGTCAAAGAGGGAGAGAAAGCGGCGCTAGGTGTCCCATGAAAGACGAACCACACGTGTTAGGAGGAAGCTGCACAATCGTTGTGATCTTGTGCGGGTCAACACACGTTACTATGCTGCAGACGGATGAATCTAACGGTTGAAGATGACAAGCGTGATGGTCAGCGATCCAACGGCTGCCACTCGCTAAGGCACGGACGGTTCAGATCTAGCATTGGACCAGTCAACTGATCTAAGGACAGAAGGATGCGCGGGCACAGGGTAGCAAATGGACTGCACCGCACCAGATTCAGCCAACTCTGGTTAGTTGCAACGCCGCATGTCAGGCTCTGGTTCGCTCTTCCACTTTTGTTCCTTTTTCGTTATTTTGCTTGCACCGGCTTCGTTTGTGCTCCGATTGATCTCATTCTTACACCAATAATTTTATTTTCTCAAGAGCAAAACAAGATAAGTCATGAATATATTCGGGGGCGAACAAAATCAACCCTCTTGACGATCCACCTGCAAGACACACCAAATTACGTCGGTTTCCATTCAAACTACCAAACATACCGATAAAATCAATTATTCGCACTAAACCTAAATATATTATAAGAAACGGGACTTAAAGTTTATATGTCTCGATATATTATGGCCCTTTTATACGCGTCCGCATCAGCTATCGCCGTAGGACTCCTGCTTCTTTGCGGTATCGAGGGTGGGGCTCTCCTCTACTGATGTATCTAGACCGAGGGTCCACCAATGAGCGGGTTCGAAGCCACGAGCGGTCGTGCCTCCGTTGTCAAAGGACGGATGAGCTGCATGAGGAGGTCTTCAGGCACAACGAGCCATCATCCACTACAACTACTCCACTAGGTCCGGTTCCACGACTGAGGTTCACCATTCTGCATAAACCGAGGGAACAAAGGAGGGTTCGGTGACGTTCACTATCCTTCTAGGCTTCTAACCAGAGAATAGGTAAGACGGTAACTACTGGTTCTCCAGGAGGATATCTAGGGTTTCTCTCGAGGGGCCCAGAGCTGATACCCGTCCCCATCTGCAGGAAGAGAAGGGAGTATAGGTTGGAAGGAATGAAAGAAATTCAGGCGAGGACAGGAGGACTAGAAAGCTGACCACCGGGATCCAAGAGGGCCTTTAGCGATGGACTATATTGGAGGACTGGCAGCCTGCCCTATAATGAGACCCCTCCACCATATCACACGATCCCTTCGCACACCATGTGCGTCTCCCGAACACTTAGTGATCCCGGTTGGCGGATCCACAAGTTTACAAAATATAATGGGTGGGCTCAGGTCGAGGCGGATGTGTTTTTTTCTGGTCAAGTTTAGGTAGCCGTCTTGAGTCTTATTGTTTGATTCTTAGTTATTTTTTTTTCTTTTTGGTTAGTCTAATCGTTTAATTGTTAAGTTTAAGTGTTTGGTCACTCAAAAACCCGCATATACCCCGGGTTCTTTTGGAAGATTAGTTGTATTTAGTTTACGAATACTCTCTCCTTATTCCTCCTTCGGTTTAACGTTCACATAAATAATATTTATTTTCTTCGCTTAAAAAAAGAGAGGAGTGAGACTAAAAGTTTTGTTTAAGTTTTTTTTTGAAACGAGTATATGGGGTATTGTATTACTGTAAACTGTAAACCTTACAGGTTAGGGCATAACAACCTAGTATTCCAGATATTTGTCCCAGTCGACCGTAGTCTACCAGGTGCTCATGGATCCGTAGAAATAGGCTTCTTCTGGTCGCAGATCTTACCTTAAGAGTTCCCCTTACCGACATTTCAAAAATAATAAACCTCAAAGACCTAAAACAAAACCAAAGACCTAATCGACCTAGAAATAAAAGAAAATGCAAACCTAAAATAACTGGGAGTAGTGCTTTGAATGCGGCTTTCCCGAGACTCACCAGCACTAGTAGTCCCGGGTCTGTGGGTATAGGTCCCGGGGAGACCTTCCCACCCCGCCGGGTCCTATCATTTTCCCCGCGGAGGGTCAAGTCCCTCCATCTGCAGTTCCTGGGCGCGCTTCAGTGTAGCCTTCTTGTCCCTTTCTTCTTGAGTACTTGATGCTTCATTTACCCCCTCCTCTTGTGGCTGCGTTGGTTGAGGCCAAAACACTGGTTCAGTGGACTCCCCCGGGTCCTCGATCCTCAGGGTTTGTGCAGTACAAGCCCCCCCAGTAGGGTTTGCCGAAGATGTGGTCTTCTCCACATTGTTGTCCCGCTTTGCCTCACCCTCTTTTGGTTAAGGTCGGGGTCCGATTGTCAGGTTGTACTTCAACAGGCCTTTAAGGTACACTGGCAGATGATCCTGGTTGTAGCGAGGGGCAGAAACACTAGCATTGGGCGGACGTATCTCCTTCATTGATCGTGATGTCCCCCCCACCCCCCCCCCCCCCACCTCGGTGTGGGGTACTCGAGGATTGGCCATGCCGGGGATTGGGGAAGCTCGTTCTGACTCTCCTGCCTGAGCCCTGCTTGGGTGGTGGCCTACGGTGTGATGCATGGAGTTGTCCCGGTCGGGGCAGTACCCTCCGACGAGGTGTCACCCGGTGCCTGCTGCATGATCTTGGCACCTGTAGGTTCGGAAACCCTAGAGGCGGCCAGAAGTTCGCCGGGGTCACTCGTGAGGGGTGGCTTGGATCGTGCGTACCAGAGGTCGTGTTCCCGGCCTCCGGCCTGGTGTCCAATCAGGCCCGATCGATGATATCTTCCAAACCTGTCGGCAGTGACCAGTAGGGTTTGATAAGGAGGGCGATTTGGTATCCGATATGGCCCGTACTTGGGCCATGCTGGTGCCGAATGGGGATACCAGATTTGATCACGCTGGAAAGAAGGGGTTGATCGATGATGCAGAACGTGGTGGCGGGGGTAGGATGGTTGTAGTTGCCATCCTAGGGTTTGGCGTGCGGTGGGTCGCCGATGAAGGGGTATATTAGTATAAAAACAAATTCATATTATTACGAAACAGTTTCTCAAATTTCCCATATACCATGAAGTTTGTTTGTGTAATGGTAAAGTAAAATTTATCAAAACTTGCGTGGTTACGTATTAAGTAAAAATTGTAATGTTACCTTCAATTTCCTAGCACTCTATAACTCTTCTCATAAACAAATAATCAACTCAGCCGTTTCAAAAAAAATAATCAACTCAGCCATATTATACATTTCGTATATTTATCTATTATCTTCTGAGACTGACCAACTTTGATTCAAATGTTATTGTTATAAAAAGTAAAAATACAAAATATGCTAAAAAAAACAATACACTGAATCTTATATTTTTTATTTTAGTTTTTTTTGACGGAAGTGTTGGATTTATTGAGAAGAGTCCATTGCCAGTAACCTTTGAATAGGTTCTGGCAACACATTACAATCCCACACCACATTCACTCAAGCAAGGGCATTTCTCGCTAGTATTACCTTTTGGGGTACACAAATCGGGTGAAGAAATATGGGAAAACTACAAAAGGACTATCTTTAAGTTGTCACGTTTAACCGATATTTACCCTAAAGTTCAAAAATTACCGATGCATACCCTAAAGTTACAACTTGTAACCAGAAACCGCTTTCGTCAATTGGACTGTTATTTTTTTTTTGTTAAATGACGAAAATACCCTCAACTTGTACCAGTATTATACAACCTTGCCTTCCCTTTTGTTTAGTTATTTTATTTCTTTTTATTATTAATTAATTTTTTTTCCTTTTTCTTATTCATTTATTAAAATTATTTTTTTAATTTTCAGATTTGAACTTAATTTATTCAAATTATTATTTAATTCTACATATATATTTTTTCAATTCAGTTTTTATTTAAAAGTTAATTTTTATTATTTTAAAAAATAATTTTTATTTAAAAAAAAGATTTTTTTAATAAAAATCATAATATAATTTTAAAAATCATTCTATATTTTTAAATTCAGTTTTTATTTAAAAATAAATTTTTATTATCCAAAAAATAATTTTTTAATTAAAAACCAGGTTTTTGATAATAATCATAATTTTTTTTTTTTGCTTTCTATCTTTTTTTTCTGTTTACATTTTTTTTCAATTTTATATTATTTCAAAAATCCTTATTATTATTTCAAAAATCAATTGTATTTTTATAAAAATCAGATTTTTTATTTTAAAAAATCATTTATATTTAAAAAATCATATTTTTATTTTAAAAATCAGTTTTATTTTTTTTATATAAAAATTTATTTTGAAAATCAATTTAATTTATAAAAAATCAGATTGTACTTTAAAAATCAGTTATATATATAAAAATTCAATTTTTTTACTTTAAAACAAATCTCAGTTCATCTACTTTGAAACAAATCTCAGTTCAATACCAAAAATTTCGGTTCATCTCCTTAACAAATCAAACCAAATCTCTCTGAAACTTCAGTTCATCTCCTTCACAAATCAAACCTAATTTCTCCCCTTTCACAAATCAAACCAAATCTCTCTTAAATTTCAGTTCATCTACTTCACAAATCAAAACAAATCTCTCCCATTCACAAATCAAACCAAATCTCTAAACGTTTCACCAAAATTACAAATCTTCCAAACAACGAGCCGGAGATAGAGAGAGATGTGTCAGGGTTCTCAAAATTTGGAACCAAAAGATTAAACTCAACTCACAATAATAACCCAAAGAACATATTCAAGTGAAAAGCTACTAATTTTACTAATAATAAACGATAGATTGAAGTACAGGATGGAAAATACCCAGCTTGCTCCAAGCTGGGGCTGCCTTGCTCCAAGGCCTCTCCTCTACAATTCTCTCCTGAAACCATAGCAACAACATTAGACAATACTAAATACCTCCAACAGCTACGATGGTCCCCTCCTTTGCCTGAGCTGCCTTCTCCTGAATGGCTATGCACTGTACCTCCTGCTGAAGCGCGTCATCCTTCCTTGTCTTTAGCCTGCGCATCAGCTCATGAAGGAGACGTGTTGTTCCCCTTTCTGAAATGTTGTCGTTCCCTTCTATGGGCTTAAGACTTGCTACTGGGCTAATGAACTTGAGCCCAACTTGTTTTATCATTAGCCCATCTATACATGAGATCCTGACAAGATGATGAAGAGTAGAAGAAACTCGGTCTCAAGTCTCAACCGCAAGGCCATCCGCACCGGCCGCTTCCTCACCGGCTTCAACACTCTCTACTGCAACCCCAACCTCTAGGTCTCCCAAATCGACCTCAATCTCTTTAGGAGTCTAAGCTTCGCCTCCGCCTTTATACCTACTCTCTATTAGAGAGAGCTCGAGGCCGAGCGAAGGATCTGGTCTTTTTTGCCGACCAAAGACGGATTCGGGCTTCACGCGACGGGTTTGGTGGAGCTCAAAACGTAACCGAGCTTGCCGAAGTAGAACCTCGCCGTCACCCATCGTCTTCTTTGTCCGTGGAGCATCACGATGTAAAAGACAATATGAGATTGATTTCTGGATAGAGAAGTTAAGACTATGTACCATAGAAAGGCCCTTAGTGAGTCCCAAGTCCTGAGTCCCTTGTGCTGATTGGACAAAATCGTGGGATTTGTGACTCAGAATAATGGGTGTTTTGTAATGAGAGGCTCACAGTTTTAGTGGATGCTAACTGGATGTTGAGTTGTTAATTAATTGATATTTTACTGTTTTATTTAATTCTTTATCAGAAACCGTTTAGATTATATAAAATATAAACAAATGTGAAAAAATAAGAAATGACAATAAAAAAAAGAAATAAATTTAACACGAATATAAATGAACTTGAACTTTTATTCATCCCTTTTTAATACAACCCCAAAAAAATACATGCTCAAAAATCATTGTCGTGGGTCGCCATCCGGTGGTGGTTGTTGTCGTCGAAGATCTTGAAGTTCACCTTCAAGGGTATTCAAGAGTATTCACATTCGGGCCTTGCACGACCTATGCTCTTCCTTATCCTCTTCGGTGAAGGAGGAGGTATCCTTTTCCACCATGGACATGTAGGTGGCGAAGTTTGCTTCCCACCGTTGGGTTAACTTGTGTATCATGCGGGTCCTTTCTGCCTTGACTTCCTGTCTTGTACGTTCCATCTCCGCGTAGGCAACCATTTGGGTCGTGAGGACGGTCACCTTTTTTGATGCCTTCGCTGCTTTCTTTCCTTGCGGTCGCGTTCGGCGAGTTGGTTGAGGGGGACTTGCATCGGCCTCATGGGAGGGGGTATCGCTGAGAGGGACCTCACTCTCCTCGTTGTGATCGGAAGCTCCCCATTCTGGTTGTTGGGATTCGCCACCAAGAGGTGTGTAATCGTCTTCTGTGCTTGTGGGTTGGGTTGAGCTATAAGCCCCAGCCTCATCCAAGCGTTGCCGTTGTTGGCGTTGTTGTTGGCGGACATTACCCATTGTGCCTTCCTCGGCAACGAACTTGTTATTTCCCTCAAGCTCGGTAACCCAATGATCCAAGTCGAAATGTGTTGGCTGCTCCCTCGGTCTTTCTGCCTTCGGTACAGCCGCCCACATAGCCCTCGCATTTTTCATGTGGTCCTCGTGGTTCCAGCCGCTGCGGTACTCGGCCTTGGAGGCCTTCAGATTACCGAGGAACCTCCTTGTCTGCGACTGGCATCTGACCCAATGTTTCTTGATAACATTCCAGTTGTAGTGGCGGTGACCTCCGGTCGCGTTGAACTTCCTCTCAATAGTGCACCAGAATGTGTTTCCGGCTTGAGAGTTTCCCTTAATCGCGTCTTTTGTAGTCGAAAGCCAGCACTCTATGAGGTGTAGGTCTTCCTCGATGGTCCATAACCTCGGATCTTGTGCTGCTCGGGGTCGTCGTTGGGAAGGTCCGACAGAGGATGACTTCGACCTACGGGTGACGCCTACGTTGGGTAGTGGGTGGTCGGGGTAATTGTAGAACTGTGGTGGAAGCTGGAATTGTGGTGGCATCTGGTACCCTTGTGGCGGCATTTGAAATTGTGGCGGCATTTGAAATTGTGGACGGAATTGACCTTGGAAATATAAAATTACAAAACTTTTATTACAAAAGTATTCTAAATAAATTGGTTTAATGAATTAAACAACAACAATCACTTATGAAAATGAATTAAAAAAAATAAAAAATTAGTTCGTTACCTGAGCTCGAACCCGGTTGCATGTATGGCGTGAAAGCGGAGTTCTCACGAGGGTCCGTTAGAATTTCTTGCAAATCTCGTGCTAGTTCTTCGGGGGTGAATCATACTTCGTCACCAGCTGATTGTGCACGGGACCCTGCGTCGTCCGACATTTTTCACGAGAATATTGGAAATAAGAGAGTAGAATGTGGGAATGGGAGAGTGAAATTGGAGAATGGGTATGAAAAAAAATGAGGTTGGGGTTGGGGTATTTATAGGGTTTAAATTGTAGTAGATTTAATTAAAAAAAAGTTACCGTGGGGACGTAGGGACACGTGGTGCCACGCCATTAGAAAGGAGCCGGGCAAGGGATGAGGGGCGCGGGCTGCGGCCCGAACTGCGTTTTTGCGGGACGCGGGCCGCGTAAAAGCCATCCCACAATGGGACGGCCCGCGTCCCGCGGCCCGTAAAAACGCGAGCCGAGCCTCAGGGCCGACCCGTTGTTTATGCTCCATAAAGGGTTAGGGATACGTTAAAAATATTTAATTTTTATGTTTTTCTGAATATAACTAAGGGCATTTTGGACATTTCTAGAGAAAGTGAATAGTAAACGGACAGAGCTGACTGACGGAAGGGGTTTCTGGTTACGAGTTGTAACTTTAGGGTATGCATCAATAATTTTTGAAATTTTGGGTAAGTATCGGTTAAACATTCCAACTTAAGGGTAGTTATTTGTAGTTTCCCCAAGAAATATTTAGAAATACCTTTGTACCTTCCAAAAAGGCTCTATCACCACACAGTCCTTGTATGTAACCCTAACTGCTGCCACCACACCACCGGCGACGTCAGGGTCTCTGGCTTTGGCTGACGCTTGTGGTCACTTTTCCCTTCCTTCTCTCATCTCCTTTATTTTTTTCTCCGGCCCGCTTCAAGTTCTCTGGTTTCTTTTGCCCTGGTTCACCGTTCAGACGACCAAGCTTTATTGTCCTTCTCGGTGTTTCATCACAGTCCGGTCGTCTCCTCACAGCGTTTGTTGTGGATGTGGTTGTGTGTGCACTCGACCTCGCCTAGCTTCCTCACCTCAGATCCGGAGTCTGAAGCTTCAGCTCAACCTTCGCTCCTTCAGGTCCTCTCATTCAAGTGCTTCTAGTGATTGTTTTTCAGGTACTTTTGTGTTGTTCGTGGGTTCCAGTTCGTCGGGAAATTTTGGTTTTTCGATCGGAGTTTGGCTTTGTTTTCCGACCTCGGTGGATGGCCGGATTTTGGCTCTATTTTCCGGCCTTGGTGGCTGGCCGGAGTTTGGCTCTATTTTCTGGCCTTGGTGGCTGGAGTCCAGGTCTCGTGTGCTTCTGGGTTGCTTGTTTGCAGGTTCTTTGTTGCTGCTCGTGGGTTCAAGGTCACCGGAAAATTTTGAAGGGTGCCTCTGTTTTTTCCAGCCTGATCCTTGCTCTGTTTTCCGGCCTTGTGGCTGGAGTCCAAGTCTCGTCCAGTTGGCTGAATGTGTGTGCCCTTGATGAAGTTTAGAAAGTCTTTACCTTGGTAGTGTGGTCTCCCAGAGCGTTTTTGTCGGATTCCAGGGTCCTCGCCGGTGTCTGGTTCTGATAACTCGGAACAAGTGCGGCCTTTGGTGTGGCGTTCCTCTTCTCTGCTAGCTTTGGTGTCAGAATGGTTCGGGTATGGGTTGGCTTGAGTTCGGTATCATTGCAGGCCTTCCCCTATGGGTCCTTGTTTGGTTTCCGCCGGCAAGGAGTAACCGGTCTCGGTTTCGGAAAGCTCAACTCGAGTTCTAGCTTCGGTTTCCTGGAAGTGATGATTTGTTGATGCCTGCTTGGAGGTTTGAGCTCATACTCGGTAGAAATACCAGTCCTCCCTCTTTGGGCCTTCTCTCGGTGTTGACCAGTTTTAAGATTCGGAGGACTAAGTTCGAGCTCCAATGTCTTTTCCGTCACTTGTAGTTGGTCTCGTCGGTGGAGCGTCTTTCGGGTCATTGGAGGTGTCCAGTTCTAGCTCTGGTCGTGGGACGCGCTTCTTCATCCTACAAGGTGTGGATCGTTGCGGAGCTGCTATATCTTCATCTGGTGGTTCGTCTGTTTACCGATCGTGGGACATGTTTCTTCACCCTCCCGAGTGTTTATTGTAAGAACCGCCCCCGGTCGAACCGGTGATTTTTGGCGAAAGTTGACTTTCCACTGGAAAAGTCAACCGAAGACTCCGGGAGTCATTCGGGACCTTTTTGGGACCCAAAAAGCTTAGCCGTCGTTACGGTTAGCTTAGTTAGGTCATTTCCTTTCAAATGACACCTTTTGTGAAAAAGTCAAACCCGGGTCAAACTAGGTCGATTTTGGAGTATTAACGAATAAAAATAATATGAGCTGAGATATTTTGGGTAGGAGTGGACCCTACATGGACACATGTCCATGATAGCTTGGAGGGGAAGAAAAGTAGGTCAAAAGACCAATTGCTCCCTACATATGGACAAAGGAGAGAGAGATGGGCTAAAGGACGAAATGGACATTTCCACCTTGAGGATAAGACCACATGGGGGAACAATTTCAATATTTTTTTACCCCATGGCCGAAATTCCTTGCTAGAAGAGAGAGAAACAAATCCTCCATTGAAGCTCCATTGCTTGAAGAAGAAGAAATGGAGGAAAAGGGAGCTCATTTGGTGATTTCCAACACTATTCTTCTCCATAACAACATTTTCCTCTTCCTTTCTCCATTTCTAAGGTAAATCTTCAAACCAAATTCATTTTTATGAAGGTTGGGTTTATGGGTTTTCTAGAAAAGACTTGAAATGGACTTAGTTCTTAGAGATTTAAGGTTCTAAGTGTTCAATTAGATGAGTTATGGAGAAAGTAGAGATTAATGATGAAGTTTCTCTCTCTTCTAGCAAGGAAAGTAGAGATTTGGTAGTTTTTGATGAAACCCACCTTTAGTCTTGAAACTTTGGAGTGTTGAAGGGAAATTTGAAGTTTTAGAGCTTAAAAATGGTGTTGTGAAGAACCTAGAACTAGTTAGGAACTTATTGGGAGAAATGAAGTATTTTCCGGCGACCGGAGGTTCGCCGAGCTCCGGCCGGTCGCCGGAATCCGGCCACCGGAGGAAGGGATGACCGGCCATAGTCGGCCAAAGGGAGAACCGGCCACCCACGACCATGTGTGGCCGTGGGGCCCACATGGCCGAGACTTGGTGGTTTCATACTTGGACGGTCTTGGGTGAACCCCGAGACGTTAATTTCACACCCGGAACGAATTATGGATGTAATTCGTGAAATTTCGGGAAAAGCGATTAGAAACTTTAATTTCGAATTTAGAGCGCGCGGACCTCGAAATTTAATTCCGTCAAGTGCGTTGGAACAAGTAAAATTAATTATGAATGATAGAAACAAAAAGGGAAATTTTCGGAGTCCCGAGGGACGTTTCCCCGATTTTATGCAAAATGGTCCTTCCGGGCCCATTTTGACAAGTTGAGCAATTGGGGGTTAGTTTGGGTATTTACCTCTTTAATCCGCACTTGAATTAGCATTAATTCTAGTATTACTTGTGACCTTAGACTTCGTTCCCGAGCACGACGGAGGAGACTTCTAGGCGGATCTCGAGTGACTAAGCGTTTGGATATCATTTGAGGTAGGGAAGAGTAGTAGTTTCCGCTTTTAAATTAAAGAATGTTAATAGTATGCATATAGGACTTTATTAACCGGGAGAGGATTAGCTTGCATATAGGATTTGATTCACTAGAATAACCGCTTTCAATTATGGGAATTGTCGTACTATAGAATCACATGTGGCCATGTCAGGCCTTAGGATTGTGTGTTGGTTGTGTTTGATTGTGTTTAATAGTCTTTAATGTCGATAAAGAGTATATTCGTTGGTTAATTTAAGAATCATAGTATGCTATATGAATTATGATGAATGTGATATGGATGGTTGTCTCGTGATATGGTTGAATGAATGGATGTGATGAATGTGATATGAATGGTCATTTGTGATATGATCGGGTGAATGATATATTGATGTGGTGCGATTGGTAAGCTATGGTGGTAAGTTTTGACGGTATGATAAGTTCGGTGTGACATGTTTGGTATGGTATTGCGTGGTGTGACTTGTACCCCATGCTATGGGAAGATACCCGACCAAGGTGTGTGCCGGTCCGGTATGTTGTTTATGTGATTTACCCCGACGTGTGTTCCGGGAAGACCGATGGTGCATTCCGGTATATTGTATTTCTTGTTTACCCCGATGTGCGTTTTCGGGAAGACCGATGTGCGTTTCCGGTATAGTGTTTACCTCGATGTGTGTTGCTTGTTTACCCCGAGGTGCGTTTTCGGGAAGAGCGATGTGCATTACGGTATATTGTATTGTTTGTTTCACCCCGATGTTGTGTGTCCGGGAAGACATCAAGACCGATGTGTATTCCGGTACGATGTGGTTGAGTCGTGCCGTGTGATCCGACGTATTATTGGACACTTACTGTGTGTGTGGTTGTTAATGATTTACTGTGTGTGTTGACTAGTTCGGTACACTGTGGTTACTTATGCCTGTTTTATGATTTTTGTGTGACTTGAGTGTTAGCGTTATGAGTGTTCGACAACGAACCGTATGACTGTATGGTATCTGGTATGAGTTGTGCAGGGTTGGGTGTTGAGAACCGTCCGATGTCCTTTTCTTATGTTCGTATGATGTCGGGTTCGGATGACGTTTGTAGTCGAGGTCGTAGAATAATGTCTTACTGTTTACATGGTTATGTGTCTTGGATCTATCATCGATAATCTTGTGTTCCTGTTGGTTTCTGTTGTTGTGTCGTTTATTAATAAGTGTCATGAACCGAGTAACTTTGGCGACGAAGCGGAAGTCCATTCTTATTACTACTTTTTCCTACTGAGCGAAAGCTCACCCCCTCTGTTTTTACTGTTATACAGGTTTCAATGGTGAGTCGGTATAGAGGACGTCTTAGAGCTCGGGAGCTCATCGAGAGTCCGGGAGTTTATATTTTAGTAGCGACGTACTTCCTATTTATAAACTGAACCGTGTTTTTATTTACCTGCATTGGAACGTTGGACTCGTGGCATCGGATTTTGTTTATGAACTACTCGGATTTTTATGTTATTAAATTTACCTTTATTATTGTTTTTATTTTATTTTAGTTCACGTCTCGAGTTCGGTCAAAGCCGGATTTGGGGCGTGACATTGATCGTCGTGGATCTAGCGGTTCATCGTGGTACTGGTATATCCCTCTCTTCAGCTTAAGTTTTGTGTCCCCACATTTCCCCTTTAACGATTTCTGTTTGATATGTGTCTGTTTCCTTCCACCTTTTGTGGTTAGGACTCATCAGTTTAAGGTGTTGGCCGCCGGTGAGTGTTTAGGCCATTGTTCCTTTCAGCTGCTCATTTTTAGATTCATTTTAGAAGTTTATGTGTTCGGGTGAGTATTACTCACCGGATCTGTCTTTGTCGCTTGTAGTGTTGGTCGCCGACGTGTTAGTGTTCGTCTTCTAGTTTGTGTGACAAGTTGATGGTCCCAATGAGACAGGGTGTTCTACTTGCATAGGTTGTTGGTTGGTTATATGCCAGTATCGTTTGTGCTTAATGGTTGGAAAATCAGGGTTAAAGACCTTTTTTTTGCGTTTCATGGTTTTAAAATCCGGGTGTTAGGACATTTTTCCTTTTCTTGTTTTGAGCTTAATGGTTGTAAAATCTGGGTTTTAGACCTTCATTGTTTGTTTCGCTCCCATGTCGGGAATCTGAGGTTTCTTGTATAAGAATGCTCTTTCATGTTTCAGGTATTTCCCTGTGATGAGATTGTCATGAGGTGAATTGTCATGCAACGCTCGATTCACTCACTGATCTGCGACTAGACCGTCTTCATATACTCTTTTTTATCTTCTGAAGTGACTTAATTTAAATTTAAAATCACTCATAAAAAATCATGTGAAGAAGGCTAGAACAATTCGGGTTTGGAGTTTTAACGTAGTTGATGATTCAAAGAGGAATGGGCTGGAACTCTAGAATTTCAGAAATATGACTTGATGACAATGTGAAGTATCCACATGTTGATTGGCAGGGTGCAAATTAAAATTCAAAGGCAAGAGGTTGTGGCATTGTTTATCAGGCCAACATATTGACCATTTCATTTTTTTTTGAAATGAGAAAGAAGTAGTTGTATTACGATTTCATATCATGCCTACAAGGAGGGACATACCAGTTTCGGATATTAGTTTTCTATCTCAACCGGTCGTAGCCCGTCGGGCGCACATGGTTCCATACATATAATCTGCTTTGTTTCGCAGATCCAAACTCAAGAGTTCCTCGATCCAACGTTTGAAACGAAAAATAAACCACAAGACTAAACCTATCTAATCAAAGTATTATTCGACCTAATGCAATGAAAATAGATTGTAACTTAGCCTTTACTGCGGATTCCCCGAGACCTCCCGGCTGCAGTTGTCCCGAGTCTGTGGGTATAAACCCTAGACGGTCCTCCCCACCCCCGCCATGGGGCATCATTCACCCCCGGGGGATTATAGCCCCCCGGGCTTACGACCAGTTCCTGTTCCTGTCCAGTAGTGTCCGGTGGCGTCGAACTCTCATCTGTTCCATCCGGGGCCGCTGGCTTATGTCATGTCTTGATCTTTTTGGGCCTGGGTCCAGTGCCAAGAGTGAATCTCAGTATTCCCCGACGGACCAAAGATATGTCGCTCAGTGCATACCGATTCACCGGGGGTTTCGTGCTTTCAGGCAGCATGGGATTGGGTGATGCCTCCCTCCCGCCGATCGGCGATTATGGCCTGAACCGTGGCTGTCACATATATATCACACTGGTCCAACCAACCAGCCTCACCTAGATCATGTCGATTAGAATCATGATCAAATATTATAAATTTAAAGTAAATTGCATACCCTTCAAGTCTTGGTAATTTAAAGTGTTAGGAGAAAATTTTAAAGATCAAGATAAAGAATAAAAATAATCATCGATTAAATATCATTTTTTATTAGAAGGTGCAACTTTTATTAATAGTGTTAAGTAATGTTAAAATTTTTTTGAAGGGGGCACAATTAGAAAATTGAAAAGAAAAAACCAAAGGATATTTTTAGATTTTTTTCAAAAATTAAGTGACAATATTTCAAAAATAAACTTAAATTTTGTAGAGAATAAAACTTAAAACTTAAATTGATGTATCCTCTAACTAAAGATAATGCCTGAAATAAGATTAAAATTTTCTAAATTAATTATAAAATTATAAAAATTAAAAGTTAAAAACAATTAGAAATATAATAAAATTTTAAAAAAAACACAAAACCATAATACACCTAATGCACTGTGACAATTATTTATTAGTTTAAGTTCTAATTTGAGGAAAAAAAAAGGAAAGATAAAGATAGTAAATAAAAATATTAAATATTAATATACGGTTTGATGTTATTAAACAATTATTTATTAATTCTACTTCCAATTAAAAAATAAATAGAAAGATAAAGATGATAAATAAAATATTAAATAATAATACACGGTTAAGTTTTATTGAATAGTTTTTTTTTGAAACGGGTAACCGGAGACTTTCATTAATACCAAAAGGTAATCAAACGGGATGAGACGTGACCGCCTCGGGTTCCAGATATTTTTCCCGGCCGACCGTGACAAGTCCGACGCTCATGGACCCATAATAATAGCCCACTTGAAATCGTGGGCAACAACTCAAGAAAACTCCCTACCATCGTTCCAACATAACGAGGCAAAAAATACCAAGTTCCAAAATCCGCAGAAAATAAAATATCCCAACAAAAACACAAGCAATACCAGAAAACGTAACTAATAAATGCTGAAAATGCAGGCTGCCCGAGACCTCCCAACAGTGGCTGTCCCGGGTCTGTAGGTATAGTCTGGGGCCGACTCCACCCACCCCTGTTGGGGCAGATCATTCCTCCATCGGAGGCCTCTGTACCTCCGCTTCATCTGCTCGACCCACCCCCTAGAAGGGCAGATACCAGGGCTGTTGCTGGGTAGTCGGATCTCCCCTCTGCTTCTTTGTCTCCGGCGGGCGTGCATACATCGAACCACTTCTGGTCTTCAGAGTGGTCATCTTGCCTTTGCCTCGACTGGGCCCACCTTTCCCTAGGCTCTCCTGGGGGTCTGTCAGGTATCCCCGTGGATCTGTCTCCTTCCCCTCCCTCATCATCGCATTGTATCTGGGGGTAGCTCGGATCACAAAGTCAGCAGCAGGGCGGATGTTAGCCAGGTAGTCAGGCTTTGTGGACTTGGGTGACGGTGTGGGTACTCCATGGCCACCCCCTGTAGTATATTGCTTAACCCTTCTCGGTTAACCTTAGCCAGGTAGTCAGGCTTCGGGATGCCTGCAGCGGACGATTCTGGGCCCATAGTGATTTTCCTAGACCGGATCAGAGGGTTCAGGGATAGATCACTCAGGAGGTACGTGATCGTCGGGTGTGATGCTGGGGGGGGGGGGGGTACATTCCAGAACGTTCGCAGCAACCGGTCCACATCCAGATCCCTCGAGACCAGAATAGAGCTTTCATACCGAATCTCCTCCCTGCCAATCCCCGGCAACAGGGTATGGCAGCTCGGTAACCTGTGTGTCAGCATGTCGCACCTGCGACAAAAATCTACCACTCTCTCGTACTGTAGATCAATCACAACAGAGGAATCGGTACCTGAGAACCAGAGACGGGTTCTGCGCCGTAATGGTCGAGACAGCTCCATCCGAACCCTCAACCAGAGATGCATATCCTCCCGTCGGGCCGTCGGGATTGAAGCCGACATGACTTGCGTGGCTATGCTGCCCGCAACGAGCCCTAGGATGTAGTGGTTTCTGGCTCCTTTCGGGATATTCAGCACCCGGACTCCAAGCTCCATATGATTGAAAATAATCTCTTCCGCCCGATCGAATCGCCGAAGCGGTTCAAGGAGGAGGGGATATCTCTTGAAGCTCCAGGGACCCCTATGACGGATGTCTTCCATGGCTTTGGCTGACGAGAAATGGTATCCCGTGACGTCGGGAGACATGAACTCAACCCTAATCCCCGTCACCTTCCATTTCCGCAGTATCATCGCACAGACGATGTGCTGGTTGTAGGTCTGATCCCCTGCGACCTTCGCTGCAAGGGAGAACTGGTAAGACCCGGTAGTAAAAAGTGGGACTCCGTCGTCCGACACCACTAACTCATCGTCCTCATCCTCCCAATCCGGTATCAGGGATATACGGCTTGGCTGGGGCTCAGAAGCCGACCCCAACGGCCTGCTATCGCTCGGACAGTCAGGTCTAGGGGTCTATACACGTTCCACCGGAGGAAGACATCGAGTCGCCACCAGAGAAGAGGATGGCCGGGGGAGAGAGATCAGATCCCGATGGACCTCCCTCGCCGTTGATGTGTGTCCGGTGTAGGGCGGAAATGGCACCGGTGGATCTGGAGATACGCCGACGGCCAGGGACACGCCGACGGTCGGGGACGCGCCCGGTTTTTCCTTCAGATCTACGGTGTGCGGCGTCACCCGAGGAGAGACTGGGTCCGGACCGAGCAACGACGGAGGGACGTCGGCGTGTCCGTCGTCTCGCTAGGCGGAGACCTCGAGGCCGTGAGTGACCTCTGCATGTGGGTGGATCTGGTCGGGGATGACCATTTCCGGCTCGTGGAAGTGGTGGATGGGGAGATCCGGCATCGGCTGAGCAGAAATGGACGAGGGTGCTAACGGAGTGACGGTTGTGGCGGTGGTGGTTCTGCAGGTGCAAATGGCCGGGACTCTGAACTCGTGGAGGATGGAGGGAAGATGCACGGCTGGGATCGTTGGTCTGTAGAGAGGAAGGTTGTGGGTGTGGAGATGGCGATGGGAGTGGTAGCAGACGGACGGAAGGGAAGGTGGTAGACGGCGGCGACGGCGACCCTATTAGGGTATGAGAGAACCTCAGAGAGGTGTGTGGAGAGCGATCATTTTATTTAATAGTTACTTATAAGCTTATTTGTAATTAAAATATTTGGAAGATTAGATCCTAATATACATTCATTTTCTTAAAACGGATAATGAGGTATTGTATTACTGTAAAACAACAACTTTACATGGTAGGACATAACTGCCAAGGATTCCAGATATATGTCCCGTCCGGCCGTAGCTCGTTAGGCGCTCATGGATCCATAAAAATAGTCTGCTTTGACTCGCGAATCCGAACTCAAGAGTTCCTCGTACCAACATTTCAAAAAAATAATAAGACAAATCCCTAACCCTAACTAGCCAAAAATTTATTTGACCTAAAACAGTTGGAGAAATTGGAAAATGAGCCCCAAAACCCATACCCATTACCCAAACCGTGATTCCCGGTTACGTAAAACCCGTACTCGTACCCATCACCGGTCGTTGAAGGGAAAACTGATAACCGCCCAGCTTTACTACCGGGCGGTGACGATTATAACCATCAAACCAGGCCCAATGGGCTTTCTATTGGGTCTTCAAAAATATAAACCCACACACAACATTTTAGAAACATATTTTACAATCTTCCAACTTTATTTTACAAACCTACCTATTTTAGAGCTTTGAAACACAATTATTCTTAGAACTAATACCTCATAATAATATATTTATCGTCTTACAATTTCTAAAACACGGTTTCAGAAATCATTTTTGTACAACACAAAGAGTTGAAGAACAAAAATATACATTTTTGACTAAACTACAATCAACCTATATTACAAAAAAAACACAAGAATTTGTACAATACAAAATTGTGTTCAGATTTCTTTTTAAAGTCCCCACTTCCTCTGTAGATGGGCCTTCACGGTATGGGTTGAATGTTGCAGGAGATGGGCCTTCACGGTATGGGTCAACACCAACTATACATGGGTTTCAACATACTACAAGTTGGTTAGCTAAGCCCAATTTATGACCGGTCGGTTCGGTTCACCACCGGTTATCATTCAAAAAACTGTGACCCGCCCAAAAGGTAGTCGGTTTGGGATTTTAATGCCCGTCCCCAACCCATGACCGTCGGTTCCGGTTATTTCAGTGATGGGGACGGTCGGTTTTTGGTGATGGCCGGATATTTGCACAGCCCTAGCTGTAGTAGTCCCGGGTCTGTGGGTATAGTCCTCAAGCGGCCCAACCCACCCCCACAGTGGGAGGTCATTCGCCCCTCGAGGGGCCATACCCCCCGGTCGCAGTACCTGGATCTGATCTAGTCTGATGGCTCCCTTATGCTCCTGTGTGCCCGACGCTCTATCAGATGCTCCTGCTCCCTTCCTTGTCTTGGCCTTTCGTGGACGAGGACCAATTCCAGGGTTGTACCTCAGTATACCTCGACTAACTGTCAGTATCTCCCCTTGAGTGTAGCGATGCACCGGAGGCCTAGGACGTCACAAAAGCCTCGGTGCAGGAGGTCCTTTCATCGGGGCGATCACCGTCACCGTCCTGGATCTTGGGGGTTTCGGGCCATGCCGTCTGGCCGACGCCATTGATAGTACAAAAACCCTAGGAGGGTACCAATGAACCCTAGGGTCAGCAGTCATCATAGGAGGCGGCGGCGGTACTGTAGACTCCGGTGGAGGCGCCACCACGTATGGCCCGCGGACAGCTCGCTCCGGCGGAGGGTTGGGTGTCAGCAGCGAGGGGTTACCGCCCCTATATGGCTCGAACAGACGCCATGCTGGTTCCGGGCATCGACGTCGTACCTGGCCACCAGGTGCATACTGAAGATACGGGCTGAGACGCTGCTCCGGGGTATGTTCGTGACACAACTCCAACGGCCAATCACCGACGACACGTTGATGCAAGCTAACCACGTGACCGGGGAGAGGATGACGACACGGCCACGAGGGCTGTTGTACCCTTCTTGTTATGAACCAGGTGCGGCGGCGCTGGGGGATGTTGTGTGGCTGCGTGGTTGAGCTAGGGGAGAGAGTCGGGACCCGGTATAGATCCACCGACGACGATGGTACCCTAATCGGATTAGGGTTCTGGAGGACGGAGTGACGCCAGTGATAGAGATGAACCATGGGTACGGATTCGGGACGTCGAAACAGGCGACGATGAACTGAATGAAGGCAGAAAAGAGAAACCAACATCGATCAAGAAGAACGACGACAATAAGATTGACTCCAAGGGGTTATGGGTGAACCCTAGAGATTTGCAGAGCGCTTTTGGAAGCTTTAATATACAGTTACTTAATAGTTTACTTCTAATAAAAAAAATAGGAAAACAAGATTGATGAGTAAGGATATTAAGCTCAGGTAGGGTACAGTTACACAAATCACTAAAAAAATTTTGAACACTACCCGTCCAATTTTAGAGAATTGAGGGGGCCACGTCCCCCCGGAACCCACGTAAATCCGCCTCCGGGTGGGGCTGGGCACGTGCTCCTGTACATCCGTAACTGGTGGGTGTACTTGCAGGCTCATTAAACTAACAAATTGTGGTTTGGTTCAACTCTTTTTTTTTGAGAGAGAGTGTTGGTTTCAACTTTCAACCGAATGCAATTACTATCATTGCCATATTGTTGTTGTATTAATTATCATTACAATATTGAACCTTGTACAATTATTATATATAGCCTCTCATTTGCTGCAGTAGAGGACACAAAAAATACATATACACACAAACAGAAGTTAGTATAATGACGGAGATAGAGACGGTTGAGGTGACGTGCGAGCACCACGACCATGCCCTGGTGTTGAGGAACTGGAACAAGCCGTACAAGTGCGACGGCTGCAGGACCGAATCGTCGGGGCTCCGGTACCGGTGCGAGACCTGCAACTTCGACCTCCACGAGGAATGCACCTTCACGAACCATGAGGAAACCTCGTACCACGAGTTCTTCCCCGGAAGCAAGCTCCGGTTCTTCCGGACACCGCCGAAGCACTGTCGGAGGTACTGCGACGGGTGCGGGAAGGCGGTGGACGGGTTTGGGTACCACTGCGAGAAGAGGGGGTGGGATCTACACCCTCGTTGCTTGGGTCTTAAGAAAACTCTGGCGGTGGTTGACGTGGAGTTCCGACTGCGCGACAAGGTGAAGGGGAAGTGCATTTGGTGTCGGAAGAGGAAGCTCACCGGCAGCTTCTCCAAGGTAAGGGGATGGTCGTACGTGTCCGTGTGCGGGGAGTACCATTTTCACGTGCATTGCGCGACGGACATGGTTCTGGACACTTGGAAGAAGGAAGCGAAGAATTCGTTTAGACAAGGTCGAGATGGCGCTTGTTGTTGCCAACTGGAGGACCGCGGCGGTGGTGGTGACAAGTTATTGAGGATTGTGAGAGTTTTCCTAAAGACTTTTGCTTGTATATTTTTCGGGGATCCTACCCTTATCATTGCGAGTCTCCTCACTTGACTAATCCTCCATTGATTATTGAGGATTGTGGGACTAGTGTTCGAGAAGACTTTTGCTTATGTTTTGTTTTTATATAAGAGTTGAGTGTTATAATATTTTTTGGTTTATAGTATCAATTTGATTGTTTGTTGATATAGATCTTGTACCCATATTTTCTTATGTCTGTGACAACAAAATGACCACCAAAAAGCAGCAGCTTCATGATGAGAGATCATTGGAACTGATACATCCAAGGGCTATTAAGCCAATAGCAAAAATATTGAACTTAATTTTTTTTTTATTAATTGTAATTTTATATCATGTAAGGGTATAGATGTCTTTTTAATACCTTATTCCATCTAACCTGACTGAATCCATTGTATATCATCCGTGCCTCTCTATTTCCTCTCAACCAAACATATCGCCAGAGTTGGCCAAAGCCGTGGAGGAGGATGACCACCGCGCGTCGGAGCGACATACGTCACCCGTACTTCTCTTCGTGCCCATGCTCTCACCGGAGCAACCACGTCCTTCCCCAACACAGGCGCCATGTTCAACGGCGAGTATCTACAACAAGCTCCGACGAACGGGTACGAAGGCGTTCCACTGGCCAGGTCCGCGCGAGGTTCAGAGCTCTGTGCGTTTCCGTGCTCTCCCGCCGGACAGGTCCGAGCTGTCCCTCTCCACACGAACATGGAGCAGGCCACCGCCGCCGCAGCACGAATGGGTTCCAGATCGACTCGCCGGTCTTTCTGTGCAGTTTAGAGATATGGGTTTTGCTAAAAGACGATGAGGAGTTATGAAGATGATATTGTTGATCTATTCATCAAGTCTGGTTTGACTATAAAATTTTAGTTAGAGATGGAGAAGCTGTGGGTATGTTTTTGGTTTTCAATTCTTTTGTTTTGACATTGCATACTCGAATATTTTATTGCTAATAAAGTCAGAGCCCAGCTTTATTTGAATACTTGGTTTGGGTTTTACTTAACTCATGATAAATCAAGATGATGGGATGTGCATTGAAACTAGTCTGTTATGTTTGATTAAGTTTTTTAAAATGTGTTTTGTGACTTTAGTATCTTTTTCTGTAGGAACTTGAATCTATAAATTGGTGTAGAAAATTTGGGCCTAAAAAGTAATAATTTTTTGTAGAAATTTATAGCTATGGTTATATAAATTTGTAACAACCGGTTTATTATTATGTAATTTTTATATTTATCTTATTGTTCTTATTGTTTGTTTGTATGTTTTTGAGTAAAACGCAAGTTTCATTTCATAAAAGAGTGAGTACATATCTGGAAGTCTTAACGGGCCAAACACAATAAGTCTATAACTACTATTACGTCCAGAACGTATTTGAATCAGGGAGCTATAAAGGCTAATTAAAACAGAAGACAAATTAACCAAAATAAAGCAACTAAAACCATAAAAATTAGGAAAATACTGGCGGGCACCGATCAAGGTAGAGTCTATAGACCACTGTGACACCCAAAGGCAACACTCTTTATCCAATATAAAACCGAGCACATGAACTCCAGTACTGGGGTGAGAGCAGGGTGATCTCAAGGGGAGTACCCAACTTCCCCCGAGCCCTGGCGCACGACTCATGTTTTCTGGCGGGGCTGCTTCCCAGCCCTCGCCTGATCTTCCCGAGGCTCCCCTATCGAGCCCCTTTTCATCCTCGGAACCACTGTAGGTTCCTCAAATATTCCGACCCACGAAGCTCCCGATGATCCTCCCGAAGACAACCCACTTCCATCCCCACAGGGTACCCGGGCACCCCCTCCACCTGAAGGTACGGTATACGAAGGGGTTGGATCGCGTAGCAGCGGAGAAAAACCCGGAGGCACACTAGCGGGCTGCTTCCAAGTCGTGGCATATCCCTTCTGTCATGCCCCAATTTCAGTAAACCGAACTCGGGATGCGAACATTTAAAAGCATAAAAACACTTGAAACCTGTTTTGAATAAATACTTTGAAATTATCATTTAGTTATCAAAATAATATTCACAAGACAAAAACGTCCCAACAAATGGACAAGGTACAAATATCCGTCACTAGACTCAAAATATAAAGACCGGACTCCGCTCCTAGCTCCCCAAGCTTCAAGAGCTCACCTAGTCCGTCCAGTGATCAGTACCTGTAGGAAAAGCAGCTAGGGGTGAGCATTCGCTCACCACCACAGATAACAGACTGACTATGGCATAATTAGCAGACAAAGCCAGCAACACCAACAACAACCCAAACACCGGGGACTACTATCCCCAAAATCAAGTAACTCAACTGACATACCACATGTTACTTCCTTAACAGACTCAACACTCGATAACGTAATGTAGACCCGACACAACTATCGACGACCTCCTCCAAGGACACGACAGAAAGACTACGCAACGCCAAACAAGATCACAAAGGATCGCGCACCAGCTGCTCAAAAACCTCCCTCATGCCCAGTTATCAATCTCAATCAGGTAAAGGATCGACCTACCGCAATTCCTCGACACGAAGTCGGATCAGGCTGTCGACCTATCGCAATTCATCGACACCAAGTCGGATCAGGCTGTCGACCTATCGCAGTTCATCGACACCAAGTCAGATCAGGCTGTCGACCTATCACACTCACAACTTCAGGTAACCACAATCACAATCACAGGCGAGTTCAACAAACAGGCACTCAAGGCCACCCAAGACACCTCAATAGTCAAGACTCGGGTTCAACAACCCCACGGGCACTCACGGCCACTCAAGACGCACCAACGGTCAAGACTCGGGTTCAACAACCCCACGGGCACTCACGGCTACTCAAGACACACCAACGGTCAAGACTCGGGTTCAACAACCCCACGGGCACTCACGGCCACCCCAAAACACCAACAGTAAAACACGGGCTCTCACGGCCACCCAAGACACCAATTTAAATAACTCGGGCTCTCATGGCCACCCAAGACACCAACAATCAAATACGGGCTCTCATGGCCACCCAAGACACCAAAAATCAAATACGGGCTCTCATGGCCACCCAAGACACCATCAATAATACACAGGCTCTCATGGCCACCCAAGACATAAATTAAACAGTCAACCTCCGGGCATGGTCATATGCCTCCAGTAATTCTAATATCGCTAAGTTCTCTGTTCCTACGACACTACTAAGTGTCACATGCTTTTCTCATAAACGCTACCTTCCCGTATCATGCTTTTCTAATATTTAACTAAACCTACTCAACCCACGACACCCCGGTGTCACATGCAATTCTACTGTTAACTTTCCCTAATCAGGGCCGAGTTCCGGCTACTTTTCCCTACCTCGTATAAGTCCTCCAAAAGTGCTCAACTAAGCCCGGGCGTGATCCCAGTCACTCGCCTAGCTTCCCCTTGCCTCGGTCCGCAACACGATCTAAGAGAACACAAATTTAAGGCACTTTTAAACTAGTAGGAATAAACCGAAAATTAATAAACTTAACGCCCAAACGTAACCCCAACAATGCCGATCACTCCCAAACCTCCCAATTACTCGACATTGTCGATAAAGGACTCGTAAAGGCCCGATTCGCCCGACATGGCGAATCTGCCCGGGTTTTGTAAATGCCCTTCCGGGGCTCCAAAAATTCCCGTTTTCGTTTCTACGGTCTTAGAATAATTCAAGGAACCCAAAACACTTGACGGAATCGAATTCCGACTTCCGAGTCAATTAATTAACGTTTAAAGTTTCTAAAACCCGCTAATTACAACTTTTCCAATTTAATTCCAAATTTCGATTCGGTTAAGGATAAATGGTCCGGGGAACGTTTTAAACTACCCGAACACTAAACCCGAGCAACCGAGCACGTGGGCCCCACCCGACCCACTTGGCCGTGGGCCCTAGGGTTCAAAGGGGGGCTCGGCCACCATGGTGGTGGCTGGTCCTAGCTCCGGCCAGCCACCCCATGGCCGGCCGGCCACCACCCACAGTGGCCGGAGCTCCTCCCGAGCCTCCGGTCACCGGAAAACGTCATCCTTCCCCTCCAAACACCTCCAAAACGTCTCCAACAATTCCCCCAACCTCAAAACACCCTAAACTAATAGTTTCACCCAAAACCCTAACTTTCAAAAGTTAACAAAACGACGATCGGTTTAGGTCTTACCAAAGAGGAAGATGAGGGGAAGACGATTGCTCCTTGTCTTGAGACGATCCAAGGGTTCGATCTCTCCCAACCCTAACCCTTGTCTCCTTGTCTCTTCTTCTTCTTCTCCTTCTCTCTCTAAAACACTATCTTCCTTTCTATTTCAAAACAACTAACACAATTTCTCTCTTTTTTTTTCTCTTTTAACACATGTGGCCGGCCACACCTTCCTCACCACTCATTTCCCCCCCCCCAAAACTAACACCACCACTTGTTGGACAAGTGGCAAGGTGGGCCCCACACCTTTTGGAAAATATCTACTAGATATTTTCCAATCAGATTCGCGAAAAACGGACGTTTCGAGCCCCGAACGGGCACTTTTCCCAAGAAATTACGAAACTTGACGGGCTACAAGGAAACAGCTCAACTAAGACCGCTGCGACGACGGCTAAGCTTTTTGGATCCAAAATGGTCCTCGAATAGACCAAAACGTCGCTCGGTTGACTTTTCCAGCGAAAAGTCAACATTTCCCAAATTGATCAGAAAGTTGCCCTGAGTCCCCCGGAACTCCTTTTGGTCGATAACGGGGTCAACTTAAGTCCGGTATGACCCTCGGGCTCAATTTAGGTTAACTTAAGTATATGTCTTAAAAAATTTAAATTTTCCTGTTTTTCGCAGGTTTGACTAGCGTTGACCGGAAGTGGTTATTACACCTTCACCATCTGATCCTTCCGATAATGCTTCAATGACTTGTCAAACGTATGACTCTCCGACATCTCCCTGTCACAGGCCGTAGGTATATGCCCTATACACCCACAATTCCCACAGAATCCCGGAAGCTTGACATACGTAAGAGAGCAGTTGACCGGTTCTTGGAACTCAGGAAATCTGAGGCGCATATTTCGACACAGAGGCTGGTTAAGGGAGTGCCAGTATCGTCCCTCCCCAACATTGGTTGAATTCATCGCAAGGAACGACCACCATACCGCAGTGCCTCCCATATCCTAGTGGTCGTAGTCCTGGTGCTAACTATCTGAGGGATACCATGGGCATGTACCCAAAGTTGCATCCTATTCAGAGCCGGGAGGTCCTGGACGAAAGGGTCCGTCTCTGCCAGCATCAAGGGTTTCTCGTTGAAACACCACGGTTCATTCAGCCGGACCCAATCATGGTCCTCCTTCCTAGGGAAGTAGAACCCAAAGACTCCAGGAGAGACGTCCTTGATGACCAATCCAATAGCCGATTTCCCCCATGCATTGATGAGGACACGGAGGAGGGTCTCCTTGCATGGGTGGGAATCCGTGAGCAGGCGACCACCATCCCATATTGTTGACGGAAGAGCGTAGTCGAATCAAGCACCGCATTCGTGACCGTGATCTCTAAGGGTTCCTCAAACCCTAGAGACCAGCCTGAGAAGCTGTGATGAAGGGCTTGAAGTGGGCTACCATGATCCGGTAGCAGAGACGAAGGACGCGGAGCACGAGAAGGCTGAGAGAGGACGAGGTCCTCGGCCGGCGCCAGTACCGGTAGCTGCCCCATCTGGAGGAACCGAGGTCGGGGAATAGACGGGATGTGATCAGTGCTAGGTAAAGTGAGAGTCTTACCAGGCGCCGGCACATCCCGCCTGCAATATGTAGCCGATGAGCCTCCAAAACCCTAAACATAGACTGGGGGAGCGGGATGTGATCAGTGTTAGGTAAAGCGAGAGCTTTACCGGGCGCCGACAACAAGCCGTCTGCAATATGCAGTCGATAAGCCTCCAAAACCCGAGACGGAGATTGGGGGAGCGGTAAAATAGTCGTCTATTTCGGGGGACGCCCCCGCCGCGCATGCTGCGGCGCTGCCATTGGATCATGATCCCCAGGTGCATAGGCTTCCATTGTTATCATCAACGGAGGACCAGGGGACGGGGGTGGCAGCGAGTCTCGGGTCGAAGCCTTCTTCTTCCAGGGAGCCCGCTTCGGACGCACAATTTCGTGCGACGGGCAAGGGGGAGGGATGCCTACCGGTCCCGCATCCATGCCAGCGGCTAATGGGGCAAGATCCTCCAGATTCGCGCCCAACCCAGCGGCTGATGGGGCAGGACCCAAGGCGAGAATCTTCGGAGAGGCAGGGCGTGAGAGTGGAGCAGACATGGACGAAGACAGAGGGGGAGACGCCGGCGAAGAAGTAGATCGCGCAACCTGTTCGGTGAAATACGTAGAGATACGAGAACACATGGTGATTTGGGTTTAGGGGTCTCGACATGAACGACTAGAATGGGTAAAATCTATTTAGAGTTACTTACCGTACAACTTTTTAATTGTAATTGACTTATTATTTTATTGTTTGTTAAATATGAAACGATTGCTTGTTGGTTTGTATTTGTTGGTACAAGATGTTTTTATTTATTTATTTCATTTTTCTTATTTTATGTTTTATATTTGTTTGGGTATAGATTTGTAAGGATCTTATAATCTTACGTATACTATTCTGGAACAATACGGGTTGAATTATGTAACCCATTTACGGGTAGTGTTTTGCAACATTAGTATCGAGTTTTGTAACTTTAGTGTAGTTTTCTATAACTTTTGTAACAATAGGCAGTTTTTGAATATTGTGTAATTGTTGATGTAGTTATTTGTAACAATACGTCTAAAGTTTCATAATTGTTGATTTAATTACTTGTATCAAAGTTCTTATTTTATGTTTTATATTTGTTTGGGTATATATTTGTAAGGATCTTATAATCTTACGTATAATATTCTGGAACAATACGGGTTGAATTATGTAACCCATTTTACGTGTAGTTTTTTGCTGCATTAGTATCGAGTTTTGTAACTTTAGTGTAGTTTTCTATATCTTTTGTAACAATATGTAGTTTTTGAATATTGTGTAATTGTTAATGTAGTTATTTGTAACAATACGTCCAAAGTTTTGTAATTCTTGATTAAATTATTTGTATCAAAGTTCTTATTTTATGTTTTATAATTGGTTGGGGCGTTAGGCGGTGTCTGGTGGCGGGACCGGGCGGTGTAGCTCCCGCATCCAAGATCCGATCGCCTAAGGGCACGACCGAGGGTAGAGCAATAAGAGCAGAGACTTTGGGCATGGTCGGGCGGCCACAGTGAGGTTTGATCACCGGGGTTGACATCCCGTCTGAGAACGTCACGATAGCCAGTGACAATGGTTAGTCAGCCGACGCCAATGATGGGGAGCGGTATAGACGAGGTTGGTAGCAGCGGTGTAGGAGAAAGAAAAAGAGAGAGGGGTGGCGTAACAGCTGAGTGGGTTGCTTGGGTTTTCGACGTCGTCGGCCTTTTAATGGGGATGTAATCCTGGAGGATGGGCGTGGTGGCGGAAAAAATGCCGAGGCATGCATGGATGTAGACGGTGATGGGACAAGACCAGTAGGACTCGACGTGTCAATGGTGGGAGCAGGAGTAGGGGTAGAAAGCGCCATAGATTAGGGCTAGTGTTTCCTCAGGAGAGGTATCTCGACGAGAACGAGAGAGTGTAGTTTTACTCAAAATCTTCTATTGATTTGGATTGTAATTTATTTTATTATTAATTAAGTTCGTTAAATTTATTTCAATAACTTTAAAAGTTTTTTTTGATAAGCGCAAAATAACTTTACAAGTTGAAGTTCATTTTTAATACCTTGTGTTTTTTTTAACAACAAAAAACAATTTTATAACTGTTTAAGAGCGATTACATCGAAATGCCTCGAAGAACATGCTCCTCGACCAGAAAAGGCCAGTATGAACGAACACTAGTTCACTGAACCTTGAAATATCAGAATCGTCATAGACGGTATTTTGATGCATTATGGGAAAAGTAAGAAGACAGAGGGGAAGAATGGGATACCGGAGATCCTGAGGGACCTCTACAACAATAGTGATGGTGGGAGGCAAAGCATCGTATAGGGACCCCTCCAAGGGCCAGTCCCTGATGCTCAGGTGGCGCATCATTCCTCCCAGCGGGGCATCTTCCCCGCCTGTGAATTGGCCGGCTAACCAGTTGCAGGCGCCACCCTTGCCCGTACTCCAACAACTGTACTCCTACAAACCAAAAGTGCCGAAGCTTCCACTGCTCGCGCTCTTGGATGGTCGCGACCAGCACCTCCACTTCCACCATGCTCCTGTGCCAGTACGGTAGCAATCGAATTAGTAGAGATCTGATCTCCACCAGCCCCTCGCTGGATGTTCCCGTGTACAAAAGCCGGAGCTTTCGTGATGGACCACCTAGGGGGCCTATCGCGGGCTTCTGCCTGCCATCCCAGGTGAGGGCTCGGGGATCCGGGTTAGGTACCGGGTCCATTGTTACCCCGACCACCTTCCTCGTGATGACCGAGCCTTAGGTATCGGTTCCATTGTCATCCGGGTTGGGGCCACAGGCTCCCGCTCCCAACCCAACACAACACCAGCATCCCCATAGGACTACGGCGCCACCCCAACTGGACGGGAGTGATGAATCACTGGCCGTCTGGCACGGGGTACGGCCCTCTCGCTGCATTGTACCACAGTAAGTTGGATTAAAATCCATTGGGTGGGCAAATATGTGTTAAATGTACATGTTATGACTAAGGTTATAGATACATTTTAAAGTGATCAATTAAAGTGTGTATCTAATAGGTATCATTAAGTGGTCATGGAAAATAAAAGTGTAGGTACCAAGGTGTAATTTCTTTTGGTTGAGGGGCCTAATTGAAATTACAAATAGTTGGCCAACTAAGCATTGACCATCTATAAATATATGGTTATGGTCCCCAATGGAGTGCTTGACATTCCTCTTTCTTCTCACCCCCATTTGAGAGTTAGAATTCATGGAGCAAGTATAATTTATTGGAAGATCCGTAGCCTTGTTCTTCTTCATCAAGTAATCTTCCATGGCTTCAAGTAAGTAACATTTAATTAATTCCGTTGCTTTGATTTTGTGTTCCTATTAGTTCAACAAAGACTCTTAAGGCATGGTTTGGGTTTATGGATTAACACTTTGGTTGTTGTTAATATTTTGGTTGAGCCATAAATCCATTCTTACAAGTGGTATCAGAGCCAACTTTGTTGAATTAATGGTGAACTTTGTGTTCTTGAAACTCAATTAAGGTTGCATGTCATCAATTCCTTCTTGCATGTTATTGTATTTGAAGGATCTAAACCCAAACCATGCCTTAAGAGTCTTTGTTGAACTAATAGGAACACAAAATCAGAGCGGCGGAATTAATTAAATGTTACTTGACGCCCTGCATTTTTAGCACAGAAAAGGACACGACAAGCGTACCGGTCGTCAAGTATTATTTTTGGAATTTAAGTTCCGGATTATCGTACCCAAGGGAGCACGAGTCAAGCACGTTCTATATCAAAATCGTTGTCAAGCTATTTCGATGAAATGATGGTTTTGTTTTAAAACATGAAAAGTAAATAGTAAGCGAAATGACAGTGAACCAGTAATCACAAAGCTTAGAAGAGTTTTAATTCAGAGAAAAAGTAATCTAAGGTTGTGGGTTCATAGAGACCGTTTCCAATGCATTTCACTGACGATGAACATTGTGAAGTTGTTCTGATTTTAGGGGCAACGTGTCAAGCCCAATTTCAGTAAAACCGAACTAGGGACGCGAACATTTAAAATAATAAAACCGTTTGAAACCTGTTTTGAATAAACACTTTAAAAGCACCATTTGTTCAACAAAATGATAATTACAGTTTAAAACACGTCCCAACAAGTGGACAAAAGTACAAGGTATCCGTCACTAGACTCAAAAGACAAGACCCGGACTCCGCTCCTAGCTCCACAAGCTTCGAGAGCTCACCTAATCCGTCCCACGAACAGTACATGTAGGAAAAGCAGCTAGGGGTGAGCGTTCGCTCACCACCACGAATAACAGACTGACTACGGCATAATTAACAGACAAGCAAGTAACACCAACAACAACTCAACACCGGGGAACACCATCCCCAACCCAAGTACTCTGACTGAACATACACCCACTGTTGCCTTCCCTGACCAACTCGACACCCTGACACGTAAAGTAGACCCGACCCAACCATTGGCGACCTCTTCCAAGGACTCAAAAGAAAGTTACGCAACACCAAACAACATCACAAGGGATCACACACCAAACAAGATCACAAAGGATCGCACACCAAACAAGATCACAAAGGATCGCAAACCAGCTGCCAAGAATGCTCACGCCCTCCCGGGACTCTAACCCGGTCAAGCCAACCCAAGAATGCTGCAACTTCCGAGACTCTAACTCGTAAGCCAGCCGGAAAATGCGTGCAACTTACCGGGACTCTAACCCGTAAGCCAGCCAAAGTATGCGTGCAACTTACCGGGGCTCTAACCCGTAAGCCATCCAAAATATGCTCACAAACCCAAACCACACACGCGCGGCCAGGACCCCTTTATTGGCGGGCGGGCCCCCTACCCCGTCTGAACATGCAGACGCGTGTGCTCGTGGACCCCCGTTTCATGAAGCGGGCCCCCAACCTCAAGTAACCACAAACACAATCACAATCACAATCACAATCACAAGCAAGTTCAACAACCAGTAACAACACAGGTTCAACACTCATAGGCACTCATGGCCACCAAGACACCAACAGTAAAACTCGGACTCAACAGCCCCACAGGCACGCACGGCCTCCCAAGACACATCAACCATAAAACACGCTTGCAACTTACCGAGACTCTAACTCGTAAGCCAGCTAAAGAAAGCTTGCAACCCCCCCCGAGACTCTAACTCGGTCAGGCCAGCCAAAGACACCAACCTTAGTACACGACTCTCAAGACCGCCCAAAACACCAAAGGTAAAGACACAGGTTCAACAACCCCACGGGCACTCATGGCCACCCAAAACTCAACAATAAAACACGCTTGCAACTTACCGAGACTCTAACTCGTAAGCTAGCTAAAACACCAACAGTAAAACTCGGGCTCTCATGGCCACCCAAACACAAATAATAACACGGGCTCTCATGGCCACCCAAGACTCAACAATAATAGCACGGGCTCTCAAGGCCACCCAAGACACCAAATAAACAAACAACCTCCGGCTTAACCAAAGCCTCCAATAGTCCTAATATCAACAGTTTCTCAATCAACCTCCGGGCATGGTCATATGCCTCCAGTACTCCTAATATCGATAAGTTCACAAACAACCTCCGGGCATGGTCATATGCCGCCAGTAATTCTAACAACACTAAGTTCTCTACTCCTACGACACTACTAAGTGTCACATGCATTTCCAATATTCGCTACGTTCCCGTATCATGCCTTTCTAATATTTGATAACCTACTTAACCCACGACACCCCGGTGTCACATGCAATTCTACTGTTAACTTTCCCTAGTCAGGGCCGAGATCCGGATACTTTTCCCTACCTCGTGTGTGTTCTCCCAAAAGCCAACCACGAGCTCCGGTGATGATCTCAGTCACTCACCCAGCTTTCCCTTGCCTCGGTCCGTGGCACGATCTAAAAGAACACAATTTAAAGGCACTTAACAACTTGCAGGAATAAACTGGAAATCATTAAACTCGATGCCCAAACTTAACCCCGACAATGTCGATCACTCCCAAACTTCCCAATTACTCGACATTGTCGATAAGAGACACGTCAAGGCTCGATTCGCCCGGCATGGCGAATATGCCCGGGTTTAGTAAATGCCCTTCCGGGGCTCCAAAAGTTCCCGTTTTCGTTTCTACGGTCTTAGATTAATTCAAGGGTCCCAATGTACTTGACCGAGTTTAATTCCGACTTCCGAGTCAATTAATTGACGTTTAAAGTTTCTAAACCCGATAAATTACAACTTCTCCAATTTAATTTCAAATTTCGATTCGATTAAGGATAATTGGTCCGGGGAACGTTTTAAACCACCCGAACGATAAAACCCGAGCACCCGAGCACGTGGGCCCCACCCACACTACTTGGCCGAGCCCTAGGGTTTAAGGGGAGGGGCTCGGCCACCATGTGGTGGCTGGTGCCAGCTCTGGCTAGCCACCTCATGGCCGGCCGGCCACCACCCACGGTGGCCGGAGCTCCTCCCGAGCCTCCGGTCACCGGAAAACGTGCAATTTAAACCCCCAAACACCTCTAAAACGTCTCCAACACCTCCCCAACCTCCACACAACCCTAAGTCATTCAATTTAACAAAACCCTAGCTTTCCAAAATAATCAAAACGAGGATCGGTTTGGGTATTACCGTAGAGGAGGATGAGGGGAACGAGTTTTCTCCTTGCTTGAAGACGATCCAACGGCTTGATTTCTCCCAAAACCCTAGCTCCGTCACCTTCTCTCTTCTTCTCCTTCTCCTTCTCTCTCTAACTCTCTTCTTCCTTTTTCTATTTTCTTAAACTAACACAAAACCTATTTTTCTATCCTTTAAAACCCTATAATCGGCCACCCCTTCTCCTCCACACCTTTCCCCCCCAAAACTAACACCACCACAATTAGGACAAGTGTCAAGGTGGGTCCCACACCTTTTGGAAAATATCTAGTAGATATTTTCCAATCAGATTCGCGAAAAACGGACGTTTCGGGCCCCGAACGGGCACTTTTCCCAAGAAATTACGAAACTTGGCGGGCTACAAGGAAACGGCTCAACTAAGACCGCTGCGACGACGGCTAAGCTTTTTGGATCCAAAACGGTCCTCGAATGGACCAAAACGTCGCTCGGTTGTCTTTTCCAACGAAAAGTCAACATTTCCCAAATTGACCAGAAAGTTGCCCTGAGTTTCCCGGAACTCACTTTGGTCAATAACGGGGTCAACTTAAGTCCGGTATGACACTCGGGGTCATTTTAGGTTCACTTAACTGTCAGTCTTAAATTTTTTAAATTTTCCTGTTTTTCGCAGGTTTGACTGGGAGTTGACCGGGAGTGGTTATTCCACAACGAATTATCTCTCAAACTAGTCCTAACTCCTCGCGTTGTTTCGGACCCTAATGGAATCTAACCACCCAGCTCTCACGAATCAGGATGTAGGGAGACCCAAAGCATTACGTTCTTTGATAATTTCTAACTTTCGGTTTGAACCCTATGGTTATTGCAATCGTGTTAACCTAGCTATCAATAGTCTAGATTTAAACCCAATTCGTATAATATTTCTGACCTAATTGCAACCCACCTCTCACGAATGTCAGATTGCAATTCCCACCTTCTATCAGGCCTACCCAGAATATAGAGCATTAAGCTTAAATCAAATGCAAACCCTAAATCAAATCATTCTACACAATCCTCATTCATACAATCAACACATTGGAAAGCAAATCTCTAATCCCCCATAACCCTAGATTATGGGGTTTTAGTTACTCATGAGTAAGGAAGAAGAAAACACCATTGATGAGCATGAACAAAGCTTCATAATTGACCAAAGTAGAGATATACTATACCCAATATTTGATTACAATGATGTTCTTCAAGTGGAAATCCTCTCCTCAAGCTTGCTCTCAACTCTCCTCTCTTCTTAGCTCTCAAAATTACAAGTTAGATCTATTAGGAGGTTGATTTTAGGTTTAAAAAGGGTAAAAGTCGAGTCTGAAGCGAGTTTGGGTAACAGGTCTGCGCGCGCGTCACGGAGCCGTGACCCTACCCGTGACGGCTACCCTCACGGATCCGTGACGGAGCAGAACGATTTGTAAAATAATGTGTCCTCGTCACGGCTCCGTGACCCTACCCGTGACGGGTTAGGTCACGGATCTGTGATGCTTGTTCCACCACCTTGACTGCTGCTTTCGAATTTCTTTCCTTTTTTATGTGTTTTCGCTCCTTTTCCAAGCTATACCCTGTGAAACATGAAAAACGCTAGAAACGAGCAAAACATAAGAGAGTGAGGCAATAATGGGCTAAAATCAACAGTAAAATCCCTCTAAATGTGGCATTTTTAATGCTAAGATGCGTTCGCATCAACACCCCACACTTAGACTTTTTCTCGCCCCGAGAAAGTCAATACCAGAAGACATCATCACTAAGATAGAACCGGTTAAACCCCGAGGTTCACCTCGATAGGAGGAGTCCGGTACTCCTTTATTCAAGACATTAACTATAAAGATGCAGGTGCAATGCATGAATCCTAACTCTAATGCATTCCTACAACACTCTATATGATGCATGAAAAAGACACGAAAAGTAGGTGATATTCAAACCCGTGCATAGAGGTTCACATGGTTTTTCTCAAAGTCGCCACATGCTAAAAAATCTTACACTCATCAAAGAAGCATATGAACTAATGAATACAGTAAAGTATGACGCTACGCACATTAAGGAGTTAACTCTTTCCTTTTAAACTTGCATTCACTCGTTCACCATAACTGTGTGTTTCCTTATTTCCCCATACATGGAGTTTAGAGATTCATATGCTATCATGCTAGACCCATCTCCACTAATTGTAAGGAATCAGAAAGGTCTTTAATTTGTCTTGTAATGTAAGGCTAGGCAAAAGGGTAGGGAAGGAAAATCAAAAGAAGCTCACAAAAATACCTCAAGACAAAACCGTTTCATTCTCACACCCACAAAATATGTCACACATCCCAAACCCCATGTTTACCATCTCACTCTTGCAGTCTCTAGTACCATTTTTTATTTATTGAATAACTAATGACAGCAATGATATGTCAAAGCTATCCATAAGTTCACCATCTTTCTAAACCACTATCAAGCCTTACCCCACACTTATTTTTTCCTAGGGATTTTTTTTTCTCTTTTTCTTTTTCTTCTTTTTCTATCCCTTTTCTTTTTCTTTTCTTTTTCTTTGGGGTAAGGCGATGATAAAATTGTTCTCAATACAAACCAATGGCAAATTATCTTTTCATCACTTTTTCTCTCTTTTGCTCACTCATTATCCCAAAAACAACCACTCTCAATGAAGCACCTAAGCCAAGAAGTATGAGTTCAAACAATAATAAGGATATATAAAAGAAATGAAAGGCACATAGGTTTGTAATGTTCGGGTTAGAAATGAAAGGCTAAGGCTCAAATTGGGTGACTATGGAGTAATACATGCAAAGGTAGGCAATTTAGCTCAAACGGTCCATAGATAGCCTAAAATCACTTTCTTAATTAACCATGTTCCTTATTCTTATTTCGCCTCGAATAGGTCGTACATGTAGTTCCAGACTCAAGTTACCATGCATAGGAATCAAAGGAATACAACACTAGTTCAAGTAAATACTCAAACACAAGTGGAAGAGCTAAACTTAATGCATGTGCTTTCACTACTTATTTGATTCACTCATGCTCATATACAACCTTGATTTATGCAAGAAATAAGCAATAACGACAATTCAATCATCGAATCCTTAGGAACATAAACACTAGACTTGCATATCACCAGAAAATATTTTTTTGATTTTTCAATTTTTTTTAATTTTTTTGGATTTTTCAAAAAGTTTATAACACAAAATGATGCATGAGCACATAAAAGAAAACACAATGCAATGCAATGCAATGTAAGGCATACCCCACCCCACACTTTAAAACTAAGCATTGTCCCCAGTGCGACTCTAAACACATATTTACAATCTAAACACATATATATATGCATGCACACGATAGAAGATAACAATGAAGTACCCTACACTCATAGTCAGCAGGTATACAATTCACACAACCCTATATGCATAGTCTATCAGCACGGCAATTCGGGCACTCATGGCCCACCAAATAGCATAAAGGATAGTAAATAGCGATAACAGTGTAAAATAGGAAGGGTAGAGATACTGCCCCTCGAAGAACCGCTACGTGAACTGTACTGACTGTGGAGATCCTCGTGCATGTATGGATGGAGATCTCTTCGGCCGAGAGAACCTCCAGGAGGTTCGGCACCATAATCTGCTTCGCTGAACTCATCTCGCTCCCTATGCCATGTGTTGGGTTGCCTCCCAACCAGCGCCTTTGTTTAACGTCGTTAGCTCGACGAAAGGGGTGGCCACAGTCACCCAGGCACCGCTCCAGAAGCCACTGATCGACAGAGCTAATGCTGACACAGACTCAAACAAAAACATAAAATACATGGGAAATAAAAACACAAATTACACTTTCCCAAATCTGTCAAGCCCCTAGCAATGCTGAAATCAGATAATGATCATAAACCACGCAACATGCATAAAAATAAATGATGGGCAAGTGTAAAACACATATATACAAGATGAAAATGCACCCGCTCACTGCTGGTGGCTAGGAGGGAGGTCAGAGGGCTGGCCAGACTGCTCGGACCAGCCACTACCCCACCAGTCAGACCTCATGCGGGTCTGGATCCAGTCAACAGTCATAGGCACGGTGGACAAGGGCCCAAGAATAAAGTCCACCGTGCCGAATTGGGTGTGAACCCTGTCAAACTGAGCATCCATCCCACCAAACCGGGTCTCGACCCCGTCGAACCGAGTAGATATACCCTGAAATTGGGTAATATACTCATCATGGCGGGTTTCCTGTCTCTGGAAACCTGCGCGCATCTCCTGTTGGAGAGCAGTGATATGGGCCGACAGGGCCGCATACCTAGGATCTCCTTCACCCTCGTGCCCTTTGGGCTCGGGGCCTGCTGTGCGCATGTCCGTGCGCTTGAAAACTTCTCGACCGACATAGATTGATTTAAAGATTGTGCGGGCTTCCTGCGGGTTATCCCAAACCCCACAATATTGGGCTAATTGTGTGGCGATCGCCGCACAACTAATCCTCCCCGTAGCCCTTGTAGCATGTTGCTCCAAGTGTTCCATAAGGAGCTTCTCAAAGGGGGCTTGATTTCCCTTTTCGAAATAGTGAAGAAGCCGAACCTCCCTATGGTACACGATGTGTAAGTTATCACTCCGTGTAAAAATAGTGTAACTCAAAACCCTATGCATGCACTTAAGCATAACGGATTTGAGATTCTTAGCTAGGGGGCTCGAGGTCAGAGGTGTGTTGGGCTCACTTATCTCAGCCCAAGCATCCTCGATTAGGCAATCATCGGGATAATCTCCCTCAATAGGAGTGAACCCGTAGGCTTCTCGAAACTTAGATCCGGTGAGTTTAAATACTCGCCCACACAATCTAAACTTCACATCTTTGTCACTCCAGATTGGCCGACCAAATGATGTGAGAAACTCAATTGTGAGTTTCTCAAAATGTCGGGGTTCCCAACCCCATAGCCTCGACCATCCAAAGGCATTCAGGCGTGCCTTGAACTCATCATCAGGACCCAAAGTTCGTGTGACGAACTTGGTATCCAAGAAACGATTTTGCATCGTTCCTCGTCTCAGGTTTTGTTCAAGGAGCTTATTCTCCGATTCATGAGCAAAAATGAGGCACGGGTTATTGGGAGTACTTATGTCCGAGTCCGGAGGAATATGAGGTTGCTAGTCTGCCCTATCCAAAGTAGAGCTCGTGCCCGGATGAAGAATTTGTAACGGTTGAGGTTGCGATCTCGATGCCTCTCCCTTCCGCTTTTTAGTAGGCGCCATCTGAAATAGAACAAACCAGAAAAGATCAAAGAAAACAATCAAATATGTTTTTTTTTTCAAAATGGAAACCTCACTGTTCAGCCACGGAGGTGATCACGGATTCGTGAGTCGGTCCGTGACGGCGAGCTGGTCGGAACCGTGAGAAGGCCCACGATGGAGCACAGGCCGGAGCCGTGACGCTATCCGTGACGGCTTACAGGCCGGATCCGTGATGCGTGTCCGCTACGGACTTCAGGTCGGAGCCGTGTCGATTCCTAGAGACCAATCTCTGCCGGCGTCGAGTAGAGAGCTCTGTCCGAAGCTTGTGGTTAGGAGGGTAGGGAGGTTTCGAGGGAGAGGATGAAGACGGACACGGGTTGTTTGTAGGTGGATGTGTGGAGTTTGAAGGTGGAGAGGGTGTAAGGTGTGGAGGTTAAAGGTAATGGAAGAATGGAGATCGAAGATATGGAAGTTGAGGGGTTGAAGAAGAAGAAGTGAGAGGGTGGAGGCGTGAAAGAGGCATAGGAAGTGAAGAAGAAGAAGATAGGGTTTGGAGGGAGAAGGTGGGTCGGACGGGCTGGGTCGGGTGGGCTGGGGTGGGCTTCGGACAGGGCCTAGAACCTGGGCCTCGGACTGGGCCGCGCGACCTGATCTGTTCCCTTTTTTTTTCTTTCTTAGTCACAAACCCGTGACAGAATACGTGAAGGCTACCCTCACAGAGCCGTGATGTAGCTCTTTTTTATTATTTTCGCTCTGCTTCGTCAAGGAGCCGTGATGGTCTCCATGACGGTGGTCCTCACGGATCCGTCCCTCTCTAGCATCCTGTTTTGATTGCTCGTATCCTCCTTTTCTTCTTCTGGCAATCCTGCACACAAATGCATCTATTAATTCACGAAAAACAAAGAAAATAAACACAAAATAACCTCGGGTTGCCTCCTGAGAAGCGCTTTTGTTTAACGTCGTTAGCTCGACTCAAAGGCGGCTTTTAGGCCGCCTCTTCATCCTCATAGTCTGGCTACTCCAGGTATAGGCACTCCTCTGGTCCCAACGGTCCCCCGTAATAATGCTTAATTCGATGTCCATTGACTAAAAATGGGGGCCGTGTCCCATCACAAATTTCTACCGCCCCTTTTGATAAGACTCGAGTAACTTTATAGGGCCCGCTCAACTTCGAAACGAGCTTTCCGGAGAAGATCTTCAACCGAGATTTATAGAGAAGGACCCTATCTCCCTCCCTAAACTCTCTTTGCACAATTTTCTTATCATGGGCGATCTTGGTGCGCTCCTTGTATAGCTCTGTGCTGAAATAAGAAAGGGACCTAAACTCGTCCAGCTCATTAATCTACATCAACCTCTTTTCAGCACAGAGATTAACATCAAAATTTAAAAAGTTAAGCGCCCAATATGCTTTATGTTGTAACTCTAACGGTAAGTGACATGACTTCCCATATACCATCTTATACGGTGACATTCCAATAGGGGTTTTATATGTTGTTCTATTTGCCCAAAGTGCATCATCTAACTTTTGTGCCCAATTTTTCCTAGACATATCAACAGTCTTTTCTAAAATACTTTTTAATTCCCTATTGGTAACTTCCACCTGCCCGCTAGTTTGGGGATGGTAGGGTGTAGCTAAGCGATGGGTGACTCCATACTGATTTAGAAGTTTCCAAAATATTTTATTGCAAAAGTGTTTCCCACCATCGCTTACTATTGCCCTGGGTGTGCCAAACCGGGAAAAAAAATGTGCTTCTTAAGGAAACAACCATCGGCTTGGCATCATTAGTAGGTAAGGCTATCGCCTCTACCCATTTAGACACATAATCTACTGTAACTAGTATATATTCCATACCGTTAGATCTAGGGAATGGACCCATGAAATTGATGTTCCACACATCGAACAACTCTACCTCTATGGTAACATTCAGAGGCATCTCATGCTTCTTTGATATATTTCCTGTTCTTTGGCACCTATCACATTGCTCAACAAACCTAATAGCATGATGAAATAGGTTAGGCCAATAAAAACCTGATTGAAGTACCTTTTGAGCTGTCCTCTATGGTCCAAAATGACCTCCTACATCACCCCCGTGACATTGATGCAAAATAGCTTCTTGCTCCTCTTCGGGGACACACCTTCTCACCATTTGATCTACACAAATTTTAAACAGAAAAGGGTCATCCCAAAAATAATTTTTTACATCATGTAAGAATTTGTTCTTCTAGTAGGATTTCATGTCAGGAATTAGAGCACCACTTGCCAAGTAGTTTGCAAAACTTGCAAACCACGGGGCTTCGATATGCTTTGCCTGGAACAGGTGCTCATCTGGAAACTCCTCATTTATTGGCTTACTAAGCTCTTCATATGGATTCTCAATCCTAGACAGGTGGTCTGCTATCACATTCTCTACTCCTTTCTTGTCTCGTATTTCCAAATCAAATTCTTGGAGTAGTAAAATCCACCTTAGCAGTCTAGGCTTAGCATCCTTCTTGCTAAACAGGTACTTAAGAGCTGCATGGTCAGTGTATACTATAGCCTTGGATAAGACAAGATATGGGTGAAATTTGTCACATGCAAATACCACAGCTAAAAGTTCTTTTTCAGTAGTAGCATAATTTAGTTGAGCCTCATTGAGAACTCTACTAGCATAGTATATGGTATGAAAAACCTTATCTTTCCTTTGTCCTAAAACTGCTCCTACCGATATATCACTAGCATCACACATCAATTCAAAGGGTAGAGACCAGTTGGGACTGACCATTACAGGTGCATTTACCAATTTTTCTTTTAAGGTTAAGAAGCTTTTCAAACATGCATCATCAAAATTAAAAGGGACATCATTGACTAGCAGAAAATCCCATTATAAATCTCATGCAGAACCCTGCATGTCCTAAGAAACTTCTAATTCCTTTTATATTAATAGGTGGAGGTAATTTACCTATTACATCTACTTTGACCTTATCTACCTCAATCCCTTTAGATGAGATTTTATGACCTAAAACAATTCTCTGTTGTACCATAAAATGACATTTTTCCCAATTAAGAACAAGGTTTGTTTCTTCACATCTAGTCAACACTTTATGCAGATTATTTAAACAATCATCAAACGAAGAACCAAACATAGAGAAATCATCCATAAATATTTCAAGGTAATCACCAATCATGTCATGAAAAATAGCAGTCATGCATCTTTGAAATGTAGCAGGTGCATTACACAAACCGAATGGCATTCTTCTATATGCAAATGTTCCATAAGGGCAAGTTAAAGTCGTTTTCTCTTGATCCTCGGGAGCTATAGCTATTTGATTATACCCACTATATCCATCTAGAAAGCAATAATATTCATGACCAGCTAATTTTTCTAACATTTGATCAATAAAAGGCAAGGGAAATGGTTTTTATCGGGTGGCATCATTTAATTTTCTATAGTCTATACATACTCTCCACCCTGTAACAGTTCTAGTAGGAATTAGTTTATTCTTATCGTTTGTTACTACCGCCATCCCCCCTTTCTTAGGCACACATTGAATAGGACTAACCCAAGCACTATCAGAAATGGGATAGATAATACCTGCATCGAGTAGCTTTATAATTTCCTTTTTTACTACCTCTTGCATTAATGGGTTGAGCCTCCTTTGTGGTTGCACAGTTGGTTTGTAGGTATCTTCCATTAAGATCTTGTGCATACATGTTGACGGGCTAATTCCTCTAATGTCAGCTACTGTCCATCCAAAGCCCTTTTTATGTTCCTTGAGCACCCTCATCAGCTTTTCCTCCTGTAGAGAAGACAATTCAGAAGAAATTATTACAGGTAAAGTATTGTCTTCATTTAAAAACATATATTTTAAATTATCTGGGAGGGGTTTCAATTCAAGCTCCGGGGCTTGCTCAACAGAGGGTTTTAGCATAGGCCCTTGCCTCGCCTCCAAGGTGAGACGAGTGTGGGGTCTATCCCTCTTTCTTGGAGGGCATGCCTCCAAGAGATTAACCATCTCCGGTTCCTTATCCTACATAAGATCACAAGTATTTGTATCCTCATTAATTAAACATGCCAGTAAAGGATCATCAGGAATAAAATTTTCCTGCACTACAGTATCAATCAAATCAATCCTATAACAAGTATCATCAATTATAGCATGTTTAAGGGATCTGAAAACATTAAAAACCACTTCGTCTTTTCCATATCGGATGGTCAATTTCCCTTGCTCTACATCAATAAGAGCTCGGGCAGTGGCCAAGAATGGTCTTCCTAGGATTAGGGGGATCTCATAATCTTCATGCATGTCCAAGATAACAAAGTCAGCAGGGAAAATAAATTTGTCAACTTTTACCAACACATCTTCCACAATCCCTCTAGGGTACTTAATAGATCTATCAGCTAGCTGTAGGGACATAGAAGTTGGTTTTAATTCCTCTTTCAATCCTAATTGCTTAAAACTATTTAAAGGCATCAAATTTATACTAGCCCCTAAATCACACAAAGCTTTTGCAAATGAAAGGGACCCCATTTCACATGGTATAGTGAAGCTACCCGGGTCTTTCAATTTAGGAGGCCGTTTATTCTGCAAGATAGCAGAACACTCCTCACTTAAATTCACCCTTTCATGCTCTTGCAATTTCCTTTTGTTAGATATAATATCCTTCAAGAATTTTGCATAGATAGACATGTTTTTAATTGCATCAAGAAAATGAATATTAATCTCAAGCTTCCTAAACACATTCAAGAATTTAGCATACTGATCATCACGTTTAGACTTTTTAACAATAGAGGGGAAAGGAAGATGTGGAGTCCGGGTTTCTGACTCAACCACGGGCTCCCTTACCTTCTTACCTGTGGAGTGCTCCCTGCTTACTACCTCTATTAAGTCTTCTTGCACTTGATCTTGAATTTGTTCTGTAGAGATTTCTAAGGGTAGCTCTTTCTCATTCTCCTTCTCTTCTGGTTCCACCACCTTACCACTCCTTGTAGTAATTGCATGTGCATTTTCTCTAGGATTCCTCTCGGTGTCACTAGGTAGGGATCCTGGAGGTCTGTAGTTTGCTGTTGTGGCAACCTGTCCTAGCTGAGTATTTACTGATTTATAGTTGTTATCTGCTTCAGCTTGTTTCCTAAGCAGCTCCCTTATCTGCTGATCTTTTTCCTCTAACCGCTTATGTATTTTCATATTCTCCTCATCCTGTATCCTATTCTTCTCCTCCTGTATCCTATTCTTCTCCTCCTGCATCTGCAACATTTTTAAAATTAAAGAAGTCGGGTCAGAAGAAGGTTGTTGGTTACCGGAATTTTGCTGAGGTTGAGGATTTCTCTACTGGTTGCCTTGATTCTGAGGTCTCTGATTGAATCTGGGAGGTGTTGGATTTTGGCTTCTTTGATTCTGATCTCCTCCCCATTTGAGCTCAGGGCGATCTTTCCAACCCTCATTATAAGTATTTGAATAAGGGTCGTACTTCCTCCCTTGGTTGCCATTATGATTCACCCAGTTAGCCTCCTCATAGTCCATTGGATTAGGCTGTGGTGGTTGTCCCTGCATGCCTGCCATCATCAGCTTCATTTCTTTTAATTGTTCCATGACTTGATTTATTTCTGCTGCTGAGTTGACTGAATTGACTGTAGACCCTCCAGGTGCTCTTTCAGAATGCCAAGCATCATTGCACAGGATATTCTCTAGAATCTCTTGGCATTCCTGCAGAGTGTGTTTGGTGAACGAACCACCAGATGCGGCGTTCAGCTCAGCCAGACTTGGTCTGTTTAACCCTTGGTAGAACGTCTGCAGCTGCAACCACACCTCTTGTCCATGGTGAGGACACTTCCTCATGAGTCCTTGATATCTCGCCCAAGCTTATGCTAGTGATTCAAAATTTGATTGAGCAAAATTCTGGATCTTGGCTCTAAGCTCCTAGTCTTCCTGGGTGAGTAGAATCTGGCTAGAATTTTTTGTGATAGATCGGCCCATGTTGTAATTGCGTGGTTGGGCAGGCTTGCAATCCAGTCTGCTGCCTCATCTCGTAGGGTAAACTTGAAGACCCGCAGTTTAATTGCTTCGTCTGTCACTCCATTGTACCTGAAATTAGCATGAATCTCATTAAATTTAGTCAAATGTGCAGCAGGATCGGGATCCGTGTTTGGATTCCCGCTAAATGTATTTTGTAGGAGTAATTGGATGGTAGAGGTTTTAATCTCGAAGGTGTGAGCTTCCACTTGTGGGTGGAGAATGCTCTGATGTAAGTTATTGGTATGAGGTGTTCCATAGTCACAGAGATATCTTGGTGGCTCCGCGATAGTTATAGGTTCCTCTTGTTGATTTCTTTGGACCACCTGGTTATTCTGCTGTCCACCTCCTGCATTCTGCCTAGTGGCATCATCGCCATCAGTTTCCATCGTATTTGATTTGGCACTTCCCTCACCAAGTTTCTTCTTTAAAGCTCTTATCTTCAATTGTCATGCTTCTCGTAAATCTGTATCACTAAGCAAATCACTTGAAGTGGATTTAGATCTTGTGAGCATAAATTAAAAAGCAAAAATTAAAAATTGAAATAGTCGAAACACAACTTTTATAGAAAGGGTTGGCTCAATTGCTCCCCGGCAACGGCGCCATTAACTTGACGCCCTGCGTTTTTATCACAGAAAAGGACACGGCAAGCGTACCGGTCGTCAAGTAGTATTTTTGGAATTTAAGTTCCGGATTATCGTACCCAAGGGAGCACGAGTCAAGCACGTTCTATATCAAAATCGTTGTCAACCTATTTCGATGAAATGATGGTTTTGTTTTAAAACATGAAAAGTAAACAGTAAGCGAAATGACAGTGAACCAGTAATCACAAAGCTTAGAAGAGTTTTAATTCAGAGAAAAAGTAATCTAAGGTTGTGGGTTCATAGAGACCGTTTCCAATGCATTTCACTGACGATGAACATTGTGAAGTTGTTCTGATTTTAGGGGCAACGAATTATCTCTCAAACTAGTCCTAACTCCTCGCGTTGTTTCGGACCCTAATGGAATCTAAGCACCCAGCTCTCACGAATCAGGATGTAGGTAGACCCAAAGCATTATGTTCTTTGATAATTTCTAACTTTTGGTTTGAACCCTATGGTTATTGCAATCGTGTTAACCTAGCTATCACTAGTCTAGATTTAAACCCAATTCGTATAAGATTTCTGACCTAATTGCAACCCACCTCTCACGAGTGTCAGATTATTCCCACCTTCTATCAGGCCTACCCGGGAGATAGAGCATTAAGCTTAAATCAAATGCAAACCCTAAATCAAATCATTCTACACAATCCTCATTCATACAATCAACACATTGGAAAGCAAATCTCTAATCCCCCATAAACCTAGATTATGGGGTCTTAGTTACTCATGAGCAAGGAAGAAGAAAACACCATTGATGAACATGAACAAAGCTTCATAATTGACCAAAGTAGAGAAATACAATACCCAGTATTTGATTACAATGATGTTCTTCAAGTGGAAATCCTCTCCTCAAGCTTGCTCTCAACTCTCCTCTCTTCTTAGCTCTCAAAATTACAAGTTAGATCTATTAGGAGGCTGATTTTAGGTTTAAAAAGGGTAAAAGTCGAGTCTGAAGCGAGTTTGGGTAACAGGTCTGTGCGCGCGTCACAGAGTCGTGACCCTACCCGTGACGGCTACCCTCACGGATCCGTGACGGAGCAGAACGATTTGTAAAATAATGTGTCCTCGTCACGGCTCCGTGACCCTACCCGTGACGGGTTAGGTCACGGATCCGTGATGCTTGTTTCACCACCTTGACTGCTGCTTTCGAATTTCTCCCCTTTTTATGTTTTTTCGCTCCTTTCCCAAGCTATACCCTATGAAACATGAAAAACGCTAGAAACGAGCAAAACATAAGAGAGTAAGGCAACAATGGGCTAAAATCAACAGTAAAATCCCTCTAAATGTGGCATTTTTAATGCTAAGATGCGTCCGCATTTTCTAAAGGTTTTAAGGTTAAAAGTTTTGATTGATGTTAATTTCGATCACTTTTAGGGTACATGCAAGCATCCATGGTTATCATCTTTGATTTACAAAGATGAAGGCTTTTCAAATGCATTCATAGTAGTTAGCTTGGATGCATGATGTACTTGTTAAGTTATGAAACAAACTCTATGCAGAATAACTTTTCAAGAAAATTTGGTGTTTCTTAAAGTTAATGACTTTGTTTCATCCAAGTAAAAGTTTAGAAACCATCTCTGTGTAGAGAAAATTTTCAAGAAAAATTGGTACTTCTTAAAAATGGTGACTTTGGTTCATCCAAGTAAAAGTTTTAATACCAATTATGTGTAGAGAAAGTTTTCAAGAAAATTTGATGGCTTATTAAAGTGTTAAATTTTTTTAAGCCAGTCATGTGCATGTCGTGTTTATTAAAGTTGATAACTTGATATTAATTCAAGTAAAAGTTTTGAACCCTCTCTGTGTAGAGAAATTTTTTTCCAAGAAAATATGTACACAGCTTATTTTCAAGAAAGTTTGTTGGCTTGTTTCAAGAAAAAGGTTTTACTTATTTGATTTAAGTTCTTGCTTCTTGTTTTGCATATTTATTATTATGCATGTGAGTAAGACTGTTATGGTTACATTTGTGTTACTTGCTCCTTGTTAAGTTTTAGTTTATGGCATGCTTTTATTTTAAAATTGTGCAAAAGTTTCGGAAACAGTAAAATTCAGATTTTTGTGATGTCTGGTATTTCGTGAATTAATTGAAGCACAATGTCGCCAAAGTGACCTCGTGTGTGTAGATTGGTTTATTGAAATATTAAGATTTTTTTGTCTCTGTTATCCATGCGTTTATCTAACGGACCCAAAGGCGAGTTGTTATTTGGCCGGATTTCAAATGACAACTGTGGTGGTAAATGTGTGGCAATATTAAGGTGCTCTGAGTGAGAAATTCTATGTAAACATACACTGATATTCCCAAAGGATATGTGTGTGTTTGACATATATTGCCAATGTTTGATCACTACAACGAGAGTACCGCTTGTTGTTAATGCTGATATTCCCAAAGGATAGGCATTAATGTAGCGCTTGGTATCTTAGGTGGGAGTCACCATTAATTTGATTTATTGTTTACGTAGGATTTTGATGTGAGCTTATTTTTTGTATTGCTTTGTTAAATTTCAGCTAGTTCTTCTGCTGCATCTATATCTGCTAGCATGAATTCGATACTAATGCTTAATGGTGCGAATATTAAAGATTGGAAATGACATTTAGAAATAGTGCTTGATTTCATGGACGTGGACCTTACATTAAGGGAAGAACAACCCGCACCTGATGAAAAAAGGTATTTTGAGAGGTGGGAGCGTTCAAACCGCATGTGTCTCATGATGATGAAACACATTATTCCGGAAGCCTTTAGAGGTTCAGAATCCGAAGGGATTACTAGGGCTAAGGATTTCCTTGACGAAGTCGAAAAGCGTTTTGCTAAAAACGACAAGGTCGAAATGACTTCACTTCTGACATCTTTGATGAAGATGAAGTATAAGGGTCAAGGAAATGTAAGGGAGCACATTATGGAAATGTACCATATTGTTTCCAGATTTAAGGCATTAAAGATCGAGCTCTCTGAGGAGTTGCTCGTTCTTATGGTTCTTGTATCTCTTCCTGTGCAGTTTAACCGATTTAAATTAGTTATAACTGTCAAAAGGAGAAATGGACTCTAAACGAGCTCATTTCTCATTGTGTTCAAGAGGAAAAGAGACTAAAATAGGATAAGTCTGAATGTGCTTATTTGGAAAGTATCTCTAAAGATAAGGGAAAGAAAAGTAAAGTTGAGTCTCAAACTCGTAAGGCTCCAATTCAGGTTGCTAAAGGTCCGGTGCAAAAGAAACAGACTCAGGCTGAAAATGTCTGTTACTTTTGCGAGAAACCTGGACATACCAAGAAAGATTGTACCAAATATCTTGCCTGGCGTGCAAAGAAGGGTATGAATCTTTCTTTGGTCTGTTCTGAGGTTAATTTAGCTTCAGTACCTAGAAACACTTGGTGGATGGATTCAGCTGTCACTACTCATATAAGTGTTTTTATGTAGGGTTGCCTGAGCTACCGAAATCCAAGTGATGGTGAAAGAAACATCTTTGTGGTTGATGGAAAATCGGTAGAAGTGGAAGCAATTGGACATTTTAGGTTGTTGTTAAGTACTGGTTGTTATTTGGACTTAAAAGACACTTTTGTCGTACCGTCTTTAAGACGAAATTTGGTTTCTGTTCCGGTAATGGACAAATTAGGATATTTTTGTTCCTTTGGAAACAAAAAGTTAAGTGTGTCTTTTAATTCAAATGTTATTGGAACCGGTTACTTAAGTGCTTATGAAAAACTTTATTTGTTGGAAACAATTGCATCCTATAATGAAACCTTGCATGTGGAATCATGTGGTACTAAGCGCAAATTAAATAAGGAAACTTCAGCAACATTATGGAACAAGCGTTTGGGTCATATCTAAAAGGTAGAATGGAACGCCTTGTGTCTGATGGTATTATGGAACTCATTGACTTCATGGACTTTGAAGTATGCATTGATTGTATCAAGGAAAAACAGACCAAAAGAAGGAGATTAGGTGCCAACAGATCTTCAGACGTCTTAGAATTGATTCATACAGATATTTGTGGACCATTCCCAACGGCTTCTTCGAATGGTCAAAAATATTCCATATCATTCGTAGACGATTACTCACGTTATGGGTACCTATATCTCATTCATGAGAAGTCCCAGTTACTGGACGTGTTCAAAGCTTATAAGACTGAAGTTGAGAATCAACTCGGCAAAAGAATTAAGAAAGTAAGGTCTGATTGTGGTGGTGAATACTACGGTAGAAATGATGGCTCAGGAGAGCAACGTCCAGGACCATTTGCTGAATTCCTAAAGGAATGTGGTATTGTTCCACAGTACACTATGTCTGGGTCGCCTAGCATGATTGGTGTAGCTGAAAGAAGAAACATGACTCTTAAGGAAATGGTGAGGAGTATGATCGCTCATTCCACCTAACCTGAGTCTCTCTGGGGAGAAGCAATAAAGACTGCAACCTATATTTTAAACAGAGTACCAACTAAAGCAGTTGCAAAACCACCTTACGTGGTTTGGATAGAACGAAAGTCTAGTCTAAAGCATTTTCACGTCTGGGTATGTCTAGTTGAGGTAGTGGCTTATAGGCCACATGAAAGAAAATTGGACTCCAAGACTGTGAGCAACTACTTTATTGGTTACTCGGAGCACTCAAGGGGGTATAAGTTTTATGATCCCACGGAAAAGAAATTTTTTGAGGCGGGAACTGCAACATTTTTTGAGGAAGTTGAATTTGAGGGGAGTAATAAGGTTAGAGACATTGTCTTTAAGGAGGAATTGAGATCAAACTCAATTCCTACTATCAATTTTGATAATGTTAAGGTTCATACGCCTTTCATTGATCAAGAAGTGATTCCGGAACCTCAACAAGACAATGTTGAACGACTCCCCGTTCAAGATGAAATAGTTTTTCCGAAAAAACAAATTCAACAACCTCAACAACATGTGCCACTAAGGAGACCCACAAGAGAGAGGAGAAATGCCATTCCAGATGACTATGTCATATTTCTCCAGGAACATGAAAATGGAATGAGGGAAGATGATCCAATCGATCTTTCTCAGGCCATGAAGGGTTCCGACTCTCTAAAGTGGATTGATGCCATGAAGGAAGAGTATAATTCTATGCAAGACAATAAAGTTTGGGAACTTGTCCCATTACCTGAAGGAGCAAAACCGATTGGTTGCAAATGGATATTTAAAACCAAAAGTGATGCAATAGGTGATGTGGAGAGGTATAAGGCACGTCTTGTGGCTAAAGGTTATACTCAAAAGGAAGGCATTAGCAAGTAAGGCTAGGGCTAGGGTTAGTTTCTCACGGTTGAGAGAGTAACAACCTCAAATAATGCTTGCTTTCAAAAAATTAATACCTTGTGTTAATATTATTTAGAATTATTTTATGTTATTATTAATTATTTTTGTCAAACATATTTCAATTTTATATTATATTTATTGTTTTAATAAAAATATTAATAAAATTAGCAAAATATTAGTTCAGCATCTCACAATCTAGTCTCTTATATGGTTTTTTATTGTGTGGAATACAGTTAAATTCAGGAGCTGGGAACCATTATTTTTATATAATTAATATACAATTTTGTCCACTATACATGCTCTAAATTTTTTTTTGAAATGGGTAATCGGAGATTTCATTAATGCCAAAAGACAATCAAACAGGATGAGGCGTGACCGCCTCGGGTTCCAGATATTTGTCCGGGCCGACCGTAGCAAGCCCGTCGCTCATGGACCCATAATATTAGCCCACTTGAACTCGTGGGCAAGAACTCAAGACAACTCCTTACAACCGTTCCAATTATTCAGCCTAAAACAGCTATCGTCTCAAAACAACGAGACTTGAACTGAAAGATCCTAAACACCAGAATGTCTAAATAGCAAATTATTCGACCTAAAACAGAATAGAAAATTAGCACACGGTCGAAAAGAACAAACCACCAAGTCTGCGAAGCCAGTTCTTCTAGGCCCCATGCCATTGGAGCGATCTGGTATCGGCCAAACTTCGTCTTGAGTCGCCCGGATCTTTCGAAGTAGTGCGGGAGGCGAGAGCAACGAGTTGATCCGCCACAGTTTGTCCGAGATCGAGGGTCCCGACTTCGGGTGTCGTGGAGTCAGACCCCGATCTATCGTCCTTCCTCCCGGATCCCAGATCCATCTAGGGAGCAACAGGCCCACGCCGGCGAGGGGTGACCCCGGCGCGGTAGGTCGCTGCAGATGGAGGGCGGCGCGTGGAGCCCGTCTTCCAGAGAACGGCAGGGGGGCACGGTGGCTACTGGCTCGAAGGCGGGGCCGGTCCGGCGATGCTGGAACGGTAGCGCGAGACGAGGGAGAGACCGTGGCACGACTTGGACGTTGGACGGCGACCTGTGAGGGTAGACCGGCTGCAAAAAAAAAGACAAAAACAAAAAAGTAAAACCCATAAATGGGTAGAGTGGACCCATAAATGGGTGTGTGGAGCGCCTTCAAAAAAATCCATGGTGGAGCAAGGAAGGAGAGGGGGTGGGAGGGGAGGAGGCTGCGCAGAGAGCGCAGCCCCTTAGGGTTTCTGTGCATGCTCAACGAATTGCTTGTTTGTTATTGTTTGTAAGTTCGTATACATGCTCTAAGTTGACTCAAGTAGAAACTCATATGCTACAAAAAAAAAAGATATTGTTGCATGTCTTGAACAATATTCCATCCTCACAAATAACAGAATTTGGTTTGACAAGATTAAGTGTTCTTTTGGATATTGTCATTGGAGTCATAAAGTTTTAACTCAACTCAAGATTATCATGAAGTCAATGTTCATGGTAGTTTATGTGTCATTTTTTGGATCAACAAAACAAATTTAAATTAAAACTTTTTTTAAGACTAAAAAGCTGGACAATAGGTTACACTAAGAACCCAAAAACTCTATCTGGTAGACGCAGCTATCAGATAAAGGTCAAAAAAGAAACAAAGTAAAACAAACTAGTTTATGTGTCGTTGATTTGTTATAATTTTCAATAGTTACTGTTTATGTTTGATTTATTTTATAATGGATATTAGGTTTAAAAAAATATAATAACATTATGTTTTTTAATTTAATTTATTTTCTTAAATAAAATTCACATAAGTTTTCTCTTATATATGTACGGGGAAAATGAAATTTTTGTTGTGAATAATAAAACCAAGAAGACAAATAATGTAATAGTTAGTCTTCTTTGTTCATATCTGTATTTTTGTTACAAATGATGGATGGGCAGGTCAATCTTGCTTTTCTCTGTACCTCTTTGAATGGGAAACACAAGTCTGTAGTCTGTACTTATTAGTCTTTGCTGGACGATGTATATTATGTATAGAACAAAGATGCTAGACAATAAATGAAAGGTGAGATAATTGAGGGAAGATAGGCATAGTGATAGTTTTCATTCGCCTTGTACTTGTTCATCTTTTATCACCTCCAATACATGAAAGAGCAAGCCCTACATAGGCATCATGTTCACCGCCTACAAACCTTATCAAATAAGAAAATGGTGGGGCCACCATTAGTTACAACAATTTTATCTTAATCTGTATTGTATGTTCTCGCAAGTATTGATTTTTTTAGCATAGGAAGTAAGTTTCATTGCCATGACCATTTGGAGCGGGCCAGTTCAGGGTATATCCATCAAAGGAGCAAACTCGAGTCAACATGATTCCGCTCCCTCGATGGATCTGGGATCCGAGAGGAGAGACGATAGGTTGAGGCCTGATTCCACGGCACCCGAAGTCGGGATCCTCGATCCCGAACAAACCGTTGCGGGTCGAATCGATGATCCCGTCCTCCGCACTACTTCGAAAGATCCGGGTGAATCAAGACGAAGAATTGACGATACCGGAACGCTCCAATGGCACGGGGCCCAGAAGGACTGGCATCGCAAATTTTGTAGTTTGTTACTTCGTTCATGTGCTTATCTTTTATCATGTTTTAGGTCGAATAAATTGTTGGCTAGATAGGGTTAGGATTTTGAGTATTAGTTTTTTTTGAAATGTCGTTAAGAAGAACTCCTAAGTTCGGATTTGCGATTCAAAGCAGACTATATTTATGGATCAATGAGCGCCTAATGGACTACGGTCGATCGGGACAAATATCTAGAATCCGGGACAGTTATGTCCTACCCTGTAAGGTTACGGTTATAAAGTAATACAATACCTCTCTACTCGTTTCAAAAAAAAAGTTTCATTGACATGAAATATATCATGGAACAACATAAGTAGAGATAAAAAAAATGAAAAAGGCGAGTTATAGTCTCAAACAACAAGTTCGAAACGTTAGCCATGTGACTATGGTGTTCGGCAATTCCAGACGACTTCGGAGGGGTAGATTCTCTTGGTGATGGTATAACTCAGCTTGTACTTTTCTTGTCCCGACTTGGAATGTCCTGTTTTGTCTATCAAACACGTTGGTTTCTCAGTGAAAACCCTTCATAAAAGTAAGAGAATATGATTTCAGACATTCAAGGAGGACCCGAAGAAAAGGAGGAGACTTGAGATCGAGTTCTTTCATATTCCATTGGGACAGGACGTGTCTACTCAACAATGTTGTGCTCTCTCGCTTGGTACTCATTGGAACTGGCAAGACTGCGTTACAAACCTTGTCTGCTTGTTGGAACCAACAAGGGCACCTGTTTGTGACCCACATGAACGTAGTGTCGCCGTCGACTGTCCACCGACTACTACTTCCATCGACACCTACCGCCGCAGATCCCAACCGACGAGATTTAGATCGGGTGGCTAAAAAGATTATACATGGGGACCCACAGTGACCGTTGTCGATTGTCTCTTCTTGATGGAGCCATCTGCATCCTCCTATGAAACAGGTGGTCCGTAAAACGAAAGAAGAGGTATAAGACCATGACCAAGCCACCACGCACGGTGGTGGGAAAGCGGCGCACCGTCAATCCCTTGGCCCAACAATACCAAGCATGGATCAGGAGGGAAAAGGTTAACGGTGGGTAGACGAGACGAGACTCAGAGAGAAGACCGTTGACGACGGTAACAACTCGAAACTCTAAGGGGGGGGGGGGGGGGGGGGGGGGGGGAGAGGAGGCATCCTTTTTCCTTGCAAGTATTGTTTAAAAGGTTGCTATTTCAACAAGTGTCACATTGCGCGACGCATTCACCTAGTAAATAAGTAAAACATGAATTCAATTTGCAACAAGGATGGGTTGAGGTTGAGCCAATATGTCGGGACTGAGAACAAATCAAAGAAATTTGCCAACCAATTAATGTAATACTATACAAACAACAAGGCACAAAGGACTGAAGATATGAGATTATCGCTTGCTCTAGGTAGCCAATAATTTTGTTTAGGAACATTATCTCTTGTCAAGCAATTTCTCACTTGGTTATGCATTTTGACGTTTCGAGCGAACGTTCAGCAGCTGCTTTTCCAATTCCACCAAACTGAAAACACAAAAAACAAACTTTTAAGTACAGTGTGAACAAGAAATTCAGTTGCATGACAATCCATAAAGATATATGATTAAATGACTTACATTTCATATTTGCGAAAAGCTTCGTTTCGCTTTGCCAAGTATAGATCACTTTCTTTTGGTATACTGCTCAAAGGATTGCCTGCATCATTAAGCGGTCACAAGTGGTTTATACATAAAGACACCGAAGCGGAAAAAATTAAATTAGGGCTTTTACCAAAAGGTTTGCTACGTGTTTATTTCTTTACTGAATATTAGTACCAGTTTTGATTAAAAGGTGGGACGGGCTTCACAAGCCAGGGATCACGAATATAATCATAATGCGAAGCTATAATTGTTAGTAGCTTATACATGACATTTATAATAGCAAGGGGTGGAACATAAATGAGAATAAAGGAAACTAAAAGTAGGCATGATCTTCGGCTGCTAGGTGTTACCAAAACATAAATTAGAAACAGGACACGGATGTCAACATCTCACATAAAATTGTAAATTCCATCGTGCACACATTATTTGATTGATAGACTCAGCTTAATCTAGCTTTTTTAATTACTTCATTTCTAACTTTCATTATATTCAACTCCTTATATTGCCCATTCATAATTATAATTGCCTCTCTATGTCCTAGTGCCATTATAAAGGATAAATATGTGCAATAATCACTCCATTTTTGAAGGCCTGAAATAGTACACTGGGAAAATAGTTTGAGCCTTACTTGAATGTACTACTAGTTCTTTTGACGCCTCACTCTTCTGAACCTTTGGAGAGGTTGCTTTATCAGATTGCTGCAAGCCCTATTCAAGGACATCATCACCCTTAGGTTCGTCAAGTAATATGGGCCATACTAATTGAAAACATACATAATTCTAGCCCAAACAATCTGTTCCATTTATAATATGTAAGATGTATCAATCAAATGTATACAGATATGTCAAACACTGGATGATACAAGATTCAAAATCAAATCCTAGAAAAAAAAAGATGACATTATAAATTTTTGATACCTTCTTCCTGTCCTTTCTCTTTAATAACTTCATATGACACTTTTTGATGTAGTGCATCAAATGATAGCGTGAGTGCCTAGAGCATAACTGTTCTCTAATATCTGGGTTCTCTGTTAGCCATTCAGAAATATCTTTTGACTTAACAGCCTCATCTTTATCCAAGGATTCTAACCAGGAATAAACCGGTCTCCATTGATCAGTGCGCTGAAATCGAGCAGGGTGAAGATCAAGCTGATCTGCTTCTTTCTCCTGTCACAGAAATAACAATGATGTAATAATAAATACCAACACAGAATGATGAAGAAGCCACTAGCTCCGGCAACGATAAGTGATAAGACATACAAAGAGAAGTATGAAATAGAAGTGAAAGAATGACGTACATATCTACAATCTGCTAAAGAGTCGCTTAGTTCTCACTTTTCCCCCATCTATCATTGTATACGAACTAAAGAAACCACATGTCAAAAATCTGTATCTGCTTTGTTATTTATTCTAATCCATCACCATTAAAAACTATAATACCCACTAATCCCAAGCCATGGTGCCATACTACCTCTCCTGTACATCAATTTCCCCAATAGCATAGAGTGAAATGCACATCCTCATAAATCAAAGTATTAAACCACTCATTCAAGCATACTTCATATGTCCTTAAATGCCACATTTGACTAGTTGCAAAGATGTTTTAGTGACTGACTTTTTATCCTCTAATGTCTTTACTAAAGTTGTTATAGCTAATCTACATGGGGAAAGTGAGACACTTATTATGAACGTAGGAAATAGGAATAATATACAGAGTTTCGCACAAACAACTCCCAAGCCCATTAAAATAGCTAGTATTAAGACTAATATGGACTTTAACATGATATAAATACCCAAATGTATACAGTATACCCAAATGATAAAATAAGCTTCACATTGTTGCCAAAAATGTAGCGATAAAAAACAGAATCATAAAAAAACCCTTCCTTGCTTAGTTCAATTTAAGCTATATCGTGCTAGATATTCCTGCCTGACATATCAAGTTCGCAATTTAATGAAAGAGCTTAATTCGATCACATTAATCAACAAATCTTGGGGTAAGCTAATAATTCAAAGTACAATGTTGCATACATTTAACTTTTCGAACGACAATGCATCAAACAAACACCATTTCACAAACAATTTCTGTCAAAGGCACGCAATTCAGGAGTGAGGGCAGTACCTGAGTCGGTGGTCTCAGTTGCTCCTGAATTTTGAGAAAACTGGAAATGAGTTGGTCCCGGGGCATGGATTTGAGACCTTGGGCTAAGAAATCGCGGTTTTGGTCGACCCAGGCTTCGACCTCAGTGGTGCTCACGGCCTTGGCATCGGGGAAGGCGCAGACCCAGGCTCGGGCCATGGTCTCCCATTCCTGGGCCTGATCGCTCTGCTGAATACAAGGGTTTGGATCCATCGCCATTTGCTGCTGTTCGGGTTCTAGGGTTTGCTGATCCTCCATCGAATTCTACATTGTTGTGCCGCGAATGATAGTCTCGTTGCAACTGTTTGGTTACTGTAATTCAATTTCACAGCTTTCGAGATGAGTTTACGAACAGATGCTAAACGGCAGCGTTTGTTCGATATCATTCTTTTTCCAGCAGGCCCATTAGGGCCTCATAGGAGGACGGACTTCATGCTAATGGGCCTTTCCTGACAACATCACCAGTGTTACCCTGTCAACATATAGCATACACATACCTGTTATGAAAATATGGCCCCCACATTTCACATCCATAAAAGAAGACATGCACCATGTCTTAAGTGGGTTAGGTTGACAATAATTGACTTGCCCCCAAAACATTAAATGAGGAAGACATGTGTCTGTAATTTTCTCCTATAAATAAGAGTTGAAACCATGTAAATTGTGTAGAGAGAAAAAGCTCATATACATGATAGTGTTTTGTGTGCAATACTGTGAGAAATAAAAGAGCAAGAGAGCAACTTCTCTACTTGTGTTCTACTACCCCTTTTATGATAAAGTAGTTATGTTAATTCTCTAATATAACATTATACCTTTACATTACAACACGTTATCAGCACGAATCGCTCAATCCGATTTAGGTACAAAATTTTGATATCATTACTAATTTAGTTTCGTTAATTTATTCTACTAACGATACTATTAATATTTGTTTCATACTTATTTATATCTGTTATTTATAAGTATGCTCTATGATTGCCAATAATACATTGGATCTTTCACATCAGAAAATAACTGTTATGTGTTTATATTTATTTTCTATATAATGCTTACCCCACGAGCTTGCTCAGTGTGCGGTACTTATATTTATATTTGGTTACCCCACGAGTTTTAACTCGGTGAGTGGTTATATATACATATATTTAATTTATGTATTTATATATTAAACCCCGCGAGTTCGCTCGTTTGTGCGATTATACATATATTTAATTTCTTGCATTTATTTTGATTACCCCGCGAGTTCGCTCAGTGTGCGGTTATGTATCTATACATATATTTAATTTTCGTATTTATATATTAAACCCCGCGAGTTCGCTCGTTTGTGCGGTTATATATGTATACTTAATTTTATGCACTTATTATGGCTACCCCACGAGCTCGCTCAGTGTGCGGTTATGTTTATACTAACCGTTTACGATTATTTTACCCCGTGAGTTCACTCACTGTGTGGTTATATATATATTTGTAACTTTAAGCTTACAAATATCATGATATTTTGGGCTAGAAGTTCCAAAAATGTAATATCAGGTACATGAAGTCGGGTATGATAAAATTCATATATGTCATATTAAAATTATTCTGACATACGATTGTTTTGATCGATATCCAAGATGGAAATAACCAAGTGCTTGTATGCACCACTCCAACTGGATGGAAAAAAACTATTATGAATGGGCATTGGACACAACTCTTCATTTAAGATCTAAGAATCTTGGAGATACAATAAAAGAAGGGAATGAAGAATCTCTGCAAAGCAAAGCCCAGGCCACAATTTTTATCCGTCATCATATGGATGAAAACCTAAAAGGGGAATATTTGAATGACGAAGATCCACTCGAATTGTGGGTTAGGCTCAAGGAAAGGTTTGAGCACATGAAAGCAATAGCTCTTCCCCGAGCACTATATGACTGGTCTAATCTCAGGCTGCAGGACTTTAAGTCCGTAAATGAATACAATTCAGCCATGTTCAAAATCGTATCCAAGCTTCGCAGTTGTGGTGAGAAGGTAATTGACGAATATATGCTTGAGAAAACATTATCCACGTTCCATCCCTCGAATATGGTCCTAAAGCAGCAATATCGAGCAAAAGAGTTTACGAAATTTACACATATGATTGCTTGTTTGCTCGTTGCAGAGAAAAATAATGAATTATTAATGAAAAACCATCAAACTCGTCCCGTAGGCAGTGCTCCATTCCCTGAAGCGAATGTGACAAGATATGATGGTAACTCTGGACCCAGACGAGGCCGAGGACCCTTTAGAGGTCGAGGCCGAGGTCGAGGTCGAGGTCGTGGACGTGGTCGCAGTCAGGGCTATGGGCATAACAATTTCCAGCCTTATGGAAGGGACAAAAAGGTGTACCACCAGAGGTGGAACAAATATGAAAGGCGTGAGAAAGGAAAAGGCCCACAAAGCCAAGCTCCTAAAAACACTGAAACTATATGCTATCGATGTGGTGGAACAGGCCATTGGGCTCATATTTGTCGTGTACCAGATCGCTTGGTAAAACCTTATCAAGAATCGATCAAAGGAAAAGAGAAGGTCGTGGAGACGAATTTTATTGTTCATACTGATCCTATTGATCCAATCAAGCTTACTGTCTCCGACTTCTTCGAAGATGATGATGGAAATATAAGTCGTGGTCAAAATATGGCATGAACTTATGATTACTAATATTTCCTTTTACTACTGTAATGCATGTATGCTTACAAGTATTTCCTTTTGACTATTGTAATGCCTTTTGTAATCCCTTCGAACTAATGTAATGCCTTTTGTTTTGTGAAAGGATATGGATTCCAACAATGGGTTGCGTGCTTGCAGAAATGATGGTGATTTGTGTATTGTTGATTGTGCTACTACACACACAATCCTGACTGACAAGAAATATTTTTCTTGCTTAACCTTGGTTGAAGCAAATGTTAACACAATCATGGGTACTGCAAATTTGATAGAGGGCTCGGGAAGAGCTACCTTGTTATTAGAAAATGGAACAAAGTTGAGTACCCATAATGCTTTGTATGCAAGTACATCCAGAAGAAATCTACTTAGCTCTAAGGATATTCGTGACAACGGATATCATATCGAGACTAGAAATGAAAATGAGAATGAGTTTCTCTGTATCACCTTTGATAAATGTGGTGAAAAGCGTGTACTGGAAAAATTACTTGTTCTATCATCAGGGTTGTATTACACAACCATAAGAACAGTTGAAAGCTACGCTACAATGAACCAGAATTTCATTAATCCAGATATTTTTATACTCTGGCATAATCGTCTTAGTCATCCTGGATCAACGATGATGCGTAGGATTATTGAGAACTCATATGATCATTCGTTAAAGGACCAGAAGATCCTTTTATCCAATGAGGTATCATGTACACCTTGTTCACAAGGGAAATTAGTGGTCCGACCATCTCGAACCAAGGTTAATATTGAATCTCCATCCTTCTTGCAAAGGATTCAGGGAGACATATGTGGCCCTATTCATCCATCAAGTGGACCGTTTAGTTATTTCATGGTCCTGATAGACGCATCCAGCAGATGGTCTCATGTTTGTTTACTATCAACGCGAAATGTTGCGTTTGCTAAATTGCTGGCACAAATGATTAAATTAAGGGCACATTTCCCTGATCATCCAATTAAGTCTATTCGTCTTGATAATGCTGGTGAATTCACATAAAAGACATTTGATGATTATTGCATGTCTTTAGGGATTGATATTGAACATCCCGTTGCACATGTCCATACCCAGAATGGTCTACCAGAATCTTTTATTAAGCGTATACAGATAATTGCACGAACATTATTATTGCAATCACAATTATCTGTTTCTGCTTGGGGACATGCTGTATTACATGCTGCATCTTTGATTCGTTTGAGACCTAGTGCTCATCATCAATATTCTCATGTACAACTTGTGTGTGGTCATCAACCTGATATATCTCATTTGAGAACTTTTGGTTGTGCTGTGCAAGTTCCTATTGCACCTCCTCAGCGCACAAAAATGGGACCCCAACGCCGTTTGGGGATTTATGTTGGTTTTGATTCACCATCCATTGTCAGGTTTCTTGAACCTCAAACGGGTGATATGTTTACTGCAAGATTTGCAGATTATCATTTTGATGAGACAATATTTCCACCTTTAGGTGACAAGAATAAGCCTCCTGAAGTAAGGCATGAACTCTCTTGGAGAGTAAATTCTCTATCTCATCTAGACCCACGTACATCACAATGTGAAACTGAAGTACAGAGGATAATCCATTTGCAAAATATTGCAAATCAAATGCCTGATGCATTTACAGATACATCAAAGATAACAAGGTCATATATAGATGCAAAAAACGTACCAGCAAAAATTAATGTTACTGGTGATACTGCAAAAGCAGCAATTGACTCCTCTAGTACACGGCAGAAACGTGGGAGGCCAGTTGGGGCCAAGGACATTGTTCCTCGAAAACGAAAAAATCAGACGAATAGAGAGTGTGAAAATATCTCAGAGCCGGTTCCAGAAGAACCAAACGTTCCGAAAATACCGGGAGGCTCTAGTACTCTTAATGAATTACAAGAGAAAAGAAATGAGGAGATTAATATGAATTTTTCACACATAAATGAGACTTGGGATCGAAACTCGATTATTATTGATGAAGTTTTTGCATTTGCAGTTGCCAATGATATAATCAATGATTTTGATTTTCAGCCACGTAGTATTGACGAATGTCGTCAAAGGCATAATTGGCCAAAATGGGAAAAAGCAATTCGGGTAGAATTGGCTTCACTGGCAAAACGCCAAGTATTTGGGCCCATTATCAAAACACTTGTAGATGTTCAACCTGTTGGGTATAAATGGGTGTTTGTGAGAAAACGAAATGAGAAAAACGAAATTGCTCGATATAAGGCGAGACTTGTGGCCCAAGGTTTTTCTCAACGGCCTGGAGTCGATTTTGACGAAACATATTCACATGTGATGAATATGATTACTTTCAGATATTTAATCAGTTTAGCAGTCTCTGAGAGACTGGATATGTACATGATGGACGTAGTCACTGCTTACCTTTATGGTACGTTGGATACCGATATTTATATGAAACTCCCTGAAGGATTGAAATTGCCTGAAGCAATGAAAAATAGTCCAAGAAATCTGTTTTCGATAAAATTACAGAATTCGTTGTATGGACTAAAACAATCCGGGAGAATGTGGTACAATCGTCTTAGCGAGTACCTTATCAAAGAAGGTTATAAGAATAACATCATATGTCCATGTGTATTCATAAAGAAAACAAACTCTGGGTTTGTTATTGTAGAAGTGTACGTCGATGATATAAATCTGATTGGGACTCCAAAAGAGATCCTTAAAACTGCAGAATATCTAAAAAAGGAATTTGAAATGAAAGATTTGGGGAAAACTAGACATTGTCTCGGCCTGCAGATTGAACATATTTCTGATGGCATTTTGATCCATCAATCTGCATATGTTGAGAAATTATTGAAGCGCTTCAACATGGATAGCGCGTATCCACTCAGTACCCCTATGGTCGTCCGATCTTTAGATCCGAAGAAAGATCCATTTCGTCCCAAAGAAGCAGATGAAAAGATAGTTGGTCCAGAAGTACCATATCTGAATGCAATTGGGGCTCTATTATACTTGGCACAATGCACGCGGCCAGATATAGCGTTTGCAGTAAATGTGCTTGCGAGATTCAGTTCAGAACCTACTAGACGACATTGGAACGGAATCAAACATATATTTCGTTACTTGAGTGGAACGAAGGACTTGGGTTTATTATACTCAAAGTCCAAAGAGAATGTTGGCCTAGTCGGATATGCAGATGCACGATATTTATCAGACCCCCATAAAGCTCGCTCCCAGACAGGATATGTCTTCACATGCGATGAAACAGCAATTTCCTGGCGCTCAACAAAGCAGACTTTGGTTGCAACGTCATCCAATCATTCAGAAATTCTAGCACTACATGAAGCCAGTCGAGAGTGTGTGTTCTTGCGATCAGTAATTCAACATGTACGAAGCACTATTGGCATCCCTCCAACAAACTCTCCTTCCACAATATATGAGGATAATGCAGCTTGTATCGCTCAAATAAGAGAAGGCTACATCAAAGGGGATAGAATCAAACACATCTCTCCAAAATTCTTTTATACTCATGAACTCCAAAAGAGTAATGAGATAGATGTAAAGCAGGTTCGATCCAGTGAAAATCTTGCTGACTTATTCACCAAAGCTTTACCGACATCAACGTTTGAGAAGCTAGTATTCGGAATTGGCATGCGTCGACTTAGCAAGCAACCAAAGTAACCCTGTCAATATTCAGGGGGAGCAACGATCCAGAGGAGCAAACATCAGGGGGAGCAAAAATTGTGTGCTGCACTCTTTTTCCCTTACTCAGGTTTTGTCCCACTGGGTTTTCCTGAAAAAGGTTTTTAACGAGACAGGTGAAGCACATCCAATGTTGTCTTATTTTTGTGAATTATGGTGTCTAAGGGGGAGTGTTATGAAAATATGGCCCCCACATTTCACATCCATAAAAGAAGACATGCACCATGTCTTGAGGGGGTTAGGTTGACAATAGTTGACTTGGCCCCACAACATTAAATGAGGAAGACATGTGTCTGTAACTTTCTCCTATAAATAGGAGTTGAAACCATGTAAATTGTGTAGAGAGAAAAAGCTCATATACATGATAGTGTTTTGTGTGCAATACCGTGAGAAATAAAAGAGCAAGAGAGCAACTTCTCTACTTGTGTTCTACTACCCCTTTTATGCTAAAGTAGTTCTGTTAATCCTCTAATATACCATTATACCTTTACATTACAACACTACGCTCTTTCATTATTATTATTTTGATCCGCGGTGTTTTACAAAGCCCTCCCTTGCTTAAGGTGGGACATAAAAGAATAATCGAGTCAAAACGACAAGATCAAAAATTACAGTGAGATAACTTAACCCAAACCAACTAGACAAAAAGACCAAAACCTAATCACACAAAAAAAATACTAGAAGATACAGCTAGAATAGCCAACTGAACATCAAAGAACTCCTCTTCCTCCAACCTGTATTTTCCTCACACAAGAATAATGGTACACCAAATCATCAAGATTGACCTGAAGGGAACAACTAGTTACATCTTTTTTCCCCGTATGAGTATAATTAACTCTATCTACAATCTTTTCTACCTCCTACCGAACACTTTGTTAAGACACGACAGATGCGAGCTAGCCATACAACCAAAACTACAAAAACGCCCCTACCCTCAATAAGGTAACACCTCCTACTTGACACTCCAACCTACAAGCACCGACTAACATTATCAGGGGCAATTCTCATCCGTCTCTTCTTGATTAGAATCGTCGTCCTCATCCCCTGACATAGTTTTAACGTCGTCATTACTCCAAGGTTGCATCTCTGCGTCCAAAGCATCTAAATGTTGTTGCAGCTCACCCCCTTCTAATTTGGACTGAAATCTAGCAGCACTACAGTAAGCCCAAGCTTCAAAAGCCTGTTTCCTCCATGTCTTCTTAAATTTCAGTATCGGACCAGGCCCATAGACTTCCTCTACCAGAGCCCTGTCAGTTACGCATATTGATTCAGCTTTTTATCCTTCCACTTTCGTCCCACCTGCTTTCTACCTTGTTCTTTTCGACCCGTCGTAAATACTAACACAGAAATCATCTTTTCTGAGTCTTCAACTTGGAACTCAAATCCATTTTGCGTCTGAGGCGCCAACAATGTATCTGAAGAAAAAACTTCCTGTAAGTTCGATTTTTCAGCCAAATCCTACAACTCCCTTTTTGTACCCACACTTTTAGTGCCAAATTTGAGAAGCTTCTTCATCTCCTTTCTCCTCCACCCTTGGCGAACTCATAGATTCCGACGTGGTCAACACTTTCATAGACTCATGTCTTACAACCCGAACAGAGCCTGCTTCAACCACCGATAGCTCCATCATGAATCTCTCCCCTCCACTTACAACTATCACGAGCTGAATACGAGGCATGTTCACAGCCACTTTGACCAAACAGTAGGTTTCATGGAGAGAAAAACCCGAGCAAGAACTCGGATGTACCATCACCGGAGTTCCGACAAGCTGAACCACCTTACGGATATTGTTCTCGCTCCAACAATGTATTGGGAGCCTTGTAGATGGAACCAACGAAACACCCCTTCCTTCTGTAATAAATCCTCTTTTCCTAGGCCCATCACAAGCCAAGACGGTAACCAACGCCACCTTGACTCAAAAAAATCACACTCCTCCTCATGATCATCAATAGTCACCATAACTACTCTATTTCCAAGGTCTTTGGCCACCACATCTCTAACTCTAGCTCTACAAATTTCCTCTTACACCATAACTATAATGGCATGGCTTCTGATGATCCCCAACCAATCTTTTATTCTAAGCTTTTTCATACCTGCAACACTCTCTAAGGAAACCACATTCTCTACCACAATGGGAGCATCTACATATTCTCGCTTTCTAGTCAATTTTGACGAAGATCGAAGACCCTTGTGCTCCTTTTCTCCCAAGCCTGAGCTACATAGAGAGTATGTCCCCCATATTTCGACCCATGGAACATACCTATTATCCTCTGTAAATCCGTCCCCGATTTGAATTTTACGAACCCCAACAAATGACCTTGTCCATTTGGATTTGTTGGTAACCTGACATCTTCTATCTCCACTCCAATTCTGAATAGAGTTCGAATTCCTTTTTCATCTGTTCCTTATAGTAAATTAAGGATGGAGATCTTTGTGGGTGGAGTTGTTGGTCTACCCGAATCCTCATCCCAAATCCTGTACTCGAAGCATCCGCTCCCTTCTCTTGCCCCTGATTCCTTTTTCCTTTGTCCATACTCCGAGCCCCGATATGCCCTTCGAACGCCTCTGAAACCTTGTGTCCTAGCTCCTACCCCAAAGCCCTTTCATTGTCCCGTACCTATCCGATGATTTCGCTCCTCACCCTCAAGACCTCGAAACACTCGTTGTCGTGGACGGTGCTCACCGGGAGGATACGGAGAAGAACTCGAGCAACTGTCGGATTTGCTCTCTCCCTCCAAAAAAAAACAGAAAGAGATTGAGATCGAACTAAAACTCATTGATTGCAATCCGGAGACAAAGCCCACCGACGCCGAATACTCCTTTACAAGCAAAGCCCCCCCACCCCTTGAAACTGGCCACGAATTGTTCATAATCAAAACAGCTCGATTCGGATAAAAAAATCCCATCAACACTCGTTTAAAAAAAACTCTTATCATCACTTAAATTCAGTATTGTAAACAAATAATTAGCCACATAGACAAATAAATTCTTTAAAAAGATTCACTTCAAATGAAGGAATTAATATACAAAATTATGTTTAGAGCTTCTTCAGTCCGTTAATCAATTTGTTGGTTGAAAGAGGAGGCTGAATGTCTATCAGTCGGTTGAATAAAAAATTACAATCACAAAGCTAAAAGGAATGGACTGAAAGGAAAAAAAACAAGTTTTTTTTTTTAATATCAGCCAACAAATAGTGTTGCCGGTTAGCTAACCGTTGACTGAAAACATCACCGACCGATAGCTATATTTTAATATTTTTCTCTCATACTTTTGCTTTCAGCCACCTATCAACCCATGGACTAAGGATACTCTTACTGCAATTTGTTATTCTACAATAAATTTAAGGGAAAATTTCATTTTACCACCCTATCAAACATTTAACTTCAGTTTGATACCTTGGCATAAATTTTTATCAGTTTCATACCCTAACCAAACTTTTAATTTCACTTTCATACCCAGCCGGGTAAAATGTCCAAAATACCCCTAACTATTACTCAAATTTTCATCTCATGCCATTGCCTCAGAATTTGAAAAGAAGTGAAATGACAATAATACCCTTCATTGTTTAGGGTGTTAAACTGAAAATTTCAATAATTTTAAAACAAAATCAGTTTTTTTTATAAATTCAATTTTTAATTTCAAAAAATCAGATTTTAATTTTAAAAATACATAAAAAAAAGTTTTTTTTATATAAAAATATTTTTTTTATTAAAAACAGTTTTTTATATAAAAAATCATTTTTATTTTAAAAAAACAGACGCGACTGCGTCTTCTCCGGCGTGGTCTCCGGCCACCCAGCTCCGCCGGCGTCGTCCTCGACCCCTCCCACTTCGCCGGCGTCGTCCCCGACCCCTCCCACTTCGCCGGCGTCGTTCCCGTTGTCCCTGGCGTGGTTCAGATCTAGTTCGCGATTAAATGGTAAAGGTAATTTAATTTTCACCTACAACGAAAACAGATGCATCAATAACATGCATGCTATCCCATTAAAGCCGGCCCAGCTCAATTAATCAAGAAAATTGCTTCTTGACTGGGTATTATATTTTGAAGTTTATCTCAAAACCAGCCTCAGTTCCTATCGACAGTCGTACTATTAGAGGACGACGGGGACGACGCCGGCGAAGTGGGAGGGGTCGGGGACGACGCCGGCGGAGCTGGGTGGCCGGAGACCACGCCGGAGAAGACGCAGTCGCGTTGTTTTTTTTTATATAAATAAAAATGTTTTTTTATATAAAAAACTGTTTTTAATAAAAAATATATTTTTATATAAAAATTTTTTTTTATGTATTTTTAAAATTAAAATCTGATTTTTTGAAATTAAAAATTGAATTTATAAAAAAAAAACTGATTTTTTTTTAAAATTATTGAAATTTTTAGTTTAACACCCTAAACAATGAAAGGTATTATTGTCATTTCACTTCTTTTCAAATTCTGAGGCAATGGCATGAGATGAAAATTTGAGTAATAGTTAGGGGTATTTTGGACATTTTACCCGGCTGGGTATGAAAGTGAAATTAAAAGTTTGGTTAGGGTATGAAACTGATAAAAATTTATGTCAGGGTATCAAACTGACAGGGTGGTAAAATGAAATTTTCCCTAAATTTAAAGCTAACTAGATGCACAGATAAACAAGCTACAGTTCATAGTTATCAATAATCTAATGATCTTTCTCTTTAATGTTGTTATCATTTTCATCAGTTGCATTTCTTACAAAGTTAAAACGAACAAATCATTTGTTAATAGTCTAACTAATTTAATGAAATGATGTTACTAGTAACTTATTAAAATCGAAAATGATCTGATTTGAGTAAGTAAGAGAGTTAGGAGGCAAGGGATAATATAGTTTAGGAGGTGAGATTAAGGTTTGAATAGTAAATTAAGGAAGCCGGCCAAGCAAGAAGTTGAAGATCCCTGGTGCATAGCAATTGTCAAACCTTATATGTCTTGTTGCGTTTGGAGCCAAACATATATGGGATTTTGACAAGATCAATGAACATGAATTGACAAGTTCAAAGATAGAGACTTTTTTTGTCAACTATATATGGTTTGGATTATGGCCCTGAAATTGAAATGGCTGAAGAGGACCATCAACGAAGCAGCAAGCTTCCCGAGGAACAACCTCTTGGACCAATCCCAAGTGAGTCTTCTCTTTCTCCTTACCCAAGTCTTTGAATATTAGAAATCTGTGAAATTGAGAAAAAAAAAAGAATTGGGGTGAGAGAGGCTCGAACTCTCGACCTCAGGATCACTCTTAGCTATGAGACCTACGCGCTAGCCAACTGCGCCACCACCCCTTGATGAGTCCTGTCTTTATACGCTTTATAGGATCATTCGAGAGCATGCTGGGAGGAAATTCGCCGGCGAAGACGGAGTGGCCGGAGCTAGTGGGGCTGACGGCCCAAGAAGCGGAGCCCAAAGTGAAGGAGGACGTGCCGGGGGCCCACGTACAGGTGGTCCCACCAGACTGCTTCGTGACTATGGACTTCAATATGCAACGAGTTCGATTGTACATGAACGCCTCCGGCAAAATCGAGAGGCCCCCGAGACTGGGCTGATTATTGTGTGTTTTCATAAAGTGACCGATCAGAGTTTGTATTTGTAGTAGAAATCCAGATCTTAATTCAACAAAAAAATGTATTAGTAAGTAACTATTTAGTGAATGTGTTGTTATTATGTCCTACACTTGGTTCTTGATGAGGTTACAACACAAGGCATCTTTTGAATTGCATGATGGCCAGATATGAGTGCTGAGGTGGTAATAGGCATACCTATAGATGGCATCAATTATGTACCATCTTTGGCAAAGATTATATATATGACTCTATCAAATGGGTAACTATGATCATCCCCAAAAAAAAGAACCCTATGGGTTGCTCTGCGCAGCCTCCTCCCCCTTCCCCCTTCTTCTTCATCATTGAAACCTCTACCATAAATTACTCAAAAGCTCTCCACAAAATCTTGTTGAGGTTACTCTTCTAACTTTTCTAAGGTTCCACCGCCGTCGCCGTCGCCGCCGCCGCTCCACTGCCAGCCTCCTCCATGGCAATTCCATGCCTCCACCCTCGAAGCCCCGACTTCAAGGTTCTCCACTACCTCCGGGTGAGATCCTGTCTACCTGACTTAGGGTCCGCCGCTGCCGTCATCGCCGTCCATTGCCGCCCACCAGCCGCTCTCTCACCCCGCGTCCTGATTCCCGGACGTCTCGTAGACACCGTGGCCCTCCTGCCACTCTCCGGGTTACGGACTCCATGCGTCGGGCCACCTATCGCCGGCATGGGTCCGTTCCCCCGACGGATCTGGGATCCGGGAGGAAGGACGATAAGACGGGGTCTGCCTCAACGACACCCGAAGTCGGGACCCTCGATCTCGAACAAATCGCTGCGGATCGAATCGATGCTCTCGCCTTCTGCACTACTTCGAAATAGCAGGGTGAATCAAGACGAAGAATTGACGATACCAGATCGCTCCAATGGCACGGGGCCTAGAAGACCTGGCATCACAGTTTTGGTAGTCTGTTCTTTCGATCTTGTGCTAATTTCTTTTCCTGTTTTAGGTCGAATAAGTTATTGGTTATTCACTATGCTAGGTCGTTTAACCATTTGGGACTGTGCTAGGTCGAATAAGCTTAGGACTTTGGTTTATTATTTCCTTGTAACGTATGTTGAAACGACGGTAGGGAGTTGTCTTGAGTTGTTGCCCACGAGTTCATGTGGGATAAAATTATGGGTCCATGAGCGTCGGGCTAGCTACGGTCGGCCCGGAAAAATATCTGGAACCCGAGGCGGTCACGCCTCATTCTGTATGATTGCCTTTTGGCATTAATGAAATCTCCGGTTACCCGTTTCAAAAAAAACTTTGATCATCCCACAACAACTTAGAGCACCAACGAAAGGGGTTTTCTTAGACATCGAACATGAAGGTCGATAATCTCATTCGTTAGGATTTCCTTGATGAACCAAATCTTTTATTAAGCTCTTAGAAATCCTCTCAAAACACAACCTCTCCCCTTAAACCCTAACCAGCCGAAAAAACAAATAGCTGTAACAAATAAACACACTCTCTAAAAAGCTTCACCCCCCTTTTCTGAAACCCTAGCTGCCAACCTACTCTACCCTTCGTCTCCACCGGCGACGTCCACGGCTCCGGCCGTGGTTGTTTCCGGTGGCGTCATTCACCTCCATTTCCTTCCTCCTTCTCTTCTCCTCCTTTCTTCCCTTCAATTTTTTCGGTTGTTGCTATTTCAGCGTCTGCAGCTCCGGAAAATGGCGTGCTCCGGTCGTCTTCTTCCGGCCTCTGTGGGTGGTGTGTGACTGTGGTCCGTGTTGTGCCAGAGTTGAGCTTGGCTCCTCCTTCAACCGTGGTTCGTGCTGCGTCGGAGTTGAGCTTGGCTCCTCCTTCATTCTTTCATCTACACAGTGTGTAGCAGCTCGTCGGGCAGGACTCGGAGGGTGTTCGCGGGTGCTCGGTTTCGGCTGCGAAGGCGTCTCAGATCCGGTTGCTGCTGAAGGCATGACGGTTGCTAGGTCGGGACGAGCAGGTCCTCGTTCATGGGTAAGGTTGGGCCGGTGGGCTTTCTCGGGTTCGGGCTAGGTTTTTTGGGCCGGTTTTGGGTTGGATCTGGATTAGGTTCAACCCGGTTCGGAATGGACCTAGATCAACCCGGTGCAGGTAGGATCAGCGTGGTCTTGGGCGGGTCAGAACTTACGGGCCTAGGTATCTTGGGCCTGGGTACGGGTCTGGGTGGGCCGGCCTTACAAGCCAGAGTAGTTTGAGCCCGGATCCGGGTCACTGTGGGCCGGTTTCTAGGTCAGTTCAGATCCTGCATTTGGACCGGGTCAGATATGAACAGGACAATGGGGTTTCCAGCTTCAACTCCATCTTCGAGGGCCCGCTCCGGTTCATCGTGTTTCTTTCTCTGCTTCTTGGGACTTATGTTTGGGGGAGTTCAATGTCACGCCCCAAATCCACTTTTGACCGGACTCGAGACGTGAACTTAACGGATTAATAAAATAAAGCTATTTAAAAGTAAACAACGTTAAAGTAATAATCATAAGTGGTATAAAGTCAATAAAAGAGTCAACAACTCAAATCCAATGTCAAAGTTTTAGAAACAGCGGAAAACGTAGTACGTCGCTAACAGCTAGTCTATGACTCTCTAAAGCTCCCAAGCGTCGATCATCCAACTAGTATGAATCCCACTCAAAACCTGAAACACAACAAGGTAAAGGGTGAGCTTTCGCTCAGTAGGAGAAGCAGTAAACCAAGAGAACCCCATTTTAACAGTGAAACTGATTAGTAAGATTAACCACAGTAAATAAACTGGATCCAACAAGATCGTAATACTATGGGTAAGGTAATCCTCAAAATACTAATAATAGAAGGATAAACGATCTACCAAGGGGTACAATAATACAACAAACAATTTACGAATGAAATATCAGGTATCATAATCATGATTCTGATCTGTACACTGGCTGGTACATCATCTCAGACTTCCTCTCGGCCCAGAGGTAACACTATCATCGGGATTTCCGGAAACGTTTCCTAGAAACACTAATCAACGGAGGTCCCAGACATGTTTCCAAAGAACACAGATCATCGAGGTAAGGTGAGTCTCTCCGGAACTCGTAGCATCGGAATGAGACAAAATATATACCAAGCCGGAACGTCCTTCAGCCTTGGTCTTCCCGGACACGTAGCAACGGGGTGAAACAAGTCTTTCCGGACACGTAGCAACGGGTAAGACAATAATATATTGTACCGGAACGTCCCTCGGCCTAGGTCTTCCCGGACACGTAGCAACGGGGTGAAACAGGTCTTTCCGGACACGTAGCAACGGATAAGACAATAGTATACCAAGCCGGAACGTCCCTCGGCCTTGGTCTTCCCGGACGCCTATCAACGGGGTGAAACAGGTCTTTCCGGACACGTAGCAACGGATAAGACAATAGTATACCAAGCCGGAACGTCCTTCGGCCTTGGTCTTCCCGGACACGTAGCAACGGGGTGAAACAAAAACGTAATAATATCGTACCGGTATACCCCCTCGATCCGATATTATTCCAGACACAACCATAACTAGTAAACAACCAAGGCCTGCAATTCCCGGCAAGCGCGACACAACCATTCACATTAATAATCAACTCACCGGTGTCACTTACCAACCAAGATCCATCGGTCTATCATTCACCCGATCATACCAATGGCACAACCAATTACACTCAAACATTCATTCAAGCATTCATTCAAACATTCATTCGACAATTCATATCTCAAGCATTAAAATTTGTCTAGTTAGTTAAAACTCTTATTTTAACCCAAAGACTAGGCAAGCACGGCATGTGAGGCAACCACAAACAATTCTAAGGCTCATCACGGCCATTCTACCAACACATCAACCCAACACCTACGACACGACAAGGCTCGTAGGTCGTTCACATGTTATACAACTACTCTAGTTAATACCGTCCTATATGCATACTAGTTATTTAACCGGTTATTAGGTTTCTCTATTGGCATACTATTAGCAGTTTTTTATTTATGAGTAGGGTTTACGACTTTTCCCTACCTCAATGACGATCACAACAACTACGTCTCCTAGCTGCTAACGACCGGGCCAGCTCCGTCTTCTCAGGCGAAGTCCTCGAAGTCCAAGTCTGGATTTTAACAGATAAGTCCAATTATCAATTTAGGTCCAGATGATCAGTCCGATAAATTAACGAGTTGCCTTTTAATTAGACTGATAGGTCCAAAAGTATTTGATTTTAGTCCAAAATATAATCAAATTAATTTAAATTAATTAATTATCTTTGTCCAGACCCGGCCGACCCGAGTCTGACCCGAAACCTGGCTCAGATCCGGAAACCAGATCCGAAACCGACCCGGATCCGAGTCCAGACCCGGACCAACCCAAACCCGGGTCCAGATCCGAGTCCAGGATCCAACCCAAGTCCGGGCCTAACGCCCAAACTCGAGCTGGAGCCCAGACTTGGTTCTGGCCCAAGTCCGGTTCCAGGCCCAGGCTCGTGTCCAGCTCTGGACTGATCCAGGCCCGTCGTGGCTTGGTTCAGGTCCAGTCCCGGCGGCGCTAGGGTTCCGGCTTAGCTCCGGCGACGATGACGGCGACGGGAACTCGACGACGGTTTTGACGGCGGTGGGGACATCGGAAGCTCGGGAGCTCAAAGGAAAGGGCGGATGGGCGAGACCCGAGCTCTCCCGGTCAATCTGATGGCTAAAGGGCTCGCCGGCGTGCAAGTTCCAGATCTGGAACTCTAGCGCTCCGGCAACGCTCTCCAGTACCGTCCGACCCCAAACGAGCTCAGAGCTCGTGATTTCCAAGCGAAGAAGAAGACGGGGAAGGTGATTCTGGTAAGGGTTTGGCTCATCGTCGTTGATTCTTCCTGGATCTGGCACGGTAAAGCCTGATTTCGATGGTGGTGGTTCGAATCGCAGAGGGAGAAGGGGCGACGGGGTTTCTGGGTTGGGTTTTGTCTCGGTGGACGTAGATGAAGGAGAGGAAGGAGAGGAAGGAGAAGAAGTTGGAGAAGAAGGAGATGCAGGTGGAAAGAGAGGGACGACGACATAGAGACGGCGACGAGCGCTCTGGTACGCGAAGGGAGAGACGAGCGTGAGAGAGAGAGCTCGAGGTTGAAGGAGCTCCTCGGTCCGCGTGTAGGGAAATGGGAATCAGAAGCGGCGCAACGCGTTTTTACGCGTAGGGTTTGGTCCCGCTTGGGTTGGGCTGTGTTTCACGCGGGTTGGGCCCAACTCGCGTCTGACCGGCCCAATCTAGCCCAGACCCCTCTTCTTTTCTTCTTTCTCTTTTAAAAAAAACATTTGTTGCAGAAACTTACCCCTATGTTTCAAATTTTAAAGAATAATACCCTTTTAAAATGAGTGGTTTTTACATTCAAACTCGCTATCTAGTTTTGGTTACCGGTCAGAACTGGTTTTGGACTCTCTCCGGTTTGGCTTCACTTGAGCTCGGTATGGCCTTCTCCTTCGGGTTCTCGTTTGGTGTTGGCCAACGAGGGGTTACCAGTTTTGGTATCAGAACGCTCAGCTCGAGTTCCAGTCTCGGATCCCCAGCTAGTGGAGGGCCAGTCTTCGGTCGGTCGTGTTGTGGTGGAAGCTGGTTGCGGTTCGGTCTCTCGGTGGTGGTATTCCGCTTCTATTCAGGCTTTGGTGTCAGTTCTCTCCGGGTTCAGGCTGGCTAGGGCTCGATATGACTACATGCATTCTCCTTCGGGTCCTCGCTAGGTGTTGGCCGGCGAGGGGTTACCATTCTTGGTATCGGAACGCTCAGTTCCTGTCCAGCTTTCAATCCTCAGAAGTGCAGATTTCCCTCTGTCTGCTTGTTGGAGTATGTTGGTCGGGTGCTCGGTTATGGCGTTGCCCTTCTCTGTTGGCCTTGGTGACAGATATTTCCGGCTTCAGCATGTTTCGTGTTCGGTATAACCACAGGCCTTCCCCTTTGGGTCCTCGTTTGGTGTTGGCCGGCGAGGGGTTACCGGTCACTGTTTCGGAACGCTCAGCTCGAATTCAGCCTGCGATCCTCGGAAGTGATGTCTATGCGGTCTACTTGGAAGTCTGTGCTCGTTCTCGGTAGACATACCGGCCCTCCCCCTTTGGGACTTTTCTCGGTGTTTGCCGGAATTGGGTTAGGAGGGCTGAGTTCGAGCTCCTTGGATCATAATCAAGCTGCCATTTGATGCGTACCTATCGAAGATTTCAGTGCCTTTGCTAGTTCCGACATGGGACTCCTTTCTCGACTTTTTGGTTGGTGATTGTAGCGGTTCTGGTTTAGTGGCTCCTACTGCTCATGCTCTTCAGGCTACCTTGTGTCTTGCGGTTTTGTTGGAGGAGCTTCACGTAGGTCATTGGAGGTGTCTGGCTCTAGCTCAAGACGTGGGACGCCCTTCTACTTCCTATTGGATTTGGATCGTTGTTGAGCTAGTCTAGCTGCTTCTGGTGCTTCGCCTCCCATCTCCCGGTCTCTGGTTGCCTTTTCTAAGGGTCTGCGTACCCTTTCCTTTTGGTTGTCTGTCTTCCACGGTGTGGGGCGCCTTGTAGTTGCTTCAGGGTCTACGTACCCACTCATTTCCCGTGGCTTCTTCATGTTTCAGGGTCTGCGTACCCAATCATTTCCCCGATGTGGGGCTTCTTCATGTTTCAGGGCCTGCGTACTCAATCATTTCCCCGGTGTGGGCTTCTTCTTGTTTCAGGGTCCACGTACCCATTCATTTCCCTAGTGTGGGGATTCTTCATGTTTCAGGTTCTGCGTACCCAATCACTTTCCCGGTGTGGGGCTTCTTGAAGTTCCGAAAGGAATGCTCCTTCATGTTTCACTTCCACCTATCGTATTCTTTATTTCAAAGGATCGGTGTTTTAATATATGCACTGCTGATTAAAAAAAAACCTAACCAACCATAGGCGGATGTACTAAGGTGTCGGGGTGGGGGGGGTCAATTTTTACTAAAAAAAATTGATTACCTATTAATTTTTAATTTTTTTCGTTATATACCTTTAATTTTAAAAAAAAAATCTCAATTGTGCCCCTCAATTTTCTTTTCCAACTTTTATCATCTAATTTTTCTAACTTTTTAGTTGTGTCCTTTCAACAAAAATATAATTTTCTGATTATACCCCTCAATTTTTTATTTTCTTTTTTGTATGTTTTATTTTAATTCCTTTATCTAGTTAATTTACATAAACTAACTATCCCTATATAAGTCACTACTTAGGATATGAGATTATCAATTTTTTTATTTCTTATTTTTTTTGTGTGGCATATCTACTTAACTTCTTGCAATAGTTAATTATTTTTTGTTTTTATGTGATATTCATATTTTTTAACGTTATTTATTAACGGAGAAAAAAAATTGTCCCCCCCCCCCCCACTGAAAATGTTAGCTCCACCACTGCAGCTGCCATCTTCTTCTTGCTTCCGTTGGTGACGGTCGGGACTTCGGCTTCGGTTTTTGCTGGCGGAAGTCTCACCCTCTTCAACCCCTCCCCCCTCTCATTCTTCCCCCTTTGACTTCTTCTCTTCGCGTCATGCTGCCTAGTTTTCTAGATCTGCTCGTGAATCGAAGACCCTGTGATGGCATTGAGTCTCGCGGCCTCTCGCGGTTGCTACTCGTTGGAGATCGACCTCCTTAAAGGTTGTTCGTCCGGTGATAGTCGAGACGTCTTGGTCGTCTCTTCGTGTTACAGGTTCTTTTTGCCCAGATGTGTCGGATCTTTACTCTTGCTGCTCCGGTTGGTTTGTCCCTGGGAAGGATGTGGTACTTCCTCTCCGACCAAGGCTTTTCGTGGAGAGTTTCGGGACCATGTCGGAGTTACTGCTCCTGCGCGTCGTTGGCGGCTCTAGAAGTAGTCGGCTCTACTTCGGGTTGTTCAGGTTTGGGCCAGTACTGTGTCAGGTTGGCCCGGGTGGGTTTGGGCCCAGGTTGATCCACCCGGGTCTGGTTGATCTGCCTGGTTTGAGTTGATCCGCCCGAGTCGGGTCGATCCGCCCATGCCAGGTTGATTCGCCTTAGTCGGGTTCGTCCCGGGTAAAATTGATCCAAACCGACTCCTTGGAATTTCTGACGGTGTTCGTGGTCCTCTTTGAGAAGCTTGATACTTGTGGAGCGGTTAGGTGGAGTGATTGTACTTTGACACTGAGTTGGCTATGATCTCCGTTTATGGTGTTGGTCATCGGGGTAGCTACTCTCTCGTGTCTCTTGCGGGGCCTGGTTACAGATTTGTAGTGGGACGCGTTTCTTCATCGTCTTGGGTGTTGATCGTTGTAGGTCTGGTTTGATTTCGTTGGTTGGCTCGGTGTGGTGTCTGGGCAGTCGCTTCTCATTCCTCCTGATTGGTCGTCGCTTGCTTCAGATCTGATCGTGGGACGCATTTATTCATTCTCTCAGGTGTTGATCATCGTGGATCTGGTCCTCTGTCGTGATGATGGGTGTCGTGCTACTCTTGTGGAGGTAAGGCTTTTCGTGTGGCATTGCGCTTCTACGCAGGCTTTGGTGTCAGGATGGTCTAGTTTGGGATTGGGTCGTGCTCGGTATAACTACAAGTCTTCCCCTTCGGGTCCTCACTTGGTGTTGGACGGCGAGGGGTTACCAGTTTCGGTTTCGGATCGCTCAGCTCGAGTTCATGTCTCAGATTCCCTGATCATGTTGACTTGTTGCTGCTTGTTGGGAGGTTTGAGCTCGTTTTCGGTAGAAATAGAAGTCCTCTCGTTTTGGGCCTTTTCTTGGTGTTGGCTGGAATTGGTTTTCGGAGGACTGAGTTCGAGCTCCAATTTCCGCGAAAAGTTGTCTTGCGATCTAAGTCCGTCTCTCGGGTCTTTGGAGGTGTCTAGTTTCAGCTTTGGTCGTGGGATGTGCTTCTTCATCCTACCGAGTGTGGATCGTTGTATAGCTGCTCTACTTGCTTCTGGTGGCCCGTTTGGTTCCTCGTGTGCTTAATGGTTGGAAAATCCGGGGTTTAGACCTTTTTTGTGCGCTTCAAGGTAGCAAAATTCGGGTGTTAGATCCTCTCCTTTTTTCTCTTTTTGCGCTTCATGTTTGTAATATCTGTTTTTTATACCTTCTTTGTATGATTTGCTCTCATGTTGGGATGCCGAGATTCCTTGTATAGGAACGCTCTTTCATGTATCAGGTTACTCCCCTTGTTGGGACTTTCATGAGGCTAAGCTAACAGGCCAGCTCTCGATACACTCACAAGTATGCAGCTAGGTCTTTCCATGTCTATACTCGACGTTAACGCCATTACAGATGCCAACATCCGTGGGTGTCAATGTTGTCCTCGGTGCCAAGCATCGACACTTCTTTTTGTAATCTACATTTTTTTTATAAAATTTATTAATAAATACATAAATTTACAAAAAAAAATGCAAAACTAATTGATAAATATAATTAAATAACTAAAATGGATAATGAAAATTGAAATTTCATTACAACTCGTCGTCATCGTTTGAGCCTCGTCGTCGGACATTTTTTATTGAAATAGAAAACTGATTTTTGAAATAAAAAACTGATTTTTAAATTTTAAAACTGATTTTTAAATTAAAAACATATTTTTTATAAAAAAAATTAAAAGGAGTTTATAAATTAAAAACATATTTTATAAATTAAAAATTAATTTATATACAAAATGAATAATAAAAAAAAGGGACACGCGGCAGGTGCAAAGACGAGGGGGCGAGGCGCGAGGCAAAATTCTGTCATGCGCTCCGGACCCTCTCATGTGAGGCTATGCCCCGACCCCACGCTCCGCGTCTACAACTCTCCACATCAAGGGAAGCGCGAACTCTGAACCCTGGAGCAGCTGCCTTTTGCTCCAGCCCTCCTATCTGCCCTTCTTTAATGTCCATGCTCTTAGAATCTGTTCTAAACCGTTTCAATGCATTATTAGAACATGTCCTAAGTTTTAGGTATATAAGTTTCTCCATTTATGATATTTGAGTGATAAAGCTTCTGGGTGACAGGAGATTTTAGGAAGAAAGTAAAGATTAAAGTTGCACTATGTTTTTGTGTAATATGATTTCCTAAGGTTGGACATTAGTTATTTTGTACTTCAGTTACTTTATTATCCTATTTTATAACCATTTGATTATAGATGAAATTGAGGGCTTCAAGTCCTTTTTCATTCATCCTCAACAGCTTTTAAGCCGGAGTTGAAATGCTTGATTGTGTTTTTTTTTTCACAAAGGAAATTATAATTTTTATGCAATGACAAGTGTAGAATTGGGTCTAATTGATAGACCTATTACACTATGTCGGTTCGATTTGAAACCTATTACTGATCGAGATTTAGTAGTTAGAAATTGGTCAAATATAAATGTCCAGTACGTGTTTCGGATGTCAGCGCCGATCAATCCGTTCCGGTTATTCTCGTCGAGAATATAATCGGTTAACCGACAAGGTTCAAAATTCAAATCGTCAAAATACCTGAATTTACCATGACACTCTTTTCGTTGGCCTGTAATTGTGTATAGAAGCACTTGCTTGTCAAATTAATGATGACCGATGATCATACCTTTGAGAGGAAAAGGAGTTGATCAAAACTGGGGGTGCATTGGTCATTTGGCAGTCAAGTATTTCTGCAAGAAGAACAGGGGTATTACTGTAAATCTAGAGATCCAAGACTTGTTTGTTTATATATATACGTATACGATCTGCCACCCCTCATCCCCGACCCTCACTCACTACCACCACCTTGTTCTCTTACTCAACACCGCATGGAAGACCAGCACCACCAAGAGCTCCAGCTCCTCCCATCCATGGCCACCGCCTCCGGCCCCTCCTTCATCAAGCACAGGCCAATATCGTCAAGAAACAAAAACACCGCCGCAGATCACGGCCCGTCACTGGACCTCCAACTCTCCATCAGCGTGGTGAGACCAAAGCACAACTCAGTCCTGAACGGAGACGCCGGGTGCGTGGAGGCCCTGAAGTGGCAGGCGGCGGAGCAGATCAGGCTGGCAGCATTGGAGAAGGCCTACGCGGAGCGCGTGAGGGAGCTGAGCAGGAGGGAGATGGAGCTCGCCCAGTCCGACTTCGCCCGCGCCCGCCACATCTGGGAGAGAGCTCGCCAGGAGGTCGAGAGGGCCGAGAGGCTCAAGGTCAACGACCCCTCTGTTTGCCACTCTTGCCGCCAAAGCCTCCGACCTTAATTAAAACACATCTCTTTCTTCAGTAATTAGAATTCAGAGATCAATAAACCCACTATTGGGATGAGCATTAACGCCAAAATTTCAAGAACCCACCTTTTTTTGTGTCTCTATGATCACTGGCTGCACTGCACTTCAATTATTTACCTTTTCTGCCCAAAAGAAATAAACAGCATCAACATGATTGTGGATCACTTGTATCGTTGTACTAATCATGATAATATCATACTTTTGGAACAGAGCATATATAATACAATCATCATGACCACAAGCGTTTTCGTACTAACAAAAGTAACTTTCAGAAAAACAACTGTTAACATGCAGACAATTATGAAAAACCCATGTACAAGGAACAGTGATGCTTTTGCAGATACCCAATCTTAATGCTCATGTTCGACTTGTTAAAGTGTCAGATATTCAGTATCATATTACTCTGTAATCATTTTTATGTTCCATCTGTTTGGCTAGAAAGTTAAATTCAAATGGTTATGAAACGAATTGTCTGACAAGAACAAGTCATATAATTCACCATAGGTTTCAAACAGATCACGGACCTATATAGTTTCAATGCTTAGACCTTACTGAGAAGTCACCTGTGATCCTTGTTTGCTAGAGTCAAAGGGTGATGCAACCAGGGCTAAGTTTGGAAAGAAAGAAAAAACCCTTGACATAGATAGAAAGGCAAATGAATCAGAACAAAAAGCAAGTAAATTGATCAGCAAAAAGACAGGATAGCTGTATCCACTTGGATTCAACTTCTTAACTTTTGCTCATCAGAAACCAAACACCCACTATCCCTGTCTGGGATACAACCCAAAAGAAACGTTTTTTTTGGATAGGATCACTCCATCGAAAGCTCCACCCAAGGCCACTGTACTGTACACAGCCATCTTTTCTAGATGCCGCGAGAACGAAATTAGCTTCGTTTGTCAGCAACCTCCAAACATATTACTCAAATACAGTTCATCAGTCATGGTTGGCTTCAATAATACAGTGTTGATACTTTAGTGACTCAAGACATAATCTAGTGGGGGCAAAGAATTGTCAAGTTCAAAAGATTAGGTCCTTTGAAAAGTACATTGCCAAAGAGCAAGGAAAGCCAAAAAAGAAGATAATGGAAATTGCATTAATTATTAATGCTCAGTCTTTATCTGCTTTGCACAATCCCCTTGAGAGTGTAGAGCCTAATTAAGGATACAAAGAAACCTCCCTAACCACTAATCTCCTGACTTTTCCATCAAAATCAAATCTACTTTGCATAACTTGAAAAGGGTGTTAATTATAATTAGTACTATCCTCAAGTTAAAAAGCTAGCAATTCCTATAAGATCCCGCTCTGGTCTTGTCCGGCACAATTTCCACATTTAGGATTTAGCATTTAAAATACAATTTCCCACATAAGAGAACAGTAGTAGTATCAACATGATAACATACTGATTTTTGCTTTCTGAGCACATGGAGAGAATCAAAATCTTCAAAAAGACAGAATGAAAGAGATCAAGCACAATGTTAACATAAACATCAATTGTGGGATATTTTCATTGATTGGATCCTAGTCAAGATATTACCTTTGATGTTGAACCATACTCAAAGACGTAGACAGTTGCATTATGGGTAATTTGTCTTTTATCTTTTATATGGATACACACAGAGGAAGACAAGAACCATGAATTCTGTGCCAAAGTTGAAGAGCAGTAAAGATGTAGGACATGGTTGCTGAACAATCATCGAAACAGTCATATTATGCCAGAACCTTAACATTTTGTCTTTTCACGTTGTCCATATCTGTCTCTCAAGTTATTCTGTATATCTAGATAAATTTAACGTACATATATATGTTGGATCATGGCTTTCACGATTAAGGGAACAGAAAAAAAAAACTATTCCACCACTGTACAGTGTTGAATAGAAGATGAGTTGGCATATCATGTTTACTCAAGTCACTAGCTACTGAACATGACAAATGGTGGTCTATTTGATAGAGACAAGGGGATGGCAATCACATATAAGGATCGAAAGTACTAAATCCTGGGACATGAAAATTTATGCCGAGTGCCGACTTCTACAATGTATAAGAAGTAACTGTATGTGAAAAGATCCCATGAAGTTTTCTTTTACCGCAGATTTCAATCATGGAAATATTAGGAGTTGAGATTCCACTTCCATGTAAAGGGAGAATATGCCAATAACTGGTTAAAAAAGGAATCAAAGTTGTAACAGAGCTGCAAGGCATCAGAAGCAATAAGAGGAAACAAAAATTGGTGGAGTTACATCAGGCAGTGAGTGGATTGGTCAGGTTGAGTCTCGTTACCACACGATACAGTTGATGAGGTAAGGATAATGGTAATAGAACTCCTAAAAAAATTTAGACTGTTGATCATCTATGTGAAGTAACAAGAAAGGAGAAAGGTGTTGAACCATAGAGATTTTTCAGTGAAGTCACTTCTAAACCAATCAAGAGAAGAAAAAAAGGCAAATCGCTTTTGAAGGAAGGATAGTAACAGATCATGGTGGGACTCAAGTTTTGCAGCCATACCATGTGAAATTTTAGACCACGCCATAGAATTAGGTACTGGGAGATTCAACAAAGATTTGGACTAACGAAGTCTTGCATTATTGTCGGATTTGAGAAGCTATACAATCTTACTACTGTTCCCATTACTCAAATCCAGGACCTCAAGACAAATCAATATAAAAGCTGAAAGGGACAATAACCTCACACCTACGGGAAGATATTTGGGAAACAACACAAAGGACGGGATCAATAATTTTGAGGCACTTTAATTCTAAATAATTTCTCCACATCTTGAGAACCAAATTAGAGATTGAAGCGAGAATTGCTTTACCCATTTGGACATATAGAGTAATCACTTTAGAGAGACACTAAAAGGAAGTAGAGGGGCTATAGGTAGGGCACACAACCTTGAACAACAAGGGAAATGTTGTAGAAATCAAAATCACAAAACCACCACCACCACCACAAGGGCTTCCTAATAAGTTTTGGAGCGCGAAATAGCTACAGGGGTTGGAATCAAGCTGATGGTTGGTCTTTTGGGAGTTATGTTCTATCTTAATCCCTGGTGTTCTTCGTATAATGCATAGCACTATTATAAAAGTAAAACAATCTAAACACATTGCAATTTCCACCATATATATCACTGATTAATATTTCGATGCATATCATGAACATGGTCTGAGAAGAAATTAACAAGTAAATAGTATGGTAAAGGTACTGTGAACTCACTCCATTTCCGTTCTGAGTAGAGGAAACTGAAAATCCACGGTGCCATAGATGAAACGCCAACTGCGACCCCAAAATTGATGATCAGAGAAACTGATTGCGATTTGGGGCTTTTCCCTTTGACCTAAACCTTTGGCGGTTGGGACTTGGCGGGAATCTGAGAGGAATGTTAATACCAAGCTGTGACGGTTTCTATTCATTGATTTGTATGATGTTTTTTTTTTTTGCATGAAAATGTAACCGTTACAAAAGTAGAAAAACGAAACAAGCGAGGTATTATAGTAGTCACTGTCCAATCGGAGTTGGTCATAATACTCACCTTAGAACTAAGATGTCCGGTTAATTCAAGTAGGGTAGGTTCTCTATTGAGATTATGAGATGTGTAGAAGATTCGGTTGTTGTTTTTTCCGACTCGACTCAAGCAAGTTTGCTTTGTCTAATTGACACGTTGCTCCCTCATAGGAGATCCTTAGGTGGAGGTGATAGGGGTTGCCAGATCGCCAAGAAGCTATCCGAGAAAGAAAAAAAGAGATTGGAGATCGGACAGAGTGTGAGACCAAAGAGACAGGGTATGGCTCCTCTGAAAAACCTAGTGTGTACCTACGCTTGTTAGTAATCTCAAAGATGTTATTGAGCAAGCCCCGTGTCCTTCGGGACCATTCTTCAACTCCCCTACATGTTAGCCCCATATTCCTCTGTCGGGGTCCGAGTACTGTTCCCCATGTCGTCGCCCCCTTACCGAGGTTTGGTGGATGTTCTTGTAAGTATCTCCCTCTTCTTCCCCTGGCCAGGCGAGGGATCGGGGCCCAGGGTTCCTTTTTCCTAAATGAGTTATTAGGAAGACACTCTTATGGCGAAGGCCACCTCCATATCACCATTGAGGTGCTTCAGATACAGTAATATCCACTTGAAATCAACCTAGAAACGAATCCGGAGGAGAAATTCCTATCGTCGGGTGTCTCGACGATGCCTAAGCCGTAGTGGCGTAGGGTCGAGAGAGGCATTAACCATATATTCTCATTGATGAGTCGGCCTCCATTTCTCAGGGGTGTCTTTTTTACGACAACCCGCAACGTCTTGTTGAAGTGGTTCTCATCTTTGTGCTAGTCTTTCCTGCTGTTGTGGTTAAGGGCGAGTACACGATCGACAACAACACGCCGGCTTCGCGAATCTCTGCTAGATACTGCGATCACTCCGACGACTTTGCTGAGTATGTGGGCGCTAAGTGGCTGGGATCTCGCCTCTTTGTCGAGGACCTGAAGGATTGGCGACTGGACGAGGCTTGGCCAAATGGGTTCACATTGACGGCGAGGCTAAATGTGTGAAGAATAAGATGGTAATTGGTGCACGAATACCAAAAATAGGATCGGTCATGAGCCAAGACCTCGCGAAGGATGTAATGTTGCGAACTGTGGCACGAAGGCTATCGGTGCTGGGCCTGTAAAGACAGCGATGGGAAAAGGTTGAGAGAGTTGGGCCGGTGAGCTTACAAAAAGCGTTTTTGGCTCTAAAAATCACGTGAGGCCTGCTAAGCAACCCCTGTCCAATGGGGCACATGCGAGGAAACAGGGTGACTATAAAGAGAAACATCTTGTCCCCTATGATATTGGTTTGACCAATCATACTCTTCCACTAACATACGTGATCCTTGAATAGCTAGTGCACCCCTCTCACAACCCTTGAGATCCCCACCAAAATACCGAGAAACGTAATAACACTATAACAAAGCTTGAGTTGAGTTGTGGTTGTGTGTTTAGAAGTTTCGATTATGTTATCATCTAAAATAGGCCAACAAAAACCCTTTTCTCTTTATTCGAGGATATCAAATTCGTCTTTAAAGGTTAACGAAGAAAACTTCTCATTGGCTAGTTAGGAATACCCGTTTTACGCATGTCCTCATGTGCTTCGATATTCCCCTGCCGGAAGGATTGCAGTGTGTTATTGATTCACCCAGATAATAAATATTCATTTACACTAATAAAAGTTTTGAACAATTGAGATGTTTTCGAATTTAAATTTTGGGATATGACTCAGAAGTTAAGTATTTTAGAAAATTCGAAATTTGATCATAATTGTTAATAGAGATAATCACATAAAAATACATTAACCTTGCCACTTTTATCACTTAAATATACTTAGAGCATCCACAACGCCCAATGTCGGTGTCAGTGGGAGGATTAAAAAATTGTTTTTGAGCCTTACCGCCAGCGGGAACAGCCGGTACACTCCAATGCTAGGTGGTAGGAGCTGGTGGTAAGTGTCTTTTTCTTCATAATTTTGCTCACCGCCGGCGTTGACAAGGGGCGGTGAGCTCACTATCGGCCCTCAACGCCAGCGTTCTCCCCATCAGCTCACCGTTAGCTCTCCGCCGCCGATTGCTCACCGTCAGCTCTCCGCCAAGCGTTGTGGATGCTCTTAGCTTTAGACTTTTTCATTCAACCCTGTTAGAATATATTGTATAGGCCCAGCCCATGTGGCTCATTAGGGTTAACATCGGGTTTAGGAAACCCTAGCAGTGCAACACCACTATATATACATGTACATTATGTATTTTTTTATCATCGAATATAATACAATTACGCTATTGTTATCTTGGTATCAGAGCTTCTATCGCTCTAAATATCGCTTCCGCTTCAGCCGCCGCCGCCACCACCACCGTTCACCTTCGTTGAACGTTGCCCGCTGCTCCTGCTCCAGTCGCCAACGCCGACGAGCCCAGCAGCCACCAGCAAGGAGATCCGGTTCTTCCTCATCGCAGCCACCGGCGAGGAGATCTTGGACGAACACGCCGCCGCCATTCCTCGCTGCTGCCACACTACTTCGCCCCGTGTCACGAACCACGCTGCCGGAGCAACGCAGACGCAGACGACCTCCGCCATCAGCAACTCGCGAAACCACAGCCGCCGGCGTGAAGTTCTCGGCCGACCACGATCGACCACGCCGCCTCTTCTTGCTCCTGCGATCTGCTGCTCCTAGTGTCGCGACCCACGCCGACGAAGCAACGCAGACGCCGACATCGAAGACGTCGGAATCGCGCGCTGCCGGCAAAACACACGCACGGATCATCGAAGAAGACGCGTGCACGCAACGCGCCCGATTCCCCCGACCGCCTCCACTCGCGCCACACGCGCCCACGCGCTCGTCCGCATCACGCGCCTTCGCTGTTGACCGCGTGACTCACATGCGCGTTGACCTGTATTAAAAAAAACTAATCCTTTTATTTCAGTGTTTTCTTTTCAGGTATTCCTAATGGAAAAATTTGATATCAAGCCCCACTGTACGTTCTGCAACAGATCTGGACATGTCTTAACTGAATGCAGAACTCATGCTCGTCACCTTCTTTCCTCAGACAACCCTCGATGGGGTAACTCCAGGCCCTCTCAAAACTTTAGGGGGGCGTGGCTCCCGTGGGTATCATCGGCCTTCCAACAGGCCTAATGACACTGTTGCTGCTACACCTGCTGTGTCTGCCAAATCTCTTGACATGACTGCTCTCTTAGGTGACATACGAGCATTCCTATCAGCTCACAATGCCTCGTCAGGTAGCTCATCCACTATTGCTGCTACACCTGTTGTGTCTGCCAAATCTCCTGACATGACTGCTCTCTTGGGTGACATACGAGTGCTCCTATCAGCTCACATTGCCTCGCCAGGTAACTCATCCACTACTACGCCAGATAGCACATCCACGTGGTATCTTGATTCTGCTTGTTTCAACCATATGAGCCCTCAGTCAGATTTGCTCACATGTGTAACCCCGGTCACCAAGTCTCCGTCTATTCGTACTGCTGATAATTCCACTTTACTTGCCACACACTGTGGTACCGCAACCACAGACCAGTTATCACTACCGAACACCTTGCTTGTCCCAGATTTGTCACTGAACCTTGTATCGGTTGGTCAATTTTGTGATTTGGGTTTTGATGTTAACTTTTCTGGTCGTACTTCTTCTGTTCTTGTGCAGGATCCACTGACGGGAAAAATCCATGGGACAGGACGTAAAGTTGGTCGCATGTTCGAACTCACCTCACTGGTGGTTCCCTCACCATCATCATCATCCTCGTCTACTTGTGGCGCTGTCATCTCCGCCGATTTCTGGCACTCTCGCCTTGGTCATCCGTCTTCCTCTCGTTTGCGTAGTCTTATTTCTAGTGGTTTGTTGGGGTTAGATTCGCATAACTTTGGTGATTGTGTGTCTTGTCAGCTTTCTAAACATCATAAACTACCGTTTTCTCTTAATATTACTATTTCCTCTGCACCTTTTGATCTTGTTCATTCTGACTTGTGGGGAGCGGCACCTGTTCCGACCATGGGGGGGGGGGGGGGGTCTCGGTGGTTTGTTATATTTGTTGATGATCATACTCGTTTTACTTGGGTTTATCTCATGCATAATAAATATGACTTCAACAAAATTTATTCTGAGTTTTCTGCCATGGTTCGCACACAATTCTCAAAAGTTGTCAAAACACACCGTATGGATAATGACATGGAATTTAAAGAGTCATCCTTCCTTTCCCAACTTGCTTCCACCAGTACTATCATTCAGTGCTCTTGTCTTGGTACATCGCAACAAAATGATCGGGCAGAACGCAAACATCGCCATATTCTTAATACGGTTCGTGCTCTCACCATTGCAGCTGCCTGTCCTGAACGTTTCTGGGGGGAGGCTGCCCTCACAGCCGTCTACACCATCAACGGAGTTCCAACCCCGGTCATAGGTAACAAAACTCCTTACGAGTGTTTGTATGGTCGTCCTCCACTTTATGATCTTCTTCGTGTCTTTGGGTGTGTCTGTTTTGTTCATCTACAACCTCATGAACGTACTAAACTTGAACCTCGTTCTCGTCTTTGTTGATTTATTGGGTATGGGATCGAACACAAAGGGTACCGATGTTGGGACCCTGTTTCCAAACGTCTTCGCATATCTCGCCATGTCACATTCTGGGAACATAAGATGTTTTCTTCCATGTCTTCTTTTCACATTCCCGAGTCTACTCCTTTCTTTTCTAATCCCGCTATTGATCTGTTTTCTGATGATGATGAGGGCTCTCCCACTGAGCTGACTCCTGCAGATGCTCCGACATCTCTGCCTCCTACCATGGACCATGTTCCGCCAGAGGATCCCATGCTAGAGGATCCGGTGCTACCGACTCAACCACTGCGTCATCGACAACTCCCATCTCACCTTCAGGACTTTGAGGTAACCCTACCATCTCGTGTCGCTTCCATAGTATCCTCTGTAATTGAGCCTGACACCTATCGGGAGGCTTGCACTAACCCCCTGTGGCAGCAAGCAATGACTGAGGAACTACAGGCCATGGTAAAGACTTGTACATGGGATATGGTACCTTTGCCTCGGGACAAGCATGTGGTCGGTTCTAGATGGGTATACAAGGTGAAGACCAAGGCAGATGGTTCTATCGAGCGCTACAAGGCACGTATTGTGGCTCGTGGATTTACCCAGGAACATGGGGTTGATTATGAGGAAACATTTTCTCCTTTTGCGAGACTCACTTCTATTCGCACCATTCTTGTTGTTGCTGCTGGTCGACAGTGGGACGTTTTTCAAATGGATGTGAAGAATGATTTTCTCAATGGAGATCTTACAGAGGAGGTTTATATGAAGCCTCCGTCAGGCTATGATCACCCCCCACACATGGTTTGTCGTTTGCGCAAATCTATTTATGGACTCAAGAAGGCTCTGCGGGCATGGTACTCCAAGTTCAGTGGTGCGATGACAATCTTTGGTTTCGTCTCTAGTCCGCACGATAGCTCACTGTTTGTTCGCCAGACCTCTCGGGGTCATACTCTCTTACTTCTATATGTGGATGATATGATCATTACTGGTGATGATGATATCGACATTGTGGATCTTAAGCATCATCTAAGCGAACAGTTCAAGATGAAGGATTTGGGTCATCTCTCTTACTTTCTTGGTTTGGAGATCTCCTCTCTTTCCTATGGTTATCATTTGTCACAGGCCAAGTATGCAGCCGAGCTCATCTCTAAGGGGGGAATAACCGATAGCAAGATCGATTCCACTCCCATTGAAGCGAATGTCAAGTATCTTCCATCAGATGGTAAAGTCCTCAAGAATCCCACTTTATATCGCCGATTAGTTAGAGGGTTGGTATACCTCACTGTTACTAGGCCTGACATTGCATATGATGTCCACATCGTCAGTCAGTTCATGTGCACACCTCGCACTACTCACTATGAGGTCATTCTTCGGATCTTGCGCTATGTTCGAGGTACCTTATCACAAGGACTACATTTCTCTTATGGTTCACCTTTAGTCCTACAGGCCTACTCAGATGCAAATTGGGCAGGCGATCCCACAGACCGACGATCTACCACAGGTTACTGTTTCTTTCTTGGTAACTCTCTGATTTCTTGGAGAAGTAAGAAACAGACAACCATTGCCCGCTCCAGCACGGAAGCTGAGTATCGGCCCTTGCTGATACTACTTCCGAACTCATATGGCTTCGTTGGTTACTAAATGACATGGGTGTTGTTCACAAGTCCGCCACTACCATTCATTGTGACAATCAGAGTGCTATTCAGATTACCCATAATGATTTCTTCCATGAACGCACCAAGCATATTGAGATTGATTGTCACCTTGTCCGACAACATCTCAATCAGGGCACCCTCGCTCTCTGGTCTGTCTCCTCTGGCGATCAGATTGCAGATATCTTCACCAAAGCTTTAATCTCAGGGAAGTTCAAACCTTTAGTTGACAAACTCAATTTGGGTTCATTACCAATATCTTGAGTTTGAGGGGGGGTGTTAGAATATATTGTATAGGCCCAGCCCATGTGGCTCATTAGGGTTAACATCGGGTTTAGGAAACCCTAGCAGTGAAACACCACTATATATACATGTACACTATGTATGTTTTTATCATCGAATATAATACAATTACGCTATTGTTATCAAACCCCATTGAAGTTTAAAAAAAATTCACGCATCCTTCTTTTGATGATAAATGACAGAAATATTGGTATCCCCTTCAATTGACCAATATGTCCGCATAACTTGTTTCTCTTTTTTGTTTTTGAATTCTAAATAACCCCACAAAGGAGACAATAGTGTACCAGGAAAGTCATAAGGACAATGATGACTATGGCCTTCTATTCTTTGAATTCTTCCAATAAAACAAGTGATAGCCGTACAACAAAATACAAATCCTAACGAGTTCATAACTCATCGCAAAAAAATCTATTTCTTCTCTGTAAAGCCAGTAAACAAAAACCCTTCATTGCATTTGTCTAGGAATGCGAATTGATGTTATCGAGTATGCACGCTCACTTATGGGTTTGTAAGATTCTAACAACACTGAATTTGATCCTATTATTCAGACCATGTGTGTTCTATTTATTTATGCCTGAGGTGTGAGTATATTATATGATCTTTTTTTAGTAAGATTTATCATACTCTATTCTTCACAAGTTGTCATTTTTTTTTTGCAGGGTTTAACAATCTACATGGGAGGCACCACGCAACTTAAGTTACGGAGGACATATTTCTAAGTTAAGAACTGTAAAGCAACAAAACCGTAAGTTGCATACAAACACTAGTTATTCACTCATGTGCCTCTTATCATCTAATAACCTGGTGATTCACATATCTTTAGATGTGGAAAAAGCACATTTATTGATGAAAGACACAAGCACATATATGAGGTATGTACTGTGTGTGAATATGACATAAACAATTACGTTCTTTTCTTTTCCGAAATTCGAAGGACAAAAACTGTGCCTCTATTTAAAACAAACTGTATTGCACTTCTTTAAACTCATGTCGTCGTTGTAGGCGGCCACTCCCCCTTCCCTCCTGCTCTCCCCCTCACCTGAGTCCGCCCCTCTCCTTTTTTGTCTCCTTCCTCGGACCTTTATTTTTGGAGACCATCGATTTGCATGTCCCTCATGTTGTAGAAGGAGACCCTACGTGTCCCCACTTTCGGTGACGTGAGCTCGCTCTTGCCCTACTGCCCGCGCAGCTTCCCCCTTCAGCGAGCTCCCTTTATCGTGATAAGTTCACCCTTCGTCCTCCGCCACCGAACCTGCTCCAAGTTGTATCGCTTGCGTCGAAGCTCGGAGTTCATCGTCCTCTTATCACGCTTCTCCGGCTTAGATCCCCTCGATCGATCCTGGACATGGGGACTTCACCCTCGCTGGATCTACTACTTAGCAGTCATTTCCGCCGTCCACCGCCTCCCCCCTCCTCCCGACGACGAACACGGATGCCCGAGCCCCCCGGTCTCTCCTCCCGACAAGGACAATCCGAGCCCCTCCGACCGAGATTCTCTGCCACGCCATACGTTCAATTATGGACCCACCTGCCGCCGAAACATCGTAGTTCGAGTTGTTCAGTCGTGCTTTTGCACATCGTCTTTACCCGGTCAGATCCGTGCAACTGCCTCAAGCGGATCTGATCTATACCAACCGGTGTCGCCTTCCTCACTTTGACCCCAACCCTAGACCTTAGAGGTCAGCCGTGAGTAGTTCACGCTCGTCTTTTTTGTTTATGATTTTTGTATTTTGTTATGCCCCTTATCGGAATCACGGATCTTCAGTAGGTTTGGTTGTTGCCTCTAGTGGCATGTCCAACCAGGTATTTCTTTCGCCGGATCTTTCTAGAGAGTCGATAAAAATGACCGACTTGGTGGTAGTTGTTATTTATCTAGGCGACGTGTCGCTTTTTTCAAGAGTTATTCATCTCGTTGGTCATCTCTCGTATTCTTGAAAATGACCGATGAATATAACACCTATAATATTTGGTGTGTAACCTTTATTAACTATTAATGAATATTTATGTTAAAAAAATTACATTCTTTTCAAGTACCAAATTATTATAGGTTTTTTTGAAACGGGTAACCGGGGAAGTGTGTTAATGCAAATAAGAAACCATACATGGTAGAGCGTAACCGCCCTGGGTTACAAATATGTGTCTGGGCCGACCGTAGCAAGCCCAACGCTCATGGACCCATAAAAATAGCCTACTTGATATCGTAAAAAATACATCACGACATCCCCTTACCGACATTTCAACGATACAGGATAGGGTACGAAAAAACCAAAAGTAAATCAAGCTAATACAACCCAAATAAAAACGACCTAATTCAGAAAGCAGGCGGAAATAGAGTGCTCTGAATGCGGTTTTCCCGAGACCTCTCAGCACTGGCAGTCCCTGGTCTGTGGGTATATTCCGTAGACGGATCGTTCCACCCCCGCCGGGTCTTCTCATTTTTCCAAAGGAGGTTGAATAACCTCCATCTGTGAATCCTGGACTTCCTCCTTGTCCCTTAGCGACGTCCCTCGCGGGCTCGTCGTGGTTCGCCCCGAACCAACTCTGTGCTGCTCCTTCCCGCGCATGGCCGTGACTGGCGAGGGTTGCTTCAGATATGGAGTAGTAGCAGCTGAGGAGCGGTCAGCGTTACTCTGGTTTTGGAGGAGCCGACGTCCAACCCGACGAGCGACAGGGGATGGTCGGGATTGACCAGAGCGACATCGTGAAATACACCGTGGCCCTTGTGTTGTAGTATTCCGGCGCCCCGAGGACGGTCCCATCGCCGAGGGTGATGGCGGTGAGCATCGCACCGTCGTTCACGCAGGCCAGATCCGAACTCGGCCATGGGATGGCGGCGATGATCGGGCCGAAGGAGGGCAGCAGCGATCGAGCGGTTATCGAGTATGCACGCTCACTTATGGGTTTGTAAGATGCTAACAACACTGAATTTGATCATATTATTCAGACCCTGTGTGTTCTATTTATTTATGCATGAGGCGTGAGTATATTATATGATCTTCTTTTAGTAAGATTTATCATACTCTATTCTTCACAAGTTGTCATTTTTTTTGCAGGGTTTAACAATCTACATTGGAGGCACCATGCATCTTAAATTAAGGAGGACATATTTCTAAGTTTTTTTTTATCAATGAGGTTTTATCAATTCTATAGTTCCAAAGGCGGAATCAAAGAAGCTGCAAAAAGCAGTCCAAGATACAAAGCTCCAAAAAAGAAGAGACAAATGAAAACCAATACAATGAGATACTAAGAAATGCATATTACTGAAAAAACAAACAAAAATAACAATGAAGCTATGAAACAACCAGGAAGGTATGAGCACCAAAGCTAGCCCACATCTTCCTCATTACTGAAATTTCCTTCAACTTCTTTGTCAGTCTGCCAATGATCCAGCACTTCATTCAAATAGAAAAGGTGGTCTCTTAGATAATTATCGTTCCCTTTTGTTTTAAAGCCCATGTCTTTACATATATTCAAGGCTTCCTCATAACCCTTTTCATTCAGACCATAGGATTGTTTGGCTATAACTTCATCTGAAACAGAAATTGCCTCATTCGAGGTTAGTAAATGGCAAGTCCCTTTGAGTTTCTTTTTACCCCCTTTCTTTTTCTTCTTTCTGAAAGTGGAAGAAATAGTTTTCTCAGAATCTGCAACTTGACTAGAATCTCCCAATGCCAGTTCCTTGAGCGCATTCTCCTCAGATGCAAATTTAGCCACAGGCGTTGGGAATAAATTTTCCTATAGAGAATACTGAGTAACCTTCACATTTGGCTCCACAAAAGAACCTTGTGGAGCATAATTTGAAGACAACGTCTCTTCACTGTCAATTCTAAAGGAGCTCCGATCTTCAGAGAAACCCGAACGAGATTCGAGCGAGGACTTTTTATTAAGCTGAAGAGGAGGGACAAGCACATGGTCAATTTCAGATATTCTCACCTGGAAAGAATCCTCCTTAATCACAAGAGACATTTCCTCATTGATACTTTTACAAGATGATGAGTGAATGAGGACTAGACTCTTTCGAAAGGAGAAATCCGAAACAGAGTCTGGATGCACCAAGAGGACCTCTCCATAATTCTTAACAATTTTTTCAAAGTTCTCCTGAATCCAACCATGGACAGGAATCCCTTCAATAGATAACCATTTAAAGAAAGCCCCTTTTAAAATAAAGTCTTCTTTTCCATGAATCAAAGTAATCCAAGAAGAAAGTCAAACCCAATCTTCCTCAATCATAAGCGCTTCAAAATCAGGATCCGGACAGTTAATCATCATTACTTTGTTACCCAAGTCTCTGACACAAACATCAAAGACCCCTTTAGATCCCAATTCTTGTTGAATCCCAGCAGCACTTCTAATACAATTGTTGACTCCCAGCCAAGCTTTGGAGGCCAAACTCTTTAGCCTCCAATCCTCAATCCCATTGATAACTGATTTGCAAGAAACAAAGGATCTCTTCTTGAATAGGAAATTCCTTAAGTCCTCCTGCTTTTCAACAAAAGAAGGTGAACTTGATTTTTCCTTTGCTCGAGCCACAAATAATTTGAGACCTCCCAATTTAGACTCGTTAAACATATTGATTTCTTTGACAATATCCACCTCGTTAGTAAAAGTGATGAAACAAAAATATCTACCTGCCCTATTAGGAAATAGAGGCAAATGGATATCAATCACCTCTCCAGCATAGCTGAAAATAGTCATCAAACCTTTTTTTTCTGAGTTCTCTGGCAAGTTGTGCACAAAGATCTTATGAGGATGAAGGGAGTAACCAATAGCACCTGACCCTCATTTCATCGCAAAACACTCTCTTAGCACAAGAAAGAAGAAAAGCAAGTTGCCAAACTACCAGCACCACCATACACCCAACCCTTGACCCTCAAACCACAAGCACTCGCAAGACCCTTACACGGACACAACCGAGAAAGGGAAATCGACGTTTGTCACGCCCCAAATCCGGTTTTGACCGGACTCGAGACGTGGACCGAAAATAATAATAAATAAAATAAATTTAAAATAATTGAAATTCCAAAATAGTTCAAATCCAGCAATTCCAATAACAACAGCGATAAATCCTGAAACTAAGAGTCAAGTGCTCAACAACCAAATAAAAGAGTTTAATACAAAAGGAAAGTACGTCTCTAGACCATCCAACTAGGACTCTCGCCAAGCTTCCAAGCTCCGAGACATCCTCTAAACCAAATCCCGCTCAAAACCTGTAGAACAGTAAAAGAGGGGGTGAGCTTTCGCTCAGTAGGAAAAAGTAGTAAAAGGAGTGAGCAATTGCCCACCACCACGGATACCCGTCCAATTATGGCATACTAGTAAGGCAACAACACAAATCATTTAAACAATTAACCTAAAGACAACGCTTGACCCCATTCGGGGAGCAACCCTTAAATCAAACTCGATACTGAACCGACAATCGTACATTTCTCCTCGACTATGCTCTCAGCACCCGTCACCTAAACAATTCTCAATAGATAACGACCACGGTTATCTCTCAACTGACCACGCGTGCGAACTCGCACGACAATACACTGAACTCAGGTATAAATGCATTCAAAATCACAAAGGCTCACGTAGCAGGCATAAGTAATCACAGCAACCAAAACAGATCAACACACAGAGTAATATCATTAGCAACCACTTCCACACCCCTAGTATCCCAGAGCAATGCGCCGGACTCCCATAGCCCGACTCAACCATATCGTACCGAAATCGACATCGGCCTAGACATCTTCCCGGAACACACAACATCGGGGTACAACTCATAACATACCGGACCGGAATCCTCCATCGGTCAGGTATCTTGCTGTAGCATGGGGTACAAATCACATCTCACATACCATACCAGAAACTCAACCTCGACCTAGGTATCCTATATCGGAATCCTCTTCGGTATAAACATTGCTCTGGAACACCCTCATCGGCTCTAGATATCCTGTACGGGAATCCTCTACGGTACAAATATCGCACCGGAACCAATCCTCGGCCTAGATATCCTATACCGGAATCCTCTACGGCATAGATATCGTACTCGAACACTGTTCCCAGCCTAGATATCATATGCTGGAATCCCCCACGGTATAGGTATCAGACCGGAACACCGTCCTCAAACATCTCATACCAGCATACCATACCGAACAACTCTTACCGAACACACAACATCGGTCTATCAATCACCCGATCATATCACAAGACAATAATTCACACTAACAATCACCACGTTCTCATAACATATCATGACCCTTAATTTAACGACGGAGCATACCACATACCGACATTACGGGCACGCAATCCTACGGGCACGACCTGGCCCACATGCAATTCTACAACACAACAAGTCCCACACCTACGGGCACGACATGGCCCGCAAGTGGTTCCATATGTTATATGACTACACTAGTTATTCACATCCTACATGTGATTCTCAGACTTTACCGGTTATTAATATCCTATATGCATACTAGTAACTTTCCGTAATTAAATCGGTATTCGCTACTTTTCCCTACCTCAACCGCTATCCAAACACGAAGAAACACGAGTCGCCTAGTAGCCTCCTCCGCCGTGCTCGGGAACAACGTCTAAGATAACAAAATAATACGAGCATTAATACTAATTCAAGGGTGGTTTAAAGAGAACACCCACACAAATCCCCAATTACTCAACTTGTCGAAATGGGCCCGGAATGGCCCATTTCGCTCGGTTTGGCGAATATGCCCGGGATCGGGAAAACGTCTCTCGGGGCTCCGAAAATTCCCGTTTTCGTTTCTATCATTCCTAATTAAATTCACGTGTTCCAACGCACTTGGAGGAATCTAATTCCGATGTCCGAGCGTTCTAATTCCGCAATTAAAGTTTCTAACTACAATTTCTGAATTTCCATGAATCACTTCCATAATTCGTTCCGGGTGTGAATTATCGATCCGGGGTTCAGCCAAGACCACCCGAACACGTCAAAACCCGCACCCCGGCCAAGTGGGCCCCACGGCCACACATGGACCGTGGGTGGCCGGTCCCGATCCCGTGACTTCCCTCCGGCCATGACCGGTTATACCCCCCGGTGACCGGAACTCCGGTGACCGGCCGGAAAAATACTTCATTTATCCCCAAAAGTTCCTAACAAGCTCTAGATTCTCTACAACTCCATTGTTAAGTTCCCAAACCTCAAAATTAACCTCAACAACTCCAAAGTTTCAAGACCCATAGTGGGTTTCATTAAAACAACAAAAACCCAATGGAATTTCATCATTAATCTCCACTTTCTCCACAACTCATCTATTTAAACATGAAGAACCTCAAATCCCTAAGACCCAAGCCTAGTTCATGCAATTTCTACCAAACCCACAACCCTAAAGTTCATTAAAAGTGGGTTTTTAATGGTTACTCACCTTAGGAATGAAGAGGGGATGAGAATGGAGTAAATTTGGAGAAGATTGGTGTTGAAAATCAACCAAAGGAGCTCCTTTTCTTCACTTTCTTCTTCTTCAAGCAATGGAGTCTTCTCTCTCTCCACCCCCTTGTAAGTCTCGGCCAACACTAAAAAATGAGCTGATTTTTTTGCTCCAATTGCCTTTAACCTAAAAGGTAAATGTCCCTTTTTGTCTTTTAGCCCCTCTCTCTCTCTCTTGTCCACAAGTGGGGACCAAAGGGTTTTTTCTCACCCTTTTCTTCTCCTCCAAGACACATCGACATGTGTCCATGTGGGGTCCACCTTTACCCAAAAATATCTCAGCTCACTTATTTAATTCGATAAAACCCCCTAATTTGATCCCGTTTGACCCGGATTTGACTTTTTTTTGCAAAAGTTGTCATTAGAAAGGAAACGACCCAACTAAGCTAACCGTAACAACGGGTAAGATTTTTGGGTCCCGGAAAGGTCACGAATGACTCCCGGAGTCATCGGTTGACTTTTTCGGTGGAAAGTCAACTTTTTCCAAATTTCACCTGTTCGACCGGTGTCGACCGGGGGCGGTTCTTACAATCTACCCCCCATAAAGAAATTTCGTCCGCGAAATTTAGAACAAATGTACCTCAAGGGTCGAACAAGCTAGGGTACTTCGCGCGAACCTCGTCCTCACGCTCCCAGGTCGACTCTGCTCCGTGGTGCTGCCACTGCACCCGTACCAGTCGGATAGTCTTGCCACGCAAGACCTGCTCCCGCGTTTCCAAAATCCTGACCGGCTGCTCCTCATACGAAACATCCTCAACTACCTCGATATTCGTCCACTCAATGCGTGGGAGGGGTCCGCATTGTACTTCCATAGTTGGGAAACGTGGAAGACGTTATGGACATTTCCAAGCTGCGGTGGTAATGCAAGACGGTAAGCAACGGCTCCCACTCTGCCCAAAATCTCAAAAGGCTCGATATACCACGGGGACAACTTGCCTCCGTCGTGATTGAACCTCACCAGCCCCTTCTTCGGGCTCACCTTCAGAAATACATGATCACCAACTGTGAACTCGAGAGGTCAGCGCCGTCTATCAGCATAACTCTTTTGTCGACTCTGAGCGGTTCTCAACCGCTCCCGAATCAGCGCGACCTTCTCGGTCGTCTCTCGGACAAGATCCGGACCAAGTAAACTCTTATCCCCCACTTCTGCCCAACACATGGGCGATCGACACGGCCTACCATACAACGCTTCGAACGGTGCCATCACGATACTGACCTGGAAGCTCTTGTTGTAGGCGAACTCGGTTAACGGTAAGTGGTCCTCCCATGACCCTCGGAAGTCTAACACACATGCCCGCAGCATATCCGCTATAAGATCTGAATCGTGCGCTTTGACTGGCCATCTGTCTATGGGTGGTACGATGTAATGAGTAGGACCTCGGTCCCCAGTGCTCTATGCAAACTCTCCCAAAACCTGGAAGTGAATCGAGGATCTCTGTCGGACACGACCGACACTGGGACCCCGTGGAGACGGATAATCTCACGGATGTACAGATGACTCAGAGCGTCAACGGCATCGGTCATCCTCATGGCTAAGAAATGAGCCGACTTGGTCAACCGGTCGACCACTACCAATACTGCATCGTGTCCCCTCGGCGATCTTGGTAAACCGCACACGAAATCCATCGTGACGTGCTCCCACTTCCACTATGCAATCGGCAGTGGCTGTAACAACCCAGCGGGACGTTGATGCTCGGCCTTCACTTGCTGACAAGTGAGGCACCTCGAGACAAACTCTGCAACCATTCTCCGCATCCCGCTCCACCAGAATCGTCGCCTAACATCCGGGTACATCTTAGTGCCACCCGGGTGCACAACAAGACGTGAGTGATGAGACTCTCTCAACACGTCGTCCCTACAGCTACGCGACACAAACAACCCTCCTCGGTACCGTAAACCCTAATCAGCACCCTGCTCCCATCCTTTCGCGTCAACACCACTGGCAATCCTCTCTCGGATCTCTACCGCTTCGGCATCCTCCGCATGCGCCTCTAGCACTCGGGCAATCAGTGTGGGATGAGCCACCAGCGAACACATGGCCACGCCATCAACAATCTCATCTAGCTCAAGCCCAAATGTGCTCAACTCTCCCATCATGTCCCACTCTCGGACTGATATACCAGCAAGGCAATGGATCGACTTCCTACTCAGGGCATCGGTAACGACGTTCGCCTTACCCGAATGGTAGAGTAGCTCGAAGTCGTACTCCTCAAGTAACTCCATCCACCGCCTATGGCGCATGTTCAAGTCTCGCTGGGAGAAGATGTACTTGAGACTCTTGTGATCCGAGACCACCTGAAATCTCTCGCCGTATAAGTAATGTCGCCAGCTCTTCAGCGCGACGACCGCTGCTAACTCTAAGTCATGGGTAGGGTAGTTGCGCTCATGCGTCTTCAACTTCCTGGATCCATAAGCAACTACATTCCCTGACTGCATCAACACACAACTCAGTCCCTCACTGGACGCATCACAATAGACATCATACCCAATCCCGCGCTCCGTCACTATCAACACAGGTGCGGTAGTCAGACGAGCCTTCAACTCGGTAAAAGAGCGCTCACAACCCTTGGTCCACATAAACTCGACTCCCTTGCGCGACAGGGCAGTCATCTGCGCGGCCAGGCGTGAGAAATCTTGGACGAACCGCCGGTAGTAGCCTGTCAAGCCTAGGAAACTACGGATCTCAAAGACACTCGTGGGTCGTGCCCAATTCGAAACCGCGTCGATCTTCGCCGGATCAACCAGTATACCCTCTCGAGACACGACATGACCGAGGAATTTCACCTCGGTGAGCCAAAACTAGCATTTCTCCAAGTTGTCGTACAACTGGTGGGTGCGCAACAAAGTTAAAACTTTCCTCAAATGCTCCATGTGCGCCTCCTCACTCGACAAGTAGATCAGAATGTCATCTACGAATACAGCAACGAACTGATCTAAGTACGGTTGAAAGATACCGTTCATCAGATCCATGAACGTTGCAGGCGCGTTCGTCAGTCCGAACGGCATCACCAGAAACTCGTAATGTCTATACCATGTCTGAAATGCGATCTTCGCCACATCCTCCTCCCGAACTCTCAACTGATAGTACCCGGATCGTAGATCGATCTTCGAGAAACACTTCGCCCCTCTCAGCTAGTCGAACAAGTCATCGATCCTCGGCATCGGGTAGCGGTTCTTCACCGTGACCCGATTCAACTTCCGGTAGTCGATACACATCCTCAGCGCTCCACCCTTCTTCTTCACGAAGAGTGCGAGTGCTCCCCACGGCGAAGTGTTCGGGCGGATAAACCCCTTCTCTCGAAGCTCCTCGAGTTGGCGCTTCAACTCGACCAACTCGGCTAGTGCAAACCTTTACGGAGCCATCGATATCGGCGCCGTCCCCGGCATCAGGTCAGTCCTGAACTCAACCTCGCGCACCGGCGGCAACCCTGACAACTCCTCCGGAAAGACCTCCAGGAACTCACACACTACTCGTGGCAACTCTCTGCTCTGCACGGTCCTACCTCCTCTCCCCTCAGACAAAGATGAAAGGAGAACTCCGCTCCTACTGCCCAGCACACACGCGACGATCGTGTCGCCCGATACTACCGTCACCTGTCGGCGATAATAATCGGTCGACGTTCGGTACCTTGCAAGCCAATCCATCCCCAGGTTCACGTCAAATGTCGTCATGTTCAACACAAGCATATCACCAAGAAAAGGGCAATCAGCTACTTTAATCTCACAAGCACGGCACACACTACTCAAAACCACATCCCCCTTTACTGGGGTCAAGACACACGGGTCGACTCAAGGGCTCTACTTGTATTCCCAACATATCAGCGAAAGTAGAAGAAATAAAAGAATGTGATGCCCCCGTATCAAATAGAAAAGACGTCCAAGAATTGTATAGCAAGCACGTACCCTGGGTGGTCTTATGACCGGAACGGTGTCCCTCAGCTCGGGAATCTACAACCGCATACACTCTACCCTGCGGTGCCTGAGTTCCTCCCCTCGGGGTGGCGGAAAGGCCACCTGCTGTGGAGCTCTCTGCTGTTGTCTCGATGCTGGCGCGCTCGCTGCCTGTTGTGGAGCTCTCGGCGCCTAAATCTGACACTGACGTAACTAAGGCGACTGACCGGTCTGCGACTGCTACGATCACGCAGCCGATGTCCCTCCAAAACGATCGGGGCACCTAGCAAAGAAGTGCCCTGGTCGTCCGCACGGGTAGCATACCGGTTGTGCGGCACTCGGCCTCCCCTCAGGTCTCGCCTAACTGCTCGGTGGGCGAGTTGCGGGCACACTACTCGTGGAACAGTCTCTGGCTAGATGGCCTAGTCGTCCGCACGAGTCACACAGCTGCTCTGACGAGGCAAGTCCAACGGATGACACTGATCCGACATGTCACATCCCGCCAGACTGTGTATGTGGCCGAAAAGATCCTGAGGTCCTCTGCCTCCTCGGATCACAGATGTCAGACGACCTCAAGAACCCGCTCGGTCTCTGTCTACTCTCCCGGATTCTGGCGATCTCCCAGAAGTGTCGCTCCACCGCCAAAGCATGGTCCGCTAGCTCGGCGTACACCTGAGTCCTCAAGGCTGTGACCCGAACCACAATCGCGGGGCGGAACTCTCCCTCAAACCGTGTACAGCGACGAGCCTCGGTCGGCACCATCTTCGGTGCAAAGCGGGAAAATGAGGTGAATCTCGCCTCGCACTCAGATACCGTCATCCCACCCTGATGTAGTTCCAGGAACTGCCGATGTCTGTCCTCCCAGGCTGACTACGGAAAGCTGACTTGGTCAACCGGTCGACCACTACCCATATTGCATCGTGTCCTCTCGGCGATCTCGGCAAACCGCACACGAAATCCATCGTGACGTGCTCCCACTTCCAATATGCGATCGACAGTGGCTGTAATAAACCAGCGGGACGCTGATGCTCGGCCTTCACTTGCTGAAAAGTGAGGCACCTCGAGAAAAACTCTACAACCGCTCTCCGCATCCCGCTCCACCAAAACTGTCGCCTGACATCCCGATACATCTTAGTGTCACCCCGGTGCACAGCAAGACGCGAATGATGAGACTCTCTCAACACGTCGTCTCTACAGCTGCGTGGTACAAACAACCCTCATCGTTAGTATGCTGGTATGAGATGTTTGGTATGATATGTTTGATGACGGTGTTCCGGTCTGATACCTGTACCGTGGGGGATTCCGGTATAGGATATCTAGGTTGGGGACGGTGTTCCGGTACGATATTTATGCCGTAGAGGATTCCGGTATAGGATATGTAGGCCGAGGATTGGTTCCGGTGCGATATATGTGCCGTAGAGGATTCCGGTACAGGATATCTAGCGCCGAGGAGGGTGTTCCAGAGCAATGTTTATACCGAAGAGGATTCCGGTATAGGATACCTAGGCCAAGGTTGAGTTTCCGATATGGTATGTGTGATGTGATTTGTACCCCGTGCTACGCCAACACCCAAAAAACGACGACTAACTTGCGATTCCGTAGAACCAGAATTGAAATCAACCAACAAGTTAAGGGGTAATAATCGCCGCCGGTCAGCACTGAAAACATACACGGCGAAACCCCAGCTAATTGCAACTCAACAGAAGCAAAAAGGATTGAGGGATAAATCTATACCAGACAAGTTTGGGAAGAGGAAGCAAAGGAGAGTTGAATGTGCGGAGTCGACAACGGCGTCTTCGTTCTGATTCCAAGAGCAAGAGGAGAAGGACAGTCCCCTTGGACAAGAGGAGCGGCGCACAGATGGCTAGCGGCGGTGGGAGACCATTCTGAACCCTAGGCGCATGTAAAACAACAAAACTGTAAGTTGAATACAAACACTAATTATTCACTCATGTGCCTCTTATCGTCTAATAACATAGTGATTCACATACCTTTACATATGGAAAAAATACATTTATTGATATGTACTGTGTGTGAATATGACAAACAATTACATTCTTTTTTCACAAAATTCTAGGGACAAAAACCGCACCTCTCTTTAAAACAAACCGTATTATGCTTTTTTAAGTTCCTCGTTGTCACTGTAGACGACCACTTCTACCTTCCCTCTCGACCGCGCCTCTCTTTAAAAGAAATTGTATTGTGCTTCCTTAAGTTCCTCGTCGTCACTGTAGACGGCCACTCATGCCTTCCCTCCCGTTCTCCCCCTCACCTGAGTCCGCCCCTCTCCTTCTCAGCCTCATTCCTCGCACTTTTGCTTTTGGAGACCAGAGATTTGCATCTCCCTTATGACGTAGAAGAAGACCTACGCGTCCTCACTTTTGCTCGCTCTTGCCCTATTGCCCACGCAACTTCCCCTTTCGGTGAGCTCCTTCTATCATGATAAGTTTGCCCTTCGTTCTCCGCCACCGAACATGCTCCAAGACGTCCCGCTTTCATCGGAGCTCGGATTTCATCGTCCCCCCTGTCACGCTTCTCCGGCTTAGATCCCCTTAAGCGATCCTGGACATGGGGAGTTCACCCTCGCCAGATCTACTACTTGGCGGTCATTTTCGCCTTCCACCTCCTGTCCCCCACCCCCCCCCCTCCGCTCTCCTCCCGACAAAGAAAACGGATGTCCGAGCCCCACCTTTGGGCTCTCCTCCCGACAACGACAATCTGAGCCTCTCAGTTACGCAATATTGCACCCACCTCCCACCGAAACACCGTAGTTCGAGCTGTTCTATCGTGCTCCTGCATATCGTGTTTACCCGGTCAGATCTGTGCAACTGCCCCAAGCGGATCTGATCTACACCCGCCGGCGTCGCCCTCCTCGCATCAACCCCAGCCCCAGACCTCGGAGGTCAGGCGCGAGTAGTTCACGTTCGTCTTTGTTGTTTATGTTTTTGTATTTTGTTATTCCCCCTATCAGAATCCCGGATCTTCAATAGGTGTGGCTACTACCTCTGGTGGTTTGTCCAGTTAGGTATTTCTTTTGTCGGATCTCTCTAAAGAGTTGATAAAAATGATCGACTTAGTGGTAGTTGTTGTTTTTCTAGGCGATGTGTCGTTTCTGTCGAGAGCTATTCATCTCATTGGTCATCTCTCGGGTTCCTGAAAACGAATGGTGCATATAACGCTTATATTATTTGGTGTGTAAGATTTATTAATTATTAATGAATATTTATGTTTAAAAAATCTAACTCTAATGGAAAAACACCCTGCTAGGGTTTCTTTGCGGCCTCGGCGGTCCCAGTCCTCCCGACACAGTTCCAGCCACCTCTTTTCGCCACAAATGCTTAGTTCCCCAACCTCCTCTTCCCCTACTCTGTTTGGACCAGGGCTGGATGGAATCAGGTCCCAGAGCATCGTGGAAGACGATGGCGCGTCACCGTTGCCCCTACCTGCCTCGCCAGGACATGTCCCTCCACCGCGAACTCGATCTCCACCCCCATCTAAGAAAACCCGCTCCCCTCCCCCAATTCTCATATTCCGCTTCTGGCTACCGTCCAATCACAACAAAATTGGGACCCAGGGGAGAGGTTTCTCCCATCGCATCCAGAAGAACCAGACATTTGCATACTAGCGTGGAATTGCCAAGGGATTCTGAAGCCGCCTCTGAAGCCGCCGCCGTCGTCGCGTCCATCTCCCTAGCCTCCACCACCGCACCCTCCTCGACCCTCTCTCGATTCTGGATCTGGCTAATCGAGTGGTCCTTTTTATTTTATCTGATTTCGTTTTTGCAGGGTCAAAAACTAGCGAGCAGAGATTCATGGACTTTTCCTGGGAGGGAACCCTGTTTCGTGTATATTCTCCCAATACAACTGCTGCAGTTCAAATTTGGTCCCTTTTCCCCCATATACAGCGTTGCCTCCTACTACTGATGCAGTCCTTGGCCAGGTTTCAAAGAAGGACTTCCAATACCGTCTTCCAACCCCCACCTTTCCTTCCTGCCTATATGGCTTTTCATTCAATACCGTCGATGATAGTTATAATGTTAAAAGAATAGCGAACAATTTGTGTTCTTTTTTTTGATAATCGATGTGAAATTTCATTATACTTTAAGAGGGGAGTACAATGAAATGCAGGGAAAACGAATTCCTGCAAATACCAAAACAATAATAACCAAATACACCAAATTGCCTGCATTCAGCAAGGCAAAATCGCAAGGCAAGAAACAAAACGAAACCAGCAATGTCAAACAAAACAGTCTAATGGACATTTCTGCCAAACAACAAAAGACGAGAAAGGTTTAAACAAACCGCCCGCCCGAAACAAGGAAAAACTGAGGGTCTGCAACTTCACGAAGGATGCTTCCACCGACTCCTCTACCGAATTAAAAACCAGGCCATTTCGACGCACCCACATAGTCCAAAAAGTCACATAAACCATCCTTAACCAAAATAATTTCCGACCCCTCGTTGAGAGATAACTGTCACCCTCTACTTTCCAAGAACACCAAGTTACTTCCGACGCTCTTCCTCAGGTAGAACTGAATTAGATCACCTCCAATACACATAACATCCGAAAACCTGTGACTGTAAGTACCAATTAAGTACCAAGTTCTTCCCAAAGAAGCAGTCTATCGGATTCAAATGAGGGGGCATAAACGATAATGCAGACGATGGGAGATGACGATCCTTAGTTTCTTGGAGAAAAACGAAGTCAGGATGAGCTCTTATGGTGCAACTTATACTCTGCCGCCACTGAACGGAGATCATTCCTCTCACATTCCATGAGAGGAACTTCAACTATCAGTGTTGGAGAAGGGAAGGAGGAATAGACTCTAAAGAGTCTAAATCCTCGTCCTCACAAACATCTTCATAATTGTCATCTTCATCACTCTCAAGGTCAAGGTGCTCCGACACTTCCAGATCCAAGTTGTTAAACTGATCAATGGCGAATTCAGATGATTTCAGAGCTTTAACTCCTACCTTCTTTACATAATCCCAAGTGCCTTGTCTAACTTCAGGAGAACTGCGAGCATGACTCTTCTGGAAGGAAACTGGAGTAGAATAGATTACTGGAGCTTTCGAATTCAGGCGACTCTGTCTCAGATTTTTCGAAATTGAGTTACCTTGCGTTACACGCAACTGAGGGCAAATGGCCTTTTCTGCCCCTAGACTCCTACCGGTTTCCATGCTCCGAGTTAGAGATGAATCCTTGACAATATCGAAGGGATTAGGACTCAAAGTAGCATTTGAATTTTCAACCTTTGAGGAAGAGTTATCTACTACCCTATCCTCGTGGTCTCCACTAACCTGTTCAGAAGAGGACTCCGGTACACTTGCTATCGGATGACAAATCTCCAGGACTTCCGAGGCTGGCACTCCAGTAACAAGCAAAGGAAAGCTCGATTCTTTCAAAATAAAATTCAACTCCATAGTAGATATTTTGGTATTACTATGAATCAACAGAAAGATAGAATCAAACGTAGCTGAGGCCGGACAAGTATCACAGACATAATGCAATAAAGTACCCAAAGTACTCCCAATTGCCTTTGCCGAATCCACCGTTCTACCTTGAAATGGTATGCCTTCCACCTTGACCCACTGAAAAAATCCTCCAAGAGTGACCAGAACACCCGAATTACTTAGTAGATCAAATCAGGGTTTCAAACGCTTCCAATTGTCCAATTCAAGAGAGACCCTAACAGTAGGATTTAAGACTGTTAGTAAAAAGATTCGATTACCGAATGAACGAAGAACAATGTCCTCCAAACCATGTGAACGCAAGACGGCGTTGTACTGAGAGATAGTCCAATTGGCATGTGCCAAAACAAGAACGCCAGAAAGAGCCATTTTGCGAGACCCGTCCACTGAAGAACCAAAAACAGTCATGACCGGAGATGCATTCAGATTGGTTGATTCTTTTTAAGGCTTCCTTGATGATCGAGGAGTTTTAGGCTTGGAAGCAGAAGGTTTAGCAAAATCGACCAAGAGTTTGTACCCATCCTGTAGAGTGCCATGAAAAGCCTCTATAGCACCAGATGCCAAACCCGGTTTCATTTTAACAAAACCAAAGAATTTACCATTCCGGTTTGATCTCTTGCAAACAAAGCAATGATCCACGCCCTCCGAACCCAGTAAATTTTTTAACCATCTGTCGTCCCTACCCGGAGGGATATTACAAACGAACAGTTTCTTTCCTCCATTGACAAATGAAGTAGATGGGATCGCAGTGGTGCTAGGTTCCTTTCCGATTTCAGGAACAGAGGATACTAGAGCCTCCAACTGTTGGACTATTGACGATACCCTGCCCTCCAGAGGCCAACGTCCAGGGCCAAAACTTGTAGAACGACTCTCGGGCTGAGAAGAAGAGCTACAAACTGGAGCAACTACCAACGACTGAAGGCGGCCAATACTACCATTCCCCTTCGTTGATACCTTCTCCACCAACGGGGCCTTCGTTGATATTCTTCTGAGCATATCTAGGGACCCAGAGGAGAGTGTCCTTCAGCAGCATAGACACCAGAAGAACGGAAAAAAGAGAAACCTAAAACAACTTTTCACGAACAGGCATGAACAGAGGGATCTGGGTCTGCAACTCCCCAAAGAACCGACACTCTGAAAACGCAGACATGAAATTTCCGAGAAACGAAGAGACCAGCAACGCCGACGCCAACGACCAAAATCACCTCCACCAACAGCGCCGACTGGATTGACCTGCAACAGGCACTGCACCGCCGGCTGAAACTGCTGCTTCGACTGAAAACGGGACGTCGAAATCTCCCTGGGCAAAGAGGCGAAGGATGGACCAGAGCACCGGTTTACCCTGGGCAAGGAACGCCACTGTCCCTGCTTGGACTTCCGCGTCGACCCACCGGAAACGACGAGACGGTCAGTGTCGCGTTCTCTAGGGCCGGCTCTTCGCGTTCTCTAATGTCTGTTTTTCGTGGTCAGGAATTTATCTTGATACACTCGTAGTTGATAACATAAATTAATGAAATTGTACCTTTTTGTCAAATATGATTACAATTTGACGGTCAGCGTCGCGTTCTCTAGGGCCGGCTCTTCGCGTTCTCTAATGTCTCTTAATGTTTTATCACAATTTTTTTTTTACTTTTCAAATATGATTTTTTTAATTTTAAAATTTCGATTGTTTTGTCATACTTCATAATTAAAGTTATAGAATATTATGTGTAATATTACAAATATTTATATCGGATATTACAGAATGTTCATATTGACGTTTCAAATTTCGTATCAATCTTCCAACTTTGAAATCAATATTACAGATCTCTTCATATGATATTACATATATTTGAATGTGATGTTACAATATTTTAAATAAATTTACACATTTCTAATTCTAATATTATAAATATTTGAGTGTTATGTTACATATATTTTAAATCAATGTTACACATTTCTGATTCTGCTATTACAGATTTCCATATGTGCTGCTACAAATTTGGAAACCAAAACGTAACATCTTTCGTATCCATATATTCACATATTTAACCAAGATCATATCAGCAAACTAAAAAAATACACACTACTATATTACACATCACAAATTACTATACCAATAATTACAGAAATATCAGAACACAAATCAAGAGATTACGAAAAAAAATACACTTAACAGTTATGAATATTACACCTAAAATTACAGAATAAAAATCAAAATGAAAATAATTATCAGATCTGAGCCACAACCTCACCGGAGGTGTGTGATTGACGGCGGCGGAGGACGCGTGATTCACGGCAGCTTTCGCAGGTGGTGGTCCTCGACAACCCTGATCGGCTAAGAGTGGATAGTTCACGCCGTGAGTCACGGTGGCGGAAGAGGCCACGCTTCACGGCAGTTTCTAGGGCTCGGTCGCAATGGCTTGACTCGAGCTTCACGGCAGCTCTCATGGCTGCCAGATCCTTCTTCGTCGAGGAACAGCGGCGGACGCGTTCTCCTCCGGCGGTGAGCTTCAAGCCGGAGATACGACTGAGTTTCCTTTCAGATCTTCTATGGAGATCCAAGGATTTAAAATAAGATAACAAGTAACATTTACACATATACGTAACGCATGAATACATACCTATATATATATATATATATATATATATATATATATATAAGAGCAATCAGGTGCGAACCATGAATTACGGTGCGAACATGCGAACTCAACCAGATTGCGCCATGTGTCGCGCTCAGAAAATGCCCCCCTTTTTGTTATAATCAAGTTTACTAATTCGATTTTTCCCGTTTCGTTTCAACTCCGATTTCATTTTTTCTTGCGCCAATATTCTTATTTTTTCAAGAGCTTTCTAACAAGTAGTGGATTGCATATATTTTGATGTGTTCTTGAATACGTGTGTGGATGTGTGAATATGAGTGCGAAAAGTGTGATGTGTTTTTGCAAATTTAGTGTATATGGTTTGCGGATTTAGTGTATATGGTTTGCGAATTTAGTGTGTTTTGCAAATTTAGTGTATATGGTTTGCGGATTTAGTGTATATGATTTGCGGATTTAGTGTATATGGTTTGCGAATTTAGTGTAATTTTCACACTTTTGTATGCAATATCACTTGCGAATTTAGTGCTAGATCACATCTTTCTTGGAGAACAAGGATTTTGTAGGTTGATTAAGTAAACACGGTTGGGTTATAACAATAATATCAAATAAGTTTTTATTTCAAAAATGAGTTAGAGGTGCATGTATGTCAAGGCACTTTGTAAACTTACGATGTTGACCAAGAACCAATGGATCACGTGTTTAAATTGAACATTTGGCTTCTTGAATTTATATTTCAAACTTCCAGATGGTCAAATTGGATTAATAGATATGTATATAATATATGTAATTCCTCACAGATTAGTTAAATAAACATGACAAGTGTATTTTGGTATCTTTTTAAAAAAACTACATGGCATGGTCCAAGTAGGTTGTTGCAACTTGCAAGAGGAAACATAGTGAACCAGTTTCAGACATGAGTTGAGCAATGTTAAGTTACATGAGATATGTTTTTTCCCATACTAAATTCGCAAACCATATACACTAAATTCGCAAACCATATACACTAAATCCGCAAACCATATACACTACATCCGCAAACCATATACACTAAATTTGCAAAACACACTAAATTTGCAAACCATATACACTAAATTCGCAAACCATATACACTAAATCCGCAAACCATATACACTAAATCCGCAAACCATATACACTAAATTTGCAAAACACATCACACTTTTTCGCACTCATATTCACACATCCACACACGTATTCAAAAACACATCAAAATATATGCAATCCACTACTTGTTAGAAAGCTCTTGAAAAAATAAGAATATTGGCGCAAGAAAAAATGAAATCGGAGTTGAAACGAAGCGGGAAAAATCGAATTAATAAACTTGGTGGGAAAAAAAGATGAGCATTTCTAAGCGCGACACGTGTCATGTTTGTAGTTGAGTTCGCATGTTCGCATTTTAGGAAGGGTTCGCACCTGAAAGCCTCCCTATATATATATATATATATATATATATATAGTTGGTATCAGGTACAAACCCCCCCTTATTGTGCAAACTACGAACCAATATGAGCCATAGGATCCCCCCAAAGTGATGTCAACAGAGCGCACCAGATGCTGACACGTGGACAATAAATATATAAAACATCGCACCTTATTGTGCAAACTACGAACTCACCAGGTGCTGACACGTGGGCGCGCGCTCTGCTGGTGCGCGCGCGCACAGTGCTGATAGTTTGCATTTTGTGCTAAACTATCAGCACTGTGCTTGTAAACTATCAGCACTCGCGTGCGCGCGTGGTCAACGCGCGCACGCGCACGTGCAGAGGCGCGCGCGAAGCGGCCACGTGTCAGCATCGCGCGCGCTCTGCTGACGTCACTTTGACCGCATCCTGTGGCTCAGATTGGTTCGTAGTTTGCACAATAAGAATGGTTTTTACTGGATAGCTACCCTATATATATACATTTATTTCATTTGTCTTCTTCATATATTTACCTAATATAACTTCATTATATTAGTAATGAGAAAACCACCAGTGAATAAAAAAATTAAATTATATCAAATATAATATAATTATATTCACTTAATTGGCTTCTATAGTTCAACTCAATTTTGGGCTTGTTGTTGTGTGTGACCCTGTAGGTTCATACAACGTTGGCAGTGAGCCCGAGATCCCCGTTTCGTTCACATGTCATAATTGGCCTCTAGCAAGGCATTACGGCTTCCCAAAGTTATATGAAGATCGTCAATCCGATTTAACCTTTTACCGTTAATATCTTAATCCCTTTGTCATCGATATCTCAATCGAATATAAGGCATAGGATCGTCATCCTTATTTTATTCGATCGTTAGTTACTTGATCTTAAGTAGACTGCAAGTGATAACTCATTATCGATTCGCATGGCCATGCATTTCTGCAGTCTCACTTATCAAGGGGCCTAAACGATATCTCTCATATTTACATGAGTGACAAATCCCATATCAGTCGCTCACATTCCTCACATAGACAATTATATATTAAACAACAATCTTTATTGTTGCATGGTCAAAGACAACGTTGAACTGTGTCAAGACACACAACCACCTATGTAGAAATCCATGACGATTATAAGGTCAAAGGACTTAAGTCATATTACGGTACTGAGAAATACTCATGACAGTTCCTATGTAGTATTCTCACAGTGGGTCATTCAATACCATTTCTCTAAATGACATCTATGATTTGACTTCATATCCAATATAAATGATCAGTAAAACATGATCATCAGCAAACATCATACTAGTCTTAGTATATCGGTAAGACCAGGGATCATTGGAATAATACTCTCTTTTTTCTTCTAAGAGTTTTACTATCAAGTCACGTAATTGATGATCTTAGAAAGAGTCGATTATTCATGCAATTAACATTTAACAAAACGATAATGAAAGTGTCAATGTATTAATAAATGATAACGTCATACATGAAAAGATTGGCCTAGGGCACAAAACTAACAGGGCCCCGTTCAAATTAGAGGCATACACAATATCTCAACACAACCTAGTGTTGGAACTAGCAACAAAACTCAAGAAAGAAGAAGAAGAATCTCACCAACTTGGTGGCCCAACTTGCAGCTCGTGTATTTGAAAAACGAACCGTCAAAACTAAAATTACACCGTCCACTTTGAATACCTATATGTGGAGAACATTCACTCCAAAAATCAGCATCATCGGACTTTGGATGAACCTCCGATCGGGCTCTTGAACGTGGCTGGTCGGATTGGAATTCTGCAGAAAAATATGTTCTTCTTCTTCTCTCTCTCTTTGCTTCTCTCTCAACAATGAAAGCACTCACACACTTCCAAATCTGATTTCTAATCCATATAGAAACTCAATCATCCATTTGGGCTTAAGTTGCACCAAATAGGCTTTGGGCCTTGTTCCATTTAATTGAAACATGCCCAACAAATCTCCCCCGTTTCAATAAATGGAGGGCATTGCCATTCCGGAAATCTTGCAACATACCTCAAGCTTCTCTCGTGGTAGTGCCTTAGTGCACATATCGGATCCATTCTCATCCGTGTGAACTTTTTCAAGCTCAAACAACCTCTCCTCAAGAGCATCTCTAAGCCAATGATACCTCACATCAATATGCTTTGACTTTGCATGAAATGTCGAATTCTTGCTCAAGTGGATTGCACTTTGGTTATCACTATAAACCACATACCGCTTCTGCTTGAGACCAAGCTCTTGTATGAATCTCTTCACCCACAACAACTCTTTACATGCTTCAGTTGTTGCAATATATTCAGCTTCTGTAGTAGAAAGTGCTACACACTTTTGAAGCTTTGATTGCCATGAAACTGTTCCACCTGCAAATATCATCAAGTAACCAGAGGTGGACTTTCTGCTATCAACATCTCCTGCCATGTCTGAATCTGAGTACCCAACTAACATAGGTTCTCCACTTCCGAAAGTAAGTCTAAAACTAGAAGTACCTCGGAGATATCTCATAATCCATTTGACTGCATCCCAATGCACTTTACCTGGATTAGACAGAAAACGGCTAACAACTCCAACTGCATGAGCAATGTCGGGTCTAGTACATACATAGCATACATCAAGCTTCCTACTGTCGAGGCATATGGAACTCTCTCCATGTCTTCCATCTCCTTCTCTGTAGAAGGGCTCTCCTTTGTGCTTAGCTTAAAGTGAGTAGCAAGAGGAGAGCTAACCACTTTAACCTTGTCCATGTTGAACCTTTGCAACACCTTCTCAATATATTGCTCTTGTGACATATACACCTTCTTCGCGCCTCTATCGCGAGAAATTCTGATACCAAGAATATTCTTCACAGGACCTAAGTCCTTCATAGCAAAAACCTGACACAACTGCTGCTTCAACCTGTCAACTCTAGAAATATTCTTCCCAACAATCAGCATATCATCAATATATAGCAATAATATGATAAAATCATCATCAGAGAATCGCTTCACAAAAACACAATGGTCACACTTAGTTTTCTGGTAGCCTTGCTCCCCCATAACTGATTCAAACTTCTTGTACCACTGCCTTGGTGCCTGCTTCAAACCATAAAGGCTTTTCTGTAGCTTGCACACATACTCCTCTTTTCCCTTTTCTGCGAAACCCTCTGACTGCTCCATATAAATCTCCTTGTCTAAGTCACCATGGAGAAATGTATTCTTCACATCCATCTGCTCAATCTCCAAATCAAGACTAGCTGCGAAACCCAGAACAACACGAATAGATGACATCTTAACAACCGGAGAAAATATTTCATCAAGATCAATACCTTTCCTTTGGCTGAACCCCTTGACCACCAATCTAGATTTGTATCTTGGGCGTGAGGAATTCTCTTCCTGCTTTATTCTGTACACCCACTTGTTCTTCAAACCTCTCTTACCTTTCGGCAACTTAACCAACTCAAAAGTATGGTTCTCATGCAATGACTTCATCTCATCTTGCATGTCCTCAACCCACTCCTCTTTGTTCTCATCTTCAATGGCTTCTTCATAACTTTGAGGCTCTCCCCCGTCAGTTAGTAACACATACTCATCAATAGAATACCTTGAAGAAGGATGACGATCTCTAGAAGATCTCCTGAGTGAAACAACTGGTGGATCAACAGGTACTGACAACTGCTCATGGATTTCATCATCCATCTCAACCTCTATTGGAATGTCAACATTGCCTGTATCTTGATTGTCATCATGAACTTCGTCTTCAACCTGACTTTGTAAACCTGCAGAAGAAACTATATCAAAGTCAATCAAGTCATCACTATATGGAGGAAGATCTACAGCTTTCTCCATATCTTTAACGTTCTGGTCTTCCATAAAAACCACATCGCGGCTTCTAACTAGCTTCTTCTGTACAGGATCATAAAACCTGTATCCAAACTCATCCAAGCCATAACCGATGAATATGCACTGTCTTGTCTTCACATCAAGCTTAGACCTCTCATCCTTTGGTACGTGCACAAATGCCTTGCACCCCAAAACTCTCAGATGATCATAGGAGACGTCTTTACCTGTCCAAACTCTATTTGGAACATCAAACCCAAGAGAAACACTAGGTGTGAGATTTAACACATGTACCACCATACTCAACGCTTCACCCCAAAAGGATCTCGGTAGTCGTGCTTGTGAAAGCAAACATCTCACCCTCTCAACAAGTGTCCTGTTCATCCTCTCAGCTAACCCATTCAACTGAGGTGTCTTCGGAGGTGTCTTTTGGTATCGAATACCTTGATCCCTGCAATACTCATCAAAAGGACCACAATACTCACCTCCATTATATGTCCTGATGCACTTCAACTTCTTCCCAGTCTGTCTCTCAACTAGGGCATGAAACTGCTTGAAAACTCCAAGCACTTGATCTTTCGTCTTCAAGGTGTAAGCCCACACCTTCCTTGAATGATCATCAATAAAAGTCACAAAATAAAGTACACCGCCCAATGTTCGTTTTTTCATAGGACCACAAACATCAGAATATACCAAATCAAGTATTTCTGACTTTCTAGAATGAGGAGATGATTTAAAAGACATTCTTGCTTGCTTACCGGCCAAGCAATGTTCACACTTCTTCAATGGTGTGCAACTCATCCCCGGTAGAAGATTCTTCTTGCTCAACATCATCAATCCCTTCTCACTTATGTGACTAAGCCGACTGTGCCATAATTATGTTGTACCTTCACCTTCAACTGCATTAACAATGCCATTGGAAACTCTAGCTCGAGTAACATACAACGAAGCACACTTGCTCCCTCTAGCCACAACCATAGACCCTTTGGTGAGCTTCCACTTGCCATCACCAAAGTGATGATGAAAACCTTCATCATCGAGCCTTCCTACAGATATCAAGTTCAAGCGAATGTCAAAAATATGCTTAACATTTTTGAGAACCAAGAGTGTACCATTTTCCGTCTCTAAGCTCACATCTCCAACGCCAATAGCCTTTGACGTGTCTCTGTTTCCCATCTTAACACTCCCATAGTCACCGCTGTATAAGATGAAAAGAAATCCCTCCTCGATGTAGCATGTATACTGGCACCACTATCTGCTATCCAACTGGTCTCTTGAGAAGCCAAATTGACAGTTTCTTCATCATCACATAGAACAAGGAACTCCTCTGTAATAACAGCAACATTATCATCATCACCACCGCTATTGTGCTCATTTCCCTTTCCTTTGTCATATTTGGTGTCTCTTTTAAATTTCTGGCAATGCTTCTTCATATGCCCCCTTTGACCACAATGATAGCACTCAACATCAGCAAACTGGTTCCTACTTTTACGTCTGCCTCTGCCTTTCGAATCTCTGCTCTTACTCCTCCCTCTTTGTGTAGTAATCAACACCTCCGTGTGTGAAGAGGAACCCTATGACTTTCTTCTCGTCTCTTCATTTAGAACACACCCCTTAGCCATATCCATGGTAATAACACCATCTGGAGCCGAGTTAGACAATGACGTTCTGAACGTCTCCCAAGAGTCCGACAAAGTACCCAAAAGCCACAAACCTTGAACCTCATCTTCAAACTTGATACCCATTCCTGCAAGTTGATTAATAATACCCTGAAAAGCATTCAGATGATCTATCATAGGACTCTCATCTTGATACTTCAAACTCATCATCTGCTTAATCAGAAACAACTTGTTATTCCCTGTCTTTCGAGCATACAACTGCTCAAGCTTGCTCCATAAAATGTGTGCATTTGTCTCTCCACTAACATGATTCAAAACATTATCATCAACCCATTGCCTGATGTAACCACACACTTGGCGATGAAATAATTTCCAAGCACCATCAGTTTTACCCTCAGGCATTTCTTCACTGAATACCGGAAGATAATAATCCTTCACATAAAAGAAGATCCTCCATCTTGCCCCTCCAAACATGATAATTAGAACCATTCAGATTAACCATTCTACTTGTATTAGCTTCCATCGTTTAACACAGAAAAACCCAATAAGCCAACCGGGCTCTGATACCACTCTGATAGGAAGAATACCAAATAACAACAGATAAATGCAACACAGCGGAATCAATTCTCCCACACTTGTGCAAACCAAGTAGGAAACCAACAAACAGAGCAAATCACCAAACACAATGCACACAAGATTTAGCGTGGAAAACCTTCTCAAGACGAGAAGTAAAAACCACGGGACCCTCTAGGCCTCTTAATCATCCACTATCAACTTTAATGGGTACAATATCTCTCTAATCAAATTAGAGGCATACACAATATCTCAACACAACCTAGTGTTGGAACTAGCAACAAAACTCAAGAAAGAAGAAGAGGAATCTCAACAACTTGGTGGCCCAACTTGCAGCTCGTGCATCTGAAAAATGAACCGTCAAAACCAAAATTCCACCGTCCAATTTGAAGACCTATATGTGGAGAACATTCACTCCAAAAATCAGCACCATCGGACTTTGGATGAACCTCCGATCGGGCTCTTGAACGTGGCTGGTCGGACTGGAATTCTGCAGAAAAATCTGCTCTTCTTCTTCTCTCTCTTTGCTTCTCTCTCAAAAATGGAGGCGCACACACACTTCCAAATCTGATTTCTATTCCATATAGAAACCCTATCATCCATTTGGGCTTAAGTTGCACCAAATAGGCTTTGGGCCTTGTTCCATTTAATTGAAACATGCCCAACAGACGCATCGTCTAAGCATCAGGGACTGCCACTGGGAGGGGTCCCTAGACGATGCTTTGCCTCCCACCATCACCTTTACTGTTGAGGTCCCTCCGGATCTCCGGTACCTTGTTCTCCCTCTCTGCCTTCTCTCTCTCCCCACGAGGCATCAAAATACCGTTTGTGACGGTTATGATAGTATAAGGTCCAGTGAACTTTTGTTCGTGAATACTGGCCTTCTAATAATCTGAGAGAATATTCTCCGCTGCAGGATAATGTAATCGTTTTAAAGTTATAAAGTTACACCCTTCGTTCAAAAACAAAAAGAATCATTTCAAGTCTTACGATAACAAATGATGTTGAAGTAAATAATTTTACACCAAATAAATTTTATAATAGTATCACCGTCTTAGTATTGAATTGTATTTAGGTTTTGAGTCCAAGTAATAGGTAAAGATTAATATTGGGCTTGATCTTCAAGGAACATTTTCTCTCTATCCAAACAACTAATTTAATTGTTTTATTCCCCTTCCAAATGAGCAAACCCAGCAAAATCCTACTGAACCCAGGTATAGTATATATAGAAACCCATTCGAAAACTGGTAAAGCACATCAAATTCATCTGATTATCCACTTAAGAGGAACGAGAACAATGAGTTTTCTCGCCGGAAGATTGGCCGGGAAAGAGGGAGCTTACTTTCTCCAGGAATCCAAAAACGCCGTCGGCCGTCTTGCCCAGAAAAATTCCGGCAAAAAGCTCCCATCTTCCTCTTCACCTTCGCAAGCTGCCGAGTCGGAGCCCCAACCAGACGTGCTTCCGGAGATACTGAGGCACTCTCTGCCCTCGAAGATCTTGTCGTCGACCACCTCCGAGTCGTCGACTCTGTCCACTGGTCCTAAGTGGGGTCTTCCTTTGGATCCTCGCACTGCCAATTCCGTCAATCCCGATGCTCTGAACCCTCTTAGGGCTTACGTTTCTCTGCCCCAGGTCACCTTTGGCCCCAGAAGGTATGTTCCTTCGCTTTCGTTTTCGATGGCTTTGCTGAATTCATGCTCACTTGCCCAATTTCAACGAGATCAATAGAGGTGAAGGGGAAGAGACAAAATCACTGCTTGCTAACTGATTCCTGTTTTGTTTTCGGTAGAATGGTTAGGTTTGGTGGGTTTTATTGAGGGATTGCTTTGTTTTGCAGAATACTTGAAGAACAATTACTGGGTATCTTACAATTGTTGTAAATGAAGTATGTTTGGGCATCAGTTCCAATGATTTTTAGTGAATTGAGCTCGAGTTTGTGATATGTGTAGAGATATTTTATTGGATGATTTGGAGGTGAGGGTGTTAGATTTTCTTATTGCAGTAGTTTGGATTGATTGGGGTCATGTTCTTTGCAGGTGGGATTTGCCTCAAATGGAGCACTCGGTTTTGGCATCAACTGCAAATGCCAAGCGCCTAGACAAGGAGATATATGTTAATCCAGAGAAGTTGAAAGCCGCAGCTGAAGCCTTCTCACAAAGTGAGTCCTGTTTATTAGCTGATTTTGTATATTCTTGGCTTGTTTCATTTGTTATGGAGCTTATAGTTCATCAATGAAGTTAGGCTCAGCTCAGTAATGATTTCAGATGTCACTTGTAGAAAAGTTCCCTCCTTTCCATTGTCAGACACAAAACTATAATTGAAGAAACGTTTGTAGTATAGGGGCGTTCTGTACTTGTAGATGTCACCTTGTTTCCATATGCATCAGTAAATAGTATAATTGCTTGCTTATCATCCTCACGCTGATTGTCAAGATTGATGGAGAAGAATCAATGTATTTTTCTTATCTGAATTTGATCCATGAAGAAAGAAGACCAGGCTCATCATTCCTTTGCACAGATACGAACACAACACATACTCGTAGTTCACAGTCTATCAGCTTGCATAGCTAGTTTTCCCCGGTAGTCTCATATCATGCAATTAATTGAAAAAGGAAATGGTATTGAGAACATCTGAAAGTGTATAATTGTCTCATTTCAGACAAAATTGTGACCTTGTTAATTTAGTAGTCTCTGTTGCGCGGGTTAAATGGTTATGTTTACTTCATGCTTAGCACTGTTTTATGCCCATCTGCTGCATTTCAACATGACTCTTTTACTAACTGTTGAAATAATGGAGATCATAGTGGCGTGTAATTAAAGCTTGTCATTTTGCTGCTGTAGTCGGAAAGGCATTTGCTATTGCTAGCGCATTTGTCTTTGGAGGTTCAACCTTGTTGCTTGGAGTGACTGTCTCCAAACTTGAGCTTCATACTGTAAGTGTGGATTTTTCATGCATCAGGGTTTCAAATTTTTCTTGAAGTTTTTGTTTTGTGAAATACATACATACAACTGCTCATATACATATTTTCCTTGTATGAATCGAGTATCCACAATGAGTCTTAATTTCATAGTAGTTTCTTATATTGTTTTGACAGACTGATGATGTTCGCAACAAAGTTAATGATCTGGTTCAGCCTAAACTTGACATGCTCCGAGGGCAGTTGGTTCCCATAAAAACTTGGGTATGTCCAAACCCGAAACCTGATACTCGTGTCTTGTGGCAAAAACTTAACTAGTGGTCTGATTTCAGGCTGAGAACACTTCGAAGAAGTGGCATCTGGAGAGGCAGGAGAAAGTGAAAGGCAGCCCCATGATTAAGCGACTCTCGGAGATCTTAGGATCAAGGCCATCCAGCTAATTCCATCAAGATTTTGTTGCACTTGTACAAACTGTTGCTTGTAACACCAACTCAAACCCATAAGAATAAAAACCCCAATAATATATTTGTAGTTGGTGTTGTGTTGTCTTTGTATTGTACTTGTAGAAGATCATATATGAGTGTTGATTAGTAATAAATTTTTCTTCACCTTAATTCTTCCTTGGATGTCTGTTTGGTAGCTGAGAGAGTGAGAGTAAGAGGAACCAAATGGAACCCTTTATCTTATATTGTTATGTTTTGTTTCCTCTGTTATATATATCTGCAGAGAGGAAGAGGCTTAGCCCTTGATTTAAACGGATTCTCTGTAGAAGAAGCTTTTTTTTTGCGGCTGAAATTTTATTTGGGCTTGTTTATTGGGCTTCTCTTTTTTGGGCTGGGCTATTCTTTTAGCTGGTAAAAATTGAATCTCTCTGAAATTTGAATAATTAAAAACTATCTACCCTTATCTATCAAGCCCCAGAGTCAGTTCATACTAATTCTTCCCAAGCCCTCATCGCCGAACTCCTCTGAGCACTGAGCTTCTCCTCCAAATTCATCCTCAATTTGACTCTCTTACAAACTCAGACTTATATTCAGGTATTATTCAGGCTTTTGTATTTTTCTGTGCCCTAGTATATTCGAGGAATAATTGAGCTTTTGGATAACCTATATTGTGGCTCTGGCAAATCTGTGCACGGTCTTTTTTTCTTTCTTTCTTACTGTTTTTAATACTTCATTTGTTGAGTCAATTTTGTTCTGGTATTATTCATTACAAGTTTTGGAGTTGTGAATGGTGAATAAGCTTCTGTAAAATAGAACTCATGGTTTGTGGTATGGTAACTTTTTTGTATAGAAAGAAGTGTTTAGACCAATTCATGTTCTAGATATCATTAAACGTTTATGAATAAGAGGGGAATGCAACTATATTTGGACTAAAATTTGATATTTACATTTAAATTGTAATTTTAAATATTATTATTTAATAGTCATATATTTTATATTTTGTAATAGTTATTTTTTGAAAAAAATCCGAGAACTAACAATCATCAATTTGTACTTTTCGAAAACTGACTATAGACTTATTAGTCGATCAATTTGATATTGCTAAAGTAATTACGCAAACTAACATTTTCCGTTAGAAATGACTATTCAACTTAAAAACTAACTGTAGACTTGTCAATTTTTTGAGTTTTTCCTAACGCTTTCTGTCATTTCTAACGGAAAATGGTAGTTTGCGTAATTATCTTAAGTCTATAGTGTCAAATTGATTGACTAGTAAGTCTGCAGTCAATTTTTGAACGGTACAAGTTGATAATAGTTAGTTATCGGTGTTATCTTTTTTTTTTCTTTCTATATTCAATAATTGTTTATGGCATACCTGAAATGTATTCTTGACTCCACACCCGGTCTTATCACTGGCACAGAATGCATATATGCTTAAATTGCATCCAATGTTTAAAAATCTTTGATATATATGTTTATTTGTTTCCTCAGACAGACAAGAAGAGTGGTCTGAGAATGGCTAGTGTCTTTGCGGCCCCAATCTCCACCTTATTACTCCCTGGTGACAGGAGCAGATGCAGGCATTTTAGTGTAAGGCGATGTCAAAGTATAAAGCACGTGGGGGTAGAGAAAAGCCTAGAGGAATTGTATGGGGTGAGGGTGGAGCGTCAAGTGTCACCAAAGAGACTAGAGGAGCTAGGCGTTTCAAATTGGTCAGTGTGGAAGACTGGCAAGTGCAGGCTTCCATGGGACTGGCAAGTGGACCAGTTGGTTTATGTAGAAGAAGGCGAGGTCAGAGTAGTGCCCGAAGGGAGCGAAAGGTACATGCAGTTTCTTGCCGGAGACCTAGTTCGTTATCCCAAGTGGTTTGAGGCCGACCTCTGGTTCAATGCCCCTTACCAGGAGCGCTATTGTTTCAGAGCATATGGTGATGATAACTAGTCATAGTGAAAGAGGATTGTCATATCCTCATAGTTGAAGAATAGTTTCTTATTATGAATATGTAATGTAATGTTGTTGGTAAGTTTCAAGACATGTATCAATTGAGAAAGATTAGATGAAAATGGAACCAAAACAAGCTGCTTATTATATTACAAGTGAAGGTCAGACATGACTTCTGTCTCACCAAGCATTGCAGAGTACAAATAAATAGCAGGACAATCCCAATTCCCAAACACAGATAGAGAAGTATCAATGAAGATAAATATTGAAAAAAGAGTATCTTTTTGCCTTGTTACAGAAAATCAATACAAATACTATTGGTGTAGGAGGCAGAGAGCACTACCTCTACAAGATAGATTACCTTATGACATAAAACATAGTTGCACCTCCATGGCTGATGAGAAAGGAAAAAGGAACAACCCAAGAACAGGAGCAACTCATATATCCACAACCCCTGCACCTTCCAACTTTCTACCAGTTGTCAGCTGCCAGCAGCAGCCTTCGGATTTGTGTGATTGGCAATGGGCAGAGAGGATACGAACTTTGAAACCACCACGGCCTCATTGCTAACTGTTCCGGATGCTGCCACATCTTCCAAGCGTTTCCAGGTCATTTCCCGCCTCACCCGTGTCTCCTCCTTTTTGGCATCTTCTTCCTGGAATCTGGACAAGCACTCGTCAAAGAGCTCTTGGTCTGCATCTGCAAATATCTTCCTGACATTCAGCGTAAGGCTCTGCACAGCTTGGTTCCAGTGATCCCTTGTGTTTTTCTCCAAAGCTGGGAAGATTATAGGCAGTATCACGTTACGGTTCTGAGTGATCAAGTTTCTAATGTGATCGTTGTTCCACAAAAACAATGCACGTTCTGAAACCTGACATAGAAAGATGATAAGAAGCCTCATTACAGCCAAATATACTTTCTTCATTTACAAACATCAAGTTTGTTTAACAAATACTAAGATTGTGACCCAAATAGGCGTTCTTCATTTACAAACATCAACTCCATAGGACTAAACCAATGCCTACTCGGTTTTCTAGAGCAAGGTCACGACATCAATCCTTATGGGCAGCAGTATTTCTGATAAAAACAAGTTCAAAGGATGTAAATTTCCAGTCTAACTAAGCTAATCAGCCAGGCATCATAGAAGCTTATACTTGGCCCATCTTTTGACCATATATCCAAGCCATTCCTTTTATAATAAACAGTATTTTATCTGGATGTTAAATAACAGTATTTTACACATTTCATAATGGTTCTTAATGCAGACAGACACTGAAATAGTAACACCACGCAAAACAGAAATTTGTTTCCAGGCATCATTAGTCAGGATCCAAGATGGTTGCATATTATTATCTAAACCAACTCGTATCCTAGGACTTACCAAAATGGCCAAGCAACATAAGAACTCAAAAGAAACAAAAATGAAACTGTTCAATCAACAAAATGGCCCAACAAAGATGTTAGCTAATAGGGATGATTAATTAACTAAAGAAGATATGCCAGCATCTTCCAACTGACAAGGCAAACAAAATTAGGAGATATATAGACTCAAAAAGCCTAAATAGTCTGTAAATCATACTTTGTATGGTCCAACAATCCAATATGTATCGGTCCACTAGGACCTAAAACTGCAATTGCCCGGAGGTGGGGACATGCAGTAAGTAAGGGAGTATAGTTAGAAGTTGGCCAGAATTATTACTTGTAAGCAAACAAGGTTCAAAACTAGTAAAAACCACCAACTTTAATCGCCATCCACTCCAGGTTCTTCTAAACCCCCAACTCATGTATAAAAATCTTAACTATGAGATAATTGTTCCTCGGTTTCTGATAAAGCTAGGATTAAGAAAAATACTTTACGAAAAACACTGACAAATCTCTTGACTCTTGCAAGTATCATGGGAAAAAAGCACCAAAAAAGCAATTATTGAGTACACAAATATCATAGGAATTCAAGGAGTCTTCTGGTATGACTATTCTTATATCAATTAAACCCTCTGTTGACAAACTGATACTTTTCAAATAGGCGAAGGCATATATCATCCACTACAAACCCTATTTTAAGTTGGAGTGCAAGAGTTAATTGGAAAGAGAGACAAAGCAAATCCCCTATAAGATAGGCAACATAGAACAACTATGAGAAGATTAACTTTAGGAACAAAACTATATAGGATAGCAAAAACTCAAATCACCAAGCAGATATCAATCAAGCATCTACTGTAGCACAAACAATACATCTGGTGCATGATATAAATAAGCATATGAAACCCAGTACCTGAAAATGTGAGCTGTTGAGGCAGCGACCAATTCGACGAAATAAAGGGACCATGCATCGCTGGAACTCTGCTGCTTGGGTGGCCTCTAGAACTTCCTCCAACTCACCAAGGAACATGACCTCTTTTGAACTATTTGTGATGGGCCAATATTTCAGCAGACCTCGGATTACAGTATCAGCCAGCTTGCAATCTTTCTCCACAAATTGAGTGATGCTGTAGGAAAGCTGCTGATGGTACAGGGACACACACTTGGGCTTGTGAAGGGGAATCAAGGCACGGACAAGGAAAAGCTTGTGCTCTTCCTTCAGAGGCAAAGCAAACCCATTAATTATACTGCCCAAAATTTCAAGCAACTCTGCAATGCCATTGTGTTTCTCTGTCTCAAAAATGAACCTATAGAATATGTTGTTGATAGCTTTTCTAATGTAGGGTCGATGCACCATGAATTTCCCGTATATGCGGTGGAGGATGGTCTTTAGATACTCCCTCTCTCTTTGGTCCTCAGAGTCAAACAAATCAAGCAATCTCAGCACAAATGAGTGGTCAATGTACCTTTTTGCAAGCTTGGCATCAGTCTCTGACGAAGACACAAATCTGAGTAAGAATTCATACACAATCTGAAGATGAGGCCAAGCAGGTTCCATAGTTGGCTCGTCATCTTCAGGATCATATGTTTCTGGGCCTTCGTGATTGGAAGATGGAAATGCTCTGAACAAATTGGCCGCCGCCATCTTCGTTATCTCTTGCATTACAATTTCATTGAACTTTGAAGTAGCAGCTGAAATATAATCAACAACTTCAAGCAAAGTTTGCCTCTTTATGTCTTTTTCCTTGAGATTCTTCGTAGGATCACTGAAGTCAAATACAACACAACACATATCTAACTTTCTTATAAACAAATTCTGCTTTTCTGAGCTTGCCACATCCCTGAAACTTGGCAATGCCTCATATGCACCAGGTACCATGACATGACCTGCTTGAGATGCTGCTGATTTCTTCCCTTGACTCACTTTATCCCCGGCTGCTGGAAGAGGTCCAACAGCACCATTGTTGGTGTGAGGAGCACCAAAGCCCGAATTCAAAGGTTTTGCAGCACCTGAACTGGACTTGGAGCTGTTAACAGAATTGGCACCTTGAGACGTGTTCACAGTAGAATAAGGATTGACCCCTCCATCATTGCTAGAGTCATTGTGGGACGATTTCGAGGGCTTCCTAGGCAACTTACCCAATATCTGTTTGAACATAATTACAGACCTCTCAACTCTATCCCAACCCAAAATCTATATCCTCCCCAAAAATTCAGCAATCAAAGTTTCCAACTTGGAGCCCCCAAAATCATGGGTTACCCTCACAACTCACAAACAAGATCCATGTGAGGTGATAATGTAAGTGCAAAGAAGAAAATAAATAAATAAATAAACCTAATCACAATCCCATACCAATACACCAGTAGAATTGAATTAACGAAGAAAACGAGATCACAGGGCTCAATGACACATGACGGCAACTTGAGGGACACCCAGAATCGAGATAGAATCTATAGACAGACCATATGCTCTGAATAGAAGAAACAGATCGGGAAAATGAACTTACACACGCAACAAGATCGGAGGAGACAGAGAAAGCGCTAGAAATCGCAGCTGCGATTGACAAATCCAAAATCGAGGAGGGGTCTGAGCTGATTCCAGAGGAAGGGGAGAGAGAGAGGGAATAAGACAATCAACGCGTCAAAGGGAACACAGAAACGAATCGAAAAGCGAAACAATTCAATAAAAGCAGAAATTGGATTAGCAAAAGAAGAAGAGGGTGTATCTGTCTTGTGAGCTATGAGGTTTGGTGTGTAGAATTGTTTTGTTCGTAAGCAAAAAGATGGGAAATGGGAAATGGAAAACAAAAATGGAGGCTTGTGGGTTGGGGTTGGGAAGCAGCAAAGAGCTGAGGAGGAAGGGGCGGGGATGAAATTACAATTTTGACCCTCCATCCATTTTCCAGGTCAAATCTCTTCTTTTTTATTTCAACATCAAGGCCGCAGAGAAAGACAAGCTCTAAGCCAATACTAAAAGGTATCATCTTGCGAGGCGATAGAGTCCAAAGGACATGTCTTTGTACCACAGAGAGGACCTTGCGGAGGAAATGATCAGTAGCTTGAACCTCACCAACTCAGCACCTTATATTAAACCTTCCAACTGATTTCACAGTGAATGAATGCATGATTGCAGTCTTCAAAGCTTAAACCACAGAAAGAACAAAGGCTCTCCTGAATGGAGATCCCAACATTCTTGACAATTGTTTAGTATAAAGTGGCAGACCTACGAGGGTTAATTTAATGAAGGCGAGGGTGTCCAAAATTGAGTCATAACTCAGTCCACCCGTTTAATCCGGCCTTAGAGCATCCACAACCATCTCGTCGGCAACTGGCAAGATGACGCCGACGGGGAGGATTATAAAAGTGTCTTTTTCTTTCCCAACCAGCTCACCGCCTGTGCAAGCTGCAATGGGATTTTTGTTGCCGGTGGGGAGCCAGCGACGTTAAGGGAAAAAAATAATTTTTTAAAATATTGTTTTTTCAAATTATATATTATATGAAAAACAAATAAGTACTTAAATAAAAAAAGCGTAATAAACAACCAAACCACTCCGCAAATTAAAGAAGAGACACTAAAAGTACCAATAAACGATAACAGAAGAAGAACTAGAACTGAAATTTAAACATAATGAACGATAACAGAAGCTAGGCGTCTCCAAATTTATTCCAGATGTGTTCGACGAGATCGTCCTTCAACCGGTAATGTATGCGTTCATTTTGCATCCTCGCAGTGTTGCCAAGTATGACATTGGTTGGGACGAAGTCTCCTCGTGCAATATGCGGTTTACTTGGCCCACTTGCATCTGTTTGTTCAAGGTAGCCGTCGTAGATATGACGTTCAACCTCAACTATCATATTATGCAATATAATGCATGCATTCATTACCAAACCGATGTACTGGGGAATCCACAAGCGGCTCGGTTGCTTGATAATGTGAAACCGAGCTTGGAGTACACCGAAAGCTCGTTCCACATCCTTCATGCACGCTTCTTGGACTTCATCAAACTTCTTCTGCTTCGGGAGTTGAGGTAATTGAATTGTTTTCACGAACACTGGTCACGAAGGCTATATGTCATCAGCAAGATACTACGGGAGTGTATAGTGGTTATCATTTAGGGTCAAGAAGAATGAGGTTGAAGAAGAATGTCTTATTTGGTTTATTATGTTGGATTCCTCAATCCACACAAAAATATCTACTACTATTCTTTTTTTTGTAGATTCTTGTATCTTCTTATTGAAACCTTTAATATTTGGGTTCCATAGCCATGAAAACTTGATTTTATGGCTATGGATGTTTGGCTTTAGTGTTAATAAGATGATATTCATCTTTATTTTTGTGTATTGTGTGATTGATGGTGTATTGAAAGTCTCCCAACTCAATTTATTCTCAATTGTTATATCTCAAATTCATGCATTTTTGTTTGACTTAAAGTTAAATTGGGAGATTAATTGTATTGGTTTGGTAATTAATAGGTTGAATGCACAATTAATTGCATGAATTGAGTTTATTGAGAGCCAGTGTCATGAAATCGATTAGGCTGAGCAAGGGTTCTAGCTAGGAGAATTGATTTGTTGAATTTCTATTTAATTGACCAATTTACAAGGCAGTGAAAATGTTAATGGGTGAAAACTTTGACCTTTAGGTTGTTTAAAAGGTGATTTATTCTAATCTTCGATTAATGAACCCTAAACTAGTCAATGCTCCATCCATGGAATGAACCGATATATTGATAGAAATTAAGATTGGTGATGTTTCTCCCTAGAGTATACGTTGTAGGAAGGTGAGGTACAATTGTCTTGACAGCCCAACCATCGATGCATAGATGCAATACATCGTAATCATATTCTGGGGTCTGAACATAACATACTTTGTTCCTTTACCATCGGGTAATTGACTATTGGAGCTCTATTTCACCATCATTTAGGAAGAGAAGGTTGCGCTGAATTGGTTAGTCACATGATCCTAACCACTATCTAGGTATAGAAGTGCATTGGAACGGATTTTAGATCCCGCATATCCTTGCTTATGCTTAGATCCTCAATTCCTTTTTTTCGTGATAACATAGGGTGGAATATTGCTTATTAGGTGTAAATATTTTTTTAGGGCCTCAAGGTTTACTTTGAGTTTCAGGGATTTTTCAGTCCACTAGTAGGCTGCAGACCTACCAATAGAAAATACCTGAGGTGGTTTACACATGAGTCTTTTGAGACTATCCATCTATACTTGAGTTCGAGATTGGTGACATTACATGGTTGCTATAAACCATCACGAGTAGATTTATGTACACTTCACTACATGCACACATTAGACTCGGTCTCACTTGTTAAGACTTTCCGCATGTCCATAGTTCTCTCAGTTCTACCTATAAAAGGTGTTCACCTACCATGACCTCATACTACTCTCAAACTCACATCATGAGTTATCTCTAGGAATAATGGATGTGTACCATTATCTCTTACTTTACAACAACTTTTGTAAGAGTCCATATTGTAAATAGACTAGACTAGGGTAGTGACAGATTTATTTTAGGATATTCTTATATGAGTTTCACCCAGCACTTCTCCATGGGATCGACTGGTATCTACCCGTTTTTCTGTACTTCAGTGATCATGTCTAGATACACGTAGCATGAGGAGATTGTATGACATACCATCTAATTATTCATCGCCTACACAAATTTGTCTGCTTGTTTGCCTTTGTGGTTATATTAGCTTCTTTTCATCTTATGGTTCCGATTTTCATAACATTCGACACTTTACTTGATATCTAGATTGAGTTAGAGTTTTCTCTAGACCACATGTTACGCCTTCCTTCGGGTAAGGCAACACATGTAAGAAAGGATGTCACAATATTTTCATCAATCATCACACTTTGGTGTGAGTGTCGGTTGGGATACCTCGTGCCAAAGTGTCATCCTCAACATAGGCCCGATGATGGATTACTTTACGACTACTCTAGACCGAGAAAGGCATGATCCCATCAAGTAGTGTTGCTAACAAGGGTAAATCATTTGATAATTCATGGTAATTAGATCGTCAACTATATGCATGTTATACCTCTCACGCATAATATAATATAAATTTGATCAAGAGTATTGGAAACAACATGATCCCGTCAACAGCGTTCGATACCGCAGAGAGAATGTAATCATCCACAAAATTAGACTTGTTCTTGTGTAGGAGAAGTCTAACAACTCAGCACGAACCATTGTTCCAGGATAGCCAATGATAATGCCCCAGCACAAATGATGAAGAGACATGGACACAAAGGACAACCTTATCAAAGTCCTTAAAAAGATGACTAATCGTCTTGTTGTAACATCATACTTGAAAGAGTAACGAGCGGAAGATATGTAATTATGAATCAGATTAACATATCTAGATAGAAAAATCATATATTAACAATTAAAAGAAGGAAAGGTCAATTTTGTTGTTCAAAATATAAGAAGGAAAGGTCATGATGTCATGTCACATATTTGTTCGTATCAAACTTAATTGCACGTCATCTTGTTTTACCATTTGTCTTACTTTTCCATGAATGGACAAGCTCGAACGTCATAATAGTATTTTTTATGAATATTAGATATTGTAGTGGAGAACGAGTAGACATAGTCAGATGCATTGAGTTATGTAGGAACCAATTTATTCGATAACCGTTGGAAAAAATATATATATTATTTTTTAATTTAATGTTGTGTATGTTATATATTAATATTCTTAAGAGCTTTTCGTCAAAAAAAAAATATTCTTAAGAGAGTGTTATCTGGTATGAACTCCGTGAATAATAAGAGCATGTACAACAGAAAGGACCTTGGTGAGGGAGTGGGAGTGTAGAACTTGTGCTGACTGGACAAAAGTGAGGGAGTGGGAGTGCAGAAAAGTGGGTGTTTTGCAACAGAAAGAACCTCTGAGGTCCTGGGAGTGCAGAACAGTGTTGACTGGATTATTAATTGATATTTTGTTTTTTTATTTAATTATTTATCAGAAACCGTTTAAATTATATAAACAAATGTGAAAAAAATAATTAATGACAATAAATAAATAATAAATAAATTTAACACGAATAAAAATGAACTTTTTAATGATGGAAAAGAAATCAATAAAATATGTGTATAGAATAATATGATCAACTATGTAATATTCATAGTAGTTGCTATAACGAAAAATCTTTGAGTCGGACCGGATATAAATACACACAAAAATGATAATATGGTCAAATATATATTACATAAAAATGTTATTTTATTTGAAATATCATCCAACACTAAATTATATAATATATATAATCTATTAAAAAGAAGATTTGATTTTAAATTTTAATATGCATTTCACTCCAAAATTAAAAGTATATCATATTGATTATAATGAAACATAATAACAAAAGTCTATCTAGCTCAATGGTAGAACACAAGGCTTTAAGTTGTGAGGTTGGGGGTTTGAATCCCCACAATTAACAAAAAAAATTGTTCAAAAAAAAAGTCAGCGTGGGTGGAAGCCAGATGTCGGCCCAAGAGAGGCCCAGTGTGGCCAGGGAGCGCTGGAGCGAGGAGCGAGCCCATGTTTCAGGGGCATGTCTCATACAAGCCTTTAATGGTGGAGCCACAAAGGCCCTAGCAAGGGTACGTACCGCCCTTAAGTTTTAAAAAAAATCGTATTTCAATTTCTTTTTTTGTTTTTTATTGTTTAGGCTCTTTTATTTTTATTATTCTAAAGATATACTCTAATCTCAGTCGTTAACAAGTAGTTAAGAATATCACCGTATCATATTACAATTAATATAAGTATTTTATTTAATAATCTATAATTAATTAATATGATCGTGATAAAGTTTTGACTCCACTAATCATGACGAGATCTGCATAAGACTAAGACACTGTAATTTTTCTCTCGCTACCTCGAGTGTCTCTCCCGAGAAACCCTAGCCCTAGACCTATGGTGCTCTCTGCCACCGTCGCCGCCGCCAAGCCTGCAACCCCCGTCGATCTTGTCCAATCGCCGCCTGATTTCCTGCAGTTTTCGGCACTTGTGTCTCCCATTCGCCCATCTTCTGATGTGGTACCTCCCTTAAAATCACGGCGTAGAAGGAGACCGAAGCAAAACTCATTTACCCGTTAAATTGAAATCACTTTAAAGGTTACCTCACCGTTATTTTACCGCGACCGTTATTTAGAACCTTGACCATGTGTATTGTCCACGTGTGGAAAACTACCTTATATATGTCCACGCTTTTAAACTATCATATCTTTTGAAACCTGCATTGGTGGCACAAAGTTTTCCATTGCTTGCTCAAAAGAAGTTGAGTGATTTAGTATATTGATATCGTTGTTCGATCTCGCAACATCAAAAAACACGTCATATCCAAGTTTTGGGTTACAATAACTTCCAACATGAATGTTGGGACATTGTCATGGTCTCTTCATGAGAATTGTCCGGTCCTATGCTAACAAACAGCTTCTCCATTTTTAATGCACAATCAAGGCTCTCCAACATTGTGAGGAAGTCTCGCTTCATTGACATTCAATATCTGACGAGTGTTTTCTTTGTTCAATCGGTGTAAATAGGTTGTTCCAAATAGATTGATGAGACTCATGCAGAAGTTTCGGACACACTCCAAAGTAGTGGTCTTGCTCATGCGTATGTACTCATCAATTGAATCAGGTAACAATCTGCGACATAGCTTATAAATAGTTGTAAGGCATTTTTGAAGGAGAGAGAAGTCGAGCGGACAGAGAGAAGTCGAGGTGTTGACGAAAGTACGTGTCAAGATCACTTAAGGCATTCATAATGCGAAGAAAGACTATCTTCAGCATTCGAAAACAACGCAAAATATATTATTTCGCTGTACACTGGTTGGGTGGAGAAGTTGTCGGATATCAGACGTGCGTGCCTTCCTCCCGTCCTCTGCTTCGGAAAACCGTTGTGGGGCTTCCAACTACTTTAGACCTTCATCGACAGCCTTTTATATCAATTGTTCCAGCATCGCTTCAATATGTTCCTCAAGTTCCGTCTCCATACGTTTTTCGTTGAAATTTGGATTCATGACAGGACACAACTTTCCCAGAAACACCAAAACAAATGTAGGAGATGATGACAAGAATGTAATGGCTTCAACCGTATGTAATGTAATCTGCTGCCATTGCCAACCATCCATGTCTTACCCAGCAAGAAGACGGTAATGAACCCGTTTCTACTAAACATTTTAGTTTTGTTTACATGGGCTCCACAGCTCCACACATAAATAAGATAATTGTATGTTCTTCTGCAGTGTACAAGTCAACAAGCATTACTCAACACAGTCTATCTAGCACACAAACAACAGCCACAGTGAATTAAGAAAAACCTCTGGTTTGTCCATGCTTAAGTTTCTTCTATGCACTGTACCATTCCACAACAGCAACACAACTGCCTCTTATGTGCAAGAAAATCGGTACCTCCTCATTTGTGTTTCATGATCGATCCGTCACCTACCTCTTCCTGCGCTTTGGCTCCACCTACAAAAACGAAAACCAAACCCGGGGCTTCCAAAATTATTTCATTACAACTAATATGACAATTTTATCATATTACACACAAGCACCTTTGCGATTACAATGAGCACTTCCATGTAGGCAGACTTAATAGTGCAATAATGCATAACAGAACAACACATTTTGTATACTATCTTTCAAATTTAAGTATTCCTATATTAGACAGTTATCAGTTGGATGTTACTATTCTTAATAATATGACAACAAATAAATGCAGATAGAGGGAACGGGAATCAAGTGTCCTCACCTCAGCTTCGAGCGATGGTGATACTGGGAATGGATTTGAGGATCTTTTAGCATCATCTTCAGATGAACAGTCGGAACATAAAAAGTGTTCCAACTTTTTTGCTTCTTCAATAGTCATACCCATACAGGAAGGATGAAACCTACACATGTTTTACAGAGCGAAACGAAATTCTTATTCAAAGTCGTATATAGATTCTACGTTATAAGCGTCTTGAAATAGATGTTTGTGTAATAATATCAACGTTTAAATAAACTACACATTTGCTATCTTCTCCATGTAAAACTCAAAGCTTAATACTTTATGGATGAACTCTTGCTGTTATAATACAATGAAAAAGTTCCTTTGTATAGGGACTAATTGTACATTAAATAGGAAACAAATACGAATAGCAACTACCATAAGCAAAAGGGAATAAACTAAGAATAGGAATCACTTCTAAGTTGCCTTTTCCGGTGTTATCTTTTGAACATCCTCACCAATCATATGATCATTCGATTCTAGAACTATTACATGCATACTATTCCTAGAAGTTGCTTTAATTGAAAATATATTCTTTGTACTGTGTCACTCAACTCAAGAGAGCCACAAATGGCAACACACAAGTTGAAGGTAAACCAAGTGAAGTGGATTTTGAAATGTCTTTCTTAAACAAACATCTTAACTGTCCAAATAATTAAAACCTAAAAGTCAGGCCTGTAATCTAGATTTCAGGAATCATCCTTGTCAATAAGCAAACCTATTACAGGGGCTGATAACACAAACCTAGTTTCTTGTCTTAAATGAAAAAGCAAATTAAGTCCATGCATGCTGGTATACATTTCATGACCATAGTACATCTATCTACAATTTAAGTTTTTAGCACTCTATAGTCACTTTTCATGACCCGTCTACTGCTATTGTCTATCTATATTTTGATTCTCTTCACCTTCATGCTTAATGATCAGTACGTCAAATGCTTCTTCAAGTTGAAAATCTTGTAAAACATTATAAAGGTTAACTACAGAAGAGGCTATAGTTTAAAAACAACTAAATAGATACATGATCTACCAAATCTGTTTTGCACTTCCTATAAGGAAACCGTTGGTTTAAGAGAGAAGGAAATGGATAATACATCACACTTTTATAAATGACAATTAAAACCTTGCAACTTTAGGAGGGGAGAGAGATCGTCTAATGAGTTTGATTGACCGTTATGAAACAAAATAAATCCCAACAATAACAATCTCCACAAAGCCGTTATCAAACGTATCTGAGATTTAAGACGTCTGCAGGACAAATAATGCATGAACAATAAAATTTCTTATAAAGAGCCACTAACATACAAAAGTCACTTCAATAATTATTGATTCATGAAGCACTACCAGACTTGTTTATTTTGCTTTAAAAATTATTAGACACTTACCTGAATCAGAAACAAACACCTCAAACCTGCCATCTACAGACTTCAAGCTAGATATGGTAAAAAGGGGTGATTCAAATAATTTTATAAAGTAGACCGTGATTTCAGTGAAGTTAGTAAACGCGATCGAGATTGAACTCAGCACAGAACCAATGATATAGAATCTATCCAACTAAAATGGCATCCAGTAATTGCAAATGTAGCACCTCCAGAGATAATATAACCAAAGCTAAAGTTAGCTTACCAGTCCTTGCAACCGTCACATTGCACCATGAGGTCGTCAGGATTGTAGGGCATTTCACACTTGCAATACCTTCAAAATCAAAAACCCAAAATTCATCATGATGAAGTCAGTTGTTTACAAAAACAAAAACACCAAATCCAGGTGTCATAAATTCAGACAACGATAAACTCACACGGCAACTCGGTCAGGTGTAAAACCTCCGGTAGAAGCCTTGTACTCGAACCTACAAAAGTAATCCTCTGCCCCAACATTATCAAGCTTGGTGTAGTTCTTGAAGGAGTGGACAATACACTTCCCTTCAATGGTATGGGCACTCTGCACATCATAATGGTCCGACAAGAAGAGCTCCTTAGCCCCATGGAACTGCCTCCGACCACCAATAGACTCTTCCGGCCGGTAATACCACTGGACACGAACCTTAATGTTGTTCCGATGATCGGCTTCGATCTTCTCCACACGGGCCACATACGGGGGCTTGTCAGAATCCGAAGGGCGCATCAACACGCAATCTCCAGCTGCCACACACAAACAAAACCCAAACCACAATCAAATTGACCCCTCTTCACACCCAAGAAATAAAAATGAGAAATTTCGGGCAGTGAGGGTCAAAATTAAACAAAATGAGAAACTGGGTTTTCACAATCAGCACAAATTTGCAAGTTTGAGAGAGAGAGAGAGAGCATACGCCTGACGACTTTGTTGGTGCCTTTGATGGAGTAGGAGTCGAGGTCTTTCTTTCCAGGTTTAGTCTTGGCCATGAAATGGGATCGGGAGCTGGAAGAGAAGAGAGAGTGAAATGTGAGATTGGGAGCAGAGTAGAAACCCTAGCTATGGCTGTCTCTGGAAGAGGGGAAAAATAAAGGTTTGCCTAGACCCCACCCAACACAGCAGGAAGAAGGGGGAGAGAGACAACATGGGTTTTGTTCGGATCCGTTGATGGTAATTGTTTCTAGTAACTCTACTTAATGTCTCATGCTCAATCAATCTACCTTTTTATCTGCTTGTCTCAATATTTTCCAAATTATCCATAAATCACCACCCGACAAAAGTGAAAATTTATCCCTCATCTTCGATTGACCCTATTCAATTTATCACAAAATAATCTTCTTCTATTTTAGAAAAACGTATGTGTAGTTATTTATCTGAAACGGAAATCGCGTTTATTAAATATCCGTAGTTAAATATATTATAATGTATTAAAGACCAGAGAATTCTTAGAGCATCTTCAGTCATTTATTAATTTGTTATTTATTAATTTGTTGGCTGAAAAAGAAGACTCATTGAATTATAAAATAATAAACTTTTATAGCAATCAACTTATACGTGATTTTTTTAGTCACAAGACTGAAAGAACTTTTCTCTAACTTTTTCTTCATTTTTGGTATTCGCCAGTGGATAAATCCGTCGGTACACTTATTGACGTTGGTATCTGTCGACAATCCACCGTGTTTTACTCCTTTCCGCCGATGTTTTGACTCCGCCAGCACCTAATTACTTGCAACCGGAGATGCTCTAACCGTTCAAATCTAAACAAAGGACGACTATCTCTAACCAACCAATAGATATTTTAATAATTATTTATGTTGATAGCTTTAAAAATCAAAATACATACATAATTCACACTAGTAGAGTGACCTACATAGTTGATTTTTGAACTATCCTCTATTTATTAAGAACCGCGTTTCACATTAAATTAGTTGGGGATAGAAACTTTCCTCAATAGTAAATCTTTTAAACGAGCAAATTCAAAACATAATATAGATTAATCAGAGATTAACCTTCCAACCTACTAATGACTAGAAAACTCGATATATTGACAAATATCACAGCTGCCGCACATACAGATTACTAGTTGTAATAAACTCAGATTTTCAGACAAGGAATCAAGTAATAATAAGAAAACTAATATATAGGCATTGAAGACAGTAGTATATATAAATATGTTACACATCAGAATATAACCAGTGAGACTAAGTTCAGTTACTGATGAACAGTGTTCATCAAATATATACGTACCGTTACTAGAACATAAGATCTGACACTAATACAAGACAACGATTGTGAAACCCATGATAAGCTTACGTTGAAAATCACAGAAGCGTCGGGGTAGGCATGAAATCCATGGGATACGGATTCCCCATGACAGTATCCATGAAGTAGTGCGGGTTATGAGCTGCATCCATCACCACCAGTTGCATGTCCTCGGATGGCTTCCAATGGCGCTTCCTCTGGTTGATGAACCAGTTATTTATCTGCTTCTGGTCGAGCCCCGTCGATTCTGCCAGGGCCAGCTTTTGTGCCTCCTGCAGATAGCGAAATGGAGATAAGCAAAACCTATATAAACATTTGATGAACAACGATGACTGAAGAAATAAGGTATACCGATGGGTAAGGCCATTTGTAATGTCTGCTCCACCACTCGAGCAACTGCTGTCGGGCTTCCTTTGGCAACTTGCCTTTCTTCTTCTTCTTCAAGAAGTCCTGCTTGAGGCTGCCTAGGTATCCACTGTACCTGCGTAGGAGCTGACCTTTAAGTTCCTTGTCTTCCGCTTGAGGATCTATGAAATTGTCGTTACCATCAGCTTCTTCAGAGGAAGATCCATTACGCCCAGCTGTAACAAAACCAACATATGTGAATAAATTAGGCAATCAAATTTCAAAGTAACAAATTGCAAACACAAAAACTTCTTTACCAATGTAGTATCTTCTTTAAATACAAATCATTCAGATAAAACCTTGATTATTAGATAAGATGTACATGGGATGAGAACATTCATATATTCAACTTGGACTAGTGCAAATACAAAGACGGAACAAGAAGGATTAATATAAACTCTTCTACACACAAAAAGGGTACACCGTGTCTACATTTCCTTATTTGTTTTTTCCTATATAATGTCTTATTTCATGGTTAAATACACCATATCGTAAATCATGAAAAAGTGACCCAGGGGACTGAAAATGAGATATCATTCTTCCACGATATTAGTAAATATATAAACTTTTCTCCAAAACAAAATAAAAATAGAGAAATGATTTAATTGGTAAGTATTCCATACCTTCTTAGTATATAGCTTATGAGCATAAGCAAATGATAACAAAGCTACATATCTTAGCATGCAGAAAAGTAAGGACGAAATGATATGAAGTTATTATAACTATGGCATGTCATAGCAATTTCAGGTTCAACAAACAAGGTAAGCTCCACACCAAACATGATCTCATGCAATTGCTGCACACCTACTATACTTCTAGAGTTAGATTCCTTGAATCTTCACTGAAAAAACAACTCTGAGAAACCAAGTTTACAGTCCTAGGTATCTGTAGACAATATTTTATGTATGAGATGAACTTGTGAGGCTGTGGAAAAAAAAATGTGTCAAATCATACTAAAATTTCACTTATTCAGACAATTAACTAGATACTAGAATCAAAACGATATAGTACTAGATTGCTGAGGATAAAATGAAGGAATAATCTCAACTACCTACCTAAGTATGCACCTTTTTCTCGACTAACTATTCTTAAGTTTAAAATGTTTTTGACAATCCATGTGGGGTTTTTTAGTCTCGTTTTACCACAATTATATCTAATTGTGGGAGTGAAATGACAAAAAAAAACTCATAAAAAGGGTGTTTTTTTGTTGTCATTTCACACCCAAAAGTTGACTTAAATGGAGTAAATAATTAAAGACTTGGAGGGGTTGTCAAAAGCATTTCAAACTTACAGATAATTGATTAAGAAAGGTGTATACTTAAGGGTAGCTAAGTGGCATTGCAATGTTCCAAGTAATAGCAAGTTAAAGATTTTCTATACTTGTTGAAGGCAGATTAAGACATAATCAAACCATTCACAGACCTCATATCAAGAAATGTTAATTTGAGTGGACATGGATGATAGTTTTTCTTTGATGAATGACTACATCAATATGGATTAGGTTATTAAAATGGCAACTGAACCTAACCCCTGTACTTTCCTAAACTCCATATTCATGGGCATTATCAATAAATTACCGAAACAGTGAATGATAACATGCTAATATACATAAAACATCATTAAATACTCAAAATCATCTGGCCCCTCCTCCCATGCCCTAAAAATTTGTCAAAAACATGATTATTAGGGAGACAAGAAAATGATAAAAGATAATGAAATAATGGAATAGAAAAATGGTAGAGGTAGCAAACAAAAGACAATAATAAATGAGAATCAAAGGTGCATGGATATAGATCTACCTATGTAGGTAGGTTTGCTACCATTTCCATACAAGCAAACAAGGAATATGTTGCCCCGAGTACCTTCATCATCTCCAACCCATATGTATTTTATTTATTATTATATACTATTCTTCTATGTCTCTATGCACTTTTCATTATCATGGGATAGCAACCCATGCATCACGGACTCAAGAAACAACCCAATCCCATCATCAGAACAATTCGAGAATGTTAGGGTAAATCAAAGAATTAGTATTATATATAAAAATTGCAGGAGGGTTTCGTAGGGTCATCACCAGAAACATTGACATCCGAAGAAGAAACGATGTTGTTAGCATTGTGAAGATTATGATGATGATGATGATGATGATCGAGGGTTAGAGCTTTGAACTGAGATTCGATTGTTGAGAGGAAGATCATGGCTTCCTTGAAGGGTTTGGTGAGTTCTTGGTGGTACTTTGTGAGCATCTCACAGTAAGCCTCCATGAACTGGTCCAGTGCTGGATCTTCACCCAAGCTTGACGTTGTTGAAGATGCTCCTGCTCTCATGGCCATGGCTTCCGCAGATCCGCAAGCTTCCTCCAAACGACCCACCACCTCGGGAGGCGCCCCAACCTGGAACAACAACATCTCAGGATTGTAAACCTCAAAATACACAAACCATTGAACAAGAGTTGGAGATAGTGGATGATACATCAACTTAGGGTTAAAAAAAGAACTTGTTTTAAAAATCAAGACTTGAGTCACTTGACCTAATGGAGAGAGAGAGAGAGAGAGATAGTTTTAGGGTATGACCTTTTGGCAATTGGCATAGGCAGCCAAGAGTCTAGGGAAGTGAGGGTGAGCCATGATTTTATCCCTCATGTTGATGGAGCTGAGGAGAGTGCTGTTGTTAGAGTTGTTGATTGTAGAAGACCAAGGAAGAGGAAGGAAGTGGTTCTTGTTGCTGGTGTCACCACCAGTAGCAGAAGAAGGAGGTGAGGTCATGAGCATGAGCTTGGCCATGGAAGAGAGACCTCCAATCCCACTGCTGCTGCTGCTACTGTTGTTGTCTCCAAACCCCATGTTGGCCATACTCATGCTGTTATAGTAATTATTACCACCACTTGCTCCACCACCACCACAACCCTCCATCTCTCTCTCTTTCTTTCTCTGAAACAAACAAACAACACACAAAACAACACTAATAAAAGCTCTTTGTTTCTCGAACCCCCCGGTTTTTAAGCAACTCAAGAAGAAGAAAAGTGGCAGTCTTTTTACAGAAAATCCCAAGCAATTGAAACTTGAGAAAGAAAGAGCTTGAACGTTGGAAATGGCCAATCTTTAATCTTTCTGAGCATAAAAAGCGGGCCAATAGTAGCCAATACAAAACGCACTGTTGAGTTTGGTGATTGTGCTGCAGTGCCACTACTGTTTCAGGACAGAGGAAGAAGAAAGCGCACGCGGGGCTAACCTGCGCACTCTATCTCTGCCACAAGCTCAGCTCAACTCAGCTCAGAGAGAGAGACAGAAGAGATGGTAATGAAAACCCTAGCCAAGGAGGCTTTTTCTCTTTCTCCTCTTTGGGTTCCCAAGGAGCTAATAAATGGGTTTATGGCAAAAACTATAAAATCTATAAAGCTTTTGATCTTGAATTGTTGATGATGACCTCGTTTAATGCACTGCACTACATGGAAGTGGAACTAGCACTGTTACTTGCTCATCTCTCTCAGAAGACTGAACATGCCCTCTCCCTCAACTGACACTGTTTTAGTAGACAGACTGAAAGGGAAGCTCATACACATATATTGAGAATTGGGATGCAGAAAACGAAAGGTCTTGGATGCCTCAACACCTCTACTCTCTCTCTTGCTAACGTTTTAGTTGTGACCAAAACCCCGAAGTGTAGTCTCATTTTAAGACTGGGATAATGGTAAAATGGTGGAGGGATAAATTGTCATTTCATAGGTGGAGAAACACAGCTGGCCGGTGGAAATATAGTGGTTATTTCTATATTTCCAACCATGTATAATCGTATATGCTTCGTCGGATATAACGAAGTTATGCATATCGGTCTGATAATACAGGCATACGCTCAAGATGCAAAGGAACGTGCCAAATAACCTGTTTTCATCCACTTGAAATAGTGGCACGAGCTCGAAAAGGAGCCTAAATTGAAAGAGAAGAAGACGTCGTGGGGGGAATGCACGAGATTAAATGGACGACATAATTACAATTCATCACTAGTCACCGATTCTAAACCAGATTTCTGTCATGAATCACAACCTGTATTGATCCCTGATTCTCAACATCCTAGCCTCGTGGACGTATCGTCATCCCCACCATCACAATAGTAAGTCCATCCTCTAGGTCAGAAGGCGGTTAAACACAAAGGAAAGAGGTCGATTCCCGAAGAAAGTTCCCAGATCCCCCAAACAATAGAATACATACAAGCCAAGAATCATATGTTGAATGTTGAGTATCGTACCATATTAGCCATGAAACTGTGTGGGAGTAGAGAGGCCGGACATTTCCCCATGAGCACTCTTCAGTTTGGAGTGTGGCAAGAGTAAGGGTTATATTTCAAAAGTAAATTTGAATAGGCGAATTCAAAGTGAAGGTTGTTTTTAGTATGTACTCGGCAAGATATTGGACTCTAAGTGAAGATGACGTCCGAGTTTCAGGGGATAGAGACTGTAAGAACCGCCTCCGGTTGATCCCGGTCGAACCGGTGATTTCTAGCCAAGTTTGACTTTCGGCCAGAAAAGTCAACCGATGACTCAGGAAGTCATTCGGGACCTTTCCGGGGCCCAAAAATCTTAGCCGTCATCACGGAAAGCTTAGTTAGGTCGTTTCCTTCAGTTTGACTGTAATTTTGGTTAGGTCAACTTTCGGTCAAACTTGAACTTTTTATCGGCTTTTTCCGATATTATCTTGGACGGGTGGAAATTTATTTAAGTGGAAGTGACCTCACATGACACTTGGCATTTGGGGCTTGGAGGATGAAAAAGGGGGTTTCCATTGACCCTTATACCCTCCCAACTTACCTTTAAAGGGGTAAGACCTTAAGGGTCTTTTGGTAAATGGACATAATAGGTCATTTAAAGCAAAGGGAGCACACAATTCAGCTCATATTGTGTTGTTGCAGCAGAAAATCACCTTAAGAAGAGAAGAGAGGAGAGTTCATTGCTTGAGTAAGAAGAAAGAGAGGAAAGCAAGCAACTTTGACCTTGTTCTCTACCATTTCTTCTCCTTTTTCCTCCCATCTTCATCATCTATTCATCTTCAAGGTATGGATTCTCTTAAATTTCCATTTCATCCACTTTCCAATTTGGGTTTTGTGGGTATTTGGCTTGAAGTTGAAGAACTAGCTCTTTTGGTTGTTGTTGGAGAAGATTTAGTGAAGTTTAGGTTGGGTTTGTTATGTTTATTGAAGTTTTGATGAAACCCATTGAGGGTATTGAGGTTTGGAGGGTTTTTTTTGGTTATTTTGGAGTTGGGAGAAGTTAGAAATGGAGATTTTGGTATGACTTTCATGGAAATCAAGTTGGGGAAGAAAGGGGAAGGTCCTGGACTAGTTCGGTAGGGAACGTGACCCGGACCGAGCCATGTGCCGGCACGGCAGGCCGCACGAAACGGACTAGGTACCGGCACGGTACGCGGCGCGGAACGGGCTTGAGTCCGGCACGGTACCTCACACGGTCCGTTTCAGACTCCGGGCCGGTGCGTCGTGCGGTCCGTGCTGGATACCGGGCCGGTCTGTAATACGGTCCGTGCCAGGTTCCGGCACGGCCTGTGGTGCGTTCTGGACCGCATTCCGGATCTGAGCTCCTGAACCAAAACTCTTCCTTTTTTAGTCCAATTCGATTCCAGGATCATTCCTTTAACTGTATTTCTGTTCATTGAGGACTGTTCTGTAATTTAAGTCGAAGACTACTCAGTCGAGTTACTAATTTTGGTATTGTTGTGGTCCAAAACCGTGAGACAAGGCTCGGAGGAAGACAAGGAGTTTGGACCCGTGAGCGGACGACGAGGAGACTAGACCGGACTTCTACAGCATAGAGTTTTAGAGGAAGACCACAAGGTAGGGGAAATACTAAACTCCTCGTGTACTTAAATACTTAGTATGCCTATTAGGTTAATAAAATCGGAAAGGTTTAGTTGCTTGTAGGAATCACTAGAATAATCGTTTTTCCTTTACTAATAATCGGACGTGTCTAGTATGCATGCGTAGGATGTGAATAACTAGTTTAACTCGCTTTCAATACTTGGGAAATTGCTTTACTGGTAGAAAGGTCGTGATGAGCCATAGGTTGCCTCACATGCTTGCTTGCTTAGTTTTAAGATAAATTAAGAGTCTAATGAAACTAGCTAAATCACATGTTTGAATGATTGAATGAATGCTTGAGTAATTGGATGATTGAATGAATGCTTGAATGATTGAGGTTGAACGGATGATCGAGTATGACTGATTGTGCCAAACGGTACGATCAGGTGATCGATGGACCGATGGATCGTGACTGGTAAGTATAACGGTAAGTGTAAGGGTATATGGATATCCTTGGTGTGTTGTGACGAAAGTGTGATTTGCTAAGCTTTGGTTGTTTGATGTGTTGATATGTGATTCTCCTGTTCGTGTTCTTAAGATGTTTGGTTGTTTGGTATGGTACTTACACCGGGGGGTAATCCGGTAGTATCATAGCCATGGGAGATTGGTTGGTGGACCCTGCGAGACATTGGTTGGTTGATCCTGCGGGATATTGATGGTTGGACCCTGCGGGGCATTGATGGTTGATCCTGCGGGATATTGATGGTTGGACCCTGCGGGGCATTGATGGTTGATCTTGCGGGACATTGATTGTTGGACCCTGCGGGGCATTGATTATTGGACCCTGCGGGGCATTGGTTGAAGGACCCTGTGGGGCATTGGTGGTGGACCCTGCAAGGCACTTGGATGGTTTACCCTGCGGGAAACGGTTACTTATTGATTCACCCAAGTGTGTGCGTCCTGCGGGAGCATTACCTTGGTTCCCTATGACATATGGTCCTTTGGGGGCATTTCCGAGAATCCCGACGATAAGCGTCCCTCAGGGATTGTTTTCGGTAACCCGATGTATGTGCCTCCTCTGTACCGAAGGAAAATCTGACATGAAACGAATACTTTTGTGGATCGGAGTATGGGATCTGATGTGACACAAGAACCTATTCGTGGATCAGAGGCTTGAGAAAGCGAGTGATTGGTGTGATATTTACTTGTTCCCATTCTAGTAGTTTTCCACTATTTACAGTACTTTTCATTTATCCTCCTGAAAGTTATCGTTATTTTTGTGAATATGATATTGTTCTTATTTTTATCTATCTTTTCCACAGTACTTGGTTTAAAAGTATGAATCACATTATGTGTCGTCGGGCTAAATAAGTTGTATTATTAAATTGGAGGTTAAACTGTTTATGATTTTCCCTACTGAGCGTAAGCTCACCCCTATTTGTTTATTTATTGTTTGTACATGCGTACTTGATGTCTAGCGGATTCGAGGTTTGGGAGCTTCTGGATATTTTGAGGGTTGTTTTAGAGATGTGGCGGTCTATGTTGTTGAACCTCATTGATTTCATACTCCATGTTGAGCTTTGACTCATTATTTGGGATTGGATCATTTTACTTGAGAAATCGTTTAGAACTTATTTGAGCTTTGAAATGATTTTATGATTGTTTACTATTTTTCGTTGTCAACTCAAGTCACGTCTCGAGTCCGGCCAAAACCAGATTTGGGGCGTGACAGAGACGATGATGGCGTCCGAGATTCAGGGGATACAGACGCTGATCGTAATCGCGTGGAGGAAGCCGTTGTTACTGTTGCGTCTGTCCAGGCCCATTCTGTTGCAGATGGGCCTGCTCCAAAGGCCTGTTCTGCTGCAGATGGGCCTAAGGCAGCTACACAGGTTCATAATGTATAGAGGTCTGGTCCAGCCCATATTTTGCAGTTGGACGAGTCTGAAGCAACAGTTCAATCGTCTCAAAAGGCGGCCTCGCCGTGGAAGGACATTCTCGTCATGAAGCGGGAGAGTCATCCCCCTAAACATTTAACGGAATTTTACACTTTGTCGTGCAAGCCAAATATCTCTAGAGATCGGGATAGAGTTGTTTGAACCGTCGACATTGGGAAACATGTTGAGCAAGTTAGAAATGGAGAAACTCAAATCGCCGGGTCATCTCAGGGTCTCGACGCATGGACTGCAATCCGTGAGTTGGCCGCCAAGAAGAAGGCCGCGTCGATTCGTCGATGACGTGTTGTTGGGGTTCTCTTTTTCTGTTTCTTGCTTCCTGTTTTTTCTGGTTTTTTGTAAGAAAAGGTTAAGCCTTTTGGTTCCCCTTATGTTGGAACCCCTTTGTTATTTTGGTTACTATCCTGCTTCTCCTTGAATCAGGGCTTTCCGTTTCCTTTCCTGGATTCGGTCATATTAATAAAATTTCGAGTTTATCAAAAAAAAAAATTATGTTGCTCCTTATCTTAATTAATGTTAAGCTATTATGAGTAATCCTAAATGTTTTAAGTAATTCAACTTTGTCTGGTTTAGTGTGTATTTTGTGGGTGTTGTATTTTACGAAAACAAGCGTAATATCGATCACCCCTTTATCAAGCATGAGTGTTGGGTGATGGTTCGATCTGTAGGTTTTCATATGTTACTCCTTCCTCAAACATAAATGTTGATCATAATTCTTGAAATAGTGCCTCTGCAACTACTTCTCTATTTGTAGGTTTTCATGTGTTCAGTTTTTCTCGTTCATGTTTTATATTTTCTGTTTCTTGATCTGACAATAAAATTAGCTTCTGTTCGATCTCTTTTTTTACACTTGGATTTTTTTTGGAATAGACCGACCACCGCATGGCCAAAACGAAATAAACTTGCAAATTTACACAAATTAGGCTAATTTTAAGTCAATTTGACCCGGTCTATTCTCATTGTGGATGCTCTTATAAACGTTTGACAATAATATTACATACTTTCGATTAAAATAGAAAAAACGCAACATAGTGTAAATAAAAATACACACCGTAAAGTATGTAGTTTTTGTTTGAATGGATAATTATACCGTGAGGTTCTTTATAAGGGTTCATATTCACAGTAGTGAACGAACTTCTGGATTCAAGTTTCCAATTCCTTATTTAAGAAACTCGAACCACTCAAAAAAAATTCAAATCGTGAAAACCTGAATCAGTACTCTAAAAAAAAAATTGGTATCATAAGATCTTCGGTTCAGGGTAATCGTATCATGTAATCAAACCCTAAAAGACTACGTACATGCCATCATGGTCACCTGTATGGAGACGGTGTCATGACCTTTTGGGTGTCCCTTAAAGCATGTACAACAGAAAGGACCTTGGTCAGGGAGTGGGAGTGCATACCTTGTGCTGACTGGACAAAAGTCAGGGAGTGGGAGTGCAGAATAGTGGGTGTTTTGCAACAGTGCTGAACCTTGAGGTCATGGGAGTGCAGAACAGTGCTGACTGGATTATTATTTGTTATTTTCCTGTTTTATTTAATTCGTTATCAGATACCGTTTAATTTAGTTATAATTTAAACAATTTTGGAAATAAATAATTAAAGACAACCAATAATTAATAAATAAATTCAACACGAATATAAATGAACTTCTAATTTTATTCAACCCCTTTTCATACAACCCAAAACAAACCAGCTCCAAGAGCACAAACGACTACTCGTCGTCGTCACGGAAACCAGCTCCAAAGCGATCCCATAAGTGCTCCATAAGATCTTGTTGTAGTTGATGGTGGATCTCAGGATTTATGACACTTTGTTGAGCATCCACTCGTTGCTGGTATGGCAATGGCCCTGGTCCGTGGTGCAATCGTTCCGGTGGTGTCCAATTCGGCATTTCTGGAGGTTGCGCCCACAACAACTCCTCCTCCCCATACTCGTACCGCTCGCGCTCATCCTCCACAATCATGTTGTGTAGAATTATGCAAGTGTGCATGATATCAGCCAAAGTGTGTTTGCTCCAACTACGAGCGGGACGGGAGATGATGTGCCACCTTGCTTGAAGTACTCCAAAAGCCCTTTCAATATCTTTCCGAGCACCTTCTTGGCATCTAGCAAACAACTTCTCTTTGGGCTCGTAGGGATGCCGAATAGTCTTCACGAACCGTGCCCATGCTGGGTAAATGTCGTCCACCAAGTAATAAGGTCGGTCGTACCGATGGCCGTTGATCTCGTACTCAACAGCAAGTTCTTGGTCGTAGTAAGCGTCTTGGAATAAGTGGTTGTGGTTGAGGACGTTGATGTCGTTGTTCGATCCAGCCATCCCGAAAAATGCATGCCAAATCCATAAATCACGGGACGCTACAGCTTCAAGCATAATCGTCTTCTCCCCGTGGTGACTTCCCCGTCCATGGGCTCCCTGCGATTCGGTTGGGCAGTTCTTCCACTTCCAATGCATACAGTCAAGACTCCCCGCCATTCCGGGAAACCCTCGACCATACCCTTCTCGGAGTAAGCGGTCCATGTCAGCAGCTGTGGGTGTACGCTCGTACTCGGCTCCGAATACCTGAATGACGACCTTGCAAAACTTACGTAAACATTCAAGTATGATGCTTACCCCAATGCGCAGAGTTTCGTCCAATGAATCGGCCGAGGACCCATACGCAAGCATCCGTATAGCGGCGGTGCACTTCTGCTCCGTTGATAAGCCCGGCCGTGAGGCAGCGTCGGGCCTCCATCCAATGAAGTAAGGGTCGTGAGCCTTCACCGCGTCCATAATCCGTTGGAAAAGTGGTATGCACATACGGAACCGACGCCTGAACATTTCAGGACCATAAAGGGGTTGTTCGGCAAAATAGTTTGCCATCAACTGCATGTGGGCTTCCGCACGATTTCTGTTAATCTCTCGGCGCATTGGTTCCCCACGCATGGCCCTCTGGACCCTTGGCATTACTGCCTGCATCTGCCTCTCCATCATCCGCCGGAAACGTCGCACAACTGGCTGCATTTGGGCCCTCATCTCCTCATATGTCGGCAGTTGGGCTGCCATCTCCGCATGCGTCGGCATCCGGGGAGCCAGCTCCTCGTACGTCATCTCCTCAGCGTCGGACATAACCTCGTCGTCGGACATTTTCGAAAATAACGAGTAGGAAGTGAGAATGAAAGAGTGAAAATAGAGAATGGTGTGAGAAAAATGAGAAGTGGGGTTGGGTATTTATAGGGATAAATTGTATCTGATTTTTGAATTTAAAAAAAAAACACGTGGCGCCACCACGAGCTGCCAGCGCAGGCCAGGGCGCGAGGGCGCGTCCAGCGCGCTCGGCCAGCCATCGCGGAGCATGAGCGGGACCGCGTTTTGGCGCGTCTGTAGCGGACCGGCCAGCGGGGATCGATCCCGGAGCGCGCGGGGCAGGGCGCGGGCGCGTATCGTTGTTCTTGCTCTTAATTACATTTCAGTACTTGATATTTGAGGCATTATATAACCTGATGTAAACTACCTTGTTGTGTGTTCTGTTCTGTATCAATATTTAAACACATCAATACTCAAATTATCAACTATATATTCTCGAATCAATCATGGAAACGAGAAGCATATAATAGAATAAAAAATAAAAAATAGTGACATGACATGGTATATTATCTTTGCGTGATGTAAGCATTGTGATGCCCCTATTATCTCCATTGTTATCCTAGTTTTATGATGCTCATCCAATACACAAGAAATATATTTACAATCATGTCACCTATAAATCTATAACATTAGTTTGTTACTTAAGATGAATCGAAAACCAACATTTTGATGGTGAGTCTTGGTGGTAATGGTGGGTGTGGATGAAACTGGTGTGTGATAATGGAGGCATAATATGGTGGTGGGTGTAGATGATGATGATTGATGGATATCTAATCTCTGCCGTCCATTCAACTTTGATCAAATTTTACCATATTCCCTGTTAGTGCTATCTGCTGATTGATGCTGCCCTAAGCTACGAGCTAATAAAGCTACCTACCTATCCATGCATCATTGTTCCCTACCTCAACACATTATAAATATTCATTTCGTAAAAGAAAAAGGAGACGGCTTGTGGATTTATGATATTAAATTTTAAAAAGAGATAATAGGTAGTATACATAGTCAAGTACAAAACCGACTATAAGACCCACCTATAATCGCGTCGAAACGATGTGGGTTCTGATCATCGAATCGTATTTTTTGTTAATGAAAACAGTCATTGAACATGTATGACAGAATCAGGTCTATATCGAGTATACGAAAACGTCGATTCAATGTCGATGTACCAGTAGACTCTGTCGTGCGTCGTTTCATTAGATTTAGACCTCGTCGAATCAAAGCCCATCGAATCAGGTCGTGACGCGTGGCTATCGTTTCAGCTTTTAAGACTCGTCCAACGCTTCGTCTTCCTCCCATGCACGCTTCGTCTTTTTCATAGCAACTGTTTCTCCACTTGCGAGTTTTCGACCACCGTTTCTCCAGCCTGCGATTCTCTGACCAACTGTCTCCACCGTTGTTTCGACGACCACCGTTTTTGGGATCACCGTTTCTCTTGCCTGCGATTCTCTGACCAACTATCTCCACCGTCATTTCCACAACCATTGTTTCAAGGATCACCGTTTCTCCCTCCAGCATCTCTCTTCAACTGTATCTCCACCAACAGAATCCTGAGCTACCGATTATTTGACCATCGTTTCTCCAGCTGCGATTCTCCACCACCTTATCTCCGGCCACCGCTTCTCCAACTACGATTCCCCATCACCTCATCTCCAGCCATCGTTTCTCCACCGACCACGGTTTCTCCTCCCAACACCGTTTTCCACCACCCGTATTCCCTATCGTAATTTCTCCTCCTGTAATAACCACTCCCGGTCAACGCAAGTCAAATCTGCGAAAAACAGGAAAATTTTAAAATTTTCAGCAGACACTTGATTGAACCTAAACTTGACCCCGAGGGTCATACCGGGCTTAAGTTGACCCCGATATTGACCAAAGTGAGTTCCAGGGGACTCAGGGCAACTTTCTGATCAATTTGGAAAATGTTGACTTTTCGTTGGAAAAGTCAACCGAGCGACGTTTTGGTCCATTCGAGGACCGTTTTGGGTCCAAAAAGCTTAGCCGTCGCCGCAGCGGTCTTAGTTGAGCCGTTTCCTTGTAGCCCGCCAAGTTTCGTAATTTCTTGGAAAAAGTGCCCGTTCGGGGCCCGAAACGTCCGAATTTCGCGAATCTGATTGGAAAATATCTAAAAGATATTTCCCAAAAAGGTGTGGGACTCACCTTGCCACTTGTCAAGCAAGTGGTGGTGTTAGGTGTGGGACACGACAAGGAAGACTACTTTAGGTGTTAGTTTGATATTTTTAAATTAAAACAAAAGGGAAATATATGACTTACACGTTCATTTCAAAAAGGAGAAGAGAAAAATTGGTTTTTAGAGAGAGAAAGGGAGATAGAAGAAGGAGAGAAAAGAGAAGGAGGTGTTGGAAGTTTAGTGATTTCCCGTCAATCAAACCGTTGGATCGTCTCAAAGATAGAAGAATCGAGTTCACACCGTCATTCTCTACGGTGAGCAGCTAACCGATTTTCGTTTTGTTAAGTTCGAATTTTAGGGTTTGAGTTTAAAAGATTCATATATGCTTGGGTTTTGGTTAGATTTGGTTTAAAGATGAATGGTCGAGGTTTAGGGTTCGTTAGGAACGTTTTGGGGCAAAAAGGGAATTTTGCCATTGTGGCCGTGTGGGGCCCACATGACCGGGTATCGGGTTTTTGTGTTCGGGTGGTTTAGGACGTTCTCCAAGTCGTTAATCCACACCCGGATCGAAATTTGGAATTAAATTGCAAAAGTTGTAATTATCGGGTTTAGAAACTTTAAACGCGAATTAAATAGCTCGGAAGTCGGAAATTGATTCCGTCGATTGCATTGGAACCCTTGAATTATTCTAAGACCGTAGAAACGAAAACGGGAATTTTCAGAGCCCCGGAATGGCGTTTTCAAAACCCGAGCAGATTCGCCATGTCGGGCGAATCGGGCTTTTTCGGGTCCAATATCGACAATGTCGAGTAATTGGGAAGTTTGGGAGTGATCGACATTGTCGGGGTTACTTTTGGGCGTCAAGTTTATTAAAATTCAGCTTATGCCTGCAAGCTTAAAAGCGTTTAAATTGTGTTCTTATTAGATCGTGCTGTAGACCGAGGGAAAGGAAAGCTAGGCGAGTGACTGAGATCACGCCGGAGCTTGTTGGTTAGCTTTTGGAGAACACACACGAGGTAGGGAAAAGTAGCCGGATCTCGGCCCTGACTAGGGAGAGTTAACAGTAGAAATGCATGTGACACCGGGGTGTCGTGGGTTAAGTAGGTTTATCGAATATTAGAAAGGCATGATACGAGAACGTAGCGAATATTGGAAAAGCATGTGACACTTAGTAGTGTCGTAGGAGCAGAGAACTTATCGATGTTAGAATTACTGGAGGCATATGACCATGCCTGGAGGTTGATTGTGAAACTGTTGACATTAGAACTGTTGGAGGCATTGGTTATGCCGGAGGTTGTTGAGCTTTACTTTTGGTGTTTTTGGTGGCCATGAGTGCCCGTGGGGGTTGTTGAACCCGTGTCTTTACTTTTGGTGTTTTGGGTGGCCATGAGTGCCCGTGGGGGTTGTTGAACCCGTGTCTTTACTTTTGGTGTTTTGGGTGGCCATGAGTGTCGTGGGGTTGTTGAGCCTGTGAGTTACTGTTGGTGTGTTTTGGGTGGCCGTGAGTGCCGTGGGGTTGTTGAGCCCGTGAGTTACTGTTGGTGTGTTTTGGGTGGCCGTGAGTGTCGTGGGGTTGTTGAGCCCGTGAGTTACTGTTGGTGTGTTTTGGGTGGCCGTGAGTGTCGTGGGGTTGTTGAGCCCATGAGTTACTATTGGTGTGTCGTGGGAGGCCGCGAGTGCCCGTGGGGCTGTTGAGTCCGTGTTTTACTGTTGGTGTCTTGGGTGGCCATGAGTGCCTGTGAGTGTTGAACCTGTGTTGCTACTGGTTGTTGAACTTGCTTGTGATTATGATTGTGGTCACCTGAGGTTGGGGGTCCGCTTTCTTGAAACAGGGGTCCACGAGCACACGCGTCTGCATGTTCAGACGGGGTAGGGGGGTCGCCCGACAAGAAAGGGGTCCTGGCCGCGCGTGTGTGGTTTGGGGTTGTGAGCATTCTTTGGCTGGCCTGACCGAGTTAAAGTCTCGGGAGGTTGCGAGCGTTCTTTGGCTGGCCTGACCGAGTTAGAGTCTCGGGAGGTTGCGAGCGTTCTTTGGCTGGCCTGGCCGAGTTAGAGTCTCGGGAGGTTGCGAGTGTTCTTTGGCTGGCTTGACCGAGTTCGAGTCTCGGGAAGTTGCGAGCGTTCTTTGGCTAGCCTGACCGAGTTCGAGTCTCGGGAGGTTGTGAGCGTTTTTAGGCGATGGAAAGGGCAGCTCCCCTTCCGACTAGCTATCGGAAAAGTAGTTCGGTTTATCGCCAACAGGTCGACCGCCTGGAGCCTGACAGGGATCGGAAAAGCGCGTGGGGCAGGCTCGAGCCCAGCCGGTTAGCAACCGGCACTGAGCAGATGATAGGAGTGCGATCCTTTGTGATCTTGTTTGGTGTGCGATCCTTTGTGATCTTGGGTGTTGCGTGGTGGTCTGTCGTGTCTTTGGAGGAGGTCGTCGATCGTTGTGTCGAGTCTACCTTACGTGTCTGAGTGTTGAGTCGGCTGAGGAAAGTATCAGTGTGTGGGTGTCGGTCGGGTTACTTGAGTTTGGGGATAGTGATCCCCGGGGTTGAGTTGGTTGTTGGTGTTACCGGCATTGTCTGCTAATTATGCCGTAGTCAGTCTGTTATCCGTGGTGGTGAGCGAACGCTCACCCCTAGTTGCTTTTCCTGCAGGTACCGGTCGCAGGTTGGACTAGGTGAGCTTATGAAGCTTGAAGAGCTTGGAGCGGGATTCTGGGTTTATTTTGAGTCTAGCGACGGATACCATACTTTTGTCCACTTGTTGGGACGTATTTTAAGTTGTAAATATTTTTTGTTGAACAAATGGTGTTTTTAAAGTGATTTAATGTGAAAGGTTTCAAAATGTTTTATTGTTTTAAAAGTTCACGTCATGAGTTCGGTTTACTGAAATTGGGGCGTGACACCTCCAATGATCAATAATAATGGCTTCGAAGGGTCGTCTACATAATTGGGCTCGAGCTCAACACCACCATACCTCAGGCTGATCGCACCTAGAACATAAATTTCGCCGATGGTGTTGTACGCACGACTTAACGTCAACCCACCAAGGATGCTACGCATGTACCGAAAGTGGAGTCGGTCCGAGGAGGTTACATTGGTGTGTGCGTGGCTGAAAATGGAGGAGCAAGGAGGCAACCAAGTCGGTGATGCCTTTTTGGATAACATACGGGAGAGATCGCCCACGTGACCCGATAAACCCCGGAGACCGAGTGGTCTACTGAGAACTTCAAATATCATTCGAAAGTCGTCAACCAAAAGGTGAAGTGGTTCAATGAGTGATGGTCAGCGTTGAAGCTCGTTTACCAACCTGGTTGGTCCAACACCTAATTCATGGAGCTTGCAGAAGAGGTGTATGTCGGGAAATACGGACACGACTTCATTTGGCAACATTGATGGATTCGCGTGTGGGACCATCCCTACTAGACGGTGTCATGAAGCTTCTCAAAACATCCTATTTAGACCGAGATTAGACCGATCCGGTTTAATCCCACTGTGGGTGGTCTAACAAACATATGGTGCGTGTCAAATTCTCAGTTGTCCTGATCATCGTTTTGATCGGAAATCTCTGAAAAAATGATTGAATTCTCTAATAATAGTCAAATATTGGGTTTTTTTGCAAGTCTTGAGTACGATATCGACATATTCCTTGAGGCTGACGATGGTATTATCGATGGAATTTTTGTATATTAAATCGTTGATCGGAGAATCAGGAACGGACACATTGTGAAGCGGTTGAAGACAGAATTGAATTCCTCAACTATTTTGGTTATTAATAACGGATCATTCTTCATCTTCCTCACCAACAGTGAGTCTTCCAACAACTCCGGCGGCCCATTCTACAATAAATATGTTGAACACGATTCCTCTACATGTTCCACAATCGTTTCTCTGACACGCAGGTGAATCTCTAGCTGAAGTTATAGCTGCATTTTTCCCGCACAACAAGTTGTAGAGTCTTCGTCGACGTGCATCCCGTCAAATTATGCGCTCTCGAACAAATCTGTCACCCGGTTTTTTCGATGAATGGGACTCCGTTCCCGATTCATAGCAGCATTATGGCAAAACCTTTTGGGAGGACACATACACCCCATAGTCGGTGCCTTATCACTTTCTGGCGTCGAACCATGCATCCTACTTCCATACCCCGAGAACGAGATGGTGGCGACCTCCTCCGATGAGTTATCCTGCACCGGCTGGTTATTTCATCCCGACCTCGGGATGGTCGAAACCTACCCCAATTATTCGCATTAGAGTTTCCCCGTTTCCTACTACGATTGACCCTTCGCAATCAATCATTTCTAGGTGAACCCATACCAACTGGAGTTAGAAAAATATGAGGAGATTGTACTTGTGAGTACATGTCTCGATTACTCCGAGCACTTCGTGAATGAGGATGACCATAATGCGGCGAGTTTTGGGTGGAACATCAAGTCTGAAGTTTTCCTCATGACCAAGGCAACCCTAACGATGGAGAATTTCTCTAAACACAACAAGCAACACTGTTAGTCACCAACCGAAAAGTGAAGAGGTTCTAAGGCTGATGTTCCGGGTTCTAATACGTTTTCCAAATGGTCGCTCATATGATCAAATAATGGTTGATGTGAAGAGGGAATATACCAAGAAGTACGAACATGAGTTCTTATGAAAGCATTGGTGGAACTTGGTGAAGGACAACATATGTTGTAAGCACCGCTTAGAAAACGAGTTTTCCTCGACCGACCAGTTCATTGATACCTTAAGATCTTGCAGAGGGATTCCTCGGAAAATTTGCATAGGAACTTCTCAGTCATCTGGCATAAGGAGTATGCAGTTTGGTGGGCGACTCTAGTGTTGGATATGGACATATTAACTAAGGCCATTTGCGGAGGCGGGAGGCTTAATGTGATCATGCGTAGACACCGTCTTGAAGGGAAAATGGGGGACTATGCGAGGAGGGCTTGGGAAAAGGGGAAGACAATGTCAACTAAGACACTAGACCCTAAGTTAGCCAAAAGATTATCCAACGTGGAGAAGCGTCGCTTCATGTCAATCGAAGCGAGTGAAAATCTTATGTGTGAGTATCGGTCTCTCCAAGAAATGGACACTTCGAGGATGGGAGAGGATGAGTTGGACGTGCACAAGAATTTCATCACCCCCATGACCAGGAGGATCAATGGGTTGGTCTAATTTGTTATATTTATGTTTCTTTTTTAGTTAATCCTCTTTAAGTAATGAAGTTGTTGTTTTTTCCTATTTCGTATAGGATCTTGTTTAATTTTATCGTGTTGGCAGAAAGATGTGCATGAATCCTAACCACAATGTCCTTAGCTCAAACAATACATTAGGAAAGCGCAAGAGAAGACGACCTTGAAATTGGATTTTTCCCATTAATAAATTATGTTTTGGATTAAATTAAATAACTTAAATTTTGATGAATGATATTCTTGTAAATATGCTTTGTCTTGTGGTCTTTAGACCTAATTCGGTCTATTACCACGTCATACTTATTAAAAAAAATTATCAAAGAGAAATATAGGGAAATCCTATTTTAGCCTAATCAAACCCACCACCCACACTTACTCCCGAGTAAGTGTACCCACCAGGATTCGAACGTGTGACCTCAAGAAGAGGTGAGATGTGAAGAGGTATTCGCCACCAGGCTAACCATGTGGGCAAAACGTCATACTTATTAGAGTATAGACCCTTCAGTTAAGTAAAAAAAGCGAATTAGACTCTTAATAAACTGAAACTGTCTATTACTACAACAATGCTCTAATGGTCTTTAGTCTCAAAATAAACGAAACGGATAAAAACATGTGGTTTGACCTTCTGTCAGATATGTACGTAGAAATAAAGGTCATGACGGATCAATTTTTGATTTGCTGACCTTTTACCGGATATAGTTTTGTACTTATCTATTATGTTTTTACAGTTAATTCTAAATACGTACTTTTGGACAATTTTTTTCTTTACAAAAATGCATTATTTCATAAAAAAACGTATCCAGTTATCACGATTTTTTAACGGCGTCAGTCTCATTTAAAGGAAATAGTTGTTTTCGTTAAAAACGTATTTAATTCTAAAAATTAACGAATTCAATATCATTTAAAGGAAATAGTTGTTTTCGGTTGATACATTTTTTCTATTTTTTTATAAACGGTTTATTATGTTTTTAAAATTCTCAATATATTTTTTAATATAAAAATATCTATTAAAATATATTTTTATTTGAAATTATTATTGTTCTTTAGTTTTAAAGTGTAATTTTGATTTTTATAATTATATTTTAATGGTAACATTTATTTATAAAAAAATATTTACCGTAAATCCTTAGGAGGGCGCCATAATAGTCAAAGCTTAATCTTTCATATGAAATTTTTTGAGTTTGATTTTGGATAGTTGACACACTACGTTACGTTGTTTTTTGTTTTGGACTGAAATTTGTAACGTGTTGTTTTCGTTTGCTATGTACGATCATCAGATATATTTTATATCTTATCATTGATATATACAAATACTTTCTCAAAACATGACAGACCTTTGGGTAACCAACACTCAACACACGCAAAACCTCTCTTTTTTCTTTCTATATCTGCGAAACCCTAAAAGTTTTCCCCGCCGCCCCTTTTGTGCCACCACCTGCGACGGACACGACCACAGTCCAGAGCTGTTGTCGGTGGTAGCCCTGTTCTCCCCCACCCCTATTTACCCCTTAACCCCTCTTCTCTCCTTGCCGGGTGTTGACAACTTCGCCTCTAGGTGTTTCTCCGTCCGTCGCTCTTCCTTTCTCCATTCGATCCACTTCACTAGACGGGAGTGGTAGGTGTTTCAGGTTCTTCACAATCTCGATTCGTCCCCGGCAGTTTCAGGCGCTCGATTTTGGGTTTGGATCTGTGCTTTTCCAGCACTCTTCTTCCGCGACTTCCGGCACTACGACGGCGTGACCTTTGGTCACTTGCTTTCCTTTTGTTTTGATTCTGGACAGGAGTGGGTGACGTTTCGATCTTCGATTCGTCCCTGCCTTTTTCAAGACTCTCGGATAGTTTGGCTCAAGATCTCTACTTCGCCGGTTCTCTCCTCTGTGTTCTCCTCTGCTCGCGGTTAGGACCTAGGCTCCAGCGGGAATGGATTGGGTAGGCGAGTCTCCTCTTTGCGTTTCCGAGCTTGGCTGAGGGAATTTGGGCTTCCGATGTTTGGGTTGGGTGGTACTGTTTCTCTGTTTTCCTTTGAAGATCCCTTTCCTCTAGTTCAGTTACACTGGTGGTGTTTACCAGCTCGTCTCATGGGCTCGTTTTGGCGTTCGTTGGATTTGGTGTTCTCTTTTTCTACCCTCTATCGACTTTACTTGTGGTTTCACGAACTAATTTCTTTGACCTGTTTTCTGTTCAGCCTTCTTTGTTTCTCTATTGTGTTAATAGAGACTCGTCGTGTTGGCCTCCGACGAGTTACTTGGTCTTCGGACCATTGTTTGAAGGCTCTCGATTTTCAGTTCATAAGGGTTTAGGGTTTCGGTAGTTAATTTTATTATCGACTTATCTTTGTCGTGTTCGATGCTGGCCGCCGGTGTGTCGGTGGCCATACAACTCCTCGATTTGGTGGCCCCGATGAGATAGTGTGAACTTCGCTCGTTTTGGTTCGATTTTGGGGTGATCTTGTTTCTTGTCGGTTCTTGATGTGAAGTTGCGGAGGTTGGAGGTTGGAGGTTTCGGTTTTCTTTGTCGTTTTTGGAGCCTATTGGTAGTTATTATAGGTTTTAGACCGGTTTACTGTTTTTCTCGTGTTTAGTGGGTTTGCCAACATTTTTTTTGTTAGGCGGTCTTGGTTGGGATTCAGTCCCCTGTTGTGGGGTTTGTTCGGGTTACCCCTTGTTGGGTAGTGCCTGGTAGTTATGTCTCTTGTTGGGCATGGTTGTGTACTTCATGCTAGAAAAATTATGGTTTTTAGACCTGCTTAGTTCCCATTTTATGGGGTGCCGGTTCTATTTGGAGGTGCTTGTAGGCATGCTCTTGTTTGTATTGAATGGTTTACCCTTATCTTTGTTTTTAGTTTGAAGACATTGATTATTTATTAAAAAAAAATGCTGATGAAAATAATAATTTCTCAAAAAAAAAATGTTGCAGTACCGAAATTATAACAATCTCTACAATGTAAGAAGTATATACCAAACTGTCAGTTTTTATAATTTTCTTTATGAAAACACAATTGCTTTAGTAATCCTGCCTAAATTTCTCTATATTAATTTTGTTTTATGGTGGTGTTCTTCTATCTCCTTGATGAAATGTAACTCAGATTTTATTTCTAATATTTCCAAGATATCAACTACTGAAACTATATTCAGAAATTATTGTGATTCTCATCATGATTCTTTTGTTTATATTTTTTTTTGAAATAATGATTCTTTTGCTTATAATATGTACATAGCAGGTACAATATGTACATTGTATTGATTTTATTTTTAAACCATTTGTAAATAGTGTTGTTTGTCTATATGCTTTACCAGTCAGAAGAATATGTTCTCTTGTTGATCATATAGTTGAAGGACAAATTGTATCTGTGCAGCTTGTTTCTGTTTCGTTAATCGAAGCATGGTAAATTAATTTTGATTTTAAAATAATATTTCATACAAGTGATTCATTGAAATTTAAGCCCTAGTGATCAGAATGTGAACAACTAACCAGCTAAGTTCTGGTGGAGTGTATATGATTCTGTTAAGTACAAAATAATCATAACTTCAATGTCCAGCCTTTATTATTTGTAATAATATTTGGAAGAAGCTTAGATAATGATGACTAGTTCAACCAGGTATTTAATCAAGACAAGACCACCTGAAGGCTGAGTCCGAATTCAGATCGAAAAGCAAAGACGTGTGTGATTGATAAACTTCCTCTTACACTTACCATCAAAGAAATTGATTAAAAACTAGTTGGAAAGTATACCCCATGAACAAAAAAGTATATAGGGAAATTTTCAATTTAGTATTTTAATTTTTTATTTAAAGTATTTTTTATCATTTTAGTACTTTAATTTTTTATTAATTTATTTAGAGTACTCTATATTTTTTGTATTATTCCAGTATCCTAAATTTTAATTAATTTTATTTTAATACCCATCGTTAATTTTACCTTAAATTTAGTTGATAGTGAGGGTTTTTATGATCATTTAGCCTATTTAGAATGGAAAATCATATAGAAAATTAACAGTGGGTACTAAAATAAAATTAATAAAAATTTAGGTTAATGAAGTGACACAAAAATGATTTAGGATTTTCTACATGAATTAATAAAAAAAATTAGATACTAAAATAATAAATTTATTTTTTAGAAAATATTCTAAATAAAATATGAAATATTTAGAGCTCTGAAATGAAATTACTCTAACTATAAATTACGTGTTCATATATATATATATATATATATATATATATATATATTTATACACTATAAAATATTTTTATTTTATTTAGATTGATGCTGAAAACGCTCTCTCTGAACCCTCAGGGTTACGGACAGAACCCTTAGGGTTGCATTTCCATTTCTCAGTTGCCCCCGACTTTCCGATCAACAATTTCCGTGAACTCCGACCAAACTCACCTACCCCAGTCACTCCAGGAGACCCATATCTCTCCACGCTTCCTCCCTGGCATATCCTTCCCCCTTTCAGATGGATTTCCGGCGTCAACCGAGCCAAAGCTTTCGCGGCCCCATGCCCTGAAACATGAGAACTCTCTGGCGCCGACTATTCCGGATTCCTCCTCGCCCCAAGCACTGCTGTGTGCCGCTGTCTCTAAGGAGGCCTGACCCGTGGAGAAGGCGAAGGCATCGGCCTGGATGGCGCCCCTCCGTCCTCATGCCGAGGTTGGCCGGAATTTGTCCCGCCACTAACATGCACAAGAGCCCCCGAGCAATATCGCCCTTATTCCGGCTGGCCATCCTAGGACTCCACCTCTCCTTGCCGTGTATGCTGCAATTCCGGTGGGCCTGCCAGCGACATCTCCCATATCTAGTGCAAGGCCGGTCATAAATTCGGTGGGACGCTCTGAACTGGTACCAGACTACGAGGACGAGGACGAGGTCTTGGATATCCCGATGGAAGCCATCCCGACGGCGACAAATGGAAGGTATCTATTTTCTTTAATGGGGCGGGTCGTTGGTGTGAGGCGTCACAACCAAAATGCTTTTTTTGGGCTGATGCTGCAACAATGGAAGGTGGACGGTCTCCAGGTCGAATACCTAACAACATAATTTATCGGCTTCCATTTCCCGTCCCGAGCAACTATGGAGAACATCCTTTATCGTGGACCTTGGGGTTTTAGAGGATATCCAGTGTTGTTAACCCTGCTCCAGGCTTGTATGCAACCCAGCGACATCAACTTCGGCTATATGGAAATAGGGGTTCGAGCTCTGAATGTTCCAAGGGATGCCCAGAACCCTAAAGTTCGTGACCTACTTGCGTCCTATATGGGCACTCAGGTAATTACCGCCCCTATACCTTTTGTATGACGTGATGATCACTTCCTTTGGATGAGAATCAGCCTGGACGTGAACCAGCTGTTACGCAAACGTGTTCGCCTTCGTTTCCCTAGTAACACCCAGTCCTCACTAATTGAGTTACAGTACGAAAGGTTACCGAAGTTTTGTCTCTGATGTGGTATACTGACACATCGGTTACCAGATTGTACAACCCACCTCTTTGGAATTGGTCGGGAGGAGATTGGTTATGATAACTCCATCAGGGTGCCAAAACATCTAGATGTGGATCACCTGCTTAAAACAGTTTGGAAGTCCCTGAGACCTATTGGGGACTTTACAGCTGATGACCTTCTGACATGCCTCACTCTGAACCCGAATCGGAGGTCTAGGGAAGACTCCTAAGAAGGTAGCAGTAGAAATTCTGTAATACCTATCACAAGACCCCAAACTCTACATAGGAGGGAGGACCTTAGATCGAAGTCTAACAACATGGCTAAAGATGTCCCAGAGTGGGCAATATTAAATCTGCAAGATGAATCTCCAGGATAATTACGGGGACAGTTGGGTATCACAAAGTTTGACAACCTGGCTAATACTCTTTATGTTGGGAATGACTCTTGCCCGAATGGTTATGAAAGTGATTTGTGCCTGACAACAGGGAAACAAAAGGAACCTCAGGTCCATTCCGAAGGTGCATGCCCCATTAGATCAAAGGCAATGAAGGCCAAGATGAAGAGTAGGAGCGGACAATTGTACACGAAACCTACCAACATAAAGAAAGATCTAGAGCTGTCAGGCATCATCCATCAGGAGCACAAGCCAGGAGTGGAGGAGCAGACTACACAGGTGGATGCAATAAAGCCTCCTTTGTAGGAATGAGAAGACCCGACGAGGGTGAGAGGGTCCGTCTCTAGCCTATACCCATAGACCCGGGACTGCCAGTGCTGGGTGGTCTCAGGAAATCCGCAATCACAACTCACTATCCTTGGTTTTATTATGGGTTTTATGTTGTTAGTTTGGGTTGCTTATTTTGTTTCGATTGTTGTTTCGTTGTTTTGAGATGCTGGTAAAGGGATGTCGTGAGTTAGTGTCTACGATCAAAAGTAGACTATTTCTACGGGTCCATAAGCGCTGAGCTTGCTATGGTCGGTTCGGACAAATATCTGGAACCTAGGGCTTTTACGCTCTACCTTGTATGGTTTTTTGTTCGCAGTAATGCACTTCTCCAGTTACTCGTTTCAAAAAAAATCTATTTTTGTTTTTAAATTCACTTATTTTTATATTTTTATATTCTCTTTTCAATGGTATAAAATGGGTTTTGAATATATAGTATTTGTATCCAGAAGACATTAATTTGTTTATTTGATTTAGTTTTTGTTGTTCTATCTATTTTATTAAATATATTTTTTATCAGTAAACGAGAATGTATTAATTTAAGTCTTTAAGATAAAGGAACAAGAACGAGGGATAAACCCTCAAGGAAAGATGAAACAACAAGGCTTACATTACAGAGACGAAGGTCGGGTCTAACAAAGCCTAAACTCAAATTTTCCTCACTTGAAGCACAAACGGGGAGTCCCAAACAAGGGGGAACACCAATACAATTAGAAAAAACATAAAAAGGTCTGAAACCGGACTTTCCAACCATTAAGCCCAAAAGAGAAGAAAAAAAACAACATTGGCCACCCAACGCTCCCAATAGACCAATAATTGCCAAACATGCGAGAAATTCCTGAACCACCAGCGCCTCCCACCTCATGAGGGAGGCAATCGACACGTTGGCAGGCAACATCGCAAAACCGATAAAAACAAACCTGGTGATTAATGACCACCAGAACTGCTAAGACCTTGAAATCACACCGCACCTCGGTTTTCAAAGGAAGCCAATAGGTTAAGACGAATCATCTTAGGCCAACACCTATCCAACCACCGAGGCCCCCGACCGACAAGCGGACAGGAGAGGAGAAAAACAAAGAGCGAAACGATTCACAAGGAAAATAGTGACATCGCACAAATCCGAAAGCAGTAAAAGGACGACGGGAGCCTCACCTCGAAGAGCTACACACCAACAATCTCTATCACAGACCCGAAAACTGGTGATGTCCATTTTAGTCGTAGTCGGAATTTGGACAGTGGAACTATCAGTAAACGTCGGAGCTTCTGAGAGGAGACGAGCACGGGGCACCCAAACCACACACACTTTCGGGGAACACCAGAACGAGTCCCACACGAACAAGAAGACTCTACGAATATGATCGAAGGCCATCAGACCAGACCCGCTCTGGGCGACCCAGTCTAGACGACCCAACCCAGACCCAGACGACCCAACCCGGATCCAAACGGGCCCAACCCAAACCGATACCTGCGAAAAGTAGACACCGGCCGAGTTCCACGAGGACCAAAACCCAGCGAAGCTACTGGACTTCGAGCAGTTATCGGAGATCGTCAGCTCTAGATCTACATAGAAAGAGCAGATCCAAGGTTCTAACAAGACGAGCAGATCTGGACTAGCAACTTCCAAATTTGCGCCCAATAGCAGCGAACTCGAACATACGGCGAGGGGCGGCGACTGCGGACGAAGACGACGATGAGACTAAAGGAGACAGCACGAGCATGAGCCAAGAAGAGGTTGAGGAAGAAAGGGCTGAAGGAGGGAAAAGGAAATGAGGGAGGAGGCAGAGGCATTCGTCGATAAAAACCTCAGCCATGGTAGGGGTCGTTATCGGCGGGGGTGAAAAAAGTAGTGGCGGCGGTTGGAGTCGAAGAGAGGAAAGAAAAGTTCGTCTATTCGTTATTAGTTGTATCGTTGGGTCGTTATCGATGGGGATTGAAAAAAGTAATGGCGGCGGTTGGGTTTTTAGGGTTGGGGTCAAAGAGAGGAAATAAAAGTTTGTCTATTCGTTGTTAGTTGTGTCGTTATCTATTTTATTAAGTTTGAGAAGTCCGATAAACCTGATTACAACAAATTTTGACAAACTTCTATAAAATATGGCAATGAAGAAATCAACTGAAAAGAAGACTGAGCTTTTAAATGGGAAAATATGGTAGCTTTGATAATAGTTAGGTTGTTCAAAATATTTTTCTTTTATCTTGTTGTTATTTTATTTTATCCGCAAAACAAATATTATAAATCTCACCCATTTAGAGGTTGAAATAGAAGGACATGTTAGATATTCGAAACTCGTCTTCTCTTTAACTAAATGGATCTGATCCCCTCAATCCTGCATGATAAAACAGTCATCCTCTCGGCTTCGGCGATCAAAATTGTCTGATGTATATGTTCTCAATTTGCATTAGTTAGATACCCTTTGTTTTTTGACTTTGTAATCACCTGTTTTAGTTCCTTCATTTTCTCATTCTTGAGCTTGTATTCAGGTTGCGTTGTAGCATCCTCCGAATCCAGTCTTTGGATCAGATGGATGATGAAAAACCTTGTTGATAAAAAAAAGTTATATATTTCTGGCTACATAAATCAAAGATACCAACAAGAGGAGAGATGGAAAATTCCATCTTCAACCACTAGTGCAGATTTTGATTTGGCCGACGGATAAAATGAATCCGCAGGTAAAGTTTTGCAACTTTATCGATGGATGTCGCATCCGTGACTAAAGTGAGGGTCCTTTAGCCACATACGAATATTGGTGGGTAAAGTGAGGACTTTTCCAATGGATATAATATTCGTGGCTAAAGTGGGAGTACTACAAAAATGACATATGTGGGTGAACTGACGACTTGCCCAACAGATATCATATCCGTGTCTCAAGTAAATTGTATATGTGGACAAAGTAAGGATACTTTACCCACGAATGTGGCTTCCATGGCTAAATTCATGACTTTCACAACTGATATTGTATTCGACACACAAGTATTTGTATCCATGGACCAAGTGAGAGTGTACAATCTTCATACAAACACTTACGATTATTCTCATTAACATATGTACACAAAACATAAATCTATATGAAACAGTATATATATATATATATATATATAGGGTAGCTATCCAGTAAAAACCATCCTTATTGTGCAAAATACGAACCAATCTAAGCCACATGATGCGGTCAAAGTGACGTCAGCAGAGCGCGCGCGATGCTGACACATGGCAGATTCGCGCGCGCCTCTGCCCGCGCGCGTGAGCGTGTTGACCACGCGCGCGCACGGTGCTAATAGTTTGGCGCGCACATTGCTAATAGTTTAGCACAGTCCCAAACTATTAGCACTATGCGCCCAAACTATTAGCACTATGCGCGCCACGTGTCAGCACTGTGCGCGCGCACCAGCAGCGCGCGCGCCCACGTGTCAGCACTTGGTGAGTTCATAGTTTGCACAATAAGGGGTGGTTTGTATTTGATACCAACTATATATATATATATATGGTTGGTATCAGGTACAAACTCCCCTTATTGTGCAAACTACGAACCCACGAGAGCCATAGGATCCCCCAAAAGTGATGTCAGCAGAGCGCACCAGATGCTGACACGTGGATAATAAATATATAAAACACCGCACCTTATTGTGCAAACTACGAACTCACCAGGTGCTGACACGTGGCGCGCACAGTGCTGATAGTTTGCGCAGCACGGTGCTAATAGTTTAGCACAAATGCAATCTATCAGCACTGTGCGCGCAAACTATTAGCACCGTGCTGCGCAAACTAGCAGCACTGTGCACACCACGTGTCAGCACCTGGTGAGTTCGTAGTTTGCACAATAAGAGTGGTTTTTACTGGATAACTACCCTATATATATATATATTCATTATTAATTTGGTAGTTGAAACATAACACACAAATATAGCATAATAGATTTAAGCAACACGCAGGCTTGCAATAATACGCTCGTCCATTGCTTTGAACTCTTCCTTATATTCTACATAATGCTTAAACCACGCAGACTCCTCTATTGGTTGATGACCACCCTGAATAAGGTTTAACCACGCAACCCTCTCCCTAAATAGGGGTATGATACACTCTAATATGGAGTGTATGAGAAAAGAGGAGAATTTAGGGTTCCTGTGTGTTAGGAATGAAGAAAGATGAAGAAGGAATAGAGAGAGAATAAGGAGAGAAGGAGAAGAGATGAGAGAGAGAGAGATAAATTAACAAATGAGGTCAATTCCTGTATTTTTCATTCAACGATACTCATATGTAGACAATGCTTTTAGGGTATGGTTTGGGCTAACCAATACAAAGGCCCATAGAAATGTATAAAAGCACAACTAAACATTATGACCCATACAATATCAAACTCAACGAGCTCTAATAATACCCTAGCATAGATGACTCGTATCATTACCCTTCCCTTCAAATGATTCTTGTCCTCAAGAATCCGATTCAGCCTTTCCAATTCGTCAGTAATTCCCAACAAGTCCAAACCACCACATTGCAGTAAATTCTGAACTACCATATACACTTGTTGCTTCACCTCTACGGTTCCCCTAGCTCCAAGTCTCATATGAAGATCTTCTGTTAAAATTAGATCACTCAAATCTGCCAATTTTGTCCTCATTTCATAAGGTGCACAAGGCCAAGGAATATTACGACTGAGGAGGTTACCAAATATCGCTTGTTGATGCTCTGCATTGAAAACTGGAATGCCCTCAATCAATTCAAATAAAATGACACTCACATACCTCCAATACGCATATATTTCATGTCCTTTTTTAAAAAATAACTCGGGGGTCGAATAGTCAAGTGTATCAACAGCAGAACGTGTGTTCCATCTATCTCGCTGACCTTCAGATTCAGATTCTAGAGGTTCATCGGCATCGAGTTTGGATGTACCGGTAACCAGTATACCATATAAATCTTCAGTATTGTTGATGAGACCAACCTTTGAAGGCAAATATTCCAAAGCAAGCACAGTTTCTGCTATGTATATACGAGCAACATCTTTGTCTGAGCAGCCTAAAATTCTCAACAACGAATATAGATCCCCTCCATTCAAGTACTCTATCACCAGGTTCAAGTTGTCGCGGCAATAAAAGAAGTGAACCACAAAAGGGTCCCAAACTGAAATTGAATTGCCATGTTCTAATAAAATATGTTCACCTGTATTTGTACAGATCATGCCTTCTTCTTTTTGAAAAACCTTTATAGCAAAATGACCTTCTGTTGCTTTCTTTTTGGGAAAGAAGGCCCTACCAAATGCTCCATGACTAAGTGGTTTAATGATCCCAAAGTCATCCATGCTGGTATGATCAATAGAATAATGAACGGACCATGTTCTCAAGCTGCACATCACACCATCTAATAGTGGAGATCTCGGTGTCATGCTACCAGAAGAATATATTGTCATTTCTTGATCAGAATTATGAAATATCTTCCCAAGCATACCCAAAGGCCTTGTCAATATAGGAGAATAAAATTTCATGCTCGAGAATGAGGGATGTGCCAATTCCAGTAAGCCAAATAACCACTCCAAAACCATCTACAGGTAGAATTAAGAACTGTAATTCGAATGCACCTGAGCATACCCAAATGTGGTTCATCGTTTGTGATGTTGGCATTTCATCAAACACTTTGTGGGCATCATCAAAATCTCCTTCCAGGTTAAACATACAATAAGAATCTGAAACTTGTGTAGATAGCTGGTTGAATAAACCCACTTCCTGAGTTGCAACTTCAATCTCATCTTCAGAATCAACCGAAGCACATTTCAGTTTCAAAAAAAATTCTTCACCTGAACTTGCAGCAACGATCGGTGGACATGGAACAAGTGTTGGAGAAGCAAAAAAGTATGAATGATGGAAGACATTTCTCGTACCTTTCCTTGTATAGCTTCTACAATATCCTTAATTTCCAGAACATCTTGTTGTGTCATTATAGTTGTTGCAATTGAAGAGGAAACAATTTCACCCATAACCTAGAAAGTGGCTCTGATACCAGTGATACACTCTAATATGGAGTGTGAGAAAAGAGGAGAATTTAGGGTTCCTGTGTGTTAGGAATGAAGAAAGATGAAGAAGGAATAGAGAGAGAATAAGGAGAGAAGGAGAAGAGATGAGAGAGATAGAGAGAGATAAATTAACAAATGAGGTCAATTCATGTATTTTTCATTCAACGATACTCATATGTAGACAATGCTATTGGGATATGGTTTGGGCTAACCAATACAAAGGCCCATAGAAATGTATAAAAGTCCAACTAAACATTATGACCCATACAATATCAAACTCAACGAGCTCTAATAATCCCCTAGCATAGATGACTCGTATCAGGGTATACCATTAAGGGGTGGAGGAAGGTCATCACTTTTTTCGTGCATTGGGCTTATAATAAAGTCGCTACGTTGATTGGATTCCTTGAGCAGTTAGTCTACTATTGCTGCCACGTCGGGTCATCCCTAGGCCTTGGTTGGGCGGCACGGTTGGCTCTTCGTGGTGCGGGCGCTGGGTATATAGTTTGAGTATTTTTCAAGTCGATTCACCTACGCTCGATATGAAGATCAAGGTTTGGTTCCATCTTGTCACAAACATATGCATATTTACACAACTCAAACAACAAACACATATAAACCTATATCAAAGTCAAAACATAGATAGCATTCAAAAAGTAGTCTGCATATCTCAATAAAATTTAACTATGCATAATATATATAACCAAGTTATCTAAAATAAAGTACAAATTCAAACTTAAGTCATCATTCCAAAATATCCGTTAAATACTAATTAATAAATAGAACAAATGAACATTTAGTCTTGGAACTCGCGTTTGGATTTATCATTTAGTCTTGAAGCTCGCTCCATTAGATGGTGTATGTGTTGCGCTTTCAGCAACACGTCTTTCAACAACCAGTCTATCTCGTTCAGCTCTCTCGACTCTAAGCCTAGCTTCTTCATTTGAAATCAGACGCCTCATATACATGTGAGCTACTAACTCGTTTATCGTACCAATTCTCTTGGAAAATTTTCCATGACTAAGTTCATCTGTTTTTCCCAATCAACATCCCTCTTTGGAGGCACATCTTCATCATGATCTGATAAAGTCAGGTTGTTCTCTCCGACACCACTGTTTTTCGTGTCATCCATCAAACACTATTTTTTAGAATGTAAACTTAATTTCATAAATGAAAACCTATATTATATAATAGAACCTTAAATTTCAGAATGCCAACCTAACAAATTAAGGAATTTATGAAACCCTTAAATTTCTAAAACCACCATAAATTAGGGAATTTCTGAATGCAAACCTAAATTTCCCAACCTTTTACCTAAAATTTAAACATAATTGAAACCCAAGTGAAACCCTAAATTTTTGAATTTCTGAAACCCTATATTTCAAAATATCTGAAACCCTAAATTTTTTAAAACGTAATTGAAAACATAAAATAAGAACAACACCATTTCTAAAACAAAGAGGAAAACATGCATGTTGATTTAATTCGGAAAAAATTGGATGTTGATTTAGTTACTTGAGGCTCTGGGGAATGAACGCAATGGAGGAGGACGAAGGACGAAGACAGTGTGATGGAGCTGATGCACACTGGAGCAACGGAGGCGGAGCATCGGAGGCAGTGATCGACGCTGGTAGAGAAGAAAGCGGTCGAGTGAGGCAGACCAAATCAGAAGTTGAAATGAGGGGATCGAGGGTTTGAGGCATTCGTATATTATAATTATGGCCGACGGATACTATCCGTCGGTTAGCCCAAAACGGTGTTTCTTTATATGAAGCGTATTAAGTGTTGGCCGAAACGGTGTCGTTGCGTCTACTGACCGATATATATGATATCTGTCGGTGAGGATACTACTCATACAGCAGCCACGCATAACCTGCCTTATCTTCTTCCTCCCCTCTTCTTTTTCCTTGAAATCATATTTTGTACCTCAAACACCATTAAAGACCCCAAACTCATATTTTCTATTCCACAACATCTTTACAATACCCAAATAACATTTTTCTCACAAAACTCTACTTTCCATGTCATTATAGGCGTTGGATGCTTCAAGCTCGAAAATGGTATGTATGCATTTGTCAATTTTTGATTCATTATTAGTTATTGTTGAGTATATTTATATATATATTGTGTACAATAGTTCTTAGCATTGACTGTTTATCATGATATTGATAAGAATTAGATGAGTTTGAGTAAGTACGATTCACAGTTTACAAAAAAAGGTAGCGTTGTTTATCGAATATATACAGAAAAATTCACCTTATATTGAATCACATAGGTGTCCGTGTGATAGTTGTCTTAACGCATATTTCCATACTTTGTCAGATATATATGCATTTGATTAGGAACAATATGATGAGGGGTTACTCTGTGTGACACTTTCTCGGTGAAAAAGTTAACATGCCTTGGATAGCGGAACTAATGAGAAGTTCTAGAAGAATTTGGGACACTCGAGCTTCATCAAGTAACACAAATGTGATAGTGAATGAAGATCACCGAAGCGATTCAGTAATTATGGAGTATATAGAAGATGCATTCCCATTTCGTTGCGGTGGACAAATGGATGAACTGGTGTAGGATGACGATGATATTGTGGATGTTGAAAGATCAGTTGCGCAGGAAGCGACAAACAACTACACAAAATTATTGCAAGAGCATAAAAACTGTTTTACAAAGACACCACAACGGATAGATTGACGGTGATCATGGAGTTGATGGATCACAAGGAGAAATATCAATTGTCCAATGAAACATTCATTGTGTCTTGTGTGTTGCATAAAACACTGTTACCGGTCGATAACCATTATCCGTGTTCATTTAAAGAGACAAATAATGTTTTGAAGAGTGTGGGATGGGTTATGAAACTTACCATGCATGTGAAAATGGTTGTACCTTATCAAATGGACCTCATTCGAAAAATGAATCATGCCATAAGTATGACTCACCTCAATATGAGAAGATTGTTTGAATGCGAAAAACGAAAGCTAAGAAAACTGTTAGATACTTCCCCATTATTCCACAATTGCAAAAGTTGTACAGTTCACCTGATAATGTAAAGAAAACGCAGTGACATCGTAGTGCGGAAAGAATTGTCGACCTTGATAAGTTGACCCATCCATCTAACAGGGAAGCCTGGTTGGATTTTGACAAGACTTGCCCGCGCTTTGTGCGTTTTGCATTGACAACTGACGAATTTAGTCCCTTTGGTGGAAATGTTGTCCCTTATAGTGTGTGGTCCGTTTTAGTGATACCTTATAGTTTACCTTCAAACTCGTGCATGAAGAAAGAGTTTAACATCTTATCTCTGTTGATATCTGGTCCTAAGTCTTCTGTTAAGTTCTTAAACATGTTAATGAGACCATTGATGGTGTTAGTCTTAGTGCCCGTAGTTCAATCCTAAATGTCCAAATGTGTATATCATCGTTAGCAATAAAATTAAAGCGGCTTTATATTACTTATGTGTTGGAGTAATATATCGATGTGTGCTCTGATCTATGCCCACCATGCGAATAGAACCATAGATCGAGATAGATCACACTCGATGGGTCCCTAGTCAACAAAGCTTCACTAGAAGCGACTAGTATGAAAGATGGCTCTTTATGGCTTACGTTCTGTTAGTCATTGGAATGGGATTCCGGAGTCTGATCATAGATATCATGTGGGACATGATATTGGACGACCCGCCCTGAATATGTGCCATAGATTAAGTCATGAACATATTCAGTGTTGTAGCTTGTCATGTATCCTTAGACCAAGGAGTCTTTGTGATCGCTATGTAGTCAACAACTGAGTTTGACCTGAGCCTAACGTTATCCGTAACAGGGCTTCCATAACGGCCAGGATTGGCTTGGGGACGGGCTACATGAGTGACACGAAGGACGGCTAAGGGATTTATCCCTCATACTAAGGTATGGGAAAGATATCGGTTCTCGGCCGCTTGATCGAGAGTGACTAGAAGAATAGCATGGCCATGCACATGATACTGGGTATCATATCTTCAGTCATCTCACATATCAAGGAACGGTGATTGAGAATAATAAGGATGACGGCTCTATGCCTTATCTCAATCAGGATATCGGAGATAAAAGGATAATGACAGGGACGACGGAAAGGTTAGAATCGATAGGGTCGATTCGTTATGCAGTGTCAGGCAATACTAAAGTCTCGTTAGTTGCCACTTAAATAGGATAAAGTAAAATGGGATTTTACGTTGATCTATTGACATGCATAAACCTAAGGGTCACACCGGAGGATGAAACTCATTGACACATTTATGGAGAATGGCCAAAAGGGAGTTGTCTCGGGACATGACCAAAACTGGGTTTTGGGTCATGTGCCCGTAAGTGAATAGGACTTTACGGATCGAGACAAGGCTTGGAGTCTTGGGATTGATCGCGTCGGATAATGTTGGACATTTCCGGTATGGAAGGCATGGAGGCGATGAGCGAATCACGGGACCTCGTTGGAAATGGCCACGGGCCATGTTCCAAGAGGCCCATGAAAGGCCCATGCAACCAAGGCCCATGGAACTAATTAATCAAGTCTTGATTAATTAGTACTAAGTAAGCAAGACAAGGATTAAGGTGTTGGTGATTCACCACCTAACCCAATCTTGTCTTGCCATACTTTGTCCTATTTACACCTTACTTGACACCATACTTGTCCCATGCCTTTAGTTGGACAAGTATGGGTTTTGTTATGTTTAATTCATCTTTTTTCAACATGACAAAGACAAGACAAGAATAGGAAACACATTTTCTCTCCCTCTTCCATGGCCATTTCGGGTTTGGCTAGTTTCCACCTCCATTTTTGTGTTCTTGAGTCCTCAAAGAGAAGAACTACGTGGCTTTGATTCCCATGTGGATACGTAGGCGTCTTGGAGACTCAAGCCAATCATTCGTTAACCGGTGTTCTTGTTTTGGTAAGAACTAGTGCTGAATTTTTCTCTTGTGAATCCATTCTTTGTTAGTTGTTTCATGGTTTTAATCGTCTCTTGGTTTTCATTGATTTTCCGTTGCGAGTTGGTTCATCTCCAACCCTACCTCGAGACCCAACAGATGGATGATTTGAAAAAGTTGTGGGCAGAAGGAATTGTGACCTTTGATGCATTCCAGAACCAAACATTCAAGATGTGAGTTGCAATATTATGGACTATTAGGGACCTCCCCAGGTTATGAATGTTAGGAGGCACTCAAACAAAGGGTTACAAGGCATGTCCAATATTCCTGGTTGACCTTGATGGGCATCACAGTCACAATAGGACATACTACGTAAGAGCAAGGAAGGACTTGCCAGATAATCATCCATTACATAAAAATAAAAAAAGATCAAAGGGAAACGGGAGATGAACACATCCCGTCCCAAAAAGAGTGGGTATGAAATATATGAAGAAATATCGAAGTTTCAATTTCCCGTACTGTTATTACATCCAAAGTTTCCTCAGAAGAACAAAGCCGGCCAAAATAGGTTGTGTTGGACACATGAGTCGATATTTTGGAAACTCTTGGACACCATTAAGTACAAGGCACGCATTGGACGTGAGCACATTGAGAAAAATGTTTGCAACAATCTTGTCGGAACACTTTTCAACTTGCTTGGAAAAACAAAAGATGATTTGAAAGCCAGAAAAATGTGGGAGAAAATGGTTGTGCATAAGGATCTATGAGCCAAAACAAGCGGCACCAAGACTTTCATACCTTACGTCAACTACACGATCAAACTTGAGAAGCGTGGTGAAGTGCTCGAGAAGGTTACAAATATACGGTATCCATCGGGCTATGCGGGAAGCTTGAAAAACAAGATCAGCGTGAAGGATAAGAAGTTTTCCAACATGTGATTCCATCAATTCATGTCTGGGAGCCAACGTTAACCAAGGAAGATATACATTTCGCTCATTGGACCGTGATGCAAAATTGTGAAAAATTCAGCTCTGAGACGATTGATTTTAAAGATGATTATGAAACTGAATACTCTGGGTCAACGATTTACAACGCCAAATTGATGCATTCTGCAAAATGTTCAAGAAAATAGTAAGTGCTTATCAATTTAATGTGTATTTCTTTATTCTCATATATGATTGTGTATTAATTATCGTTTGAATTACCATATGAACCTTTATTCTGACCACGACCTACAATATTTGGCAGCAACGACTTTGAGTCGTTGCGCGAAAAAAGTAAATTAATATGCACAATGTCACGTACACGATGTTAAATTCCTCTTCAAACAACGCGATAAGACAAGAACCTCACAACACAGTGGAGTGATGCTTATGGAAGAGGACAATGTAGCTTATTACGGTGTGTTGTTATACGTAGTTGATCTTATCTACAATGGAAGGATGCCGATTGTTGTGTTTAAATGTCGATGGTATGATCTGAAACCGTGAAAGTAGATGATGGTTTGATATCCATAAACACCAACACAAATGCTTATGTTCATGACCTATTCTGCCTCGCAACTATGACCAAACAAGCAAGTTCTCAATTGTAATATGCATTATTTTTATAGAAACGTCGTCTTTATAATTATTTTTTGTTCATAATAGATATTGTACGTCGATGATCCAAAACGGGGTGGAGGTATAAAATCGTGAACAAGGTGGCACATAGAGGATTATACATCTCCGAAATGGGTTTGCCATTAATTTCGTACGAAGTGGACGCTCCTTACCAAGAGACCTAGCCTGAAACTTCACTAGTTGCAGCAGAACTAAATGTTATCCCAAATTTTGATGGGGGCCTCCAAGAGGTGCATGATGTTGAGGATGACGACGAGGATACTAAAGACAACTGTGATGTTCAGGGATACAATAATGATGAGAGGAACGACTCCGATTTAATGTATATGCATTGTCAAACATGTTCCTCATCTTATTATATATTCAATACATCATTTGTACTTTTAAAACATCTTATGATTTCTACTGTGTTATTGTTGGATACATTATACTTATGCAACAACTAACCATCTATGGCGAGGAGGACGAGCAGGTAGATTATGTTTCAGAGGACACCGAAATTGAACGATGGATCCGTATATCCTTCGGTAAGGTTGAATCCTTACCGACAGATACAAGTGCCCAGAAAGACAGCAAATACTTTGTTTTGATTACCACTTCTTGCATAAATCCGTCAAATTTACATGCTTTTGGTATATTGTTTTGTTTATTATAGTTTAACAACAACAGATTCACATATATTATGAACAATTGAATTATTGATATCATATTTTTGAAGTAAACAATATATTTAAATTTTTACCAACGGATATAATTTATCTGATGCTAAAGAGTACATCTAAACCAACGACTGTACATCCGTAGGTTGTAGCTAAAGTATTACACATCTGTGGGTAAAGTAGGTTGACTAATCTTTATACACATGGTTGACCACAAATATCGGGACGTCTAAACCGCTCGATGAAAGTTTTTTTGCATACGGATAATAATTCTGTCATTACGTACTACATGAACGGTCTTGATTACATAATATAGAAACGAACGACATACATATTGATTGAAATGATCAACTCCATTATGTTCTATCAACATATTCGGTACTACGGAAATAATTTATGACATGATCTTGATGATGTTATAAATACGTATTTTAAGATAACTATATAATTTTGTATTTTATATGTGGTACACTAAATCATTTTAGCGTAGGTTTTCTCTCTAGCGCCGCACGGAGCAGAAAGTTTTGGCCATGGCCATAGTCAAGGCCATGACTTTGTTTCTCTGTTTTACAACAACATTCATGCTTATGGATGGTGGAGTGAACGCGCGGGCCGGCGAGTGTGACTGGTTATTGGCTACGGCTGGTGAGGGAAGAGGTACGTGGTTGTTTCCTGCACCTTCTTTCATCTTAATCTGGCTGTGTGTGGATGGGAAGGAAGGAGTCACGTTGTTTCGGGAGTTTATTCTTGTTGCCCCACGACCGGCGAGGTTTGTCTGCGGCGTGGTTGGTTGTGTACCCGGGTACGTCCGGTGGTGATCGGATCTAGGGAGACGGGGGGGGGGGGGGGGGGTGGGGGGCTTGTTGGGTCGCCTGATCCAATCGGAGAAGAGAGGTCTGAGGTTGCTGTCTGGATCGACTGGTCCAATCGGAGAAGAATGGTCTGCGGTTTCTGGGGGTTGGACATGAACTTCTATATCGGAGGCAGAGTTGCGGGTGTGTTCCGAGGTTTCCAGAGGTTCACGTCAAGTATGCGTTTCCTGTCATGGAACTGCAGAGGACTAGGAAAATTAGCATCGGTCGAATACCTGGGGGGATAAGGCCGAGAGGAGGAGCCAGAGGAATCGGAAGGTTCAACGGCATCAGATAGAGGCTCAAATGCAGCAGCGACGGGGGGGGGGGGGGGGGTTCAGACACCCTCGCCTCCGGGAATGAGTACGGAAGGGGCTAGGGAGGGTTTGGTCGACTGTACCTTCTCCCTGGAGTATAGGTGGCATTGGTACCACCAACAGTTGATGAGTTACTTCTCTACCACTTCGGAGTCAACAATCCCGCGTTCAGGAGCCCTACCATTATCAGTCAAGGGAGGACGACGCACACTGACTTACCGGGGGAGTAATCGGTCCACCACTGCACGTTTATCATCTGATCTGCTAGATCAGTTTCTTATGGTTGGAGTATACTGTATCGGTGTCCCTGGATGCTACCGCAGTCCCACCCCTCCGACCGCCATTATGCCTAAGAGCAAAATTTACTTTTATGCATTTGTCTTTCAGATTCTGATAGTTTGGTTATTATGTATGGTGATTCCTGCATTCGTAGGCACCAGAATGCTATTAAATTTATAATATCATCGTTTCTACCTCAAAAAAAAAAACCATTTTAACGTTCTATTATTAATAAAACGAGAATTGTCACGACGGATCTAGACTTTTACGGAAACGCAGCCTCCTTCCTAAGCGAATAGGGTTTTACGATTAGGACTCAGGCGAGCGGCGGAGATGACGCTGTCTGGTGCTCCTGCCCATCACGGGGGCAAGGCAGAGATCGTTCCGGCGAGGTCGTCTTCTAATGTGCTTGTGTTGCCCAATTTCGTGCCGACAGAGGCGTTGTCGGAGGAGGAGGGAAAGCTTCACCTCTTTGCTCGACTGGAGGATGAGGCAGGTTCTGGGACGATCCGAGGTTGGGGATGGACGTCGCAGGGGAGGGATAGGTCGTGGAGAGTCACAGTGAAGCTACTGCCGCGCATATCTCGGCCGGTGAAGATGGTGGCTCTGTCACCGTCCAAAGGGGGCACGACTAGGAGGGGATACTGGAGGTGGAGAACGGGAGTGACCGACCGAAGATGAGATCGCCGGAGAAGAACCCGGCGTGGTCGGGTAGGAGAGTGTGGCGGCCGGGAACCTGGTTTAGGGTTTCGGGGGTCTGGGCCAAGCTAAGTGGGCCGGGACCCGGTTGGGTTGGCCTGGGTCAAGTGGACCGGGGCAGTCTGGTGCGGATCTACTTGACCGGGTCAGAGCACAGTGGGCCGGGTCCCGGGTGGGTTGGACGGGGTCGAGTGGGTCTGGTCGGGTTGGCCGAATCTTCTGGATCGGGTCTGGACAAACCCGAGTCGAAGGCAACATGGGTCGCAGATCGGATAGGGTCAGAGACCCGATCCTTACACTATCGAGGATGAAGCGTCTGGAGAGGGAAACAGATGTAAGGGAGTCTTGAGGGCTCCACTGATTCTGATGGAGCGTCATACACATCAATGTCGGGGAAGAAACGCCTGGAGAGGGAGATGGAACCGGAGGAAGAGGAGACCTCGGCGGCTTCAGAGGGGTCAGCACATGTAGTGACGGGGGGCTATAAATCAGCGGCGTCGAATGAGGCGTCATCAGCAGCGGCGGGGGGCTTCACGCACCCTCGCCTCCAGGAATGAGTACTGAGGGGGCCAGGGAGGGTTTGGTCGACTGTACCTTCTCCCTGGCGTATAGGTGGCGTTGGTACCACCAACAGTTGATGAGTTACTTCTCTACCACTTCGGGGTCAGCAATCCCGCGTTCAGGAGCCCTACCATTATCACTCAAGGGAGGACGACGCACGCTGACTTACCGGGGGAGTAATCGGTCCACCACTGCACATTTATCCTCTGATCTGCTCGATCAATTTCTTATGGTTGGAGTATACTGTATCGATATCCCAGGATGCTATCGCAGTCCCACACCCCCGACCGCCATTACGCCTAAGAGCAACATTTACTTTTCTGCATTTGTCTTTCATGTTTTGATAGTTTGGGTATTATGTATGGTGACTCCTGCTTTTGCAGACACCATAATGCTTTTCAATGTATAATATTATTATCGTTTACCTCAAAAAAAAAAAAAAAACGAGAATTGGAAAAAATAACGTTTATTAATCAAATTAGTCAACAGATCTCTGCCGACGGAATCCTTTTATTCTGACCCAAACAAGTAACAGTTTCACATAGAGTCGCCAGAAAAGGCCATTCATAAATATATAACGTGTCGAAGTTCAAACCGTTTTCTTCTTCTACCGTTCACATCGTCTCTTTATACTCCGGAACTCAGATCTAGGGTTTGGAGGTTTTACTCTCAATTTCGCTGCATCGACATAGATGGATGCCCTCGACTCAGTCATCGATCCCCTCAGGGAGTTCTCTAAGGACAGCGTCCGCCTCGTTAAGCGCTGCCACAAACCCGACCGCAAAGGTATGATTCCAAATCCACCATCTTGGTTGCTTCTGATTTCATCATGTGGCTGCGATCTGTATGGATCTGAGTGTTTTGAATCTACGGCTTCTGTATTTTTCTCTCTTGAATATCGATTTAGCGTGAATTTTGCTTGTTCGGCGTAGAATTCACCAAGGTGGCTTTTCGTACGGCCATCGGTTTCGTGGTCATGGGATTCGTGGGGTTTTTTGTGAAGTTGATCTTCATTCCTATCAACAACATCATCGTTGGCGCTGCTTAGGTATGCTTTGGATTTTGATTTTGTAATTTTTTGGTGCTCTGTTGCACTTTTATGTTCTTGGATTGTTAACTAATCAATATACAATCTGGATTTATTTAGTTTCTGTTCAGGAGGAGATTGCATGCATTCTGTAGTCTGTTCATATTGTTCACTCTATTAGCTTTAACTAAATATTCAACATTATTTTTAGTGTATTGCTATAGAATAGATTGTTGCACTAAATGTTAATCCATTCATGTTGTAAAATCATGTAATCTTGTCCTTCAGCTTGATACATTATAGTTTTCATGATTAGGTACAATGCAGAACATAACTTCTAATTTTGCTGTCTTTTTTTTTTATTTTTTATTATAAATGTTATAGCTGCTGGATAAAATTCTGCGCATGTTCTTAATTCCAGATATTGTGTCACAGTCCAAATTGTAACTTTATATGCATATTAATATGGATTGTACTAATTACGAGCTCTGGTGATATATGCACGATTAATCGTTACACTTCTAATAGATGCCCCAGAATAGATGTTTTTTTTTTAAAAATTTTAATTGATTAATTAGTTGTGAATAATCAATAATATCCTACCATGAGATAGTTATAACAGCTTGGTTTGTGGTGAATTGGAAGACACGGACGGGGTGAAGGGTAAAAAGATGCAGATTAAAAATAAATTGTTTTAAGGTAAAGGTTTTAGTACTACCACCATGACATGAACTCCGACCACCATGTCACTAGCTTAAGCATTTGACCACTTGGACTAGCAGGCTTGGTTAAAAATATAAAATTTATTTCTTGCAAATAGTCAAATGAGACCCATATGGAGCGAGTATGATTTTCCATGCTAAAGTATAGTACTGTTTCTAATGGCATCTGTAGGAGGCTTAGGTTAGGTTAGATTAGATTAGACATCTACTTTTATTTTTAGTTTGTCATTGAACAAAACGCATAATTGCCAATTGTCTCTGGCTGATACATGGTTAGTCGAAGTTGTGTTGAATGTTGGAACTTTATTATAAGCAATGATGTCCCAATTTAATAAGAAATTTTACTTGCTGGCAATACATCTTGGAAATTCTGTTGGGCCACTTTTAGTACCATAATTCGATGATGTATAACTCAGGTCTGCTAAGTTCTACTTCAGGGTAGGTTGTTGGACACTTAGTAATATTATAAATACTGTGTGCCTGGAACCACATAGACAAAAGCATTTTGTGTGTCTATGTATGCTTGTTGAATGTCTATGTATGCTTGTTGAATTTGGTTTGTTGCAAGTTCTCTGCATTCCATGTATGTTTGTTTGTTGAATTTGATTTCTTGCACGTTATGTTGTCACAATTCGTTCATTGTGCAATCTGGTTCTTGAGCAGAACAGGAACTTACTATATTATACGCATGTTATATGCAGGCAGCGAGAAACCTACAATCAACCAAAGGATGGTCGGCAGTTGAGTGCAATTGAGACGACTGCTCCCTTTAGGCTCTTTTTATTTTGCTTCCAGTCTTTTCTCGAGATGTAATGTTATACTCAAGTACATTGAAAGTAGAAGTTTTCTATTCTGTTTTCCTATTAGCTATTTTGGTTGCCATATATCCTTTACCTTCACATTTACGAAGGAAAAGAAAATGATTCTGTAATGAATTGCCCTCTGGGCATTACCATACTCTGTTCTATCTCCACAACTGCAAAGTGCCTACTCCTCTGTAACTCACTGGCTCTCTGCTAGTAATGGTTGGAGGCAAAGGGCGGCTCAATATGGCAACAAATTGGGTTTTGTACTCTCTGGCCTGTCTCGATTGGGTATGGGAAATCCCATCTGATTTGAAATGTTTAGGTTTAGAAATATGTATTTTAATTGATAATATATGTTAGTTTTAAAGAATTATCTCACCAAATCACAACAATATTGTGAGGCTACTCACCTATTTTATCTTTTGAAAATGTCCGGTTACCTCTCATTAAACATTGCCAACCAAACACACAACCGGAAATACACCCAAAAAACCGAGAACATGTCTGGGACCTCCATCAATTGATAAGCGTAATAACTGAACTCATACAATTGAACTCATCAGGTTATGCTACTCACCTGATTGCATTAAAGTTCCATTTTTTTCTCATTTTACTTTGACAATTAATGACTACACTACCCTTGAATCAATCTTGAAGGTTGTGAATTTGAACCTGATGATCAGACCCGGTGGGTTTGAGGTGATATTTTGCCATCCTTGGCATGACAAATTGAGGATTCAAATTTTGTATCTTTGATCTTTGATTACGAACGTATATGAAAATCCAGACACATTGACAAACTTCTTTGCTGTGTGCCTCGCAGTCAACGTTCATTATTCAAGCAAATATTAATTACGAAGTAATTAAACAAACAACATTGTAGGAGGGTATTCCGGTAAAAGAACTCTCCTTTGTGTTACGAATGAATTAAAAGGCTTTGAATCGGACAACCAAAAGCCCTCTTTGCCACAGCCTTTGGTCAAGTGAAGCCTCTGCAACCACAACATGTCGCAAATGGCGGCTACAGCTCCCAACTCCATCTTCTCCAAACCCTCTTCTCCATTCCCTTACTCTGCCAAATCTCCGATACCCATTTCCAGATTCACCCTGCCCATCTCGAATCCCCGGAACTCCGCTCCCAACCGCCGCTTTCACATCTCCAGCTCCCTCTCTCACCCTACCGCCATCACTACCTCAACCCCGGAAACATTCGTTTCCCGATACGCCCCTGACGAGCCCAGAAAAGGCGCCGACGTCCTCGTCGAAGCCCTCGAGCGCCAGGGCGTCACCGATGTGTTCGCCTACCCCGGCGGCGCGTCCATGGAGATCCACCAGGCTCTCACGCGCTCCGCGGTCATCCGCAATGTCCTCCCCCGCCACGAACAAGGTGGCATCTTTGCCGCCGAGGGCTACGCGCGCGCCTCCGGCAGGCCTGGAGTGTGCATCGCCACCTCCGGTCCCGGCGCCACCAATTTGGTCAGCGGGCTCGCCGATGCGCTGCTCGACAGCATCCCCCTCGTCGCCATTACCGGCCAGGTTCCGCGGAGGATGATTGGGACAGATGCGTTCCAGGAGACGCCCATTGTTGAGGTAACTCGGTCTATCACAAAGCATAATTACCTTGTCATGGATGTAGAAGACATACCTAGGATTGTGAACGAAGCATTTTATCTGGCTACCTCTGGTCGGCCTGGTCCTGTCTTGATCGATGTCCCAAAAGATATCCAACAACAGCTCGTGGTTCCAAATTGGAACCAGCCACTTAAGCTGCCTGGATACATGTCCCGGCTGCCCAAGTCTCCTCAGGAGTCCCATTTGGAACAGATTTTGAGGTTGATATCCGAGTCCAAAAAACCAGTCTTGTATGTGGGTGGTGGGTGCTTAAACTCGAGCGAGGAGTTGAGGCGCTTTGTGGAGCTCACTGGCATTCCTGTTGCTAGCACATTGATGGGCCTTGGGGCATTCTCATGTGCTGATGAACTGTCTCTTCAGATGCTTGGCATGCATGGAACTGTTTATGCTAATTATGCCGTGGATAAGTCTGATTTGTTGCTTGCCTTTGGAGTGAGGTTTGATGACCGTGTGACAGGAAAGCTGGAAGCTTTTGCCAGCAGGGCTAAGATTGTTCACATTGATATTGATTCAGCTGAGATCGGGAAGAACAAGCAGCCTCATATCTCAGTGTGTGCAGATGTGAAGTTGGCACTCCAAGGGATGAACAAAGTATTGGAAAGTAGAGGAGATAAGCTGAAACTTGATTTCTCTCCTTGGAGGAAGGAGTTAGATGAACAGAAAGTGAAGTTCCCTCTGACTTTCAAGACATTTGGGGAAGCAATTCCTCCTCAGTATGCAATTCAGGTTCTGGATGAGCTGACCGGTGGGAATGCAATTATAAGTACCGGTGTAGGGCAGCATCAGATGTGGGCTGCACAATTTTACAAGTATAGGAACCCTCGTCAGTGGTTGACTTCAGGAGGGCTAGGGGCTATGGGTTTTGGATTGCCTGCTGCAATGGGAGCTGCTGTTGCTCAGCCTGATGCAGTTGTTGTGGACATAGATGGTGATGGAAGCTTCATGATGAATATCCAGGAGTTGGCAACAGTGAAAGTAGAGAACCTCCCCATCAAGATACTGCTTCTGAATAATCAGCATCTGGGTATGGTGGTTCAGTGGGAGGATCGTTTCTACAAAGCTAATAGAGCTCATACCTACTTGGGGAACCCCTCGAATGAGAATGAGATATTTCCAAACATGTTGAAGTTTGCAGAAGCATGTGGAATACCCGCTGCACGGGTGACACAGAAGGCAGATCTTAGGGAAGCCATTCAGAGGATGTTGGATACTCCGGGGCCTTATCTGCTGGATGTTATTGTGCCTCATCAGGAGCATGTTTTGCCTATGATCCCAAGTGGCGGAGCTTTCAAGGATGTGATCACAGAGGGTGATGGGAGATCCAAGTATTGAGGTAAACTTGTTCCCTGGTTAATGTATGTGTATGTATGAGTCGCAGCAGCCTTAAAGGCATTATGGGTTTTCTGTATTAGGACTTGTGGTAGCTTTTTGTTGTTGGGTGAACACGGCTCTTTTTATCTCCATTATATAATAAGTTGTGTTGATGCTATGAATGAAGTACTTTTTTGGTTCCAATGTTCCCTTTTGGAGTATGCATGCTTGCAAAAGAAGAGGAATGTTGACTGCTCTTCCATCTCTATCCGCTGGATTAGTGTATTGTAAAATGGTGGTATATTTGGTCTTTCCAAATCTGTTAGGAGATCCTCTTTTGCCAATATTCATCTTTACTCAACTTCTTGTGTAATTGTTCTTGGATGGCAACCACCATAAGGTCCTTGTTAGTTGGTTGGACCAGTAGCTCTTTCAGTCGATGTATCGGCAGGAGGCAGTGCTAAGGCTGGCGGTAGTGTTGGTTGTTGGGTGAGGATGTAAACAGGACACTCAAATGTCGGTAGGGCTTTTGTCACGGACCGAAAGTTCGGCCATATTGGGCATCGGTCCTAGACGCAGGCGGGACGAGTGCGCGCGTAGGCTTGGACAACAAAGCATGTGCGAGCTCGGGCTCGACGTGTGAATATGGGCTCGATGGGCCGGACGTAAGAATTGGGTGCACGCATGGACAAAACCGCACGAATTATGGGCGTTCGGACATAAGGAGCAACACAAGGGACGCGTCCAAAGGAGAACCAAGGGAGAAATGAGCCCGACCCAAGAGTGATATGGGCTCAGCACAAGAGAGAAATGAGCCCGGCCCAATGGAGGAGAGGTTCGGCCTAGAGGAAGAAAGTAAGAAGTCTTTGTTGACTTGGTCTCGTTGGAGGGATAAGATAAATTCAAAAAGAGGATCGGATGAGGTCTCTTTGTTGGATGAGGATAAGGATAAGAAGTATCCAAGATAGAGATAAAGATAAGAAGTATCTAAGATAGAGATAAGGATGATCCAAGATAAGGATAAGAAGGTTTCGAAAGAAAGATCGGCTCGAAACTCTTTGTTGTTGTTGTTATCCAAGATCGTAGTGATCTTGGCTAAAGTAGTATAAATAGGGGCCAAACCCCTGAGCTGTAAATCACTAAATCATTCATCGTTTTCTTTATGCAAAAGCTCTCTTTTGATACCAAAATCTCGCTCTCGTATTCTTGTGTTTTCCACTAGCTTTAGTTGTTTATTTAAGCTTCTGCAAGTGTATTCTCTAGGCTTGTTAAGCTAACTTAATATATTGAACGAGATAGAGTAGTGTTAAAACTGATCACAAGGCTCGTTAACCTAAGGATAATAGTTTGAACGTGGTTGTGAGTCACACAGATACTAGGTTGAAATCTGGTTCCGTGACAAGTGGTATCAAAGCGCTGGTTTTGGACGAATAATGACGAGATCATTCTGGGTGATGGTGTTGAAATGTCCAATGTGACCACCAGGAAGAGGAGTAAGTCTCGAGATCCTGCTCCCAACTTGGAGGCTATGTTCGCTCGTTTGGAGCGTTAGAAGGTAGAAGAAGCGGAGAAGCTCGAGGCCCTAGAGACGGGTAGGGTGGATGTGTTGCAAGCTCTGGTGACTACGTTGCAGCAGGATTTGGAAATTTGCAAGTTATCCATTGCAAATGAGGGTGGAAGCTCGGTGTTCCCGAAGGTCGAAGCCATCCGACCGAAACCTTTTGGTAGAGGTCGTGTTGCCAAGGAGGTTGACAACTTCCTTTGAAGCATCAAGGACTACTTTGAGGCCATAGGAATGCTGGATGATACCAGTAAGTTGAGAAACATTACATCTTATCTTACTGATACTACTTCTCTGTGGTGGCGTAGAATGTGTGACGATGCTAAGTATGATTATGAGGGCATCTCCACATGGGGGAGGGGGGGATTCAGAGAGGAATTCCTACAACAGTTTCGACTCGAAAACGTTGCGGACGAAGCAAGAGCTAAGCTTCGTAGGTTGACTCATAAGGGAAGCATTGTAGAGTATGTGAGAGATTTTCAAGAAGTCATCTTAAAAATCTTAGGCTTTGGAGGGGAAGAGACACATTTCCAATTCAAAGACGGGTTGGCTAAGTGGGCACAAACGGATTTGCGGTGAGCCAATGTTCGGACCTTGTCAGAAGCTATCCGGATTGTAGAGTCATTGGTTGATTATAGCAAAGGGGACAGATCAAGGGATGGAGGTTCTATGGTTGTGAAACCCAATCTAGTGGAGATAAACACGGAGACTTCCAAGCGAAGAGACCTAAATATGGCGCGGGGCCATCCGAGAGAGGTAATTCTAAAGCTATTTATGGAACATGTTTGAAGTTTTTTTATGTCAAGGACCTTACTTTATGAGGGATTGTCCAACCAAGAGTAGCCTAAAGGCTATGGAGGTCGTGCCGGGAACGCAAGAGGCAACTTTGAATGCGGTGAAACTTTCAAAGGTTGTAGCGCAAGATGGACGATTAAAGAGGAAAGGTTCCATATATGTGGAGACCGAGATGAATGGGGTTCAGTTGAAGGCCTTGGTGGATACAAGTGCTTCAGACCTTTTTGTGAGCATTAAAACAGCTAAGATGATGGGTCTTAAAGTGCTCAAAGTGTGTTTGACCGTGAAAACGGTAACAGTGAACCAAATCTAATGGGGGAGGGGGTTAGCTCGAAGTGTTCAATTGAAGATTGGAGCTTAGAGTGGGGTCGAGGACGTGTTCGTGATGGAGCTAGACGATTACGACTTTGTGATGGGATAGGGTTTCCTTGACCACATACAAAGCGTACTTATTCCTCATAGCGACACTATGTGAATCCTAGAGGGGACGCCGTGTAGGGTCCCGCTCGAAAGAAAACTCGCAGTAGGTAAGATGTTTTCAACCATCCAATTAAATTCTGGTTTTAAACATCATTCTTCTTCTACCTTTCTTAGGGTCACTACGGGTGATAAAGAGGCGAGAAAGAAAGAAGAGTTTCCCGAGATAGTGGGGAAGTTTTTGGCCGAGCTCAAGGACATTACACCTTGTGAGCTGGCCAATAAGTTCCCACCGAGGCATGAAGAGATTGGAGTTAAGGAGTTGGCGGCGATGGGACTTGCATACATTCAAGCAAGCACCTTTAGTGGAGACTTATTGGGACGCATCCGATAAGGCGTGAGGCATGACCCATTTGTTAGTACCATTGAGGGTTATGCCAAAGAGGACAAGGCAGGCGGTTTTGGTTGGAGGACGGCCTGATTCGGGCAAATGGACGTAAGCTTTTTATACCGAATCATGCGAACTTGAGGCGGGAAGTCCTCAAGGAATGTCATGACTCCCAATGAGCGGGACATCTAGGCATACGTAGGAATCAAGCATTGACATAGAGCTCCTACTATTGGCCACAAATGAAGAACGATGTGGAGTCCTATGTCGAGACGTGTTCTGTGTTCCAACAAGACAAGAAAGAACTCAGCAGAAACATAAGGGGTGATGAGACGAAGAAAGAGGTGGAAGTTCCCAACATGGTGGGGGAGATTTTGGACGAGCTCAAAGACATACCGTCTTGTGGGATGCCCAAGAAGCTACCACCAAGGCCCGAAGGTGTTCACGTCAAAGAACTTGTACATGAGAAGCTTTTGAGTATTCAAGCAAACACCTCTCATGAGGACTTGTTGGGACAAATGGAAGAAAATGAGCTGTTGGGAGGGTTCAAGTCCGAGAAGAATGAGGAACTACCAAGGAACTTGAGTCATATGGTGGTGGAACAAAGGCAAATATGGATATAGCTAAGAGGAAGGCCAACCGTAAGGTCAAACTACGCACCAAAAAATGGTCAAGTGGCTCGAGGGCGTTGGGAAGGAAAGAAGACTTCTCAACAGAGGGACAAAAGGGAAATGTGTTGTTGAGCCTTCATCGAAAATATTACGCGAAGGTAGATCTTTTGGATCGGGCCAAGCTATTGGATATTGTGATGGAAGATTGCAACTTACATGGACCGTCGAGGGAGGACCATCTTAGAGGACGTCAAGTTGCAAAAGAAGGGGCGGAAAGGTGGCATGGTGGAAATGCTAACACTAGGTATTGCTTCAAGGAGGCAACAAAAGGGAGGATTCAAGAGAAAACGAGGTACGATCAATTGGTTGACCCCATTAAGGATTGTACTAAGCAAGGAAACTATGGTTTAGAGGCATTGCATAAGGACCCGGGAGATTTAAGGCAAGGATCGTCCCAATCACTTATTGTGGTGCAAAGAGATCATGAGGAGGAACCACAAAGTGGAGGAAAAGATAACCAAGGACTTGGCGTTAGGGGCCGAACATTGGGGACAAGCGCTCGCTTTGGTGGGGAGGAAGTCACGAACCGAGAGTTTGACCATATTGGGCCTCAGTCCTAGACGCAGGCGGGACGAGTGTATGCGTAGGCTTGGACGACAAAGTGTATGCGAGCTAAGGCTCGACGTGCGAATATGGGCTTGATTGTCCGGACGTAAGAATTGGTTGCACGCATGGACAAGGCCGCACAAATTATGGACGTCCAGACATAAGGAGCAAAACAAGGGATAAGTCCAAAGGAAAACTAAGGGAGAAATGGGCCCGACCCTAGAGTGATATGGGCTCGGCCCAAGAGAGAAATAGACTCGACCCAATGAAGGAGAGGCGCGACCTAGAGGAAGAAAGGAAGAAGTCTTCGTTGACTTGGTCTCGTTGGAGGGATACGATATATTCAAAAGGAGGATCGAATGAGGTCTCCTTATTGGATGAAGATAATGATAAGAAATATCCAAGATAGAGATAAGGATGATCCAAGATAAGGATAAGAAGATCCAAGATAGTGATAAGAAGGTTTCGATAAGTAGATCGGATCGAAACTCTTTGTTGTTGTTATCCAAGATTGTAGTGATCTTGGATAGAGTAGTACAAATAGGGGATGAACCCCTCAGTGTTAAATAACCAATTCATTCATTATTTCCTTTATGCAAAAGCTCTCTCTCTCTCTCTCTCATGTTGTTGTGTTTTCCACTAGCTCTAGTTGTTTATTTAAGTTTCCGCAAGTGTATCCTCTAGCCTTGTTAAGCTAAGTTAATAGCTTGAACAAGATAGAGTGGTGTTAAGGCTGATCACAAGGCTTTTTAAGCTAAGGATAATATCTTGAACGTGGTTGTGAGAGGCACAAATCGTAGGTTGAAATCCGGTCCCGTGACACTTTATAGCCCAAATTATGTGTACTTTTATCTTTATTCATATAATTGGTTTATACTGTGTGATCTGAATAGTCACATGAAAATTGTAAGTTTAAAAATTAGATATGAAAATTAAAATTAACTATTTTTTTGAAAATGTTATAATCTATTAATCATTTCAAAAATAGAAACACCAATACCATAAAATAAACCTTAACATGCGAGGTATAGGTCGGAGACCCCCTTTCAAAATATGTGTTCCGACACACTAGGCTAAACATCATACTCCTAAAACATCTAGAAGTTACACGACAACACAAGATTCGCTCAAACACGCAAGACCAATGTTCTAAATACCCTTTCAGGTAGTTGTCTTGGCTTGCGGAAAGGTGACCTAATTCACCCCAAGGAACATGACCCCCCTAAATAGGGCCACCACTAGGTTGGGAGGATAGTTCCACAAATCCCCCAACCCTAGTACCACCTATCATGGCTCTCGACGAGATTGTTTTGCAGCCTTCGTCGATTTCCTCGATGATGGGTGAAATGCCCATCCCTGGCATCTGGTTCAACATCCATAAATTTAAAGACTCGCTACTTGATTCTATTCTTTATCGCAACTACTCGTTGTACTTTCTCTCGAGCAAGCTCTTTTACATTTTTGGCCCTACATGGGCTCCTTTTGGTTGCTTTCTAACTCTGATCATCCTTCTTCATCTTCCACGGTCTTGTAGTAGTTTCCTTTGTCTGATCACTACCCTCTAAGATCTTGTGCTAGGGACTAGCATATGATGAAGCTATGGAATCTGAGAAGGTGTCTCCTATGGCAACGCTGTCCATCCTACATGGTTGGGCTCAATACCCAGAGTATGTAAAATCATCAAATGTTCTAGGTTAGGCAACACTGTAGGTTGGATGGTTATCGGGATTTGGTTAGATACTACCGACCCCTTCTCGAATCCTACTTCCAACTCCCATGCCAATGACGGGGAACTCCTACCACTATGTTCTTTAGGAAAAACTATAGATTGGACCTCTTTAGATCTCTATATAAGAGCTCTTTCCCCGTCACGACTAGCACATCCTTTGAGAAAGGAGCTAAGCGGAATGATCTTATTCGGTCGAGATAACCCTGCACGTAAAAAAAAGAGTTCGGGACCCCAAGGGTTCTCATTAGAGAATTTGGAGCAGGGGGTGGCACGACTTCCCAATCTGACCGGAAGTATCCATCCGTACGGACAGACGGTGGTGCACGGAGGGAGTCCCCGTATCTAACTACAAGCTGCTCTACCCCCGAAATGGCTGCCATACAATCTCAGTTTAGGTGTACAAGCCGGCCACACCGAAAATAGAAGTTGGGTAGCTTCTCATATTGTAGTTGGACCGTAAACGACGCCACTAGCCCCTCAAACCGGAGCTTAAGGTTTCTCCGAAACGCTCGAGTGGAGTCCAATTCTACATGGAGCCAAAAGAAAATGTCCCAGCCCCTAGGCTGAACCGGGTTGTCTCATCTTCTCACTTAAACTTCCTTTCCCAAGTTTGAGACAATGAAATCTCTCATTTAGGATGTTCTAGCTTCTACCGGAATATCGTAAGCTCTTACTGACATACGAATATGTCGAAAGATTAACGTTTCCGGTTGAGTGCGCGCTGATAAAGGAGTGAGGATCAGTACAACCCCATAGAAGAACCATTGTTCTCTAGCTCTAATACCTTCCAACGTAGCTTGGGACGGGAGGAAGAAAGAAACAATCTTTTCCGTGAGAGGTTGGAACGTAAGACCTCGTACATCCCAAGTATTATCTATTAAACCATGTAGGGTTCGTGGTCTTACCCGTTTATTAATAAGAAGACGACCTATAAGAGCAAACTGGTAACGAGCGTCATCCATAAATGGGACCGTGTTGGCTGGGACGTCGATGACCACGTCGTCATCATCAAAATTATCATTTTGCTCCTCCCCTATAGTCATGCCAGTTAGTTCTGCTTGAATATCCTCAAGCTGGTTTGGTATGATATTTGTTGCTGGAGAAGGAGGAGAAGCGGAGGTAGAGGCTTGAGATCAAAGATTCGGCCTTTCTCCCAAGAGAGACCCCTTTTCATGTAGCCTTGGAGGCCCGGGAATACTCGAAATAGTGGAGGTTTTGTCTGGATAAGTGTTCAGATGCACCTTGGGAGGGGTGAGTATAGTGGCAGTGAAAGAGGGGTATTTGAAGCTGGGGGTTAGGGAACCGGGGCTTGTTGGGTAATAATCGATGGAGGTGAAGACTTAGGAGGTTTTGTCGAGGATGAGAAAGGTGGAGAAAATGAAGAAGGTGAAGAAATCGAGGGTGAGAGAAGCTCCATGGAGCTCCGACCAGAGTAGAAGGAAGGAAAAGGAAGACAAGACGCCATCACTACAAGTTTCAGAAGAAGAGAGAAGTGTGAGATACTTTTGACAGAGAGCACACAGAAGAGGGGCTCAAGACTCCAATTCTCAATATTTCTTACTTATATTATAAAACCAAATATAATCATTATAACAAAGGATAACCTTATAAAAACATCATGATCTTGACACGTTTTTAATTTAAATACAAAGAGTTTTAAACTTTTTCATTTAACTATATGTATCATTAGGCGTAAGTAGGAAAAAAACTCTCCCCCACCTAAACCCTAACACAATTTTTTTTGGATTACAGTCGCCACCGGTGGCCACCGTGGTTCCAACCATCGTGGCAGTCGGTGGATCTCTTTCCCTATCTCATTTCATTTCCTGTCATACCCGTCCTCGAGTCCCTGCCTCCCACCGTCGTCCTACGTCATGTTCTCCCTAGCCTCCTCCATGGTCGCTTCGTATCGAGACTGTCTGGAGTCACAATCCTTCCCTGTTTCTCTGGACAGATATCCACCCCCATGTCCTTAAGCCGGTTGTTCGATCTCACTCTCCGGCGTCATGTCAGTACGTTCTGCCTCCCCAGTTAGTTCTTTAGGCTACGCCTCCCCCTTTACTCAGCCCCCACAATCGAGCTCCTCCGACGGATCCGCTGTCTTTCCGGCCATAGCTTCCTCCCTCGCCATGAACCTCATCTAGATCTGAGCTTCACTCCCCCGAGACGAGCCTCGTCAGAAAGGGCTTAGTTCCAGCAGAAATGATGGACCTTCCCCACTGTTCCGACAATACATCAGCGCCATCCTCAGTGTTTCTCCGCCCTGTCGTTGGACTGCCTCTCACCGAGTCTAAGAGACGGCAACCTTTCACCGAGTCTAAGAGATTACAATGAGCCACCAAGGCTATTCCAAAACCAATCTCCACAATTTAGGACTTCTTGTACGAGCTGTTTGGAGAAGGTTTTGGAGCAATACAATCGATGCACTTGGGATCCGGGGGGGAGGGACGACATGATGTGACCAGAGGTGGCTCGGGACAACCGGAAGAGCAACACATCAAATTTCCCTATTTTATTGCACTTTTGTTTTTAGTCTGGAGCATTTTATCTGGATTTACGTTTGGACTTTTAGTTTTGTGTTTTGTTTATTTGAAATGCTGATAAGGGGATGTCCTCAAGTTGTGTCTACGAAATAAAGTAGGCTTTTTCTACGGATCCATGAGAGCCGAGTTAACTACGACCATCTTAGATATTGTTCTGGAGCCTAGGGCTTTTTAGCCCTACTACATATTGTTTTTTTTACAATAATGCACTTCCTCATGTTATTCGTTTATATATATATATATATATATGGTAGCTATCCAGTAAAAACCACCCTTATTGTGCAAACTACGAACTCACCAGGTGCTGACACGTGGCGCGCACAGTGCTGATAGTTTGCGCAGCACGGTGCTAATAGTTTGGGACTATTAGCACTGTGCGACCAAACTATTAGTATTGTTCGCGCCACGTGTCAGCGCCTGGTGAGTTCGTAGTTTGCACAATAAGGTGCAGTGTTTTATATATATATATATATATATATATATATATTGTCCACGTGTCAGCATCTGGTGCGCTCTGCTGACATCACTTTGGGGGGATCCTATGGCTCTCATGGGTTCGTAGTTTGCACAATAAGGGGGGGTTTGTACCTGATACCAATCCTATATATATAGGGTAGCTATCCAGTAAAAACCACCCTTATTGTGCAAACTACGAACTCACCAGGTGCTGACACGTGGCGCGCACAGTGCTGATAGTTTGCGCAGTACGGTGCTAATAGTTTGGGCGCACAGTGCTGATAGTTTAGCACAGTGCCAAACTATCAGCACCGTGCGCCCAAACTATTAGCACTGTGCGCGCCACATGTCAGCACCTGGTGAGTTCATAGTTTGCACAATAAGGCGCGGTGTTTTATATATTTATTGTCCACGTGTCAGCATCTGTTGCGCTCTGCTGACATCACTTTGGGGGATCTTATGGCTCAGATTGGTTCGTAGTTTGCACAATAAGGGGTGGTTTGTACCTGATACCATCCCTATATATATATATATATAAGTAGGGTTGGTATCAGGTACAAACCACCCCTTATTGTGCAAACTACGAACTCACCAGGTGCTGCGCGCGCACAGTGCTGACACGTGGCGCGCATAGTGCTAATAGTTTGGGCGCACAGTGCTAATAGTTTGGCACTGTGCTAAACTATCAGCACTGTGCGCCCAAACTATTAGCACTGTGTGCGCGCGTGGTCAACACGGTCACGCACGCGGGCAGAGGCGCGCGCGAAGCGGCCACGTATATATATATATATATATATATAAGTAGGGTTGGTATCAGGTACAAACCACCCCTTATTGTGCAAACTACGAACTCACCAGGTGCTGCGCGCGCACAGTGCTGACACGTGGCGCGCATAGTGCTAATAGTTTGGGCGCACAGTGCTAATAGTTTGGCACTGTGCTAAACTATCAGCACTGTGCGCCCAAACTATTAGCACTGTGTGCGCGCGTGGTCAACACGGTCACGCACGCGGGCAGAGGCGCGCGCGAAGCGGCCACGTGTCAGCATCGCGCGCGCTCTGCTGACGTCACTTTGACCGCATCCTGTGGCTTAGATTGGTTCGTAGTTTGCATAATAAGGATGGTTTTTACTCGATAGCTACCCTATATAGGTATGCATTCATGCGTTACATATATGTGTAAATGTTACTTGTTATCTTATTTTAAACCCTTTGATCAGCTGAAATGAATGGAGTAGATTAAAATGGCATACAGCCGTAATTATTATAAACTTTATTTTGTTTTTTGTAATTTTACTTATCAGAAGGGTATTACAGTAATTCTACCCACATAATTTCCTAACCCTAGTCCCTTATTTCACGTGCAAACTAATATTCACAATCAAATCTCTCTCATCCTCCCTTATCAGCCACACCCTCTCCCGCAGCCATCCCCTTCTCTCCACGCCGTGCTCAACGAGAAGAAGAAACGGTCGTTCTTCTCTCTCCACTCTCTCATCGGTCGTTCATCTTCGGTCCGGTAACGAGCGTTGTTGATTTCCTTGGTTTGGGTTCGCAAGCCGACGCTGGCGTGAAGCTCTCCATAGCAGATCTGAAAGGAAACTCAGTCGTATCTCCGGCTTGAAGCTCGCCGCCGGAGGAGAACGCGTCCGCCGCTGTTCCTCGACGGAGAAGGATCTGGCAGCCATGAGAGCTGCCGTGAAGCTCGAGTCAAGCCATTGCGACCGAGCCCTAGAAACCGCCGTGAAGCGTGGCCTCTTCCGCCACCGTGACTCACGGCGTGAACTATCCACTCTTAGCCGATCAGGGTTGTCGAGGACCACCACCGGCGAAAGCTGCCGTGAATCACGCGTCCTCCGCCGCCGTCAATCACACACCTCCGGTGAGGTTGTGGCTCAGATCTGATAATTATTTTCATTTTGATTTTTATTCTGTAATTTTAGGTGTAATATTCATAACTGTTAAGTGTATTTTTTTCGTAATCTCTTGATTTGTGTTCTGATATTTCTGTAATTATTGGTATAGTAATTTGTGATGTGTAATATAGTAGTGTGTATTTTTTTAGTTTGCTGATATGATCTTGGTTAAATATGTGAATATATGGATATGAAAGATATTACGTTTTGGTTTCCAAATTTGTAGCAGCACATATGGAAATCTGTAATAGCAGAATCATAAATGTGTAACATTGATTTAAAATATATGTAACATAACACTCAAATATTTATAATATCAGAATTAGAAATGTGTAACATTTATTTATAATATTGTAACATCACATTCAAATATATGTAATATCATATGCATAGATTTATAATATTGATTCCAAAGTTGGAAGATTGATACGAAATTTGAAACGTCAATATAAACATTCTGTAATACCGAGATAAATATTTGTAATATTACACATAATATTCTATAACTTTAATTATGAAGTATGAAAAAACAATTGAAAATTTAAAATAAAAAAAATCATATTTGAAAAGTAAAAAAAAATCTGTGATAAAACATTAAGAGAGATAGAGTTACTAAATTACCCTTTTGTTATTTTTCTATTTTAATTGTGGATAATTAAGACATAAAATCTACAACCATTGGATATAATACATCTAATGGTTCATATTAAGGTAACAAGTAACAAAATTGACTATGGTAACACATGAAAGTGCCCTTATATATATATATAAGTATTTATTTCATTTAAAACTTTAGAATAAATCATTTACATATTACATTTATTTATTATTGTTTTAAAATTCAATTAATAAACTTTTGAAATTTAAAATTCAAGTTGTTATGTTGAATTCCACTACTCCTAAAACTTCTCCACGTTTCTGATTTCGTAACCCATTTTTCTATTTTCGAAATCAGATGTAGTAGTTACGTTTTGAGAGAGTGGTGTGGAGAAAAAACAGAGAAGAAAAGAAAAGAAAATGAGAGAAAAGTGAGTTCTGATTTTCGGTGTTAGCACACAAGGGTTTTGGGAAGAGCTTGTTGGTGTGGATACCTGAAGAGGACATATTCTTTTGAAGACGTCTCGACATCGTCAAGCAATCAGAGTGCTCTTGGTCCCTGTCTCGAACCAGGTTCGAAACTACAAGAGGTAATCTCCATTTAATTTTCGTATGTCGGTTTATTCTGAATTACATGGATCCTAAGGAACTTCTACGGATTTTACAATTTCCGATGCGTTTTTGGCACCCTAGAATCCTTCAGCCCGAGGTTAAGTCCCGGATCCAACGTCACATGGGCACCCCGTCCTCTAAGCAGTCCATCCTTAGGTCTCAGATCCAACGCCAGTGGGGTGGGACCAACGTTCCCCCAAAGTCCGATCAGTGTCGCGCCATCTTCTAGAGTCCCTTCTAGAGCAGCGTCATCACTTCGGTCCTTGGTCCTTCGACCAGCTCCGCAAGCAATCCTCCCGGAGAGCTACCCGTCCCTCTTGAGCCGTCGTGCCCAGGATCCTGCAAGAGTAACCATATGGGCCAACATCACCCGTCCGCGCAAAATCGGCCCGTCACCAAGCTTAGGCCAATGCCCTAACGTAGCTCATCCGTAGGGATCCTGGACCCTACGTCGCCTCCGCGACCGCTGCAGACGATACGCTCCAAGGGAGACGCCCCCGCCTCTGGCACGACCGTGCGACCCAACGAGTGCCCCGCTGCAGCCTGTACCATCGCCCTCCAGACTGTCACCAGAGCAAGGTCATGGTAAGGTCGGATAAGCAAAGGCAGGTTCGGTCTGGTTGAAGCCCCCCAATAGCATGGGGCAGACACCACATGTGGCCGCCGCCGTAGAATACTGAGGCGAAATTCCCCACGCGGAGGAGGCGGCGGGTCCAGCCCATCCTCCGAGTGCCGCGATGGGAGGGGGAGTGACCAGGGTGTCATGAAACGCGAAACCAGAGTCGGTGATGTGTGGAAGGAGGAGGGAGTGAAGGTGGGTGACGATGGCCAAACCCTACGAGTTTTATCCCCCACACTAGCGTGGTCTGAGAGGGGACTGACCGGATGGGACTGGGAAGTACCAAGCCGGCCCTCCCAAAGAAAGCGGCACCGACTGACGAGGACCCAGACGACACAACGACGACAGTATCAGGAAGCATCATAGCGACATGCTAGAGCTAAGGGTCCCAAACAAGACAACAATAATATTTTCCTGTAATGAAATAATTAAATGATTCTTTATTGCATGTTGAGTCATTGCTGAACCAACCCCTCTTTTTCGTATAGAAAAAACTGACAGTCAAATATATACTTGGAGGAGAAGCTTCAAATAGTCTAAGTTTGCCCATATATTATATATTTTAAATGAATTTTGTACGTTGTAAACTCAAAAACAGAGCACATAATTGAAATAGTATAGCTGTATAGAGGTCTATATATATATATATATATATATATATATTTTAGAAGAACATGTAATATTATTACTGAGTGACGAGTACATAATTGTATCCATATTACAGGATAAAATCCAACTAAATAACAGAAAGCAATAACCGAAAGTAAATGTTGCTTGATGCTTAAGGGCGGTTGAAGGGGGGTATCTGCGGTAGCTTCCAGACGAACCCTTGAAACCGATACAGCATGCTTCTACCATATGACACTGGCCGAGCCAGCCGAGTGAGAGGGAATACTGGTGGACTGCCATCTCCCCCGGTGAGTCAGCGTGCGTCGTCCTCCCTTGACTGATAATATTAGGGCTCCTGAACGCGGGATTGCTGACACCGGACTGGTAGGGGAGACAGATATCGACCGTCGATGGTACCCTCGCCATCTATCCGCCAGGAAGGGGTCACAGTCGACCACCTCCTTCCTGGGCCTCCTTAGACTCATTCCTGGAGGCGGGGGTGCTTGCGCCCCCCCGCCGCTCCTACATTTGAGCCTCCATCTGATGCCGTTGAACCCTCCGATTCCTCCGGTTCCTCCTCTCTGCCTTGTCTCTTCTTCCCGGACAGAGACGACCCTGCTTCCATTGCCAACCACCTCATCCTGCTTGCCGCCGATGACATCCAACCACTCCCCATCGGGGCACCCCCCGCCGGCCTTTGCGCCGAGAAGCACAACGCCTCCCCGCCGGCTTGCCGCAGCGTCATCGACTCTGGCTCCGAGAGGACCTCCTCGTCCTCCTTAGCCCCGTCCTATTCCGTCGCCTGGATCACCTTCTCCGACTCCCAGCCCGATTCTTCCTCGGGTTCGACCTCCTCCCCCGAAGACAGTGCCGTCTGCACGTCCTCCCCCGACCCCGATCCTGTACGCTCGCGATCACGGTCCACGTCGCCGGCCTGCACAATCTCTACCAACCAACCCACCCGGAGTTCAATACTCGACGGGAAGGGGTTACAACGAGCAGCGGAAGGATCTGGTCTACTCCAACGCAACGATCGGTCTACTAAAACCGATTTGAAGATTCCCAATTGAAAAATCAGGACTAGGACGACGAAAAGGGGCACGAGATTACCTTCCCTACGCTGTCGATCGACCTGGCTTGCGAGCCCACCTCTTGGTTTGCCACCGCCGGCCGACCTTGACGATGCCCAGGGCCGGCTCAACCAGTTTCGGGACCTTAAGCGATGATTTTTTATGGGAATTTTTGTTTCTTTTAGAGTTAGATGATATTTTTAAAGTTTGTTAACCAATGTAGATACACTTAAATGAGATAAATAATAAATTGTATAATATGAATCAATTTAAATGTATTAATAAAAATAGTTATTTCATTAACTTATCAAAACCTCCCTTGAGCGACTATTTTTTTGGAAAATTTACCTTAGCTATTTTTATAATGTTTTAATTTTCCATTTTAATTTTATTTTGTATAACTTTATTTATACTTTTTAATTGGTTATGAATTATGATAAAAACTATGATATAACTTAAACAATAAAAGACTTATGTTATATAAAAATATATTAAGATTTTAATTGCATTTTCATTAATATATATGTTTACTATTTAATAAAAGTTAAAATATTCGAATTATAACATACTGTATGTTTGGAGATGGAGGTGAATATACAAATAAACTGAAATTATTGATAAAATAAAAGATTTAGTCGTACTTTCACATAAATTTTATGAAAAATCAAGAGTTCGAACTAAATAATGATCAAGATTTGAAAAAAAAAACATGAAAGATTAAGATGATAATATAGATAAGCAAATTGAATTAAAGAATTTTGCATTAATTGAAGTTAAGAGTTGTAAACAGAATAAGAGAAATAAATTACAGAGAAAATTAAACATAACTATTAAGTAGATGGACTTAGAAGATACGTGAATGTCTTGATAATTTATGGATATACCTTAAAACTATTTTCTTATGCTAAAAAATTATTCTTACTAAACATTGATATTGAGGCCTTTTAGTTAAATAAAAAAAAATTAGGTCAAATTAGAAGATGTTTATATGTAGGTGAAATTGATAACATGTATATATATATATATTTAGTGGCCAAATTAGATTTGAAGCCTTAATTTTTTATAATGAAATAATACCCAATATGTTTTTTAAAGCTAATAAATGATTTTTGGGGGCCTAATTAATTAGGGGGCCTTAAGCCATGGCTTAACTAGCTTAAAGGGAGAGCCGGCCTTGACGGTGGCGGCGACGAGCTTCCATCCATGTGAATGATGCTCGTACAAGTAGCCACACCATAGCACCATACAAAACTCCTTTGTATTGACCAAACCCAGCGACACCATTGATACCCTAGCGACGACGAAAAGAGAAGCCCTAATCACAACTTTTTCTCTCTTCCTTCAAAACATCTTTTTGTTTAATGAGGTCTATATATATAGTTAAAATCTTTAAAATGTAACCGTATATATATATATTTTTTTGAAAAAAAGTCTCTACAAACCAAAATTTAATACAAAAAAAGATCGAACACCTCCGAAATAAAGATAATTGAATAGTATCATGAGGCACCTAGTTTGAAGACCTCCTAACCCACATGAGATTTAGAGTGACAATTTTAAACATTAATTTTATACGAAAACCCCATTTCTATACTATCCTTGATACTGTTTTTGTGTACATATTATGTCACTTTCATTTTTAAGTTTTATCGGTGACTTTTACTTAGTTGTCAAAAATAGTGAAATTTGTCCAAACACATTATTCTATTAGGGGAAAACCATGGGTTCTAGGTTTGTTTTGGCGATTCTAACTGGGTTTGACCTTTCCTTGCACTTCCCAACTACGCTTGACCTTTTTTTTTTGCAGAAACTAACAATTTCCGTCTATTTTAATGGATTCCGTTAGGTTTTTGACACGTGTTGGTCACGTGCTCAGTAACATTTTTTTAACAGAATCGTCAAAATAGACGGAAAATGTTACTTTGCGCAAAAAATGGAAAGATCACAGTTGGGAAGTGAAAGGAAAGGTCAAGACCAGTTATGATCGCCAAAACAAATCTCAAGTGGAGTTAGGACCCATGGTATATTTAACGTTGAGTCTATCGTCAAATTCAGTGTTCAACGTTATACCAGCTATAAATGCTTAAGTTGGGCTTTTTTATTTGATGGGCGCGGTCTTTCACCCTTTTTTATATTTTCATTTCCCTTATTGTTAGTTTGAAATTTTTATATTAGTGAATTTTATTATGGTCTCTAAGGTTTTTTTGAGTGCAAAGGGCCAATTTTATTTGAATTTAATCATAATATCAAGAGAAGAATAGTGGGATAGAAAACCATCTAGGGATGACTCGACACCTAATCCTCTAGTTATTGATTATATATTTAAACGGTTAAACGTCAATGCAAAAGAACAAATTATAAAAAACAACAAAACCAATCCTAGCTCGACCTGAAACCAACCAAAGGTGCCTGAAAACAGCTGGAACTTCCCGAGAGGCTCACTAAAAATTTAGGTAAAGCGTGTGGTGTGAGCAAGGAACTCTGGAACTAGTGGAGGAGGATGATCAACTGCAATCTATCGTGATAGGGGTGAGACGGTTCTCCTCCCCGACGTCCCGCTTCCCCACTGGTGCCTTATTGGATTTGGTGAGGCTACCTAGCAGTCCTTGCCTAATTTTGTGGGCCACCCAAAAGCACCTGATACCAAACTTGAATCGTCATCTGCGATAAGAATCCATGATCAAGCTGTGGATATGACTATGATGGCACAGTAAGCTAGCCTGATTGAGAAGAGAGCCAACGCAGCAGGTCGACGTGAATCGTCTTTGGAGACGTCCCAATCTTCGAATATAGTGGTGCAGAGACTCGAAGGCGTGGATGAGAGAACCACCGCAACAAGAAGTCGCATATCGCCTCTACAGATACCCCATCCTATAAACACAACAGGGTTGAGACTCAGAGGCTTATGGGGAGGACCACCGCGAAAGGTAACCGTGGATAGCATCTGGAGGTGTCCCGTCCTTCGAGTATAATAACGTTGAGGATTAGAGGTGCGAGGAAAAAAGCATGACTTTTTCTATGAGCCAGACCATGATGAAACACACAAACATCGTGTGTGGTGGACTAGCTTTATACAACCACGATGATGTCTATATCAGAGAGGAGAGCATACAACTAGGGTTTCGTAATGTTTTGAGATGAAGCCACATCGTATAAAACACTAAAAATAATTAGTTTAAATTTTTATATAAACTTTAAATTTCACCCTGAGTCATCCTATATAAGCCATTAAAACTAAATTCAATCTGAATAAAAAATGTTGATTGAAACTTATTTATTTTCTTAACTCGAACACAGGCATCAAATATAGTTAAACATCTCCGCGATGAGTCCATTTCAGATAATCTCATATGGGGTTGGGTACAATTGTACCCACTTGGAACACAATAATACCTTCCTGCAAATATTGGAAAACAGCAACATCAATTTCAACAACCTCCCATGTCCTTGTTTCTTCCTACGTGTTTTCATAAACCCTAGTAGGAACCAATTCAAAACCTCAACATACATACAGTATATGTATACACGCTCTTCTCTGTCGTGTAAGAACGGTCCATTATTATTGTTTTCCTCAATCTTGATCATATCTCATTAATTAATTGCATATATACATATATATGGGTTGTTGTATGAAATAAATTGAATTAAAACCATCCTAGCTATTCATGTCATATAATTAATTCCCTTTTCTTGGGGACCAGCTCATAAACCCAGTTGATATCATTACTCTCCATCATCACCACTCTGTCTTCCTCTAATTCTACTTCTACTACTACTCGTACTATACTGTTCCATTGTCTCTCAATACCACTTTTTATTTATTTATTAAAAAAATCTCTCAACTGGTTCAAATCGATCAAATTCTCGTTCTTTTATGTGTGTGTAAATATCCCCATATTTAAAATATGTGCACACAATTAGCATTCTTTCTGGGATTTCCATGAAGAACTCAGCTTAATTAGCTGCAAATATATCAGAAGAATGAAAAAAAAGGATTGTAAATTATTGTGACATATGAAAAGAATTAGGACAAACAAAAACGATAGAGCAATTAAGGTTTTACAGATTGCATGAATTAACCCAAACAATAATTAATATATATGGGGTTCCGACAATAATGTTCCTCTCTATATTTACCGAACAAATAAACAAACCTCATTACATGAATAAATTATATGAAGCTAAACTATATACCCGTTGCTTATAGCTCGAACTATTCCATTACAATTCTTAAACACATGAACCATAAATTTCTTAAAAGCCTATGACTTTTAATTTTCTCATTGGAAATTGTGAGTGCAGTTATGAGATTCATATCTGCACCGTGGTTGGTTATAAATGTGATTCACACACCTGAAATCAAAGCCCTTTATCTCTTGTTGTGTAAAGGGTTCGAACCGGTCGGAACCCTACGCATCTCCGACTCGAACCCCGAGGAACGACCGCCGCCTGCCGCCGGGTCAAAGCCTTGATGATGTAGGTGCTGGTTTCTGGTGGAAGGACCCGAAAAGCTTGCGAGCCTTATGGCATGGATCCTAGGAGACACCACCACAAGAGTCAGAGCCAGAAGAACTAAGTGAAAGCGATTCATGTTGGTTTCGAGATTTGAGAGAGAGCCGAGAGCTGAAAAGGCTTGCTTTCGTTACGCTTTTTTTTTCCTTCATTTATATGGCCAAGTTGTTGGGTTAACTATTTAAAAAAAAAGTTGTGTTTTCTATAATATATTTTTATTTTTAGTTTAATCTATTTTTGTCGTACCATCTCACTCGTTTGTTCACACGTATCATCAGCCTCTCCGCCATTTGATCTTGATCGATCTATCACCGACATAACATGGCCGTCCACGGTGACCGGCGATGCCACAACTAATTCTCTTAATTGTGGAAACGGTCAAGGTCTTTGTGAGGATGTGACATTGTGGACATGAGATGACCAAAAGGCCCATTGTTTGTGTATTTGGCTACGAGAAATGCAATGGTCATTTCTGTCATAAGAAAGGTCAAGAATCTGGCCGACCTACTTGATTAGTATCGTAGAAAATAAATGTCACCAATACATTTGTCAAATATCATATCATATAATAATCATACCCTAGATCTGAATGTGTTAATAAAATAATTAGATAAGTTGTTATTGGATTGAGATTTTTTTTAGACGGACAAACAGAGATGTGTATTATACCAATAGAAAGATTACAAAGTGAACCAAATGGTCCTGGGCATTAGAATATTGTCCGAGCCTCTCGTAGGCAACCCAGTTCTCATGGGTCCCGTTGAAAACTCTACTTTTCATCGTAGATACATACTGAGGACAACCTCTTACCAGACGTTCCAAATTATTGAAACTAAAATTGAAAACAAAATAGCAGAATAAAATACAAATAAAACAATTCATAACTGAAACTAAAATTGCATCCAAACTAAAACAGGAAAAGCGAGCTGCTTTTTTGCTCCTCCCGGGACGGCCAAGCAACGTCGGTCCCGGGTCATGACGGGTAGGCCCCGGATCCCAAATCCACTAATTGTATCGTTCCAAAACCTTCTCCAAGCGACCCGTACGGGTGTTCGGTTGTAGAATAAAGGGTTATTTTCATCTCACTATCCTAACTATGTGGGTTTTTTCATCCTACTACCCTAACTATTTTTTGTGGCACCTCACTACCCTAGAATGCATTTTTTTTCACTTTCATACCCGTCGTCAATTTGCCATCCATTTTTGGATGAAAACACTTAAAAGTCCATAATACCTACCACTAACAATCAAAATTTCAAAAACATGCCATTGGTTTTCAAAATTTCTTTTAAAAATCAGTTTTTAATCTCACAAACATGCATTCTACGGTAGTGAGGTGCCACAAAAAAAATACATTATAGAGTAGTGAGGTGCCACAAAAATAGTTAGGGTATGAAAGTGAAAAAAAAAGCATTCTAGGGTAGTGAGGTGCCACAAAAAATAGTTCGGGTAATGAGATGAAAAAAACCACATAGTTAGGATAGTAAGATGAAAAATATATCCCTAGAATAAATTATTGGATTGAGATTGAGTTTACATAGCTTGCTCCTTCATCTCAATAGGCCGTCCTAGCCCTTCACTTATAATTTGAGCTCTTTCCCACGCATATAATTCTGACCATCGATCATCATTCTACCACCATCACTACCTCCTTTTCCATTTGCTTCAGCGTCTTTGTTTTGGATCCCCTTTTAAAATAGTCGGGGAAGAGAACAAAAACACTACGTTACCCCGACTATTGCTTGTGGTGGCTTCACTGTGGTCCCACACCTGTTGTCTTGCTCTACGGGCCACCAGTTTCATCGGGAGGACGGGAATACCCCGACGACAAAAGAGGACCAACTCTGTTCACCATGGATCTCCGCGCAAGGTCCTCTCAGCCCCCGATTCAAATCATTGAGATTGGGATCATCGGTTGGCTTTGCAGGCGTGATCGACGTTGAAAGACGGTGGTCTCCCCCTTCTCCTAGAGTGGCGGCAACAATAAGTGAAAAACTGACAATGGCACCGTGTTGTCGTGGGTCACGAACAAAAGCCCTTGTTGGCTCTATCAACCAGGCGAGGTCTGCTACGTAGCCTCACCCATTCCAACGAGGATCAGACGGGAGAATGGGCGTTGTTGAGGAGACACGCCCCGTCCCAATGGGATCTGACGGGAACTAGAGCCTAAGTCTCCTCATTTTCTTGGGGACCTTAAATGCCTAGCATTATCCTCACCTCCCCTTAAGGGTCTCCACCGAGGGATCAACGTGTTCGTTAGAAAAAACAGGTCTTTCCGAGTCGAGCCATGAAAAGTAGACGATGGGATAATAGTGCGCCTCCTGTGGAAAGAGGGATTCACCCCTCAGAAGTCACCTGGAATAGCGGGACATTTAGTTAAAAGATTAACGTCTCGGGGTCTCTCCGAGAATGTGTATCACCCTTTTTTCATTCATCTTTCATCAATGAAATTGTCGATAATGTTAAAAAAATAGATGTTTTTTGTTACTATGGGATGAATAGTTTTTTTTTTTGTGAAAGTATGGGATGAATAGTTTTATTTCATATTAAATGGTAGAAAAAAAACAGCTTATCAAATTTGACAAATGTTTCCTCTCCGTCATATCCATTATGCCAAACACATTTATTATTGGTGCAATTGTTTAAAATTCTATATCCATCCTTTTTTCTTTTGAGAAAGTACGAGATATATTATTTAAATATCGATAATAAGGACCCGATGAAATGGCTCCTGTATAAACCCTTTTGTCATTCCCAGACAGGAGAGGAACATGCCGCCTTAGCAAGCCAATGAGTTGCTTTGTTCGTTTTCCGTCTTACAAAATCGAGTTGCACGTCTTCGAGTCTAGATAATAGGGAAATACAATCGATGGCGACTATCCTTGTAAGAGAAGATGATCTTCTCCTTTTGTTGATCATATCCACTATGACCTTGCAATCATCTCGGATGATGGCTTTCTGATGTGGTCTCTAAATTACCCATTGTAACGCATAACATAAGCTTCCACCAATCCTGGATCTTAGGGGCCCCGAAAGGAGGAGGATCTTGCCTTCATGATCTGGCCTATATCCTCCCTACACACCCAACCTTTACCTAGATGTCTTGTTTCTACGAAGAGAGCTCCATCTGTACTAATAGCCCATGACCCTTGAGGTGGATAAGACCATATTGCTTCTGCTCCCTAGACCACTAGATTATGAAGAGTTTCCCATCCTCTGACAAGCTTTCACTTCCAACCACACTACATTCAGAAATGAGGGCGTGTAATGGATTGATTATACTACCAGATCAATGTCATCCCCACCTTCCTGTTTCTGGCCTTCCATATTTCCTATAGGAGGAAGCCTATCTCTCTTATTTTATTCAAAGGGTTTATGACCAACATGACTCTCATCCATTCTATAAAGTCTCCCACTTCATTGGGAAGGGACAACCCACTCTTTCCTTAGCATGATGCCGCTACCGAGCATGTAACAAACAAGTGTATTTCTGATTCCTCTCCTCCTTGGCAGAAGTACAGGTCGCCACTATGTTTACCCTTTTGGTCCGAAATCTAGCTTCCACCTAAAAGCATAACGCACAAGTTCGCCAAAGAAAGTTCTGGACCTTTAGAAGGACGTCAAGACCCCAAATAGACGTCTAGATGTATGAGGATGTGGTTGGGAATGCATGCCTGTGATTGAGAAAACCGTAAGCCGACTTGACTGAGTATTGTCCTAATTGTTCTCTTGAACAATACCACGAGTCCGAACTAGCCGTATTACTAGTTGGGACTTATATGATGGCTAGGTTGTCCCTCTCGTCGACAACTCCTAAATCTTCCCCTCGTCCCATTTTCTAGAGTTTGGTTCCATAAGTCCCAGCACATTTAGTTGTTCAAGCTCTACATTTGTCGATCTGATCCAAGACTCCATCCCAATGAGCCACGAATGCCGAAGAATTGGGGTTGAGGTCCCTTGTCCAATAGATCTGCGAGCCCCCTGCTTTACCAAACCTTGTGCTGAAAGAAGGCTTTGCCAAATGAAACTCTGATTGATTCCTTTCTTTGCTTCTAAAGACGAAGTGTCCTGAAAATATCTCGCCTTTAGCACCCTTTCCACCAACCTAGATTCATCCGTCGCTATTTTCCAAAGTTGTTTTCCTAGTAAGACAGTGTTGAAATATTGTAGATTCCTAAAGCCCAAACCTCCCACTTCCTACGGACATGACATTGTCGACTAGGATTGCCAAATAATTGGGTTATCACTTCCTCCTCATGACTTCCAACAGAACCTCGCTAAAGCCACGTTTATTTTATCTTTGTGCCTTACGAGAGTCGCATGACACTCATTGCATATGTTGGTATAGATTGAAGCACCGACTTTACCAGAACCTCCTTTCTTGCCACGTTTAGCATTTTTCCATACCATCTCCAAATTCATCGCATGATTGAATCTAAGATAACTGTAAGCTCTGCTTCCTGCTACGTCCCATCAATTTTGGAACCCCTAGATATGGGGATGGGGTCTGGAGCTCTGGAATCCCCAACAGTCGTACCCCATTCCCCTCTAGCGTCGACATGGGTGTTGGTGCTAAAGAACAAAGACAATTTCTGAAGATTTACGACCTGCCATGAGGCTTTCTCGAACATTCTAAGGTAGTTTCTGACTCTCCCCATTTCAATGTGTGATGCCTTGCAGAAAACTTAACAATCGTCTGCAAAGAATAAGTGAGTAATTGGTGGCGCCAGAGGCGCAATACTTACCTCGTGGATGAGGCACTGACTTTCTGCTGACTGGAGAAGACGAGCAAATCCTTCCATACAAAATAGGAACATATATGGTGATAGGGGGTCCCCTTGGCGAATGCCCCATTACGATTGAATAAAACCCATCTTCCGGCCTCTTGCCACTATGTTATATGTCACTGAGTAGGTATATCGACGCAATAGAGAGATCCAATCCTCCCGAAAACCAAACGCCCTCAGCATATCCCACAGAAATCCCCATTCAACTTTGTAATAAGCCTTTCTCATATCTTCAAGGCTGCCCAACCTTCGTGTACTTTCTTCTTATTCTTCATGAAGTGCAGAGTTTCAAAGGATAGGATAATATTATCTTGTATTGACCGTCCCGGAACAAAAGCTCATTGAGTAGACGAAATAATACTTTCCAAAGTACCTTTAAGACGGTTAGCCGCTACCTTTGACACATTTTTGAACAAAACATTGCATAATGCAATGGGTTGAAGATCCTTAAGACTCACATGTGTCTCCACCTTTGGGGTGAGGACTAGAGTCGCTTGATTGAGAAAGGGCGGGACCCCTCCCCCTTCAAAAATATGTTGACAAGGGACTTAACGTCCTCTCCGCCCGTGGACCAATATTTTTGATAGAAGAATGGATTGAGCCCATCCGGTCCTAGAGATTTGTTAGGTCCCATTGAAAATGTGGCATCTCTTACCTTTTCTAACGTGAGTAGGGCCAGAACAACATCATTCTAACTGTCAATAGTTGGTTGAACAAACTAGGGCAACCAAGATGCCATCGATCTGTTTGACTTTTTGGACAAAGTTTTGTAGAATGAGAGAATGTGGTCTCCCAGCCCCGTTTCCCATGTCAACACCGTCTGTCACTTTGTTAATTTTCCTCCTTTGAGAGGCGGAAGCTTGGAAGAACTTTGTATTACGGTCTACATCTGTCATCCAGTGTTGCTTTGCTCCCTGTCTCCAAAAAGCCCCTTTTTTAATCTAGAGATATGTTGTACTGAATTTGTAAAGCCATATGTTTGTGAATGCTTGTATGATTTCTTTTACCATTCAGTAACTAATATCTTTTTCATATCTAAGTATCCTCCGGGAAAGAGCATTGTAAACTTCCTTACAACATTTGTCCAATACTTCTCCCGTCTCCTTTGTTTTAGCTAGAATGGATCAGTTATCCGGTTCCCCCACCGTGTTTTGGATCAGGTGGCCGCATTCTGGATCATCTGCCAAAATGTTCTCAAAACGAAAATGCTGTGAGCTCGTAGGTTCCACTCTTCTCTCTATATCGAAAATGATAGGTAGATGATCTGAAGTGGATATATCCATACTGTCAAGGTGCGCTTGAGGCCACCTATGGTTAAGACCCGGGGAAATGATGACTCTATCTAGTTGGACCTCCATCCACGTAGCATGTTCACTACCGCTGAGCAATGTATATTCGTACCCCTGTAATGGTATGTCATGTATCACCAGATCGCTTAAAGCATCCATAAATGAGTTGATAAGCACTTCGGGGTATGTGTCACCTCCTTTCTTTTATTTCTAGTGAAGAATGTCGTTCAGATATCTCATTAACAACCATTCCTCCCCTGAAGTTGTCCCGCGAAGCTCTCTATTAGCCTCCCCATAGATCCCCGAAAAACGGAAAGCATCAACTCCCGCCCCTCGATTGACACTGTCTATAAATCGGTGGCCCGAGTCCCTTATCGAAACTTTCACCTCATCCGTCCATAGTAGCATTAGACCCCCCCTAGTGGCCCCTAGTTGGTACCTCTCACACACCCGACAGTCCCAACTCTAATTTCAAGGTCTCCATTCGACTCTCCTTAGCCAACGTTTCACATAGAAAAATGGCTTGGGGTTTTACGCGTCGAATTACCCCCTTCATGTACTCCACCGAAGCCAGTTTTCCAAGTACTCTGCAATTCCATGACATCATTTTCATGGTGTTGAGCTATTCAGGGATCCTAGAATTTAACTACTCAAATCAAAACTCGTGACCAAATGTCTGTGAGACCTACACAAAAATATGATAACCAGACCCTCGCAAATGACTCGCCCAAATATGAGATCTCCTTTTCCGATAACCCTTATTCTCTGGTCGGCGCCGAAGCTCAGAAAAAGAACAATGGATGGAACCGAAATCCTCAACGTCTCTCCCACTTTCCCTCGCCGATATCCCACACCAAAGCCTAAATCGACTAAGCAATACCAGACCAGACGAGGAGTAAAACTCCTCATGTTCTGGCTCTACCCACCGGCAAACAACACAACCACCCAAGAGCAATCGCTCAACCGGAAATGGGGCTAAGGGACGTCGGTCACCACCAGAACTAGACCCAACCACGAGACAAAGCTCGGTAACGCCAACGATGGCTAAAATCACATGAGAAAATCGAAGGAGGAAAGACACAATAGTACCTGGTTGACTTCACCGTTGTCGGGAGATCATGAAACGCCCCCCCCTAAGGCCACAGCAACGCCTCCACCAAATATGCAGAAGCCATCCATACTAGGGCCGACAGAGCGATGAAATATTCGAACTAGTAGGAATGGTTTCAACTTTTTAGTAACCCTATATCCATGCTTAGGGATGTGAAATCAACCTTCTTATTGAATATGGTTAGGATTCAATGAGTATGTATCACAACTCAAATACTAATTACTTACTGTCTGTTTGTACTAAAAACGTAAATTCTTTTTTTGAACAAAAAGATTCATTAATAAATTAACAAATCTTACAAATCGAACCGAACCAAACAAGCGTTGTATCCACCTGTCGGTCTCGGGAATCCGAAAGACGACTAGCGAAATGAATAGCTCTCAAATAGGGCGACGCAGAGCCTAGATAAACAACTACCAGGCCGTTCTTTCTTATAGGCGTTATGGAGAGATCCGTCGATAAAAAGACCTGACCGGACACGCCACTAAAGGAAACAGCCACACCTGCCGGAGATCCACGATCCCAGCAGGGGGAACAAACCAAAACATACAAAAATACATATAAAATAAACAACAAACGACGAACATGAACTACTCTCGACCAGACTCCTATGTCTGGGGTTAAGATTGGAGCGAGGGGGAGAGGTGGACGGCGCCGACGGACACAGATCTTATCCACTTGGGGCGGGTGCATTGGACTGATCGGGAGAGCATAATAAGCAGGAGCAAACGGCTCAGACTGCGGGTCTCCGACGAAAAATGGGAACAAATCTGACCGCCTTGATGGAAGAGCGTGGAAAAGAGCATCGGTCGGAGGCGCTCGTAACTTCGTCGTCAAAATGCCGACCGTCGTCGGTAGGGGCGAAGCGGGTGAGAGGTATGCCGACAAATCTGACCGGCTTGAGTGTCAGGCCAGCAGATCTGGTCGGCGAGGTGGGAGAGCAGCAGCCTAGGGGAGATCGAAGGACAGAGAGGTCGGTCGCGGCCGTCAACAAAGAGGACAACGCCGACTGTTGTCGGCAGGGACTAGGGTTGTAGCGGGGTGGGGTTTTTCCGGCAGATCTGACCGGCTGGACTGCTGGGCCGGTAGATCTTCCTGGAAAAGAGGAGGAGGAGCGGCTTGGGCGGAGGGCAGAGGTGGCCGGAGGGGGTGGCGGCACAAGGCCGGCTGTGGGTTGTAGCGGAATGAGGTTTTTCCAGCAGATCTGACCGGCTGGAGTGTTGGGCCGACAGATCTGCCCGAAAAGGAGAAGGAGGAGCGGCTTGGGCGGAGGGCGGAGGTGGTCGGACGGGGTGGCGGCGGTACAAGATCGGCTGTGCTCTGGTGGAGACTCGAGGCAGACGGACGGAGGCGGCAACAGACGGACAGCTGTGGTGGAGAGCTCCACCGGCAGCCCTTGTGGTCGGAACCACGGTGGCCGTCGACTGAGGCGGCGCGAGAGTGCACAGGGACCAGATAGGGTTCGCGCTTTTGCAGAGAGAGAAAAAATCTCCTTTCACTATAGACTTTCTTCTAAAAACGTGAATTCTAATATTTGTAAATAAATATAAATGAATGTGGTTATCATCTTATTTTACTATATATTATGATGGGAGAAGCCTGCATTATTTGGTTGACTATTCTTTTGGTGGAAATATAAATAATAAGTTGACTTTGGGTTCAATAATCAAATTTGGTTCAAGGCATGAAAAAGGAAGCACCAGAAAGATACTCGTGGCTTAGGAGTTAGGATAGCTCCTACTTCACTAGGAACCCAATAAGGCCTCCCAGTGGAACAAATCACATGTATTAAATATGCAGCTAATAATCTAAATGCACTTGGTTGTTGTGACCCAACCCAAAGCTTTGGCATTGATTTGCCTTCTCTTTTTGCTTGCAACCCACCACCAACTAGTCCTTTTGTTCTCATTTGCTATACTTTTTGTTGTTAGCTTTTTAATGTGCATACATTTTCCCATGTTTGCAACTTATTAGGGATTGTATATACATGATTACAAGGACCAAATGTTAGGTTCTTACCTAAAATCTTCTTAACTAGTGACCTTATCTTGGGGTGACCCCTCTCCCTAGCTAGCTTTGCTTAGGTAGCAACCCAAAACCATCATTCATCCTCCCCTTTATCAACTTTATAAGTGGTCTATTAAGGTATATCACGGGTATATTTTTTTGTCCGTATATTTTATCCCAGTTATAATTAATTTTATATTTATTTTCTTCTAACGATTGACTTTATTGATTTAGATGAACACATAGTCAAAAGTTACTGTGGTTTATCTCTAATAAGTCATCTAAACCACTCATGTGGAGTGATTAATTATAATCGAACATTACAAATATGATATAATTAAGAGATAATTACAAGTAAAATTAATAAAGTTCAGTGCTCGCTCTAGGGTTTGTAACCATATATCCTTTCAGTGCTAACACAATGACGGTGAAAGATAGAGGTCCAGCCTCACAGACACCCTGTCCGACCCACGGCGACGTACCCACCTCTCCTTGTCCTCTGCCATCAGTCTTGTCCAGCTTTGTAGGGGCGATGAATCAGGTCATGGAGTTTTCTGCCCAGACGGGCTCTTCCGGAGACTCGAGTCAGAGCAAGCAGCCTCTGGCAAAGATCCCTCTTGGATCGGCTGCGGGGCAACGTGCAATGAACGTCAAAAAAGAGGCCTTGGCCGGGACAACAACTCCTCCACATTGTTCCACCTGTGTGCTCTCTTTCTCTCGGGTCGCTTTCTCTCCACCACCTCTGGTGTTTTAGGCGAGGGACATGGGGGAAACAGAGATACGACGCTGCTGGGCTCGGTGGGGGACGAAGACACCGAGGGCGGGGACACAAACCTCATGGGTGATGGAGGCCTGGGCTTTCTAGAGACGATGTTAGATTCAGGAATGGCATATACCAGGGTTTCCGACAGCAACGCCTCAACGCTTCAGGGAGGCCAGACCAGAGACACCGACAAGGTGACGACGCCGAGAGGTGGACCACCAAATTAAGGTTATTTAGTCACTAAAGGACCAGAGGAGGAGTGATGGGTTGCTCCGAGGTGGGTTTGCTAAGATTGGGAAAGGAAAAGGCCCAATGGGCCTATGAGTTGTAGGGCTAGGCTTTGGGTATGACTATGGATCTCCTCTGACAACCAGACCGGATCAAGTTGGATCTATTCGAGGATATATGGGTAGATGACATTTCCTCAACCGAGTGTCACTACAAGGAGGTCCAAGAATGAGTTAGAGTCAGTAGGACCACCAAGGCCGAGGAAAGGACCCTATCAGAAGGGAGGAAGATGACCATAAAAAATTGGGTGACATGGATACAAGGATGGGAGGACTTGCTATCCGGGAGGTAGTGGTACCTCCATCATAGATTTACGGCGGGGGGCTCAACTTCTCGTATACAGTCGTCGCAAAGGTTGTAATCATGAAGAATTTCTTTTGGAAGACCTTGGTCAATTAATTATGCGACCTCTATCAGTTATATGATGTAGAAGCCCGCCCTATGGAGGATGGGCGGTGAGCTTCTTCGTCAGGACTGCATGGGAACGAATTCGTGTCATGGTTGGGGAACCATATGCCTTTTGACAATATTTAATACTATTTGCGAAGATGAGACCCCACATGAGGCTCTGAGATATGACCTTTACACATTTCTCAGTCTGGACGCGCACCTCTATCCTTCCGATGGGAGCGTGGAAAAGGGGCATGGGCTTTTAGTTGGGCAGCGCACTTGGTATCTTCTTGGCGGTGGACGACGATGCCAATGGTATGTGGTGGGGGACTTTATGAGGATCAAGATCCGAATGGACATTTGAATGCCTCTTCAAAGCCAGTTATGTATCCGCTTGACAGAATCTCAGGTACAGACATTACTTCATATCTCATATGAACGCCTACCGAACCACTATCTTGGGTGTAGTTGTGTTGGACATCTGTTGTTTGCTTTCCCCTTTGACGAAGGGCACAAGGGTCCGTTTCTTCGATCCTTGGAGGATCCATGATTAGTCTGTTTCGGGGCACGACAAGGAAGGGTAGTCCCGGGTACAAACTAGGCTGACCTTAGGGGATCTCCAAGACAACCGACCCCTAATTTTACACATGTGACCATAAGACAGACTGACCGGAAGGAAAAAAAAGGCGACAACAGAGGATGCTCACCTTTAGGTCGGGACCAATCTTTCCGCGTCAATAACAATCAGCCGACCCGGTCTCGGAGGCACAAGACCGATCTTTTCCCATCATAGGGGATCACCCAAAATTCCGGAGGGAACCTTCATTGCGAGGCAGAGGTCCTCAGAGCCACCCACTACAACTCAAAGGCTATTCTCATTCCTTGCCAAGGAGTCGGGCGGATGAACACCCAGATCATCCCCGACACCTAGCCACAACCTCCTTCCCACCAAGAAGCAAGCGATTTACAAGGGAGGACCAAGAATTGGAGATAGAGGGGTTTACTAGCTCCGAGGGGGTGTCTAGATCAGCGACCGGGCTACAAGCACTGTAAAGTCCCGAAAATTTAATTGTCTTTACGGGTTTTAATTGACGGGATTGGGAAGCGGTTCGAAAAGTCAAAAAAAAAAAAAAATTCAGAAGGCTGGACCGGGCGGGCCAGACCCGGCCCAAGCTGCAGACCCGGATAGCCCGGCCCACTTACCAGGCCTGCCTATTTAAGGGCAATTTTAGGGTCAAACCCTAAAATTCCCTTCCTCTCTCTCGCTACTCAGCCGCAGCCACCCTCCCCCACTCCTTCCTCTTCGTCGTCTCCGACCCCTCCTTCCGATCCGGTCTCCGGCGACCTCCCACGTCCGGCCAGCTCCTCCCACTCCTCGTCTCCTCTTCCCCGTCTCTCCCTCCCGAGCTACCGGAGCCACCGCCGCCCTCGTCCTCTCCTTCCTCCTCCGTCGCCGGCCGCCACCGGCCGTCCCCGACCCTCACCTCCGTCCTCCTCACCTCCTCCGCCCAACCACGCCAGCGCCGACCGAGCCCGAGCTCGCCGTCCGACCCTCCTCCCTCACCAGATCCGTCCAACCACGCCGCCGTCAATCCGCCGTCCCCGAGCTCCCCACGCCGTCTTCCTCAGCCGTGCTCGACTCCGGCGCGTTCGACAGATCCGGGACGAAGCCTCCATGGCCGTCCGGATCTGAGCCGAGAAGAGTCCAGCCGTGCACCGCCGTACCCGTCGTCGTGCACCGCCGTGCGCCGCCGCCGCCCTTGCCGTCCCTTCTCTACGGTTAGGCCCCGGCCGACGCCGCCTCGCCGGCGGCCGACCGGTTCGAAACCGAACCTCTATTTTTTTTTCCCGTCTTCGAACTATTGTAAATCGGGATTTGTTGTAACAAACAAAGAAAGTGAAATAAAACCTTTTCGATTTAGTTTGGATCTGTTTAGTGTTAAAATTGTTAATGAAATCGTTTAATATTTGATTAAACCCGCTAATGGAATTGATTAATATTTGGAACGGTTTTTGAATCGAAAAGGGAACAATTAAATCAGATTGGAGTAAAAGATGGATTTTGGATCTGCTTCGGTTGAATCGAAATCATTGTTTTGGAAAGAAAAGGTTGTAAACGAAAATCGATTTAAGAAAAAGGGGATTTAAAATAAAAAGGACTTAAAATCAAGTCGGTTTTAAAAAACGGTTTTAAATCGAGGAATTTTGTGAATCTAAGCTGTAAACGGGATTTAGGGACGGTTGTTCAAAAACCGAACCAAATTCATCTTGGGCTCAAAGATCGGAACAGAATCAGATTTGAAATAAAAAGGGAATTCGTTTTAAAATAAAAACCGTTCTATTTTGAATAAAGGGTTATTAATCGGATGTAGGAACGACTCTGGAACTCTGGGTAAAATGAACTGCTATTTGGATTTAAAAGGGAACAAAAGCGGACCGCTGAATCGGACCTCGGGATTCGTGCATTGGGACCGTGCCTCGCATGCACCGGTTTCGGTGCTCGGTACTCAAACCCGATTCACCGTGACCCCGCTTTTATCCTGCTCGAGTTTAAAGGACAACTGTCGTTTTTAGACGGATTTAATCGTGACCTTTAGATTAACCTGGGAACCGCCTCTAATTTATGGCTTTCGTGTTATCCTTAGCGTCTGACTTCGATCGAAGTGAAGCCCGGAGGTAGCGAGCCAGAACGTCAGCAGCTAGGAAGCGTAGCGGTTGCTTTTCAGTTGAGGTAGGGAAAAGTAGCCGGATCTCGGCCCTGATTAGGGAAAGTTAATAGTAGAATTGCATGTGACACCGGGGTGTCGTGGGTTGAGTAGATTTATTTAATTATTAGAAATGCATGATACGGGATTGTAGCGTTTATGAGAAAAGCATGTGACACTTAGTAGTGTCGTAGGAGCAGAGAACTTAGCGTTAATTGAATTACTGGAGGCATATGACCATGCCCGGAGGTTGATTGTTTATTTTGGTGTCTTGGGCGGCCTTGAGAGCCCGTGTTTTATTATCGAGTTTTGGGTGGCCTTGAGAGCCCGTATTATTATTGTCGAGTCTGGGGTGGCCATAAGAGCCGTGTTATTATTCGTGTTTGGGTGGCCATGAGAGCCCGTACTTTACTGTTGGCGTTTTAGCTGGCTTACGAGTTAGAGTCTCGGTAAGTTGCAAGCGTGTTTTATGGCTGGTGTCTTGGGAGGCCGTGAGTGCCCGTGGGGCTGTTGAGTCCGAGTTTTACTGTTAGTGTCTTGGTGGCCATGAGTGCCTATGAGTGTTGAACCTGTGTTGTCATTGGTTGTGAACTTGTTTGTGATTGTGTTTGTGGTTACCGGAGGTTGGGGGCCCGCTTCCTGAAACGGGGGTCCACGAGCACACGCGTCTGCATGTTCAGACGGGGTAGGGGGCCCGCCCGCCAACAAAGGGGTCCTGGCCGCGCGTGTGTGGTTTGGGTTTGTGAGCGTACCTTGGCTGGCTTATGGGTTATAGTCCCAGTAAGTTGCAGCATTTTCCGGCTGGCTTATGGGTTAGAGTCCCAGTAAGTTGCAGTATTTTCCGACTGGCTTATGGGTTAGAGTCCCGGTAAGTTGCAGCATTCTTGGGTTGGCCTGACCGGGTTAGAGTCCCGGGAGGGCGTTCTTGGCAGCTGGTTTGCGATCCTTTGCGATCTTGTTTGGTATTGCGTGGTTGTCAGTCGTGTCTTTGGAGGAGGTCGGCAATCGTAGTGTGAGGTCTACATCACGTGTCCGAATGTTGAGTCAGTTGAGGAAGGTACTGGTCGTGTGTGTGTCTTTTGGGTCGTGGTTGGTGTCACCGGCTTTGTCTGCTAAGTATGCCGTAGTCAGTCTGTTATTCGTGGTGGTGAGCGAACGCTCACCCCTAGCTGCTTTTCCTACAGGTACCGTTCGTGGGACGGACTAGGTGAGCTCTCGAAGCTTGTGGAGCTAGGAGCGGAGTCCGGGTTTTGTCTTTTTAGTCTAGCGACGGATACCTCGCCTTTTGTCCGCTTGTGGGACGTTTTTGTTGATTTGTAATTATCCTTTGTTGAACTAAATTGTTATTGTAAATTGTTTTAATGGAAATGTTTGCAAAGTGTTTTCTTATTCTAAACGTTCGCGTCCCGAGTTCGGTTTACTGAAATCGGGGCGTGACAGCTTGGTATCAGAGCTCGAGGTTTCACACCTCGGACTGTCCGTCAATTAGGTGGGGAGAGTCGAGTCAGTAAAGTCCCGCCGTGCGTTGGGTACGTAGGTCGGGAACCGTGTGTAAACCCTTAATGCCTTGAGTTTTGTTTTGTCTGTGTGTATGTGCAGTACGGGGTTACTGGCATACTTTTTGTGTGTGCTGCGTGAAACGTTTTTAAGCTGTCGTGGGTCGACTCAGGAGCGCTCCTGTAGTCGAACGTGACGGTGCTGATGTCAAGTCGGTACAACGTAGTTCGGGGACGCCTGGACCGGGTTGTAACCACCTGATGTCAAGAATTGAGGTTTTAATGAAGTGGAGAAAACATTAGAAGAAATTTGAGTGTTTTGATTTTGTTTGACGCCGTGGGCGTGTGTGTCTGATTGTGTTAGGCTCGGTGGGCGTGTCTTGATTTTGTGTGACGCCGTGGGCGTTTGTGTTTGACTTCGATTGGCCCTGTGGGCATATTGTGATTGTTGTTGGTTGGCCCGGTGGGCGCTGTAGACTTTGGTTGGCCCGGTGGGCGGGTGTCGTCGTTGTTGTTGTTATGGGCACTTGGCCGGTTTTGCTTGTTCGTGGTTTAGTCGGGTTTTGTGGTACGTGTTGGGTCGTTTTGGTGGTAATTTGTCCGCGATGCACGAGTGTGCGGGTAGCCAAGAGTCTGGTAGAATACGAGTACCCTAGGGTAAGAGTTCGTTTCGTTGTGCGTTTAGGATTGTGGCTGTGTGACTCGGTTTGTGTTCGTGGTTATGGGTTGTAGAGGCCGTAGGCCTGGGTACGGTTGGACCGTGTTGAGTTTTGCGCTTACGTATTAGTATACTTAAGGCTTTAATAGCGCGAGCCGTGGTGTCTTACTGTTTGAGGACGTGTTTCCCGGGTCGAGGTTCGTCACACTCGAGGGAGTACTTGAGGTGTTGTTAGCATGGACGGTGGGATGTTTGACTTCAGTTTGGTGTTGGTGTTTTGCCCTGACTAGAGTGGTAAGTCTTTGGTGCGTTACTAGTATGCCATAACCGAGCGGGTGTCCGTGGAGGTGAGCTTAACGCTCATCCCCTTTACTACTTTTTCCGCAAGGGACGAGTAGCGAACACTGGCTTGGTTGCGGAAAGTTATAAGTAAATGCATAAAGGACTGGTTGAGAGCTTAATGTACGTTGGTGTGGTCAAAAATTGAAGCTTCGCTTACGCGTTATGATGTTTAAAGTATGATTAGCGTGAACAGTGTGGCGTTTCGTAGAAAATATGTTGGGGTAGACGTAGACCGTGTGAACGTTAGTGTCTTCAAGCTTGTCGTCTTTTTTTGGAGTTCGCAAACTGAACGTTTGCGTGTATCCGTGCAGAGGATATTGTTTATGGCTCGCGGAAGGCGCGGACGAGCATCAGGAACACGGGGTCAAGCACCCACGCGAGGCCGGCGGGGGCGGTCAGCGGGGGCACCAGGGAGGGTGCCAGCCGTCGAGCCCGTCGACTACGCGGAGGCACGGGGCACTCCTGTTGGAGAAGACGGGAGAAGTGATGCGGGACCATCTGCAGGTACCCCCAGTGTTCCGCCAGTCGCGGACCCTCCAGTGATGACTGCCCTAGGTGAGCTTACCAGGACCGTTCAGAGTTTGGTGGCGGTCATCGCCAGCCGAGAGTCGGCTTCGCCAGCACCAGAGGCAGCCGCAGTCCCAGTGAGGGCCGCTCAGACAGAGGATCTTACCTCCCGAGCGCTACTCGATTTCCTGAAGCTCGGGATACCTGTTTTTGTCGGGGAGCCAAATCCCGACCTAGCCGAGCGATGGATAGAGCAGGTCACACGAGACCTGGACACTTTGGGTGTCGAGGATGGCCGTCGGAGAGTGTCTTTCGCGGTCCATCAGCTGAGAGACAGCGCCTACCACTGGTGGGGGCGGGTGAAGGACACAGTCGGATACGACTACAGCGTATTCCAGGAGGTATTCATGGCACAGTACTTTCCCGAGTCGGCTCGGCTGGAGCGACATCGGCAATTCTTAGACCTGGAGCAGGGAGAGATGACAGTGGCACAGTACGAGGCCAGGTTCACAGCCTTGGCCAGATTCGCGCCAGAGATGGTGATGACCGAGAAGAACCGTTGCTTGCGGTTCCAGGGAGGACTGAGTCTGGGGATTCGGAACCAGATTCTCGCCTTGAGACTGAGGAAGTACACAGATCTCGTGGACACCGCAGCGACGGTGGAGCAGGGTATCCGGGATGCGGACAGGACCCGTGAGGTCCGACAGCGGCCGACCAGCTTTGCAGGGCCGTCCGAGTCACGAGACCCTCGAAGACAGAGGACCACGGGATCCTTCCGACCACAGGCTCATCAGGATGAACCGAGACAACAGGGATCGATGGCGTCAGTGGGGCCAGTCGCTTCGAGGACACAGCTGGGATGCTTTAACTGCGGGCAGCTAGACCACATGCAGCGAGAGTGTCCGATGAACACCGGGCCGAGGGCCGACGAGACCAGGTGTCACCGGTGCGGCCGCGTTGGGCACACTATCGGCCAGTGCTATGAGCCGTTGGGGGCAACGACAGTGCGACAATCCCAGAAATCGCGCCCTCGTCAGAGCCAACGGTCGAGGTTTTCGCAGCCGTCGACGAGCGGGCCAGCTCCGAGACAGGAGCGGAGCTATGGATATCCAGCAGTTAGTGCGCCGAGCCAGAGGCAGCAGGCGCCAGCGGGGAGAATGTACGCGGTTACCGATTCCCGGGCCCCGGGATCCTCTACCTACCGCGAGACCTATCAGGGTACGTGTTTATTGTGCCTTTTATGAGCGTTGTTCTAAATTTCGCGGACGAAATTCCTTTAAGGGGGGTAGACTGTAAAGTCCCGAAAATTTAATTGTCTTTACGGGTTTTAATTGACGGGATTGGGAAGCGGTTCGAAAAGTCAAAAAAAAAAAAAAAAAAATTCAGAAGGCTGGACCGGGCGGGCCAGACCCGGCCCAAGCTGCAGACCCGGATAGCCCGGCCCACTTACCAGGCCTGCCTGTTTAAGGGCAATTTTAGGGTCAAACCCTAAAATTCCCTTCCTCTCTCTCGCTACTCAGCCGCAGCCACCCTCCCCCACTCCTTCCTCTTCGTCGTCTCCGACCCCTCCTTCCGATCCGGTCTCCGGCGACCTCCCACGTCCGGCCAGCTCCTCCCACTCCTCGTCTCCTCTTCCCCGTCTCTCCCTCCCGAGCTACCGGAGCCACCGCCGCCCTCGTCCTCTCCTTCCTCCTCCGTCGCCGGCCGCCACCGGCCGTCCCCGACCCTCACCTCCGTCCTCCTCACCTCCTCCGCCCAACCACGCCAGCGCCGACCGAGCCCGAGCTCGCCGTCCGACCCTCCTCCCTCACCAGATCCGTCCAACCACGCCGCCGTCAATCCGCCGTCCCCGAGCTCCCCACGCCGTCTTCCTCAGCCGTGCTCGACTCCGGCGCGTTCGACAGATCCGGGACGAAGCCTCCATGGCCGTCCGGATCTGAGCCGAGAAGAGTCCAGCCGTGCACCGCCGTACCCGTCGTCGTGCACCGCCGTGCGCCGCCGCCGCCCTTGCCGTCCCTTCTCTACGGTTAGGCCCCGGCCGACGCCGCCTCGCCGGCGGCCGACCGGTTCGAAACCGAACCTCTATTTTTTTTTCCCGTCTTCGAACTATTGTAAATCGGGATTTGTTGTAACAAACAAAGAAAGTGAAATAAAACCTTTTCGATTTAGTTTGGATCTGTTTAGTGTTAAAATTGTTAATGAAATCGTTTAATATTTGATTAAACCCGCTAATGGAATTGATTAATATTTGGAACGGTTTTTGAATCGAAAAGGGAACAATTAAATCAGATTGGAGTAAAAGATGGATTTTGGATCTGCTTCGGTTGAATCGAAATCATTGTTTTGGAAAGAAAAGGTTGTAAACGAAAATCGATTTAAGAAAAAGGGGATTTAAAATAAAAAGGACTTAAAATCAAGTCGGTTTTAAAAAACGGTTTTAAATCGAGGAATTTTGTGAATCTAAGCTGTAAACGGGATTTAGGGACGGTTGTTCAAAAACCGAACCAAATTCATCTTGGGCTCAAAGATCGGAACAGAATCAGATTTGAAATAAAAAGGGAATTCGTTTTAAAATAAAAACCGTTCTATTTTGAATAAAGGGTTATTAATCGGATGTAGGAACGACTCTGGAACTCTGGGTAAAATGAACTGCTATTTGGATTTAAAAGGGAACAAAAGCGGACCGCTGAATCGGACCTCGGGATTCGTGCATTGGGACCGTGCCTCGCATGCACCGGTTTCGGTGCTCGGTACTCAAACCCGATTCACCGTGACCCCGCTTTTATCCTGCTCGAGTTTAAAGGACAACTGTCGTTTTTAGACGGATTTAATCGTGACCTTTAGATTAACCTGGGAACCGCCTCTAATTTATGGCTTTCGTGTTATCCTTAGCGTCTGACTTCGATCGAAGTGAAGCCCGGAGGTAGCGAGCCAGAACGTCAGCAGCTAGGAAGCGTAGCGGTTGCTTTTCAGTTGAGGTAGGGAAAAGTAGCCGGATCTCGGCCCTGATTAGGGAAAGTTAATAGTAGAATTGCATGTGACACCGGGGTGTCGTGGGTTGAGTAGATTTATTTAATTATTAGAAATGCATGATACGGGATTGTAGCGTTTATGAGAAAAGCATGTGACACTTAGTAGTGTCGTAGGAGCAGAGAACTTAGCGTTAATTGAATTACTGGAGGCATATGACCATGCCCGGAGGTTGATTGTTTATTTTGGTGTCTTGGGCGGCCTTGAGAGCCCGTGTTTTATTATCGAGTTTTGGGTGGCCTTGAGAGCCCGTATTATTATTGTCGAGTCTGGGGTGGCCATAAGAGCCGTGTTATTATTCGTGTTTGGGTGGCCATGAGAGCCCGTACTTTACTGTTGGCGTTTTAGCTGGCTTACGAGTTAGAGTCTCGGTAAGTTGCAAGCGTGTTTTATGGCTGGTGTCTTGGGAGGCCGTGAGTGCCCGTGGGGCTGTTGAGTCCGAGTTTTACTGTTAGTGTCTTGGTGGCCATGAGTGCCTATGAGTGTTGAACCTGTGTTGTCATTGGTTGTGAACTTGTTTGTGATTGTGTTTGTGGTTACCGGAGGTTGGGGGCCCGCTTCCTGAAACGGGGGTCCACGAGCACACGCGTCTGCATGTTCAGACGGGGTAGGGGGCCCGCCCGCCAACAAAGGGGTCCTGGCCGCGCGTGTGTGGTTTGGGTTTGTGAGCGTACCTTGGCTGGCTTATGGGTTATAGTCCCAGTAAGTTGCAGCATTTTCCGGCTGGCTTATGGGTTAGAGTCCCAGTAAGTTGCAGTATTTTCCGACTGGCTTATGGGTTAGAGTCCCGGTAAGTTGCAGCATTCTTGGGTTGGCCTGACCGGGTTAGAGTCCCGGGAGGGCGTTCTTGGCAGCTGGTTTGCGATCCTTTGCGATCTTGTTTGGTATTGCGTGGTTGTCAGTCGTGTCTTTGGAGGAGGTCGGCAATCGTAGTGTGAGGTCTACATCACGTGTCCGAATGTTGAGTCAGTTGAGGAAGGTACTGGTCGTGTGTGTGTCTTTTGGGTCGTGGTTGGTGTCACCGGCTTTGTCTGCTAAGTATGCCGTAGTCAGTCTGTTATTCGTGGTGGTGAGCGAACGCTCACCCCTAGCTGCTTTTCCTACAGGTACCGTTCGTGGGACGGACTAGGTGAGCTCTCGAAGCTTGTGGAGCTAGGAGCGGAGTCCGGGTTTTGTCTTTTTAGTCTAGCGACGGATACCTCGCCTTTTGTCCGCTTGTGGGACGTTTTTGTTGATTTGTAATTATCCTTTGTTGAACTAAATTGTTATTGTAAATTGTTTTAATGGAAATGTTTGCAAAGTGTTTTCTTATTCTAAACGTTCGCGTCCCGAGTTCGGTTTACTGAAATCGGGGCGTGACAAGCACCCTCGCCTCAAACATTGAGGAGTTCATGGTCCTGTGGGGGGTCGGCCTGCAACATCGCCCCGATGTACGTATGGTGGAAATGGTCCTACCAAGTTCTGGTACAGTACTCTTCTACTATCTCGGAGACTGGCACTCTCGCGTTTTTTGAGCACTACATTATCATTCCATGGAGGAGGACACACGTTGACAACATGTGAGAGTATACAGTCCGCCTAGACGCTAATCCGGAAATGGGTTGGCTCTATCTTAGTTTCTCATTTGGATCCGTTGTATCGATTTCTTCGGACGTTACTGCAGTATCCCCTTCCAAACATTAATGGAACACTTCGATCACCTGAGCATTTTATTCAGTTGTTAGATTATTTTCCTATTGGATATCATGATGTTTGGAGCTTTATTCTAATACTTTTAATTTTGAATTGTCTTGTGTCTACTTTGAGTTGGACTTATTTCATATTTTAATATATGGTTTTGATTTAAAAAGGAGATAATCATATAAAAAAATGTGAAATATATATTTTGTAATTTGAAACTCTCCTCTTTGATTTTTTTGAACGAAAGGTGCATTTTTATTACTCTGAAATTGAATACATTATCGGGCCTCGGGGAACAGGCTCCCCGACCAACAGAAGGTCAGTACAAGTGAACAATAGTTCACTGATCCTCGTAATATCATAACCGTCACAGACGGTATTTTAACGTCCTTTGGGCAATAAGATCCTTTGAATATCAGAATTGTCACAGACGATATGTTGACGCCCCTTGGGCACTAAAAGAAGATGGTACCGAAGATCCTGCGGGACCTCGATGGTAATGTGATGCCTCTTAGGCAAAGAGAGAAGACGGTGAAGAGGAACGTCGTACCGGAGATCCTGAGGGGCCTCAACAGTAATGGTGATGGTTGGAGGCAAAGCATCGCCTAGAGACCCCTCCCAAGGCCAGTCCCTAGAGTAATGGATTTCTATCGTCATTGACCCTACAAAGATGAAGTCAGAAAAAATAACAAAGACCCACCCGGTTAGCCAGATCCATAATCGAGAGAAGGGTCGAGGAAAAAGCGGTGGTGGAGGCTAGAGGAGGCGATTTTAGGGACGACAGTGACGCCTTCAGAGGCGGCGACGACGGCGGAGGCCAGGGAGAAGGACGCGCCGGTGGCTGAAGCGACAACAGGGGCTGATCGGGAGAGATAACCCGATACCTCGGAGGCCTAGGTGAAGGCGCAACCCTAGCTCTCCTCTTTGATAATTATATAAAATATACATTGAACTTGTTTATTTTTTGCATTTTATATTCAAAAAGTTAAAATGACAATTATGTCTTTGAAATATTAAACTTAAAACGATAATTAAAGAACAAATATTACAATTTTTTATTTTTTAAATTTCTATCTATGTACCTTGTAAAAAATAAGATGTTTTTATCCTTTAATTATCATTTTTTTAATTTCAAGGATAAAAGCATTACACTAAAATAAAGTTGTAAAAAATAGAACAAAAACATAAGTTCAATAGATAACTCAAGATATTTTTTAAATTATTATTCTAATGATTAAAAAAACATTAGCATAAGTGCAAGATATAATCATGTTAAAGTAAAGTTGAAATTGTGATGGTATGATATATGGGTAGGGCATCAAGTCCAAGAGATTTGAAACCCGTATCTTTTGCTTTGTGCGGAAGTAGTCCATCCATGATCCATCATCACACATAACTTGAGTATCAAGTTGATATCACATCTGCTCTTTAATTTCTGGCTGTTGAATTTTAGAGTCTTGTATTGCGAAATGAAACGGCTAAACACATAGTCAGCCCCCTCTTGTGATGCAGCATACAGTCAACGGAACCAATTGTTCACTGTGGTGCCAAGTGTAGGCCAGCAACGATCATTTGACCATTTCTCGTCCAGTCTTTGTAATAATAAACTTATTATTATATTCCTTACATTTATACTTAATTTTAAATTTCTTTGAATTAAATGAGTTATTATTTAATGAGATATATCCCGATGAATGAAGGAATAAACTAGAATCGACAAAAAAAAAACAGGATGAAATTGGATAGAGTGCTTGCTCCCGGCGAGCAAGAGAGTAACGTCTCAAGAATAGATGTTATGGTTTCTGTGTAAGCCCTAACTTCAACCGTCGCCATCATTCTTTCATTCTCTTCCAACGACAACTATGTCTTTTAAGCACAGTTGTCGTCGTGGCGTCTTCCACTTCCCTCCTTTTCCTCTTCCTCCCTTCTTCCTCACCTTTTTCTTCCCTTCCTCCTTTGTTTGCTGCTTCTATGTTTCTCTTCCCTTTTAGTTTCGTGTTGTTGACCTCACGCCTCTTTTTTTCCGGTGAGTAGGTCGTGTCCAGTTGTGTAGGCGTCCTCGTCAGTGCTTTCGAACATGTTGCTATTGAGCCGCAGACCTGAAATGTTTGTCCAGATCTGTTCGTCTTAGTTCCGACCTGGAGCTCGGGTTCGTGTTTGAAGCCTCTTTCGTTGAAGCCGATGAAGCCTCATTAGTCCCTGTCTTCGGCTCTGCTCTACTTGTACTACTAAAGCATCATTGGAGCTCAGGCGACTCACTTACCTTGTTAGAGTTCCTCTGCATGTACAACTTTGTCATCTTCTGACTTGGAGGTATAGTAGCTTGGATGTTGCCAAAACCGGGAGTGATAGCCACCTCGTCCGCTCTTCGTGGTTTGCTGCCTCAACTTTGTCCATCCGTGGTGGATCGTTTGGGTGGGTTCAGTGGTGAGCCTTCGTGGCTGCTACTTTGTGGTGCTTTACAGACTGTGCGTGGTCGTTTTCCGTTCGGCGTGGTGTCTCTCTTCCCGTTCTCTACGCCAAAGCCGTGGTTATCAGTTCGGTAGAGGTTCGTCGGTTTGCTCGTCGGATAGTGGGTTTGCAGGCTCGGTCTCCCTCTCTCTCAACCGGGTTGAGATCGAGGTTGGGTTTGTTATGTGCTCGATTAAGGTTCGTTTTTTGCCTCTATTATCTGTTTTTGCTGTGTCGCCTTCAAATCTGACCTTTGTGGTGGTTGTTTTGGTCATCGCTGCTTTCGTCAGGAGTGATTGTTGTGGTGACAACAATCACAAGGAGTTTAGTCTGGTTATGGTGCTGGATTACGGAGTACCCGACTCTATTGTATATTTGCTCACAATGGTGGTCATAGTGAAGCCTCTCTCGTTTCATCGGAGGTGACTTTTTTCAGATCCTGTTGTGGGACATATTTCTACATCCCCCTAGGTATTGATCGTCGTGGATGTGGTTTAGTTGCATCTGCTGATTCGTTTGATTACCAGGCATTCCGTTTCAGATCTGGTCGTGGTATGCTTTTCTCCATTCATCCAGGTATTGATCGTCGTGGATTCGGTGGTTCATCGTGGTGATGGTACTGGTATGCCATATCATCTGTTATAGTTAAGTGTCCCCCTCATCGTACTTTTATCATTATCTGTTGGGTATACTTCTGCTTTCTTCCATTTTGATGGTTAGGGCTCATCGGTTTAGGGTGTTGGCCCTCGACTAGTAGTTTGGCTTTAGTGTCGTTTAGTTGTATTCCCATAGTTTCGATTTTAGTATAGTATGTTCTGGTGGGTATTTCACTTTTGATCTGTCTCTATCGTTTGTGGTGTTGGCCGCCGACTAACAAGTATCCGCCTTCTAGTCTATGTGACAGATTGATGGTACTGATGAGACATGATGTTCTACTTTCTATGGAAACCAGTTGGTTTATGTCAGTATCATGAGATCATAAGCGAGGGGCTATACTGGAGGATTGGAAGCCTGACCCGTAAGGGCCCCCTATACCATGTCATGTGATCCTTCCTCGCACTGCGCGCGTCTCCCAAACACCTAGTGATCCTGACTGACGGATCCACAAATTTCTAGACTATGATGGGTGGGCTCAAGTCGAGCCATATATGATTTTTTGGTCAAGTTTATGTAGTCGTTTTTAATCTTATTGTATGCCTTTTAATTCCTTGTTTTCTCTTCTAGTTTGGTTTAGTCGTTTCCTGTTAAATCGAAGTGCTTGGTAGCTCAAAAAACCCGACTATCTCTCGAGTTTCATTAGAGGATTATATGTAGTTGGTCTTCGAGTATACTACTCTATCCTTATTTCTCGCTCTGTTTAATGGTTCTTAGAGAACCTTCAACGGTCGTTGGAGGGCCGTGTTAGTCGTCCCGTCGCATGCCCTACCACGGCTAGCCGCCTCAAGAGTCATGGTTTGGCACGTTGACGTAGCCTGTCACCTCAAGTCGTTACCACGACATGACAAGTCATCGCTTGCCCAGCGGTTAGTCGGTGGGCCGATCCTACGCCGGCACATGGCAGCTGAACTTAAAAAAATTATTTTTCTCTATAAATACAATTTGACCCCAACCTCTTTCTTCACATCCCTTCTCTTCTACACCTCTTACTTCATATCTTATTCTCTTCAAACCTCGTTACTCATATTTTTCGATGGATAATTTTTCAACGGTGGCGGAATTGCAACAAACGACTCCCAAGAAATAGAGCAAGTAATGGCAATGATGGCTGCGGTAACGGCAAAACGAATTCACGACCGGCTTCTCTCAACTATACATCCAAGGGAAGAAGATGAGGGTTCAACCTCGTCGACGCCACAAAAGAAGAGAGTGATAGAGTGCAATTCAGGTGAAGCTCACGACTGCTTGGTTGCTGACTACTTTGTACCTACTCGATGTACAACGAGCAATAATTTTGGCGACGCTTCCTGATGTCAAGGAAATTGTTCCTACAAATCATGAATGCATTGAGTGAGCAGTACGCATACTTTCGTCAACAAATTGATGCTACAGGGAAGCACAGATTCTCTCCACACCAGAACTGCATGGCAACACTTTGTCAGCTCTGTTACGGAGGTTCCGCTGACGAGTACTTGCGAATGGCATAGAGCACTGCTCTGGAGTGGGTCGACAAGTTCTTCTTGGGAGTAATCAATAATTTCGGGCGAACATATCTACGACGCCCGAACGAGGAAGATGTCCGCCGTTTGTTGGAAATCAACAAACCTCACGGCTTTCGAGGATGATAAGGAGACTCAAATACATGTAGTGGGATTGGAAGAACTGTCCTATAGCATGAGTTGCACAATTCTCAAGCAAGGACCATAGGAACGTCACCATAATCATGCTAGAAGTCGTTGCATCCCAAAACCTTTGGATTTGTCACTCTTTTTTTTCTGAACATCGGGCTCCAACAACGACATCAACGTTCCCAATATGTCTACATTGTTTCACCACACAGTTTAAGGCTTCACTCCACCGGTTCAGTTTAAGGTCAACGGTAGAGAATACATAACCTCTTATTACTTGACAAATGGAATTTATCCTCCTTGTGCTACATTTGTGAAGACAATACCAACTCTACAAATGGCGAAGTAAAGGTTTTTTTTTCTAGAAAACAAGAGGCGTGTAGGAAGGATATCAAACGAGCATTTGGAGTTCTACAGGCTCGCTTTCATATCGTCACTCGTTCGAGCCGAATGTGGGATAGGAACTCACTCGCAATCATCATGATTAGTATTATCCTGCACAACATGATTGTTGAAGATCAACGGAGGTCGTACCCAACTGATTCTTTTGCAGATATTGGTGTCTCGGACGCAACGACCCGTAGAAGACCACCACAAACGGTGAACTTGGATAGTATCATGGGTAATAGAACAATGATCCGAGATAGGGATGTTCATCACTGTCTCCACGATAACCTCGTCGATTACATTTGGGCTAAATTTAGAGATGACGACAACAATTAGAGTAATATAATGTATTTCATATTTGGCATAAATAAAAATAGTATTTTAATATATGATGCTTTTGAAAATATGAAAAGTACAAACAATGACTTCAAACAACTATTGGTTTTTTGATAATGGAGAGGTAGTTGTAGGAGATAATGGTTTGGAGGAGAGAAAAACTCAAAATTTGCTCCTACCACTCTTCTAAACCATTACGTAAGAGCATCTCCAACCCTAAAATGGTAAAGTTGGTGGTAAGGTTGACTATTAGAATAATAAAATGAATATTTTAGCCTAACAGTCAGCACCAACAGTCAACACCCTCCAATGCTAAAATGGTAAGGCTAACTCTTGGAATAAAATAATATTCATGAAAATTAACAAAAGAATTAATAATGAGATATTAATGAAAGTAAAAGAAAGAATGTATATATCAAGAATTATTAAAACACCGTTTAAAATACTACGATAAATAAACAATTTCAACGAAAATAATTTAAATTGCATTGAAGTTGAAGGAGGTTTAAAATGTTGAATGAAAACAAGTTGAACTAGAAAGCAAAATAAACTAGAGGGAAAAATAACTAAGCGTCGACAAATTCATTCCAAATGTGTTCGACGAGGTTGTCCTTCAATCGATAATGAATATGTTCATCCTGTATCATCTGGGTGTTTCGAATTATGACACGGGATGGTACGAAACTGCCTCATGTAAATGTTGGTTCGCTTGGCCCACCCTCATCTGTGGGTTCAATGAAGCCATCGTGTGTATTACGTTCTGCCTTTACTATCATATTGTGCATGATAACACATCCAATGAGAGTGTTTTCACAAAAATTGGCCACGAAGGGTAAATACCATCAACAAGATAATACGAAAGTTTGTAGTTACCATTTATTGTATATTGGACCGGTGGTTGTCGACCATTGATACCGGCTGCGAATAGTCTGAAATGGTTCAGCACAGTTAAGTCATTGTTCGATCTCTCCATAACGAAGAACGAGTGCCAAATCCATAAGTCACGAGTGGCGACCGCCTCGAGAACCACTATTGGTCCATTCATGTGGTCCATTTGTCACGCCCCAAATCCGGTTTTGAACGAACTCGAGACGTGAACTAAAATAAAATAAAATAAAAACAAAAATAAGAGTAAATTTGATAACATAAAATTCCGAGTAGTTCATGATCAAAATCCGATACCACGAGTCTAACGCTCCAATTCAGACAAATAAAGACACAATTTAGTTCATAAATAGAAAGTACGTCGCTACTAAAATATAAACCCCCAGACTCTCGATGAGCTACCGATCTCTGAGACGTCCTCTACACCGATTCACCATCGAAATCTGTAAAACAGTAAAAACGGAGGAGGTGAGCTTTCGCTCAGTAGGAAAAAGTAGTAACGGGAATGGACTTCCGCTCCGTCACCATAATTACTAAGTCAAGAATATAAACTCATAACAGACAACCCGAAAAGAAAACCAACAGGAACCCAACATTATCGACCAAAGAACCAAGCTAAGAAAACATATGAACAACAAAATATTATACTACGACGTCCACTGTGAACATCACTCAAATCCAACATGACACGAACATAAGACAAGTACACCGGGATACTCCGATCCACACTCGCAACTCAACATATCGTACTAGAACACCTCCTCGGTCTAGATATCTTCCCGGAATCCAACATCGGGGTGAAACAAATACATTAGACCGGAATACACCCTCGGTCTAGATGTCTTCCCGGACACACAGCATCGGGATGAAACAATATACATCATACCGGAATACCCATCGGCCTAGATGTCTTCCCGGAAACGCACATCAGGGTAACAAACAATACATCATACCAAAAACGTACTATCGGCCTAGATGTCTTACCGGAAACGCACCTCGGGGTAAGCAAACAATACATCATACCAGAAACGCACTATCGGCCTAGATGTCTTCTCGGAAACGCACCTCGGGGTAAGCAAACAATACATCATGCCGGAAACGCACATCGGCCTAAATGTCTTCCCGGAAACACACATCGGGGTAAGAAAACAATACAATACCATGCCACACATGTTACACCGAACTTATCATAACATCAAAACTTACCGATACACTTACCATACCCACCACATCGGTCTATCATTCACCCGATGATATCACAAGTCAACGGTTCATATCACATTCATTCAACCAATCATATCAACAAACAACCATTCGTATCACATTCATCACAACTCATATAGCATGCTATGATTCTTAAAGTAACCAAAGAAAATACTATACATCAATATTTAAGGACTAATAACCATAACCAAACACAACCAACACACAATCGTAAGGCCCGACATGGCCACATGTGATTCTACAGCACGACAATTCCCATAATTGAAAGCGGTTATTCTAGTTAATCACATCCTACATGCAAGCTAAGACTTTTCCGGTCGTTAACATCCTATATGCATACTATTAACGTTCTTTAATTAAAAGCGGTAATTACTACTCTTCCTTACCTCAAATGTTATCCCAACGCTTAGTCACGCGACGCCTAGTAGTCTCCTCCTCCGAGCTTGGGTCCAACGTCTAAGATCAAAAGAAATACGAGAATTAATGCTAATTCAAGTGTGGTTTAAAGAGGAAAATACCCAAACTAGCCCCATCTGCTCAACTTGTCAAAATGGGCCCGGAAGACCCATTTTTCCCAGAATCGCGAAAACGTCCCTCGGGACTCCGAAAATTTCCCTTTTCGTGTCTATCAATCATAATTAATTTACTTGTTCCAATGCACTTGACGGAATTAAATTCCGAGGTCCGAGCGTTCTGAATTCGCAATTAAAGTTTCCAACCGTTTTTCCCGAAATTTCATGAATCACATCCATAATTCGTTCCGGTTGTGAAATTAACGTCCCGGGGTTCACCCAAGACCGTCCAAGCACGAAACCACCAAGTCCCGGCCATGTGGGCCCCACGGCCACACATGGCCGTGGGTGGTCGGACCGGACCGGGCCGGTCACGGTCCAAAAGTGACCGACCATGGCCGGTCTCGGTTCCAAGCGTGGCCGACTATGGCCGGTCCTCCCCTCTTTCGATGGCCGGATTCCGGCGAACCTCCGATCGCTGGAAAAATACTTTCTTTCTTCCAGCAAGTTCCTAACTAGTTCTAGGTTCTCCACAACACCATTGTTAAGCTCTAAAATTTCAAAATCCACCTTAAACACTCCAAAGTTTCAAGACCCATAGTGGGTTTCATCAAAACCACAAAAAAACTAATTAAACTTCATCATTGATCTCCACTTTCTCCATAAGTTATCTAATTAATCAATAAGAACCTTAGATATGTAGGACCCAAGCCTATTTCATGCCTTTTCTAGAAAACCCATAAACCCAAACTTCATAATAATGAATTTGGTTTGAAGATTTACCTTGGAAATGGAGAAAGGAAGAGGAAAATGATGTTTTGGAGAAGATTAGTGTTGGAAATCACCCAAAGGAGCTCACTTTTCCTCCATTTCTTCTTCTTCAAGCAATGGAGCTTCAATGGAGGATTTCTTCTCTCTCTCTCTCTCTAGAAATGAATTTCGGCCAAGGTGACTATGATGCTGAAATTGTTTCCCCATGTGGTCTTATCCTGAAGGTGGAAATGTCCCTTTCGTCTTTTAGTCTCTCTCTCTCTCTCTCTCTCTCTCTCTCTCTCTCTCTCTCTCTCTCTCCTTTGTCCATATGTGGGGACCAATTGGTCTTTTCTCCTACTTTTCTTCCCCTCCAAGCTATCATGGACATGTGTCCATGTGGAGTCCACTCCTACCCAAAATATCTCAGCTCATATTATATTTATTCGTTAATACTCCAAATTCGACCTAGTTTGACCCAGGTTTGACTTTTTTTTGCAAAAGTAACCATTTGAAAGGGAACGACCCAACTAAGCTAACCGTAACGATGGCTAAGCTTTTTGGGTTCCGGAAATGTCCCGAATGACTCCTGGCGTCATCGGTTGACTTTTCCGACGGAAAGTCAACTTTCGCCAAATTTCACCGGTTCGACCGGGGGCGGTTCTTACAATCTACCCCCTTAAAATAGTTTCGTCTGAGAAATATTAAACGAACGTACCTTACTTAACCATACCTCATTTAACCATACCTCACTTGGTCACACTACTTACCCAAACGCCACACTCAGCGTGTGAAGTCAGCTCTGCTCAACAATTTACAATTTCTCAAAGAATCACCAAGTAAATACACACAGTATATAATTACCAATACACACTGGAACACACAGTATCGGTCTAGATATTCTATACCTGAATCCTTCATCGGTATAGATATCGCACTGGCACACACAACATCGGTCGAGATATCTCATACCAGAATCCCCCGTCGGTAGATACCGGAACATTTCTCAAATCGAACCTAAGCCGGAACCATCACACAGACAATTCTCCTCAACTACCCACTTAGTGGCCGTTACTCGGACAATTCACACTGGAACTCAAACACGATTATGTCACGACCAACCACACACAATAATACAAGGAAGTAACACGCAAATGCATCCATCATGACATTGGATCTCATACTTATTGCACGGTCTGGAACAACAACACATTTTGCCGACATCTAGTCGGACGGCCGGCACACCTCAACAAGGAACAATAGCACATTTCACCGACACCTAGTCGGAAGGCAGGCGCACCTCGAAACACCCAAAGGGTAAGACATTACCATGACAACACTCAACAAAAGGTAACACACAGTCACGATCGGTCATTTAAAGGTTACTCAACTAGTGATATCGCACATACCGGCAACACTTGCTTGCATACTACACTCGAACCAACTTATACGTCATCTCATCCATATCCCACATTAACAAAGGCACTACTTTCACTGTCTTCTCAAGGGTTGAACGGTTTTGGGTACTTCGCGCGCACCTCGTCCCTGCGCGATCTCTCACCGCTCACGATCCGCGCGACTCCTTAATCGTCTCTCGGACAACTCAGGGTCAACAAGAGTTGTCACGCCCCAAATCCGGTATTGACCGGACCCGTGACGTGACTTAGTGAAATTAAATAAAACACTTTAAAAGTAACGAATATTTGATAAAGAGGAAAGAAACTAAATCCACAAGAGTTTAAATTCCCGAGTCCTCTCCTCAGTCAAGTACACTTTGGAAAAATAGTACATCTCTAATGATATAAATAAACCCCGGGCCTCCGCTAGCTCCTAGCTCTGCATAACCCTCTAGTCCAAAGCATAACAATCACCTGTAGAAAACACGGTAAGGGGGTGAGCTTGACGCTCAGTAGGGAAAACACAGGAAGCCATCTCAAAACGGGTTTACCAGAAATTCATTCCCCAAAATTAAAGGTGATTAAACAGTTTGATACAACGACGTGACACTTAAAGCAATTAAAAGATAAAAACCCCCTTTTAACCCGACACTCATAAATCCGACCGTACCAGCGTTAACTCAACACCATCCACTAAACCAAGGCACACACCGCATGTAACAATCTGCGTAAAACACCCAAATACATTTCCAAACTAACTTTTAACGATTAAAGGAAAAAGGCGACAACGAGGAACTGTAACCCAAATTAAACAACCTTCACTTTACTCGACCAAAACCATCCCGAAAATCCTAGTCCAGAACCCTTTCCCTACCGACTCTCGGATAACCGCATAGACAACGTTCCCCTTTTAGCACGGAAGCCACACACAACTCATAACAAGGAAAACACCCATAGTCGCAACACAACAATACTCAATCCAATTCAGGTAACACTTCATCAAGTCAAGGCATTCTCAAACACACAACTCGTAACCAAAGCACGGTCTCGGGAGCAACCCTGTAATAACCACTCCCGGTCAACGCCAGTCAAACCTGCGAAAAACAGGAAAATTTAAAATTTTTAAGACTGACAGTTAAGTGAACCTAAAATGACCCCGAGTGTCATACCGGACTTAAGTTGACCCCGTTATTGACCAAAGTGAGTTCCGGGGGACTCAGGGCAACTTTCTGATCAATTTGGGAAATGTTGACTTTTCGTTGGAAAAGTCAACCGAGCGACGTTTTGGTCCATTCGAGGACCGTTTTGGATCCAAAAAGCTTAGCCGTCATCTCAGCGGTCTTAGTTGAGCCATTTCCTTGTAGCCCGCCAAGTTTCGTAATTTCTTGGAAAAATTGCCCGTTCGGGTCCCGAAACGTCCGATTTTTCGCGAATCTGATTGGAAAATATCAAGTAGATATTTTCCAAAAGTTGTGGGACCCACCTTGACACTTGTCCTAATTGTGGTGGTGTTAGTTTTGGGGGGAAAATAAAGATGAGAGGACAAGGGGTGGCCGGCCATATAGGGCAAAAAGAAAAAAAAAAGAAATTAGAGTTAGTTGTTTAGAAAGAGAAAGAAGAGAGAAGAAAGGGAGAGAAGGAGAAGAAGGAAGAGAGAAAGCTAGGGTTTGAGCACTATTCACGCCATATCCAACCCTTGGATCGTCTCGAGGCAAGGAGCAATCTACTTCCCCTCGTTCTCCTCTACGGTATACACCAAACCGATTCTCGTTTTGATTAATTTTGGAAGTTAGGTTTTTGTAAAACTATTAGTTTAAGGTGGTTTTGATGTTGGGGTCATTGTTGGAGACGTTTTGGAGGTGTTTGGAGGGGAAAGATGACGTTTTCCGGTGACCGGAGGCTCGGGAGGAGCTCCAGCCACCGTGGGTGGTGGCCGGCCGGCCATGGGTGGCTGGCCGGAGCTGGGACCAGCCACCACCATGGTGGACGAGCCCCACTTTGAGCCCTAGGGCCCACGGCCAAGTGGGTCGGGTGGGGCCCACGTGCTCAGGTTCTTGGGTTTTATCGTTCGGGTGGTTTAAAACGTTCCCCGGACCATTTATCCTTAACCGAATCGAAAATTTGAATTAAATTGGAAAAGTTACAATTAACGGGTTTTAGAAACTTGAAACGGAAATTAATTGACTCGGGAGTCGGAATTCGATTCGGTCAAGTACATTGGGACCCTTGAATTATTCTAAGACCGTAGAAACGAAAACGGGAATTTTTGGAGCCCCGGAAGGGCATTTACAAAACCCGGGCAGATTCGCCATGTCGGGCGAATCGGGCCTTGACGGGTCCCTTATCGACAATGTCGAGTAATTGGGAAGTTCGGGAGTGATCGACATTGTCGGGGTTAAGTTTGGGCATCGAGTTTAATGATTTTCAGTTTATTCCTGCGGGTTGTTAAGTGCCTTAAATTTGTGTTCTTTTAGATCGTGCCACGGACCGAGGCAAGGGAAAGCTGGGTGAGTGATAGAGATCATCACCAGAGCTCGTTGTTTGGCTTTTGGGAGAACACGCACGAGGTAGGGAAAAGTAGCCGGATCTCGGCCCTGACTGGGGAAAGTTAACAGTAGAATTGCATGTGACACCGGGGTGTCGTGGGTTAAGTAGATTTATCGAATATTAGAAAAGCATGATACGGGATTGTAGCGAATATTAGAAAAGCATGTGACACTTAGTAGTGTCGTAGGAGCAGTGAACTTAGTGGTATTAGAATTACTGGAGGCATATGACCATGCTCGGAGGTTGTTTGTGAAACTAGTGATCTTAGGACTGTTGGAGGCATTGAGTATGTCGGAGGTTGTTGTGTATTATTATTATTGAGTTTTGGGTGGCCTTGAGAGCCCGTGTTATTATTGTTGAGTTTTGGGTGGCCTTGAGAGCCGTGTACTAAGGTTGGTGTCTTTGGCTGGCCTGACCGAGTTAGAGTCTCGGGGGGTTGCGAGCATTCTTTGGCTGGCTAACGAGTTAGAGTCTCGGTAAGTTGCGAGCGTGTATTATTGTTGATTCTTGGGTGGCCATGAGTGCCCGTGGGGTCATTGAACCCGTGTCTTTACCCTTGGTGTTTTGGGTGGTCGTGAGTGCCCGTGGGGTCGTTGAACCCGTGTCTTTACCCTTGGTGTTTTGGGTGGCCGTGAGTGCCCGTGGGGTCGTTGAACCCGTGTCTTTACCCTTGGTGTTTTGGGTGGCCGTGAGTGCCCGTGGGGTTGTTGAACCCGTGCCTTTACCTTTGGTGTTTTGGGTGGCCATGAGTGCCTGTGGGGTTGTTGAGCCCGTGAGTTACTGTTGGTGTGTCTTGGGTGGCCATGAGTGCCCGTGGGGTTGTTGAACCCGTGTCTTTACTGTTGGTGTGTCTTGGGTGGCCATGAGTGCCCGTGGGGTTGTTGAGTCCGTGTCTTAATGTTGGTGTATCGTGGGAGGCCGTGAGTGCCTGTGGGGCTGTTGCGTCCGTGTTTTACTGTTAGTGTCTTGGGTGGCCATGAGTTCCTGTGAGTGTTGAACCTGTGTTGTTACTGGTTGTTGAACTTGCTTGTGATTGTGATGGTGATTGTGATTGTATTTGTGGTTACCTGAGGTTAGGGGCCCGCTTCATGAAACGGGGGTCCACGAGCACACGCGTCAGCATGTCCAGACGGGGTAGGGGGCCCGCCCACCAATAAAGGGGTCCTGGCCGCGCGTGTGTGGTTTGGGTTTGTGAGCATTCTTTGGCTGGCTTACGAGTTAGAGTCTCGGTAAGTTGCAAGCATTATTTGGCTGGCTTACGAGTTAGAGTCTCGGTAAGTTGCAAGCATTCTCCGACTGGCTTACGAGTTAGAGTCTCGGTAAGTTGCAAGCATTCTTGGGTTGGCCTGACCGAGTTAGAGTCTCGGGAGGGTGTGAGCGTTCTTGGCACTGAGCGGTTGGCAGCTGGTTTGCGATCCTTTGGGATCTTGTTTGGTGTGCGATCCTTTGTGATCTTGTTTGGTGTTGCGTAGTCTTTCTGTCGTGTCCTTGGAAGAGGTCGTGATCGTTGTGTCAGGTCTACTTTGCGTGTCAGAGTGTTGAGTTGGTCAAGGAAGGAATCAGTGGGTGTATGTTCAGTCAGAGTACTTGGGTTGGGGACAGTGTTCCCCGGTGTTGACCTTGTTTTTGGTGTTACCGGCATTGTCTGCTAATTATGCCGTAGTCAGTCTGTTATCCATGGTGGTGAGCGAACGCTCACCCCTAGCTGCTTTTCCTACAGGTACCGATCGCAGGTTGGATTAGGTGAGCTTCTGAAGCTTAAAGAGCTAGGAGCGGGATTCTGGGTTTATTTTGAGTCTAGCGACGGATACCATACTTTTGTCCACTTGTTGGGACGTGTTTTAAGTTGTAAATATTATTTTGTTGAACAAATGGTGTTTTTAAAGTGGGTTAATGAAAATGTTTTCAAAATGTTTTATTATTTTAAATGTTCGCGTCCCGAGTTCGGTTTACTGAAATTGGGGCGTGACAACCCGCTCGGCCCGGCGTAGTCGTACGCAACTTTCCCCTAACACACAGTCAGGAGAGGTGGTCGACCTCATCGCGGAACTTCCCTTCGCGTAACACATCGCGGACACAGCGTTTTATCGACACACGGAAGGCAGGGAAATCGCCTCTTCGTGCAACACATCGCGGACACATCATTTTAACGACACACGGAAGGCAGGGAAATCGCCTATTCGCGCAACACATCGCGCACACAGCGTTTTACCGACTCACGGTCGGAAGGTAGGGAAAACACCTTACTCGGGTAACCACAGTAACATAGTCACAATCACAATCACAGTCACAGGTAACCACAGTACCACAACCACACTCACGATCACACTCACACATGGCACACTTGCCCAAAACATAGCAACACATGCTTCACCGAATATCACATATCATACTTCTCAATTTACCACATATAGCAACACATGCTTCACCGAATATCACAGTCACGTCGGTCTATCACTCACCCGACCATATCACAACCAATGATTCCCATCATAACAATCACGCACTTACCATCACTTACCGTCACCACACTCAACGTGGTAAACCCCACCGGCTTAACCGGTATCCAGTCCCCAACATCCCCATAATTCATCATATCATATAACAGGGAATAACCATTCAAGTCACCAACATGCATCGCTAGTCCAATTCTACTCGTTTTCGTGTTCGTTATTTATCAACCGTTCAAACAGCACAACACTAAGCAGATACAGACAGCAAACAATCCTACAGGCGTGACCTGGCCCGATTCTACCAGCAGGATTATTCCCAAGGCTGAAATCGTAAATTTTCACAGTTTATAAGTCTACGCTAGTTAATCACATCCTATATGCATACTAGTTACTTAACTGGTTATTAGGTTTCCTTATATGCATACTAGTACAACCGTAATAAAGAGGGTTTCGAGGTAATCCCTACCTTAGTCTCTATCTGGGTCGCCAAGCTGCTGACGTCCTGGCCAACTCCGGTCTTCTCCGTGCTCGGGGTAAAGGCCTGGTTTGACACAAAAGGGACGGTCATCAGTCCCGGTCCAACCGTAACGGTCCTCAAATTTAATAATTAAGTCCAGTAGTTTGTTTTGTCCAGAGGTCCTTTAGAAGTCCGATAAGTTGTCCGAAATTCCAGGTATTTATCTGATTTTATGTCAAATATTTAATAAATTATTTAACTAACCTGGTCTGACCCGGATCCGACCCGAGTCCGAATCCCGAAACCGAATCCGACCCAGATCCGGCCAGTCTAAGTCCTCAGACCCGGACCTCACCCGAGCCCGACCCAGACCCAGTCCAGACCCGAACTCAGACCCGAGCCTGAGCCTGAAGCCCGAACCAGGTCCAGCCCGAGGCCCAACTCAAGTCCAGGCCCGAGTTGCGTCTGGTTCGAGTCCGTCCGGCCCAAGGCGCGTTCTCGACACCGGCCCAATCCCAAAGCCCGTTAGAGGCACAGCGAGGTTTCAAGCGATCCTCCGGTTTAGCTTCGGCGGTGGCGGCGGCGCCGGGAAAATCGAAGTCGGCTCTTGACGGCGGGGGTGGCGTCAGAACGCTCGGAACGTCGTGAGGAGGTCGTCAGGGCACGAATCGAGCTCCCTTGTCCATATCTAACGTCGCCGTGAGTTCGCCGGCGTGTGAAACTCAGATCTGGAGCTTCGAGAACTCCGGCGAGCCCTTTCCAACCAGTAACAACCGGTTCGAGCTCGCAGGGGTGCGAATCGAAAGGAAAATGAGGACGAGGGAGGTGAGATGGGTCGGGACAGAATCTCACCATCTCTGATTCACGTGTCCGAGCGGAGAGGCTCGAGACAACAAGGGCGACACTGGTTCGTTGCTGGTTCGAGGAAGGAGAAGAAGAATAGAGGGATTCTGGGTTCTGATGTGGCGAGCAGGCGAGAAGTTGTCGTGGTCGGAAGCAGAAGGTGAAGGAAGTGGAGGAGGAGCTCCGGTGATGCTCGGCGTTGCAGAGAGAAAACGAGAGGGAGAAGGAGGCGAGGAGGACGAAGACTCGGGAGTCGTGCGCGTCAAATGAGGTAAAGAACCGTCCAGAACTATGGTTTTATTCAGAGGGCTGGGCCGGTTTCGTGGGCCGCGCGCACCGGGCCTGGCTAGTTGGGTCAGATCCAACTGGTTGGGCCTGGTTCTGGCCTGGCCCAAAAGTCATCCCTATTCCTTTTTTCTCTCCTTTTTGTTTCGCACTCGTTCCGACTTTTCGTTCCGTTTTCCAACCCTTTCGCTTTAAAACCGTAATTTAAACCATTAAGATTTTCAGGTCTTTACAGTCTACCCCCCTCAAAGGAATTGCGTCCCTGAAATTTAAGACGAACGCGCTCCACTCGAAGTACCACAACACGGAAGACACTACAATTACCATTTCCTCAGTGACCGAACAGCCTCAGATACCTTGCACGTACCTCAACCTTGCGTTTCCGCGTCGACTCTACGCGGTTCTTAATCGTTCACAATCCACGCGACCCTTCAGTCGCCTCTCGAACAACTCGGGACCACGAGGATCAACCTTTAATTCCACAACTGCGCCCCGCTTGGGCAGCTGACCCGACCTACCAAACAATGCTTCGTACGGTGCCATAATGTTACTGGCCTGAAAACGTTGTGTTAGTCGTACTCGGCTAAGTATTTCCGGACTCCGGTCAACGGTACTCCTGCTTCTACTGTGCTCTCGTAGGGGTCGTACTAGTTCCCGCGGAACACTGACGTTCGGCCTTTACTTGTTGACAATAGATATGCATCAATCCAAACTTCACACCTACTGCTCGTCCATACGTGACGGTCGTGCTGCCCGATCGCACCTCCATCGGTCGTCGGTCACAATCGATTTATGCCTCACGCCTTGAGAGTCAGTCCATCCCCAGGATGACATCGAAAGTCATCAAGTTCAACACCAAAAAGATTTCTAAGAACATGGCGGTCAAACGAGCCTTCAGCTTGGAAAAGAAGTGCTCACACTCATCAGTACACACAATATCCGCACCCTTGCGTGTCAAGGAAGTCATTGTGGTCAAAGCGGATCCAAAACCCCAAGTCAAAACAGCAATCACTACCACCTAAGGTATCCCATAACATAGTGCCAGCTTCCCATAGCTCAGCTCGCTCAAACTGTACCGGAAACATCACCGGTCTAGGGGTCTTCCCGGGACACACCCATCTGGGCAGAACTCAAGCACACATACCGGTCCGGCACACACATCGGTCGGGTATCTTCCCGTCATTCAGGGTATGAGTCACAACATACCACACCACACGATCTAAACCAACTCAGAACATAACATGTCGGAACGGCGTCGGTCACGGTATCGAACTGAAACACAACACCTCAGGACATATCGTGCCGGAACAATATCGGCCACAATACCGACCCATGACTCGTCCTCAAATAAACATACCGCACGTAAAAGTATGTCCGAACACACAACCTCGGTCAGGATATCCCCCACCGGAATCCTTTGTCGGTATAGGTATCCTACCGGTCTCAACAAATCACACGGTTATAGTTCAAGGCAAGAAGACCACCAAGAATGGTCAACCACTCTATTCTCAGAGGTAAGGCTCGTACTGGTCAACCACTTCACTCGTAACCGGGGTGCCACGACAGAAAGGTCGCCTCGAGGCTTTACTCTTAAGCCCAGTTTCTCAGCAAGGCTGAAGAAAACGGAAGGGTTCGATGCCTGTGGGTTATGGGCCCACCAAGCTTCCGCTGCGCCACTCTGATCTCATAGCTACTCGGCCACCTTTCCCAACCGGTCTGTCGGTTTACTGGTACTGTTGCGACCCTCCATCGCTCGGCACTCGTATCTGATGTTCCGAATGCCGGTAGTGTGAAAGCACTGGCCTCCGTTCGAACGCGACGTAAACTACTGGTGTTCCTTAACCTGTCTGCTTCAAAACGTCAGGCGAGCCTGTGGGCGGGAGAACCCTGCGGTTTTTCGTTCCTTCGGTTCTCGAGTCTCGTACGATCCTGCAACACTGCTCGGTCGTTGCCGAGTCTTACGGCCTCTTGCTCTCTTTCTGCGACTTTGTGCCACGGTTATTGTCATATCCACTAACTCGAGTTACACCCGAGCCATCAGGGTGAGAACTCGGTCCAAACGCTGGTTAGGCCCTCGCTCGAATCTCTTGCATCGGTTCGCCTCGACTGCCACCAAAACTGGTGCAACTGGCCCATGCCGTAACTCTGGTCTCGTACCTCATCTCTGATGTTCCGTCCCTTCGTAGCCCGGGACCTGCTGGTGTTGTTCCTCCTAACCTTCCCAGTGGAAGTACTCCGGGCACCTGTGCCCCAACGACTTACCTCTCCTGCCTCGAGATGTCACGTCGTGACTATCCTCCGCACGGGCACACGCACACGCTCGGTCCCTCAACAACTCTTAAAGGTGACTTACTCAAGACGCTAGTGTTCACACACACGTACATCAACAACTTAAACGGTTCGACAAAACTTCAGTTTACTCATAACAGTAGTAATAGTAGTAGTAGTACAAACACTGCACCCTAGTGCGTCACACAAAACCTACCACACCATCGCACAGAAAAAACCCACAAGTCTCACAATTCAATCACAGTCAGTCAGTACAACACACAGCATAACAGGCTTACACGCAACCAATCAGTCCACCAAATCACAAGCAGCACGAAAACTTACAGTCTCAACCGTACTCATAAACACAGGTTGTAAAAACTTATTCTTGTAACAAAATAATACATGTGGATATCATCTCGTTACAACTCAGTTCAGGCGTCCCCGAACTACGTTGTAACCAACTGATATCCCCACTATCATGATTTGCTGCAGTCAAATCATAATAGGATATACATTCCAATTTTTCATAAAATTTCGGCATGTTCCATTTGAAAACTTGGTCAACCAACCGCACACGCGGGACAAGCAGTTCACAATTAACAGCACACAGCGAACACTTTACTAAGCAGTCCATCACACATTAATCACAACAAAACGGCATACCAAAAGTCAACAAACAACAACTAGCACACGGCAACCCCTAACGAACCGATCGTAAAACAAATTAACCAACCGCTTAAGCGGAACAACCAATTACCAACCGCACGCAGCACCCAAACACAAATTTAGCACTCAGCAAATTATCTCAACTCACACCTCGGGTCTCGGTAATCTCACTATTACCGTCCGGCTAAGTCCAAGCTTGGAAAACAGTTCAGCTCAAACCATAACCACAAACCACCCAAGTCCACCCAAACAAACACGGTACTTAGGCCGAAAGTTTCACCAATCAAACAACGGCCAACCAAGGCGGGAACCCACATATCAATTTAATCAACCAACGCGTCATAACCAGCCCGAGCCTCGCTCGTTAATCAACCTCGATCTCAACCGATCGACATCATGGATCCACTAAGGTACACAGCCAACAGAGAAAAAGGTATCAATCAAGTAAAGTAAAGCTTAAACAACACACTCTAACAAACGAGGCTCTCGTCGTTTTTACTCTACGCATAGGAAAAATCTTGACTTGCGTCACCGAGCACTACGACCTTAGCCACCTAACTCTACCCACCTAGTTGACGTACGGTCCGAGGTTTTGAAAAATCATTTCAAAATGAAACCAGGCTCTGATACCAAATTGTCACGCCCCAAATCCGGTATTGACCGGACCCGTGACGTGACTTAGTGAAATTAAATAAAACACTTTAAAAGTAACGAATATCTGATAAAGAGGAAAGAAACTAAATCAACAAGAGTTTAAATTCCTGAGTCCTCTCCTCAGTCAAGTACACTTTGGAAAAATAGTGTGTCTCTAATGATATAAATAAACCCCATACATCCGCTAGCTCCTAGCTCTGCGTAACCCTCTAGTCCAAAGCATAACAATCACCTGTAGAAAACACGGTAAGGGGGTGAGCTTGACGCTCAGTAGGGAAAACACAGGAAGCCATCTCAAAACGGGTTTACCAGAAATTCATTCCACAAAATTAAAGGTGATTAAACAGTTTGATACAACGACGTGACACTTAAGGCAATTAAAGATAAAACCCCCTTTTTAACCCGACACTCATAAATCCGACCGTACCAGCGTTAACTCAACACCATCCACTAAACCAAGGCACACACCGCAGGTAACAATCCACGTAAAACACCCAAATACATTTCCAAACTAACTTTTAACGATTAAAGGAAAAAGGCAACAACGAGGAACTGTAACCCAAATTAAACAACCTTCACTTTACTCGACCAGAACTATCTCGAAAATCCTCGTCCAGAATCCTTTCCCTACCGACTCTCGGATAACCACAAAGACGACGTTCCCCTTTTTGCACGGAAGCCACACACAACTCATAACAAGGAAAACACCCATAGTCGCAACACAGCAATACTCAATCCAATTTAGGTAACACTTCATCAAGTCAAGGTATTCTCAAACACACAACTCGTAACCAAAGCACGGTCTTGGGAGCAACCCGCTCGGCCCGGCGTAGTCGTACGCAACTTTCCCCTAACACACAGTCAGGAGAGGCGGTCGACCTCATCGCGGAACACATCTCTTCGCGTAACACATCGCGGACACAGCGTTTTACCGACACACGGAAGGTAGGGAAATCGCCTCTTCGTGCAACACATCGCGGACACAACGTTTTACCGACACACGGAAGGCAGGGAAATCGCCTCTTCGCACAACACATCGCGGACACAGCGTTTTACCGACTCACAGTCGGAAGGTAGGGAAAACACCTTTCTCGGGTAACCACAGTACCACAGTCACAATCACAATCACAGTCACAGGTAACCACAGTACCACAACCTCACTCACAATCACACTCACACATGGCACACTTTCCCAAAACATAGCAACACATGCTTCACCGAATATCACATATCATACTTCTCAATTTACCAAATATAGCAACACATGCTTCACCGAATATCACAGTCACATTGCAGAGAGAAAACAAGAGAGAGAAGGAGGCGAGGGGGACGAAGACTCGGGAGTCGTGCGCGTCAAATGAGGTAACAAACCGTCCAGAACTATGGTTTTGTTCAGAGGGCTGGGCCGGTTTCGTGGGCCGCGCGCACTGGGCCTTGCTAGTTGGGTCAGATCCAACTGGTTGGGCCTGGTTCTATCCTGGCCCAAAAGTCATCCATATTCCCTTTCGCTTTAAAACCGTAATTTAAACCATTATGATTTTCAGGTCCTTACAAGAGTTAACTCTTAACCCTCACATGTCCCCTGCATGGGCAGTTGACCCGACGTACCATATAATGCTTCGTACGGTGCCATCTTGTTACTGGCTTGGAAGCTTTGTGCTAGTCACACTCGGCTAACTGTTTCCGGACTCCATCGTGAGGTACTCTCACTTCTACTATGCAATCATAGTGGTTGTATTAGTCCCCGCGGAACGCTGGCGTTCGGCCTTCACTTTTTGACGAATGATGCGCCTCGATACGAACTCTGCTCCCGCTCTCCGCATCCTGCTCCACCGGGAATGTCGCCTGATGTCGCGGTACCTCTCAGTGCTACCTGTCTGCATTGCAAGGCGCGAATGATGTGACTCTCGCAACACGTCGTCTCTGCCGCTACGTGGCACGAACACCCTCCTTGATCCGCTACATGCTCACGGCCTTCGGCGTCGTCACCGCTGAAAATTTTCTTCTAAAACTCTATTGTATCGGCATTGAGTATCGGTTCTTCACCATAACTCGGTCCAACTGCCGGTTGTCACGCCCCAAATCCGGTATTGACCGGACCCGAGACGTGACGTAGCGGATTTAAATAAAAAAAATTTAAAAAAATTAATATCTGAAAAGGATAGATAAAATAATTGTTTAGCAGTTCGAAACCTTGAGTCACAGCTCAGTCAAATACAATAATCCAAGAATAAAGGTACGTCTCTACGAACACAAATAAAGATAAACCCGGACCCTCGCTAGCCCTATGCTCCGCGATGTCCTCTACTCCAAGTTGAAGTTAAAACCTGTAGAAAACACGGTAAGAGGGGGGGTGAGCTTGACGCTCAGTAGGGAAAACCATAAAAACTTCCTCACTTCGGAGTTACCAGAAACGCTATTCCACAATTTAAATCACCCTGAAATACCCCTCAGTCACGATGGGACACATATCATCGGGACTCCTGGAAACGTTCCCACAAGGAACACATATCATCGGGATTGCCGGAAATGTCTCCAAAGGGACCCAGATCATCGGGGTGAAACAAGATATCCTCCCGGAAACATCCCCGAAGAGACACATATCATCGGGGTGAAACAACTCTCTACGGACCACGTAGTATCGGAGTAAGACGACAAATAACACGGAAAACACTCAACGCCACAGACACTGCAATACTCAGTCAAATTCAAAGCAATCACAAACACACAACTCGTAACCATCGCACGGTCTCGGGAGCAACCCGCTCGGCCCGGCGCAGCCGCACGCAACTTCCCCAACACAAAGTCGGGATAAGCGGTCGACCTCATCGCGGAACACAGTGTTTTACTGATCGACGAAAGGCAGGGAAATCGCCTCTTCGCGGCCTCATCTCTCGCAGTGCTCAACACAGTGTTTTACCGAGTGCCAATCGGAAGGTAGGGAAACCACCTCTTCGCGGGACACAGCGTTTTACCGACTCACGGTCGGAAGGTAGGGAAACCACCTTTCTCATGTAACCAAAGTCCCATAAACGCAACACTTTACCGATTACGCGCCAGAAGGTACGATACACCTGACGGAAGTACATCTCTCACACTTTACCGGCCGCGCATCAAACTAACACAATCACACTCAGAATCAGGGTCACAATCACATTCTCAAACAGGATCACAATCACAATCACAATCTTAATCACAACTACAGGTAACCACAGTACCACCACCACAATCCTGATCACGTCGGTCTATCACTCACCCGACCATATCACAACCAATGATTTACATCATAACAATCACGGCACACTTGCTCACACGTAGCAACGACATGCTACACCGAATATAATATGCTTTGACCATTAATTACACTCACAATTGTTCCGCACTTACCATCACTTACCGACACCACACTCCACGTGGTAACCCCTACCGGCTTAACCGATATTCAAACCCCAACATCCCCAGTTCAACAAATCAAAGAAACAGGAAGGTGACTCAATCACTAATATGCATCACCAAGTTCAACTCTACTCGTTTTCATGTTCGTTATTAATTAACCGTTCAAGCAGCACATAGCACACAATCAGATACACTCAACAAACAGTCCTACAGGCGCGACATGACCCGATTCAACGAACATGGCAATTCCCAAGACTGAAATCGTAAAAGTTCACAGTTTATACGTCTACGCTAATTATCCACATCCTATATGCATACTAGATATTTAACCAGTTATTAGGTTTCCCTACAGGCATTCTAGTACATCCGAATAAAGCGGGTTTCAAGGTAATCCCTACCTCAAGAAGAACCACAACTGCGTATCCTAGCTGCTGACGTCCGGGCCTACCTCCGGTCTTCTCCGTGCTCGGGGTAAAGGCCTAATTTATTAAATTAAGTCCAATGGTTCGTTGTCCAAACGTCCTTTAGAAGTCCGATAAGCCCTTTGTATTTATCTGATTTTAACCCAATTTAATTAATTAATATTTTAATTAACTGGTCTGACCCGGATCCGACCCGAGTCCGAAACCCAGACCCGAATCCGACCCGACCAAGTCAACAGACCCGGACCTGACCCGAGCCTGACCCAGACCCGGTCCAGATCCGATACAGGACCCGGACCCAAGCCCAACCAATTCAGGCCGAGGCCCAGGCCCAAAAATGTCAACGACGCGGCTCGGTTTTGGGTTTCAGTCTGGCTTCCTTTTCGGTGACGGCGACGGCGCCGGGAAGCTCGAGACGTTCTTCACGGCGGCGGTAGAGGCGTCAAGAGCTCGGAAGGTCGAGGAGAGGTCGTCCGGGCAGGTACTGAGCTTCACTGTCCAGGTCTGGAGGTTAGAGGAGCTCGTCGGTGCGATAACTCCAGATCTGGAGCCTTAAAGTTCCGGCGACCCTTTTCCGACCAAGCCCGGCTACCAAAAGCTCGCGAGCGTGAGGATTTCTGGGGAAAGAAGGGCGAGAAAGACGAAGCTGGTCAGGGAAAGAGCTCACCTCTACAGGTTCGCTCGATTACGGTATGGCGAAGTTCGAACCTACGGCGGCGGCGCTGACTCTCGTCGAATCAAAGAAGAAGAAGGAAGAGGAGCGTGATGTTTGTGGTTTCTGGTACGGGGAAGCTTCAGTCGAGGGCTGAGGAAGAGAAACAGGCGAGAGAGAGAGAGGAGCTGGGACTCCGTCGCCGGCGAGAGAAGGTGGTGATGAAGTAGACGAAGCTCGGGAGGGAGAAAAGGAGGCGTCCTCGGGGTTTGTGCACGCTCAACGAAGGAGAAGGGGGTAAAAGGCGAGGTTAGGGTTTCAGTTTCATGGACTTGGGCCCGGACTGATGCGAACGCGCAGGTTGGGCCTGATTTGGCTCGGCCCAAAGGGCTGAGCTGGACCAGCCCAATCCCTTTTTTTTACTCTTTTTTTTCGCCCACGTTCCAAATTTTCGATTTGTTTTCCAACCCCGCCGTTTTAAAACCGTAATTTAAACTATTAAATAAGCAGGTCTTTATAGTTTACCCCCCTTAAAGGAATTTCGTCCCTCAATTTAAAACAGACATACTCCACTTCATCCTACCTCAAGGAACGTCCGATTAAAACTCTCAGTCCATTGTCTCCCAATTCACGGAACCACACAAACCAGTTAGTCGATACCAAAATCCATCGTCGGTAGGGACGTCGCACCGACACACACGTCTTGATCGAGATATCCCATACCGGAACTGTCTGTCGGTATAGGTATCATGCCAGAACAATTCTCCCATCGCACTTAAAGCGGATCCAACACACAAACACTTCTCCTCACTATGACGACACTCTATAGCGTACTTAGCTAGGGTGTCAGACACGGGGAACGCATCAAGGTTCTAATCTTAGACCCTCGCGTCTCCTTAGGTGTATTGAAAAGCAGAAGAGTGCGGTGCCTGTGGGCTATGGGCCCACCACGCTTCCGCTGCGCCACTCTCATCTCAGCGTCACTCGGCCGCCTTCTCTTGCCGTTCTGGCGACGTAATGGTATTTCTACGGTCCTCCGCCGCTCGGGTACTAGTCGCTGATGAACGATCGAAGAACGCTTGATACCTCATAAATCGGTCCTCTTAACTTACTCAACACGCTTGAATAAAATCAGTCAATACAAAAAGGTCATTGAGATAGATAACGGTCCGCTACTCTCCTTCCTTACTCACGACTGACACTGGTCGACACCACCGCACCCCCCAACTAGCGTGCTAAGGCGCAGGGTGAGCTTAACAGTTCTTATTTTCGTCCCAACATTTAAGCAACTAAGAAGAAAAAGAACGAGTGGGTACCCCAAAATCAAATGAAACAACACTCAAAATTTAACTGGTAAGCACGTACCCTGATCGATCTCATGCTCGGGATGGTGTCCCTCAGCTCGACGACCGGTGATGGCATAAGCTCTGCCTTGTGAAGTCCGTGGTCCCTGACTCGGTGGCGGTGGAGGAAGGGCCAGCTGTTGATCTGGCCTCTACTGCTGCCTCGGTGATGGCGCACTCGCAGTTGGTCGGGTGGGTCTTGCCTGCTGAATCTGGCGCTGTCGGAACTTGGGTGCCTTTCCAGAGTGCGACTGCTGTGGCCACTGCGCTGACACCTCTCTACCTGACGAGGGGCACTGCATAGCCATATGCCCAAACTGTCCACATCTGAAGCACCGCTGATCTTTGCTACCCAGTCTGCCCACTGGTCCAGTCTGGCTACTAGCGGGACGAGCTGCAGTGCTCGCGTCCCACGGACAATCCCTGCTCAGGTGTCCCCGTCGATGACAACGGTAACACTCTGGCCCTACCTCGGACGCTGCCGGTCCCACTGATGCAACTGATCCCATCGACCTCGACCCGCTAAACTACTGCTGGGGTCGGAAAGATCCAACAGTCCGTTGTCGCCTCTGGTCCCGCATCTCAGACGGTCTCAGAAAACCGCTAGGTCTCGGGCGACTCTCTCTGGCTCTAGAGATCTCGCTGAGGCACTGCTCCACGGCCAGTGCTTGATCCACCATCTCGGTGTACACCTGAGTCCGAAAGGCGGCAAGTCGATCCCGGATCGGGGCGATGAGTCCCTCCCTGAAGCGCCTGCACCGGTTTGCCTCGTTCGCCACCATCTCTGGAGCGAACGGGGACAACGCGGTAAACCTGTACTCGTACTCTGACACGGTCCTCGTGCCTTGTCGCAGATCTAGAAACTTCCTGTGTCGATCATCCCGTGCGGACTCTTGGAAGAACTGCTCCAGAAACACAGCTCGGAAGCGGTTGTAGTCATCACTGACCCGCTCCTCAACACGCTCCCACCAGTGGAAAGCGTCGTCCCTCAGCTAATGAGCTGCAAAGGACACTCTCAGATGCCCGTCAGTGATACCAGAGGTGTTCAGGTTCCTGGTGACCTGCTGCAACCACCTCTCGGCCCTGTCGGGGTTGGGCTCCCCGGTGAAGATAGGCGTGTCCAGCCTCAGGAAATCCCTCAACGCATGTGCCACATAACTGTCGGCCTGCGTTGCTCTCATCTGCGTCACTGAGACAACTGCAGGTGTTGTCTCCCTCTGGGCAATAGCTGCCACAAAACCCTGCATGGTACGGGTCAGCTCGTCCAGGGCAGTCGTCGTGGTTCTCCTAGCCACTAGCGAAACTCTAGTAGGATGCCCCAAGGATCCGGCATCGCTCCCCTCGGACTCCTCTGAGGTCAAGGGTCGGGCATCCTCTGCCTCTACAGGCTCAGCCTGCACTGTGACGGGTGATGCACTGGGTGGGAGTCCTGATGGTCCAGGGTCACTCTTCACGGGTCTCTCTGTGCCCGCTGCCTGGACACTATCTGCCCCTGCCGCCTCAATGACAGGTGGCTGACCTCGACCTCCAGCTGGTCGGCGACGGGTACCTCGTGGAACGTAGACACGTGCCATGCGATCCGTTCACTGCATGGTAACACGTACAGGTTCAGTTTCTCAACACTCTGAAAAGTGACTCACTCAAGACACTCATGTCCACACACGATCAACAAGACTTAAACAGTTCTTTTAAAACTTCAGTCCATATACCTCCTTAATGCTCCACTATTCTTCTTCACGAAGAGTGCTGCGTTCTCCACGACGATGTGCTCGAACATGTAATTCCTTCTCTCGGCTCTTCGAACTAACGCTTCGGTTCGGTCAACTCTGCTGGCGTGAATATGTATAGACCATGGATGTCGGCGTCGTCCTGGCCTCATGTCAATCCCGAACTCGATCTCGCGAATTGGCGACAATCCGATCAACTCCTCCGAAAAGACCTTTAGGGAAAACGCACACTACTCGTGGCAACTGTCGGCTCGGCGGGGTCGCCACCTCCTCCTCTGCGGACAACGCTGACAAGAGAACTTCGCTCCTACTGTCTAGTACGTATGTGATGGTTGCGTTGCCCGATCGCACTGTCACCGGTAACCATCAATCGACTCCTCTTGTCTCGAGAACCAGTCCATCCCCAGGATATCATCGAAAGTCGTAAAGTTCAACACAAGAAGATTCCCAAGAACGGGCAGTCAACTACTCTAGTCTCACACGCACGACACACACTCGTCAAACCTTATCAACCGTAACCGAGGCGTCAAGACACAACGGTCGCCTCAAAGGCTCTACTCTTAGGCCTAACTTCTCAGCAAGGGTAAAAGAAAATGGAAGGGTGCGATGCATGTGGGTTATGGGCCCACCACGCTTCCGCTGCGTCACTTTGATCGCATCGCCCCTCGGTCACCTCCTCTGACTGGTCTGACTGCGTACTGGTATTGCTGCGGCCCTCCGCCGCTCGGGTACTCGTCGCTTAACGGTTGATGAGCGCTTGATACCTCACAATCCGGTTCTCATAACTCTCTCATCACGCTCGACGAAAGGAAATCCAGCACGGAAAGGTCACTAAGAATAGGTGGTCTGCTACTCTACTTTCACACCCACGACTGGCACTAGTCGACACCATAGCACCCCCAACCGGCGTGCTAACGCATGGGGTGGGCTTAACGGTTCTAATTTCTGTCCCAACATATAGCAACCACGAAGGATTAAACAAACGGGGTACTCACGTATCAATTAAACGATTCTCAAAATTTAAATGGTAATCACGTACCCTAAGCAATCTCATGATCGGGATCATGTCCCTCAGCTCGGGAACCGGCAACCGCGTACGCTCGGCCCTACGGTGCCTAAGGTCCTCCTCTCGGGGGTGGTGGAAGGGCCATCTGCGGGGGAGCGCTCTGCTGATGTATCGGCGTTGGCGCACTCGCTACCTGTCATGGGACTCTCGGTGCCTGAGTCTGACGCTGGCGGAACGAAGGTGACTGGCTGGGCTGCGTCTGCTGTGGTCGCGTCGCTGGCATCCCTCCAACCCGGTCGGGACACACAGTAGAGATGTGTCCTAGTCTGCCGCACTGGTAGCAAGTCCTCTCATCGTCACGCGGTCTCCCCTCGAACCTCATCGGACGACCCGTTGGGCGTACTGCAGGTCCACTGCTCCTCGGGCAATCTCGGGCCAGATGGCCCAACTGCCTGCACAAGGGGCACATCTTCTGTAACTGCTCCGACTTGTTGCATCCCACCAGACTAGGCCATTGGCCGGAAGGATCCTGAGGTCCTTTACCTCCTCGGTTCTCAAGTCTAGTACGGTTCCGCAACACTGCTCGGTCGCAACCGAATGTCACGGACCCTTGCAGCCTCGAGGTGCCACGTCGTAAGTACCCCCCACACGGTACACAAACACGCTCAGTTCTTAAGTTCCCATAAAGCGACACACTTAAGTTACTAGCGTTCACACACGTTTCACAAAGGTCGCACTCGAATCACACAACATGCCTAATCTTAGCGTAGTCATAACTAGTTTTACACAACCAGGGAAACCCGCACACTTGTGCGTCCCACAAAGTCAATCACACAGTTCAACAATTGCAACCAAAAATCACATAGTCCACAGTTCACATCGCACAACAATTTCACAAAAGTCTCAACATCCACTTAATTCCACAGGTTCTCAACATTTTTCTCTTTCGAACATAACATTCCACGTCGACATCATGTCGTTACAACCCGGTTCAGGCGTCCCCGAATTACGTTGTAACCACTTGACATCCCCCTATCACGTTCGACTACAGTAGCGCCCTTGAGTCAACCCGTGATAGTACAAACACTTCAGTTTTGCAGAAATTTGGGCATGACCCGTTTGAAAATTTCACTAACCATCCGCCTATGCGGAACATCCAATTCACATTTTGCACAAAGCATTCAGCACAACATAGCACACAACAAAACATCGTAGCTTTAACCCTCGGGTCTCGGTAATCACACGAGTACCACCCAATCAAGTCAACACTTCACACTTAACCAATCAATCAATGGCCGACTAAGTGGGCAATTCAATAAACGATCATTCAACCAAGACAACCAAGTCAGGAAACAGCTCGAGCATCACTCGCTAGTTAACCTAGATCTCAATTGATCGGCACACAGTTCAATCAAGGCACACAGCAAAACCCACTACAAGGAGAAACACAACAATGCACTTCACTACCCGAGACTCTCGTCGTCTCGGATCTATGCGCATGACATTTCCGACTTGCGTATTCGAACACTAGAAACCTAACAACTTAACTCTACCCACCTAATTGACGTACGGTCCGAAGTTTTGAAAACCGGAGCTCTGATACCAAATTGTCACGCCCCAAATCCGGTTTTAACCGAACTCGAGACGTGAACTAAAATAAAATAAAAACAATAATAATAGTAAATTTGATAACATAAAATTCCGAGTAGTTCTTGATCAAAATCCGATACCACGAGTCAAACGCTCCAATTCAGACAAATAAAGACACGGTTTAGTTCATAAACAGAAAGTACGTCGCTACTAAAATATAAACCCCCGGACTCTCGATTAGCTCCCGAGCTCTGAGACGTCCTCTACACCGACTCACCATCGAAACCTGTAAAACAGTAAAAACAGAGGGGGTGAGCTTTTGCTCGGTAGAAAAAGTAGTAATGGGAATGGACTTCCGCTCCGTCACCATAATTACTAAGTCAAGAATATAAACTCACAACAGACAACCCGAATAGAAAACCAACAGGAACCCAACATTATCGACCAAAGAACCAAGCTAAGAAAACATATGAACAACAGAATATTATATTACGACGTCCACTGTGAACACCACTCAAATCCAACATGACACGAACATAAGACAAGTACACCGGGATACTCCGATCCACACTCGCAACTCAACATATCGTACCGGAACACCATCTCGGTCTAGATATCTTCCCAGAATCCAGCATCGGGGTGAAACAAATACACTAGACCGGAATACACCCTCGGTCTAGATGTCTTCCCAGACACACAACATCGGGGTGAAACAATATACATCATACCAGAATACCCATCGGTCTATATGTCTTCCCGGAAAGGCACATCGGGGTAAAAAACAATACATCATACCGGAAACGTACTATCGGCCTAGATGTCTTCCCGGAAACGCACCTCGGGGTAAGCAAACAATAAATCATACCGGAAACGCACTATCGGCCTAGATGTCTTCCCGGAAACGCACCTCGGGGTAAGCAAACAATGCACCATAGCGGAAACGCACATCGGCCTAGATGTCTTCACGGAAACACACATCGGGGTAAGCAAACAATACAATACCATACCACACATGTTACACCGAACTTATCATAACATCAAAATATACCGATACACTTACCATACCCACCACATCGGTCTATCATTCACCCGATCATATCACAAGTCAACGGTTCATATCACATTCATCACATTCATTCAACCAATCATATCAACAAACAACCATTTGTATCACATTCATCACAACTCATATAACATGCTATGATTCTTAAAGTAACCAAAGAAAATACTATATATCAACATTTAAGAACTAATACCCATAACCAAACACAACCAACACACAATCCTAAGGCCTGACATGGCCACATGTGATTCTACAGCACGACAATTCCCATAATTGAAAGCGGTTATTCTAGTTAATCACATCCTAAATGCAAGCTAAGACTTTTCCGGTCGTTAACATCCTATATGCATACTATTAACGTTCATTAATTAAAAGCGGTAATTACTACTCTTCCCTACCTCAAATGTTATCCCAACGCTTAGTCACGCGACGCCTAGTACTCTCGTCTGACGAGATCGGGTCCAACATCTAAGATCACAAGCAATACGAGAATTAATGCTAATTCAAGTGTGGTTTAAAGAGGGAAATACCCAAACTAGCCTCAATTGCTCAACTTGTCAAAACGGGCCAGGAAGGCCCATTTTTCCTAGAATCGGGAAAACGTCCCTCGGGACTCCGAAAATTTCCCTTTTCGTGTCTATCAATCATAATTAATTTACTTGTTCCAACGCACTTGACGGAATTAAATTCCGGATTCCGGCGAACATCCGGTCACCGAAAAAATACTTTCTTTCTCCCAACAAGTTCCTAACCAGTTCTAGGTTCTCCACAACACCATTGTTAAGCTCTAAAACTTCAATATCCATCTCAAACACTCTAAAGTTTCCAGACCCATGGTGGGTTTCATCAAAACCACAAAAAAACTAATTGAACTTCATCATTAGTCTTCACTTTCTCCATAAGTTATCTAATTAATCAATAAGAACCTTAGATACTTAGGACCCAAGCCTATTTCATGCCTTTTCTAGAAAACCCATAAACTCAAACTTCATAAAAATGAATTTGGTTTGAAGATTTACCTTAGAAATGGAGAAAGGAAGAGGAAAATGATGTTTTGAAGAAGATTAGTGTTGGAAATCACCCAAAGGAGCTCCCTTTTCCTCCCTTTCTTCTTCTTCAACCAATGGAGCTTCAATGGAGGATTTTCTTCTCTCTCTAGCAATGAATTTCGGCCAAGGTGAGTATGATGCTGAAATTGTTGCCCCATGTGGTCTTATCCTCAAGGTGGAAATGTCAATTTCGTCCTTTAGCCCATCTCTCTCTCCTTTGTCCATATGTGGGGACCAATTGGTCTTTTCTCCCACTTTTCTTCCCCTCCAAGCTATCATGGACATGTATCCATGTGGGGTCCACTCCTACCCAAAATATCTCAGCTCATATTATATTTATTCGTTAATACTCCAAATTCGACCTAGTTTGACCCGGGTTTGACTTTTTTTTTGCAAAAGTAACCATTTGAAAGGAAACGACCCAACTAAGCTAACTGTAACGACGACTAAGCTTTTTGGGTCCCGGAAAAGTCCCTAGTGACTCCCGGAGTCATCGATTGACTTTTCCGGCGGAAAGTCAACTTTCGCTAAATTTCACCGGTTCGACCGGGATCGACTGGGGGCGGTTCTTACACCCTTCTTGAATGTGAGCCCCTCATAGCCGTCAGACAGTTCTTACACTCCTAGTGCATGCAGTCAAGACTGCCAAGCAATCCTAGAAACCCTCGTGCTTCATTAACCGCCAAAATGTGGTTCATATCAGCCTGTGTTGGCTTACGACGGTTCGTCGGACCGAAGATTGTTATGACCCTGTTGCAAAATTTGAGCATACACTCCAAAGTCGTGCTTTCGCTTATCAGTCCATCTGTTGCAATTCCATAACACAATTGCCTAATGACTGCAATACATTTTTGATGAGGAGATAACGAAGGCCTACCCAGGGCATCTTTCTGTTGCTTAAAGTACACATCGTGTTCCTCCAATGCGTGGAGAATGCAGAGGAACACATCCTTTGGCATTCTGAAACGGCGATGAAAATGTACCTCCTTGTACACAGGGTTCGTACTAAAGTAGTCGATCATTAAACGTCCGTACGCAGCTTACCGGTCTCGTGCAATATATCTTCGCTTCCGTGGTTGAACTTCAGACATCGTCTTGTCTAACAAACTCTGAACGTACTCGCTGGACATGCACTCTTCGAGTACTTCATCCAAAATGTGCTCCAATCGAAACTTGTTGGCACGGGCATTATCTATTTTGGGTTGGAAAAAATGGAGAGAAATAAGTCAAATGTAGAAGAAAAGGAGATGATATATTTTCAAGTGTGTTTTGTTTGATTGAAGTCTACATATTTAATTATTTATACACATTTTAAAGATATGGCAATTTAATTTTTTTTATTTTGAAAAACCAAATTTATTTTTTCAAGAACATCTTATAGGGTTTCAGGATTTTCTAGCCGTTGGCGCTGGCGGAGAGCGCCACCGGTGAGCTCACAGCCGGTCCTCACCGCCAGCATTGACTCGCCACCTCACCGCCAGCTCCCCGTCAGCTCTCTGCCGCCGACTCGTTACCGTTAGCTCCTCACCGCCGAGTCCAACTAAACGTCAGGCCTTGGAGATGCTCTAAGCTATTACATTAGAGATGCTCTTATAGAGGAGAAATCTAATAGAAACCCCTGTTATCCTAAAAACTGTGTGAACCAATCCTAGCCACACACCCTTTAGATCCAACATTCACCATAATGCCACATCATCACCCCAATTCAACCAAGACTCACGCCACTTTCTTACTTTCTCACACAAGCAAGAGCATAATTGTAATAGCATGGTGCCATGTGGACAAGTGTCCATTTTTTTGTTCAACAATTCTTAATTTAATCATTCCCGCTTCGTTTCAACTCCGATTAGCTTCAAACTTGCGCCAATATTTTTCTTTTTCCAAGGGCTTTAAATCAAGATCAGTCATGAATATATTTTGAAGCACGAAAATAAAAATTTATATTGGGGTGATAAAAACAATGTTTAGTGTTGATAAATCTTCACTAATAATATGTTTATATCAGGGTATCAAACTAGTGCTAAAAAGTGTTTAGTGTTGATAAAACTAGTGCTTAGTGTTCATAAATAACATGTGATGATGTGATAAAAAGCATGTTCGATTTTGGAAAATGAGCTGATAAATCCAGTGTATAGTGTTGATAAATCCACTGTATAGTGTTGATAAAAATTACCTAGACTTAACTTTTTTTTAAATCAGCCCCGAAATAAGGGTGATAACGTAGAGTTTAGTGTTGATAAAAAAAACATGTGATGGGATGATAAAAACACATGTAATTTAATGATAAGCATAGTGTTTAGTGTTGATAAAACTAGTGCTTAGTGTTCATAAAAAACATGTGATGATGTGATAAAAATCATGTTCGGTTTTGGAAAATAAGGTGATAAAACTAGTGTTCAGTGTTGATAAACTCAGTGTATAGTATTGATAAACCCAGTGTATAGTGTTGATAAAAATTACGCAGACTTAAAATTTTTTTTAAATCAACCCCGAAATAAAGATGATGACCTAGAGTTTAGTGTTGATAAAAAAACATGTAATTTAATGATAAACATAGTGTTTAGTGTTGATAAAACTAGTGCTTAGTATTCATAAAAAACATGTGATGATGTGATAAAAATCATGTTCGATTTTGAAAAATGAGGTGATAAAACTAGTGTTCAATGTTGATAAACCCAGTGTATAGTGTTGATAAACTCAGTGTATAGTGTTGATAAAAATTACCCAGACTTAACTTTTTTAAAATCAGCCCCGAAATAAGGGTGATAACCTAGAGTTTAGTGTGGATAAAAAAAACATGTGATGGGATGATAAAAACACATGTAATTGAATGATAAACATAGTGCTTAGTGTTCATAAAAAAACATGTGATGATGTGATAAAAATCATGTTCGATTTTGGAAAATGAGGTGATAAATCCAGTGTATAGTGTTGATAAATCCAGTGTATAGTGTTGATAAACCCAGTGTATAGTGTTGATAAAAATTACCCAGACTTAACTTTTGTTAAAAAAAATCAACCCCGATTTTTTTTAAGTGCTTCAAAATATATTCATGACTAATCTTGATAGAAAGCCATTGAAAAAACAAAACTAATGGCGTAAGTTTGAAGCCAATCGGAGTTCAAACGAAGCGGAAAAAATTAAATTAGTGAATTGGTAAAAAAAAAATGATAGTTTTACTAAAAAGCCCTTACCCTGTACTAAAAAGTGCTGTTTTTTTGCATTCAACAAGTCAACAAATCAATTGCATCTCATCCATCCATTCTTAAAATGAATGGCTTGGATTGGTTCACACAATTTTTACGTTAGGGAGTGGTTTCTATTTGATTTTTCCTCGGCTCTTATAAATAAAACATTTTTCTTTTGTTAAAAAAATACGAAAGCAGGTATAATTTTACCAAGAATTAAAATATCAGAGCCTCTAAAAAGAGAAGGGAGAAAAGAAAGTAAATACTAGGTAAGTAAAAAGAAGTCAAAGGGTTGACATTTTGACAGCAGACTAGACTAGAGTAAGAAAGCTTGTGAGCATCGCCGGCGCCGTCCCTATTGGCTGGTATTGGTAAACTAGAAACCGCGGGAACGTACAGTTACCCACAAACCACCTCATAATCGGACAAGCAAACAAACACATTCCACATGATTGCTCCTTTGCTTAACCTTAAATTAATCATCATTCTCCTCTTCCTCTTTACAGCGAATCCTCTTCCACCTCATCCCTCCATTTCTTTAAACCTCAATTAAACCCCACATCGGTCAACGGTCCGCTATTGTCTCTATCTCCCCATCATTTTACACCTCCTGGGTCTGCTTCAATTCCCCCAAAAAATCTCCACCCGGGCCTGCAATTGCCACCCCGATGACCCCCAAGTTCTGGGGATTTCTCTGGCTCTCCTTCTTCGTCTTCTCCGTTTGTTCCGTCGCCGAATCGAAGTGCGCAAAAGGGTGCGACCTCGCTTTGGCATCGTACTACGTATGGGAGGGCTCGAATCTGACTTTCATCGGCGACGTTATGGGCCCTATCGCGCCTGAAACGATCGTGCCCTACAATCCGGGGGTACCCAACAAGGACAGCGTGCAGTGGGGCACAAGGGTTCTCGTCCCCTTCTCTTGCGACTGCATCAATGGAGAGTTTCTGGGCCACGTTTTCTCGTACCGGATTAAGCCCGGCGACACCTACGGCAAAGTCGCCAGCGTCGCCTACTCGGGCCTGACGACGGCGTCATGGGTTCAGGCGTTTAACCATCTCGAGGCCAATCGTATTCCGGATTCGGGAACCTTGAATGTCACCGTCAATTGCTCTTGTGGGAACCGCGCCGTTTCCAAGGATTATGGGTTGTTCGTCACCTACCCGCTCCGCCAGAACGACACTCTGGAGTCGGTGGCGGCGGCGACCAATTTCAGCGCCGGCTTGTTGCGGAGCTACAACGACAACGCCAATTTCAGCAGCGGGAGCGGTCTGGTTTTCTTACCCGGCAAAGGTGATGCCTTTGTACCCGAGAACGCCAATTGGCACTTTTTTGATGTATTTTGAGAATTTGACTTGTTGGGAATTATGTGATCAGTCTTACTTTTGATGCTTAAAAATCAAAACTTTATGTAGTTTATAATCTTAGATAGGCTAGATCTGAGCATATCATATGTGGGTTCATGGTGAAAGAAGGTGGGCAGTAGTTTTCTAGTAAGGTTTTGTTGTTTTTACCGTCTTTTGATCATGTGGAAACAGAGAAAAAAAATATGCATATGGGGGAAAAGTGGTTGAAGATATAACAGCATTGTTTTGATTCTGCCATTGGTAATTTAAGGGTTCTGTACAAAACCATGTATTCAAATCATTGTGTTTAGTATGTAACTTGAAATGAGTTTTTGTTGTTTCTCATACCATGTACAAGAGTAGATAAGGGTTAATTTGGGAACAGAAACAATCTTAAATAGATCTGCATTAACTATGAGGAACATTGAGTTGTTTGATTTCTACCATGTTCCCTAGAGTCACACACATTTATAAATGTAGTATTTACAGAGTAATTCATCAGATATCTGTTGTAATTGTAACTCTAGTTCTCATGTACTATGAACTGGCATTAAACTAACTCTTCTAACATATGGATCTATCTTCTCTGCAGATCAAAGTGGAAGTTACCGTCCCCTGAAATCAAGGTAGATTCAGATGCTGGAATTTTACTTAAGCTACAGGAATCCCTTACTTCTTGTTTCATCCTGTTGATTTTTTCTTCATGACATTAATGTTGCCTTTGCTTTCTTCTTTGTTTCTTTTCGCAGCACAGGTGGTTGAGCTTGTTTACATTTTGGTTTGTCTGACATTTATGTTTCAATCGGGATGACAAAATGGAAACTCATGCTATTTTGGGTTATAACTTTGCTTATTCATAAGCAGGATTAGGAGCTGGAGCTATTGCCGGCATCTCTGTAGCTGTAGTAGGAGGACTGCTATTATTATCCTTTTGTCTATACATTAAATTTTATCGAAAGGATAAAGTCAACGATTCTCTCTCCACATTGTCTCATGAGTTACGTGCTCAAGATGGCCGAGGTGCTTCTTGCTATCTAAAAGCTCCTTATTTACATTTTGCTCTTACAACTTCGAAGAGACTGAAATCAGGGTGATGATATAACAATGTTTGGCTGACTGAAGCTTCCTGTCTACTATGTTTAGCTTCGGGGAGTTTAACAGTGAAAGCTACAGACTCAAGTGGATCTGCATCTGGTGCTTCTCCAGGCCTTACTGGCATTACCGTGGACAAACTGATGGAGTTCTCATATGAAGAACTTGCCAATGCTACTGATGATTTCAGTCTGGCTAATAAGATTGGTCAGGGTGGCTTTGGGGCTGTTTACTATGCAGAGCTCAGAGGCGAGGTATGTGGTTGCATCTTCACTCTTTGTAAAGAAAGGGTTTGGACTTCCCTGTGACATATAGTTATAAAATAAGGTCCATGTCTTAGTTTCTTAGACAATTGCAGGATCATGCTTTTTTAGGCAAATAAGTTCCAGGTCCAATTATGACAACAGAGGAGCATGCTTATTTTTGTACACCAATAAGTTCCTGGTCAAATTATTTTAGCATTTTGGCACATATGAGTGAATTCATTGCATTTCTATCCCCTATGATAAAATCAAAACACCATTTATGCAGAGAGCTGCAATCAAGAAGATGGACATGCAAGCTTCAAAAGAATTTCTCGCAGAGTTGAAAGTTCTGACACGCGTTCATCACCTAAACCTGGTAAATACACCTTTAAACAAGAACCGTATATGGTTATGATTTGAGTGAAAACTCATAATTTTCCCTTGGCCAGAAAATATGTCATGTTAATTGTTTTGAAAAGTTTGTATTATCGTTGATCATTGGCTTCTAGGTGTATGATACGTTAAGAATGTATGTAGGTACGCTTGATTGGCCATTGCGTGGAGGGTTCTCTTTTCTTGGTCTATGAATTCATTGAGAATGGCAACTTAAGCCAGCATCTGCATGGCTCAGGTAAGAATGAGATCACAATTTGCAGCGAGGATGTTGAAAGTTATGGTGGTGATACTGATGCATTTTTTTTACAGAGAGGGAACCGCTGGCATGGCCTACCAGAGTGCAGATTGCCCTTGATTCAGCAAGAGGTCTTGAGTATATCCACGAGCACACTGTCCCCGTTTATATCCATCGCGATATCAAAACAGCAAATATCTTGATAGACAAGAACTACCATGGAAAGGTTGTGTGCCATTGAATCTAATGTTGATATGGACTAGATGAAACCTGATTGTGCTGACATGTGTAGAATGCAGGTTGCAGATTTTGGATTGACCAAGCTGACTGAAGTTGGAAGTACGTCACTCCCAACACGTCTTGTGGGCACCTTTGGATACATGCCACCAGAGTAAGATAACTTTTCATTACTTGACTGTTTCCATCCAATTTGATCATGCTTGTATAATAATACTCGTGTGCAGATATGCTCAATATGGTGACGTCTCTCCCAAAGTGGATGTGTATGCATTTGGAGTTGTCCTTTATGAACTTATCTCTGCCAAGGAAGCTATAGTCAAAGCAAGCGACACTGTTGCTGAGTCAAAGGGCCTCGTTGCATTGGTATACAGTTGAACTACATTGAAGCTTAAAAGTCCTGCATTTTACTTTCGTTTTTATTTTACGCATTTGATCTCAACACTTTTGATTCTAAAATAACTTGCTGCTGGGACTTTAACCAGTTGGAGGACAAATAAGCTTTGGTCTTTTAAACCTGCTAGTTAATAAACATACATAACAAGGTCACTGAGCTGAACTTTGGCTTGTTTATATGTTGTTCAGTTTGAGGAAGTTCTTAGCCAGGCCGATCCTACAGAAGACTTTAACAAGCTGGTAGACCCGAGGCTGGGAGAGAACTACCCGACAGATTCAGTTCGAAAGGTAAACATATTACTCAGAAAGACAAAAAACAGAATGAAGTTGAATGTTGGCATTCATAGTGTAATGATGTGTGTGTTTGTAGATGGCCCAGCTTGCCAAGGCGTGCACGCAGGAGAATCCACAGCTACGGCCGAGCATGAGATCCATTGTGGTGGCGTTGATGACTCTGTCATCGACGACAGAGGACTGGGATGTTGGTTCCTTCTATGAGAATCAAGCTCTCATGAATCTGGTGTCCGGACGCTAGGATCTTATGTTCCTTCCACACGCTTCTCTCAAGCATCATACTATACTTTTCTTTTCTTGTTGTATCCTTTTCGGATGTTTCCTGTTAATCTTTTAATTATGGATCTCAATCCGATATATTTAGTTAGTTTCAAAAAAAAAATTAATGTTGTGAGGGAAATCGATTCTTTCAGTGTAACTTTATACATATAGAGTAAGGCATCTCAAGCAACCTACTACTGTAAATGTGTATAGTTGAGAATTTTATGATTCCTCTAATTTATCAGTTATTTGGGAAGTTGATGAAAAGAGGAGATAAATGCAATCAATTTATTTATGATTAGATCCGTCATGAATGATTCAAATTTTGCACACCGACGTATAATCTGGGTTTGATTGCGAGTACAACTCCATATTTCTCGAGAATCTATACTCGTTTGGAATTGTACGAACGGTTGGTGCTATTGTAAAGAACACTAATTTTGTAATTATTTAATTATTAATTTTTTTTCGAAATGTTATTTCGAATGATTTTATTTTATATTTCTAGAAAAGTAATGAAAAAGATTAAAGGAAAAATAAAGAAGAAATAAATGAAATTAGTGAAAATTAATTTAAAATAATGAAAATAATAAATAAAATTATTTCTGATTTTTTTAAATTAAATAATATTAATAAGTATTTTAAAAATGATAATTCATTTCATTTCATAAAATTTTATTTAAAAAAACTTATTTTAGAAAAAAAAGTTGAAATTTTAAAACATTTTTTTTTATCAATTTGTAAATATTTTAATTTTGAAATATTAAATTAAAGAATATTAATAAATATTTGGAAATAATTAATTCATTTATTTCTGATTTAAATAGAAAAAATTAATTTTATTATGGTTTGAATGGTATGACGATGTAAATTTGGGTAACAATTAAGGATATTTTCGTTATTCTATAAAAAAAATTAGCAAGCATGAATAGAAGGGGAAATATTGTTACTGATGATTAGTTCAGGGTAAAGTTTTGTTACGAATAAATATTGAGATATTTATCCGTTAAACGCGTATAATATGTGATATGTCAACACGGCGCTTCAATTCAACTCCACCTTTTTTTAATAGATGAACGGGATGAAATCGTGATTGTGCCACAACATACTTACATCCCCATCAAATGTATTAATTGCATACGTGCCGCCTCTGATATTGCTCTAGCAAACCCTAGGTTCGGCAAAAGTGAGAAAACGATGGTGAATTCGGCGGCGAATCTGTCAAGCATCTCGGGTGATTCCTCCCTGTGGCGTGATCCGGTAGAGGAGACGCTGGACGGGGGAGAGATCGGTGTGGGTACGGGACTGGTACTCGGAAGCTCGCCTGGTGCAGATCAGGTGGAAGGTGAGCGGCCACGATCGGTGGCTGTGGTGCAGGTCGACGCCGGCGATGCCGGGCGGAGACCGGACGTGAATGTGGAGAGTCATCGGGCGAGGGCCGTGGTGTGGCCAGCGTCGGAAGGCGAGGCGGAGACGGAAGCCACCGTGCCGCTGCTGGCACGGGGCCTGGCATCACCGGTGGATGGGACTCCGGTTATGGAGTTCTCGTCGATCCGGCGTCCTGCTGTTGTCGGCGGTGGCGGAAGTGAGAGGACTAGGCTGGGATCGAGCCGGGATCCCGTGCCGGTGAGGGGTCTGTGGTCCCGGGCTCGTCGGGGTGCACACTATAGACCCCCGGGGCTGTTGCATGCCGACGGGAAGGAAGCCATCGCGCCGGTGGTCATCCCGTCGGACTCGGAGGAGGGGTACCAGGAGTCCCTGGCAGCGCAGGAGCGGCGCCGGGCGAAAGGCAAGGCGGTGGTGACGGAAGGGCATCATCCTGAGGCAACCGGCCCGGAGGTGGAGCGTGGGCGAGCACCGGGATGCGGCGGATCTTTCATGGGAGATGCCCGCCGTGGGGGCCGAGGGGATAGTAACTGGCTTCCCCGGGCGGGTCGTGGCGGAAGAGATGGACCGGCCGAGCCTGGGGATGTAGCTACCTGGGCGGCTCGGTATGGATCGGGTAGGACGGGAGAGGCTGATCGGGCATCGGGGGACAGGGACCAGTCTGGGACCCGTCGAGACCCGGGGAGAGTGGTTCCCGAGTTGGGGCAGCAGCTGTCCTCGATGCGAATCACGGAGGTAGTAATCCCAACTGGGGATGTTGGCCAGGACACGATGCAATTCCGCTTCGAGCTGGCAGCGAAAGTGCTAACATCGAAGCGGTTTTTCTGGAGGTCCCTGGTTGAGAGGATGGAGGACTTGTGGGGAATGAAGGTGGATGCTAGACCCCTGGAAGGGGGACTAGTAGGTTTCTTCTTCCGCACGGAAAGGGAACGGGAGAGGGTGCTCGCGGGGGAACCCTGGGCGTTCTGGGAGTCCCTAGTCCTGTTTACTGACCTGAGGGCCCACATGCAGGTGGGTGAGCTGAGTTTTCACCAATTTTCGGTCTGGGCTAGGATCTCAAATCTGCCTGTGGGGGCCTGGAACAGGGCAGTAGGGTTTCGCATCGGGAGTGCCTTGGGAGTCTGTCAAGCGGTGGATGTGGATGCTGCTGGTCGGTGCTGGGGGGACTTCATGAGGGTCCGGATTCGGGCTGATATCCGTCTTCCTTTGCAGAGTCAGATTTGGTTCCGCTTGTCGGAATCACAGGTACGTACGTTACTCTCTGTGTCGTATGAGCATTTACCGGACCACTGCTATGGGTGCAGCTGTGCGGGGCACTGATTTCCGTCGTGCCCGGTTGCGGGAGGGACACGGGGCCACTCGCTCCGAGCCCCGGCGGACCCGCGTTCGGCTTTTGAAAAGGCCAAGCACGGGAAGGCGATCCCGGTACGAACTGGTCCTATCTGGAGGCTAGGTCTACGGCTCGGGGCAGTTCCCGTACCCCAGCCATGGAATCGGACCCCGGAATGGATCAGGGGGACACTAATGAAGTAGATTCGGAGGACACCCCGTCTGGTTGGGTGGCGAAGGAAGGAAGCCCGTCGTTGTCTGGGAAGAAGCGACTGGAAAGGGAAGAGGATCAGGATGAGTCGAACGGCTCGTCAGAGGCAGATGGGGATTCACAGGCAGAGGTGGGGGGCGTCAAGCACCCCCGCCTGCAGAAATGAGACCTCGGTGGCATGGGGAGGGGTGGGTCAACTTTGATCCCTTCCCGGCGGATGGATGGAGACGGCACCATCACCAGTTGAGTTTTATCTCCCCTGCCAGTCCGGAGTCAGCAATCCCGCGTTCAGGAGCCCTACCATTATCATTCCAGAGAGGACAAGCACGCTGACACACCGGGGGAGATGTAGGTCCACCAGTATTCCCCTAAACTTGGTTGGCTCGCCTCGTCCCATGTTGGAAGAAGCATGCTGTATCGGTGTCACCAAACGCTACCGCAGATATCCCCTTCGTCCGCAAAACCCATTACCAGAGCCGATTTTATTGCTTTCAGTTCATTTCAATTTATTAGTTGGATTGTTATGTAGGTGGGGTACATTTCAGTACCTACCAAACTCGTTTATCATGATTTAATATAAAATGCAATAGTTACTCAAAAAAAAGTGATATGTCAACACAATTTATCCACTTTTAATGTTTTTTGTAGCCCGAAATTACGAAATCACCCCTTGTATCCGGCGGGCTACCAACCATGTCAAGAAGAGTTGGAGTCCAAATAGGTTAGATGAACTCACAGCTGGGCTAGTGGGCTCTACCGGTTAACGAAGGCCCAGATCCTTCTCGAATTATCTTGGAAGAAACAAATATTTTAGAAACCAAATAAATAGGAGAAAATAAACCCATTTCCAGAATTTCAATTCATTGGGAGGTTTTCTTGACCAGGAAGTTGCATTCGGGTAGAAGACGTATCTTTCCATCGGATCCATCCACACCAGGAGAATCAAAATCCCAACATCAACGAGAGTGATTTTAGAGAGCGAAATGGATTTCGAGCTGAGAAGGGCGAGAGAGAAGATAGAGAAGGAGCAGAAGGAGAGGAAAGAGATCGCCAGGCGGAGATTGGAGAGGGAGCGCAAGGCTAGAGAAGAGGCCAAGCGTCAGCGTGAGGCTCTTGAAGCTGCCCAGAGATCTCGCCGACTCGATGCTCTTGAAGCTCAACTCAAGGTACCCTATCGTGCTTCCATTTCTAGTTTTTTTTTAATCGGAACTCTCTTGTCGTTGTCATGCTCATTCTGCTCCGATTTTGTGCCATGTATAATATTTTTGAAGAAACTGTGATTCTATTAGCTTATGGCTCCTGATATTTTGGAGAGAGACATTTTCTCCTCCTGAATGGGTTATTTAGGTTTAATATTGTGACAATAAGTTGATGCCATATTGTTCAAGTTGGGACAAGTGTTTTCTGTTTGCATTGGGTGTGATTGGTTCATCAAAAAATCATTTTTATGAAGCCTTTGAGGCATATGAATCACTTCAAGATGATCCAAAAGACTTCATTTCAGGAACACATAGAGCATGGATCTACAAGTTTATGTCTGATTCACTCAGGAATATAATTTTCTCTTGGAGTAATTTGTGTGCCGTGCCATCCTTTTAATTTTATGCTTGCTCAATATCAAGGAATGAAAGAAGTTTAACTTTATACTTTATGTTGAGCGAAATAGATTGTTGCCAGAGTTTCATCTAGATATTGTATAGTAAGTAAGAGGGATAGATTGTTCAGGCCTACAAACTATTATCAGCATGTTGGTGTCTGTAATTAGGAATATATGCAGTGGCCATTATACCTCTTAGTTAATTGTTCAAAGTTGACTCCCTATTATCTTATGGGACCAATGTGCACCTCAAGCTTTTACGCATGCCATCTGATATTGAGTTTCTTTGCTCATTAAAGAACATTGTAGAATGCATGCTAGTTCCTTTCACTGTCATATTATTGTGACTTTTTACCTGTTATTGGTGAATCAGAGTAGATGTTGGATACTTGCAGTTTTGCTCTACTTTATAGTCATCAGTTTTGGGGAAGATTGTCAGTCTGGATTATGTCAGTCAGATAACATAGACTCAATATGAAATTTGAACTTATAACTAATGGCTATCTATGTGTATATATGGGTCATATGCATTCATACTTGCACATGATGAGTTTCCTGTCCATATTGTGTTTGCCATTGTGTCGTAAACTGCATTCACGATTACCAAATTAGTATTTAGCAGTGTTATCCATTGAAATCAGAATAATTATCCTGTTTATGGTTTAAGTCTCTAGTGGTGAACTCAGAATTGCTTAAAAGTTGGCTTTCCTCTCAGGCTGATCAGATAACAGAAGAAAATTTGCTTGCTGGGAGGGGAATCAGCTTCTACCGAATATTGGAAGCTGTACCTTTTCAGGGAAATGGAGATAAGATCAAACTCCCTTCTTCCTGTTTCACGGAGTTGTCTGATCAAGGTGCATTTGATAAAGGACCCTTATACTTCCGGCTGTCAGTGGTTTGTCAAGAGGGTTCTTCAGACATGAAGGCTGCTGAAACAGGAAGCTGTGGTACCACCCATTCAGGAGTTCTGGAGTTCACTGCAGAAGAAGGTTCTGTTGGGCTTCCTCCTCATGTGTGGAGCAATCTATTTCCCAAAGATTCTCCGGTTTCACTGATTGAAGTTTGGTATGTCTGGCTGCCAAAGGGAACTTACGCAAAACTTCAGCCAGAAGGGATTGGTTTTTCTGACCTCCCCAACCACAAGGCTATTCTTGAAACAAGCCTTCGCCAGCATGCCACACTTTCTCAAGATGATGTGCTCACCGTAAATTATGGGGAGTTGGTGTACAAATTGCGAGTCCTTGAGTTGAAACCCTCTTCTAGTGTATCTGTCCTGGAAACAGATATTGAAGTTGATGTAGTTGGTCCTGATTCAGTTTCAGAGAGTACAAACGAGTATGTCCTGAAGCCCCTTGTGTATGGGACTTCAGAATCAGGGACAGTTGAGGAAGGGAAGTTTATGTATTACAAGTTCTCCATTGACAATGATTCATGGGGGAAAATTGCTTCTGGGGATGCAGTAGTTGAGGTTAAAGTAGAAGCAGAGGCAGATGGCGGGGACACCGACCTTTACATATCCAAGCATCCCCTCTTATTCCCAACCCGGCACCAGCATGAATGGTCTTCCCACGATGTGGGTTCGAAGTCTTTGATCCTTAGCTCTAAGGATATGAGTTTGGAAGCTGGTACATACAGCATTGGTGTTTATGGGTTCAAGGGAACAACCAAGTACCAGATATCAGTCAACATTCAGGACAACAATCAAAAGGGTCAGCAAGCTATGTCTTCCTCGTCAGCATCAGCAGGGGTAGATACTGTAGAGTGTAGGAATTGCAAGCGCCATATACCTAGTCGGACCATAGCCCTGCATGAGGCCTACTGTAGCAGACATAATGTCACCTGTCAGCATGCTGGTTGCGGAATTGTGCTTAGGGTGGAGGAGGCCAAGAACCACGTGCACTGTGAGAAATGTGGGCAACCATTTCAGAAGGGTGAGATGGAGAAGCACATGAAAGTATATCATGAGCCCATCAGCTGTGCCTGTGGGGTGGTCCTTGAGAAAGAACAAATGGTACATGAGCTACTACCCTCTTCGTATTTTATTAAAAATTGTCTAGTATTTTAGTGAATGCAATCATCTAATCTGCATTGTAAACTTATTGCCACATTCCATACCTTTTGTGTGTGACAGATGCAACACCAGGCCTCGGCCTGTCCCTTGCGGCTGGTTCCTTGTCGTTTTTGTGGGGATATGGTTCAAGCGGGGAACACTGCAATGGATATCAGAGACAGAATGAGAGGATTATCGGAACATGAAAGCATATGTGGGTCGAGGACCGCTCCTTGTGATTCGTGTGGACGTTCTGTCATGTTGAAGGAGATGGACATCCACCAGGTTGCTGTTCATCAAAAGAACTGACACAGAGATGCAATTGAAACTTGAAAGTGGCCATGTATGTCCAAGGCTCATGCACCTGATGAGAATCAATGAGCTGGAAGGCCGATTTAAGGAGTATTAGTAATGGTGAATATATGTGTTGTTTGTGCATGTGAAGAAGGCAGATAAAGAAATTATGGATCATGTGTGTCCCAACATTGTTTCGGATATTATATTTATCCTGAATGGCTTATGTAAATGACAGTCTGGTTGGAGAAAACCTGTTTGTCCTCAGTTGCTAACACATTATCGTATCTCCAACCCAATATACCTTTGAAACTGATATTTTTACGAATTTAAGACTAGACATGATATGATAGCGTACATAATTTCTTGTATTAGAATCTGTTTAATCAGGAATTACACTGTTATCTAGTCGTTCACTTGAGCAAGATGAGACTCGCTAACTGTTTTTGATCGATTAGTCGATAAACTGTTTCTTAGTCGTTCAATCGAGCAAGATGGGACTCGAAAAATGTCCTTTAATTGTTCAGTCAAGTAAAGATGGGGGCACGAAGCCGCATTTATGTTGTGGTGGGGGAAAGTGAACCTCCTCCTGCTCATTAGTCGTTGCTACATATTCAAAAGGTAACGAGAAATTTATAACTAAAAATTATGGAAGAAAAGGACAAAATAAATAATTTTTTATATTATTTTATTGTTATTTTTGGGATGACCATTCACATGGAACGAATAAAAAAGAATGACGGAAAAATAAAATAAAGTAGCCGTTAGAGAAGTGACTCACTTCTCCCTCTTGCCGACAACAAATTGCTCGAGTGTCAATTTTTTTTGTTTAAATAATGCTAATAAAAGAGATCGTTGCTTCTCTGTACGTAATCGCCTTTGTTTCTTCTCCACCCAACCCTTGTGCTATCCTGCGCCTTCCCTCTCTCTACTGCTGAAAGGTGGCGCCTTTCAGCTGGGTTCATTCATTTTATACAACTTCCGAACTTCGACGCTCTGGGTTCTCCGATCTCGTTCTTCTACTAAGTCCAAGCTGATCTCTCGTTGTCTTTGCGCTCTCAACCACTCTACAGGTACGCATGGAATGAGGGTTCAGTGTGGGAGTGTGTGTCAATTGTTTTTGGAGTTGTTACTTTGTTTGGCTGCCGAGAATGTGGAGGAAAGGAATGGGAAAAAAATTAAATTGATTTGAACCGCTGTCAAGCTGCACTGGGGGAGAGTATGTCGTCTTGTTGTTCAGGGTCTGTTTGGTTCCGGAGAATATTGCTGAAATGGGGACGGAACTTGAATTTGGGTTTCTCCGATTATGATGAAAAATCGCTTATGTGATTCTGAGCATCAAATTATGCGTTTAAAGTTGAGATTTTTATGTTCATTTTTGGTAGTTGCTTCCTAGGACCTGTCCTTTCAGGAAATATAATTGAGCCCCACATGGATTATATGTTTCTTTTCCCAAAATATAATTGAGCCCACATGGATTGTATGCTTTCTTTTCTGATAATATATGATATTCCTCCTAATTCTGATTGTTTTGCACATGCCTCTTCAGTTTGTTTAATCTTTTTTTCTATTTGTGTTGACTGGTCTGCTTGATTTAAGCTTTATATTATGGACTGTTTATAGCTGACATTTGGTGATTGAGCAATTTCATTGTGATTTTGCTGTGCTGATTCCTGATTAGTGATTAGGTTTGTTCTATGGCATGTCTCATTGTGGATAAACATGCTGCAATATGTTTTACTTGACATATTTTAATGTAGCCCAAATAAAAAAAGAAGAAGGCAGTGTCACCAATAACTTAAAGTTGAAGACTTTAGGCATAGGTTTATCAGTTAGCTATAAGACTAACTGTAACTATGGCGCATTATTGTGTTGTGGGGCCATTGTAAGCTTAAAAGTGAACCCTGGTGAGGTTGTGTCGTGTGGCTTTCTTTGTTTAGAAACTAGCTTAGGATGTTTTACATTTTAGATTCTTGAGGGATATTTGCTATACTTCTTTTCTTTTTTTAATTTTGTTCATGTATTTTTTTTCTCTATGTCAAACAATAGCTATTCCTTCGCTTTTGAATTGCCTAGCAAAAAGTGATTGATGGGTTTGTTTGTTTATCATGAACATGTCATGATCTAACTAGCACTACCCCAATATTCTCCTTGCCAAATAGCTGATAATGATAATAAAGCTCTATATTCTTTTATCAGGAGGTCATTGTTCTTTGAAACTGAAATATGGCGAACCTGAGTGATATTGGAGTTGCAGCAACTATCAATATCCTTACTGCATTTGCCTTCTTTCTCTTATTTGCTGTACTTCGGATCCAACCTATCAACGATAGGGTCTACTTTCCAAAATGGTACCGAAAGGGTCTGAGGTGCAGCCCACTGCGCACTGGTTCTTTTGGAAGCAAATTTGTCAATTTCGACTTCAAGTCATATGTGAGGTTCCTGAGCTGGATGCCTGCTGCCCTACAAATGCCAGAACCAGAGCTCATTGACCACGCCGGACTTGATTCTGCTGTTTACTTGCGGATTTACTTGACAGGGTATGCTCTGCTATACTAAACTACCATTATCCTTGTTCTATCTTTGTGTCTTTGGACTCATTTCACTTCTCTGTTCCCATTTCATTGCAGGCTTAAAATATTTGTTCCAATTGCACTACTTGCCTTTTCAGTCATGGTTCCAGTTAATTGGACCAACAGCACTTTAGAGCGTTCAAATATTACTTACAGCGATATAGATAAACTTTCTATTTCAAACATTCCAAATGGATCTGATAGGTATGCACAAAATTCTTCTTTTGGTTGGAATATATGTTCTTTGTTCCTCAGTTTTTAATTGTATGGTTGCAGATTTTGGACTCATTTGGTAATGGCTTATGTCTTTACTTTCTGGACATGCTATGTGTTGAACAAGGAGTATGCGATAATTGCATCCATGAGGCTGCATTTTCTTGCATCAGAGCACAGGCGCCCGGATCAGTTTACAGTAAGATCAATTTTCATGCCCCGAGGAAAGGAAGCTTTCTCTACTTAACAATATTTATTTACTGTATTGTGGTGTAGGTGCTTGTGAGAAATGTTCCACCAGATCCAGATGAATCAGTTGGTGACCTCGTGGAACACTTCTTTCTGGTCAACCATCCAGATCACTATCTCACTCATCAGGTTTCCTCCTCTTACATTTTTTTATATACCATCCACACACAAATAGCCATTGTTAGTTCAAGAATATGAAACTTAAAATTCATCATACCATCAAGCTTGTTGGTTCTTAAACTGATATATAGCCATTGTTAGTTTTTTGCTCACCTAAATCTTCAGTTGCATAAGCTTATACCGTCCTGCTCGTTTAATCCTTGCAGGTTGTTTACAATGCAAACAAACTTTCGAAATTGGTTGAAGAGAAGAAAAAAAGGCAGAATTGGTTGGACTTCTACCAGCTCAAATATTCTAGAAATCCATCTAGAAAGCCTTTTGTGAAGGTACCGTATTGCTAATCACTTTTACACATTTGAAGTCTTCCTTTTTAGCCTTTGAAACTCATGAGAAAATTGTCATGATATCTGGAATTTCTGTTTCCGTTGAATAGACCGGGTTTCTAGGGCTTTGCGGCGAGAAAAGGGAAGCTATTGATTATTATACATCTGAGGTGGACAGACTAGCAAAAGAAGTAAGCTTCACAATTTCTTATTGATTATTTGTTAAATTTGAAAGTTCATTTCATGAGAGTTGTCCCTTATGTTCTTTTGACTGACAAATTATTAGATATCTTTGGAGAGAGATGAAATTACGAGCAACCCAAAATCTATCATGTCAGCATCATTTGTTTCCTTCAAAACTAGATGGGCAGCTGCTGTTTGTGCACAAACTCAACAAACCAGAAACCCAACATTATGGTTGAGTGAGTGGGCTCCTGAGCCCCGTGATGTGTTTTGGGATAACTTGGCAATTCCATATGTGTCACTCTCAGTTCGGAGGCTGGTCATTGCTGTAGCTTTCTTCTTCCTTACCTTCTTTTTCATGATTCCAATTGCATTTGTACAGTCTCTTGCAAACATTGAGGGTATTGAGAAAGCAGTTCCTTTACTAAAGCCCATAATTGAAATGTGAGTGCTTCTCCTTGCTTGTTCTGGTTTGCATGATATAAAAACCATGTCATCATCCTATTCCTATTCCTATGTCTCTGCAGGAAGGTCGTAAAATCGTTCATTCAAGGGTTCCTTCCGGGGATAGCTTTGAAGCTTTTCCTCATATTTCTACCTTCAATTTTGATGATGATGTCCAAGTTTGAAGGCTTCATATGCCTTTCAGCTCTGGAGAGGAGATCAGCAACCAGATACTACATTTTCCAATTCATCAACGTCTTTCTTGGGAGCATAATCACTGGAACTGCCTTTCAACAGCTAAATACTTTCATGAACCAGTCTGCGAATGAGTATGTTCCCATAAAAACATAACCTTTCAAATTGTGTATGGCTTGCTGACTAGTAATGTTCTCCTTTAGGGTGCCGAGGACAATTGGTGCGTCAATTCCAATGAAGGCAACTTTCTTCATCACATACATAATGGTGGATGGGTGGGCTGGAGTTGCTGGAGAGATTCTAAGGTTGAAACCATTGATAATGTACCAGTTAAAGAATGTCTTGCTGGTGAAGACCGAAAAGGATAGAGAAGAAGCAATGGATCCGGGAACTCTTGGCTTCAACACTGGGGAGCCTCAGATACAACTCTACTTCTTACTTGGTCTTGTTTATGCGGTTGTCACTCCCATCCTACTTCCTTTCATCATAGTTTTCTTTGGCTTGGCTTATGTAGTGTACCGCCATCAGGTAAGACATGTAATTATATCATAAGCTTCTTTTGGAGAAGTTGTTGTTGTTGTAACATGATGAAGTCTTGTTGTGATATGCAGATCATCAATGTGTATAGTCAAGAGTATGAGAGCGCTGCAGCATTCTGGCCATCTGTTCACGGGCGGATCATAACAGCGTTGATTGTGTCGCAGCTGCTACTGATGGGATTGCTGAGCACAAAAGAAGCAGCACAGTCAACTCCATTGCTGATCGCTCTCCCGGTGCTGACCATATGGTTCCACAGGTTCTGCAAAGGGCGATACGAGCCTGCTTTTGTCAGGTATCCTTTACAGGAGGCAATGATGAAAGATACGCTGGAACGGGCGAGAGAGCCTAACATGAACCTGAAAGGGTTTCTACAGAATGCATATATCCATCCAGTTCTCAAGATTGCTGAGGGTGGTGAGAGCGATGAAGGTAGTGAAGATATGGATGTAGAGCCTATGCTTGTCCCTACGAAACGCCAGTCTCGAAGCAACACGCCTCTGGCCAGCAAATATGGTGGTTCCTCCCTGCCTGAAGTTGAGGAACATGCAGAGATATGAAGTGTTGCTTCACTGCACTATAGGAGGCATTGTAAATGAGATGATGATGTAGTTTGTATAAAAGAAGGAACATATCTCTAGTTGGTGACAACATAGGAATGATTTTGCTTGCTTGAACATGCAATTTGACATAAACCTAGCAAGGCCCCTTATGCTCACAAGTTGTGGATGTGAGTCAGAGGCGCATTCAGGGTTTAGGATCCTTTGACCAAGAAAGTTTTACTAAATCGTAAATCTTTCGGTCATTTGAATAAGAGTTTCTACGAAAAAAATGTGAGTATTTGAAGATTTTCGGTGTTTGACCTTTGTTTCATTTCAAAACACTCAATTTTAACTTTATGCTCGTATAACACTTTTCTACGGTTAGAGTTCGATTTATTATAGGTTGTATTTAAGAAATCATATATGCAACGAAATGATTAAATGACGATTCAATAATATATAATAAAATATTTAACAAACAAGAAACAAAAGTATCTTGACTTAAGAATCGCAAAAGACCGTTTTAAGGTTGAAAAAACCTCTCCAACCCTTTCTCCATTTCTCGCCACCACATCCATGCTCTTCTCTTCTTACTGACATGACCCATGGCCACCCCTCTCTCGCTGTACCAGACACCACCACACCGGTTACAACATCCCCTCCCTTCCTTTTTATCGGACATGAACTTCCTTCCGCCCCCTCTTTCCCTGGATTCGATGATATCCTGTGTTCCCTCGCCACCCACGACGCCTCGTGACCACCCCCAAGTGGACGGGACTTTACCGGGGTACATGCATGAAGTTTCTCGGCCTTGTTTCCCTGTGCAACCTCAGGCGTCGGACTGGCCGGTCCTCCGATTGCTATATGAAGAGTCCGAAAAGGCTACATCGCGACCCCGAGGGGCGACCGAGTTTCTTCCGTCACATCTTAGAGCCACTTGGCACTACCTGTGGCAGATCCGGCAAGGGCACCCCAAAACCTGCCCAAATCTATGATGGGGAAGCGCCCATCGGTGCCAGATTGGGAAGATGAAGTTGATGTTCTGGAGATCCTTGTGGAGGCCATCCCCGCTGCCGTCGATTGTTAGTATCGTTTCTCTCTTGCGAGTAAGGTTGCATGAGCGGGGCGCCATAACATGAATGCTCTAAAATTGGAAGGTAGACGGTCTGCAAATAGAGTATCTCACAAAAGAAATGGTGGATTTCTATTTCCCGTCTTGGACAGCCATGGAGGATATCCGTCACGGGGATCCTTGGGGTTTCAAGGGCTACCCAGTATTGCTGGTGCCGCTTGTGTCATCTATGCAACCTGATGACATCCAATTTGGGTGTATGAAAATAGGGGTACAAGCATTGAATGTACCGAGGAATGCCCGAAATACTCTAGTCCGTGCTCTCCTTGCCTCAGCCATGAGTCCTCCTTGGTTGGTCTACAGTATGAACGACTATCGGGAAACTGCACTCGGTGTGGGAGGTTGACTCATCGTATGGCTAATTGTACGACACATCTTTCAGGCATTGGTCGGGAGGAAATTCGGTACGACAATTTTATTCGTGTACCGAAACACTTGGATGTGGACCGACTTCTTAATACGGTCTCGAGAGTCCCAAAGGTGACACGAGATGCATCGGTGGATGACCTTCTCACATCCTTATCCCTTGACCCGATTAGGGATTTTGCGGGGGGAGATAGAGCAGGGGCCAACAGTGTTTCCTTGGCACCTCCACCGAGGTTCCCGGTTTTGGGAGGAAATGATGGAGTCCGATCGGAGTCTGGCGACTTGGCTAAGCATTCCCCGGAGTGGGCAGTTACAAAAATGCAGGGGGCACACCCAGGAGGGTTAGTCGGACAATCTGTTATTTCAAAGCCCGACAACTTGGCTAACGTCAGGGAAGATGGGGATGTTGTCTTTCCGGATTTATTTGCAGGTGGGGTGATCCCGAAAACAGGGAAGCAGAAGGAACCTCAGGACCAGACTGGAGGAGTAGGCCCAATGAGATCAAAGACAATGAAATCCAAGGGTAAAGGAAAAGGGGTTCAGCAGTACACCAAGGCTACTGGTATGAAGAAGGCACTGGAGCTTTTGGTTTTAGTTCCAGCTTTATGGGTTTACTTGTCATCTTTTTAGTTGGATACTGTTTTGTTTTTGGGCGCTTGGACGTTTAGTTTCATGTTATGTTTGTTTGAAATGCTGGTAAAGGGGATTCCCTTAGGTTGTGTCTACGAAACAAACTAGGCTTTTTCTACGGGTCCAAAAGAGTCGGGTTAGCTATGGTCAGTCCACACGATATTCTGGAGCCCAAGGCTTTTTAGCCCTAGTATGTATGGTTTCTTATTTACAGTAATGCACTTCCCTAGTTACTCGTTTTTAAAAAATATATATAAAGAATATATTTATGAATATTAACAATGAAATATTTTTTATTCATTATAGGAAATAATATCTCTTATATATCGGACATCAATTACAAAACTTTTACGAGAAATTATTCCTCGAGAGTTCTGTGCTTCCTATCTTCTTCTCCATCTTCTATCGGTTTCCCGCCCTAGGTTTCTACGTCTTTTCTCTCGAGAACACCATCGCTCGTTGTCCTAGGCTCCACTACTCTTATCTAACTAGCGTCATGCCGAGTCCCGATGTTCACTCACCCATCACGCCGCCTACCATCCGTGTCATGCCGTCGACCCCACCCCAAAGGCCACAAGACCAAGTGAATCTGGTGCAACACAAGATCTTCAGCCTAACTAGAAGGAGCTTCTCGTGTGATCCAGGAACCTGTATGTGCCAAGGGATATGGCCCCCCCTCCCCCGGCTAGGAGATCGTCTTAACAAGGGATCTTTCAAGTGAGGACTGCAAAGCAGCCCTGCCTTGGACAATGAGTGGAAGATTGAGCATCGGGGTGTGTATGGGGATGCACGCCTCGCCCTACTAATGACGGTGCAAGCCCAACTTCCCCTCTCCTCATTATCTAGTATGCTCCCTGGATGCCCGTTATCCCCTCAAACGGTTCAGATCCTTCGTCACAGACATTTTCAGGTCGAGTCAAACAACGACTACTACAAGCTACAACTGAGTAGCCATCCGAGTGGAGACTATCCACTAATAGACTGTCCCTGGAATAGTTGGGTATCTTGTTAGAGGGTTAGCGCCTAGCACCTACGGGTCAAGACTCAAGTCTCACCCTTTTACTTGTTCGTTTATGTCGTAATTTTATTTCAGTCTTATGCTTTGTGGTAGTGTTTGTATTCCGGTTTTCTAATTAATAAAACTCATATATGCTTCAAAAAAAATATCTCCAATACATCCGACCACGAACCCATCTTTTCCAACGAAGGGCACCAAGTTTTTATAATGTTAAAACAATATAAACTAACATTAAAATATAATATTACATAAAAGATGATAAAAAATAATCCCAAACTATACACAATGATATAAATAATAATAACTTTTGTGTAAATATACTCTAATTAATAAATAATTTTTTTACACATAACCCTTCTTACTATTGTTGTTTTATTAATTAATTTTTTTAAATAATAATAGAATTATTTAAAAAATAGAAAACTTAAAGTTTGAGGAATGAATATTTTTAATGTTAAGTTAGCTTCACCTATGTCTGTGTATGTATCATATATGACATGAATTTATAGGTATGAATTTTTTTTATTCAATTTAACATTAAATCTTTAATAAGAAATGTGGTTTTTCCTTATAATTTTTCATCCATTTTAACAGAATAAACAAGTAATTATGTTTGAGTGTAATTGAATATTTATGTTTTAATTATAAGTCAAAAACATACAAGAGAAATTAATTCTAGTATGATATTTACAGTGCTAATCACGATCATGATACGAAAATTTTCTGTTGTAAGAGCATCCACAACGTTAGCCGAGGAGTTGGCGGGGAGCTGTTGGCGGTGAGAAATCGGCGGCGGGGAACTGGTGGCGTGCTGGCTGGGAGGACGATGGCGGTGAAGGTTGACTGGGAGCTCAACGCCAACACTTAGCGCCGACGCCAACGGCTAGAAAATCCATTTGCCCTATTATTTGTTCTTGAAAAATAAAAATTAATTTTGAAAATAACCAAAAATATTAATGTCCTTATCTTCAAATGCTATATAAATAGGGATGTTTGAATCAAACTGTCACGTCCCAAATCCGGTTTTGACCGGACTCGAGACGTGAACTAAGAATAATACTGATAAAAAAACAATTTTAAAAGAAACAAACTCTAAAACGATAATCCAAACCAATAATTCTGACAATACAAGTCAACAGCTCGGAAACCAAGTAATACAATACATATGTTTAGTAACAATAGGAAAATACGTCTCTAGACCATACTAGACTAAGACTCTTACTAGCTCCCAAGCTCCGAGAATCCCGCTCAAAACCTGTAGAACAATAAAGTAGAGGGGTGAGCTTTCGCTCAGTAGGAAAAAGTAGTTAAGGTGATGAGTTAATCGCTCACCACCACGAGTAACCGTCCAATTAGGGCATACTAGCAAGGCACAACAACTAACGACATCCATGGAATTCACATAATCACAAACCACACTCACATTACTATAACCACACTTAATCACCTCATATAACCAATTATCAAGCAACAACACGCAGTAGAACAACCGAAAGTCCCGTACAGCAGTCCCCTACGTCGCCGGCTTCCACAGCCCGGCTCAACTATATCGTACCGGACCACACATCATCGGCCTAGATATCTTCCCGGACCACACAACATCGGGGTACAACTCACAATACATCATACCAGACCACACAGCATCGGCCTAGATGTCTTCCCGGACCACACAACATCGAGGTACGAATCACACCATCCTCGCCCTGGATACCCTACACCGGACTACCCCCTCGATGTAGGTATCGTACCGGAACCCTTAGCCCCGGGGGACCGCGTACGTGGGACATCACCCTCGGTCTAGATACCCTACACCGGAATACCCCCTCGATGTAGGCATCGTACTGGAATACCTCGTCTCGGAACATATCGTCACAGATCACACCCACGAAAGTCTCAATATATCACAATATCATAGTTCAACCAACAACATATCAAACCAAACAATCTTACCGAAACACATCACATCAGTCTATCAATCACCCGATCATATCACAAAGCATTAGTTCGCACCATACCAAACATATCATACTTGACATAACATATCATGATCCTCAATCTAACAACGGATAAACCTCATATTAGGCATCACAATTCATCAATCATAGCACCACAACCAACCCGCAATCCTAAGGGCACGACATGACCCACATGCAATTCTACAGCACGACAATTCCCAAACCTACGGGCACGACATGGCCCGCAAGCTATCCCTCATTTCACTCGTTCCTCACATCCTACATGCAATTCTACAATTATAACACGTATTCATAACCTATATGCATACTAGTAACTTTCCGCAATTAAACCGGTATTCGCTACTTTCCCCTACCTCGATCGCTATCCAAACGCTTAGTCAACGAGAGTCGCCTAGTAGCCTCCTCCGCCGTGCTCGGGTCTAACGTCTAGGATCACAAATTAGCATTAGAATTAATAATCGTTCAAGGTCGGTTTAAAGAGAAACAACCCCAAATTAACCCCCACTAGGCTCGGTTATAGATAATCTTCTTAATTAATCGAAACCACCAAAATGGACCCAAAAGACCCAAATATGATCCATCACGGTTCGGGTCACGGAGCCTTGACGGGCTCCGTCACGGTTCGAGTCACAGATCAGTGAGGGGTCTGACAGTTTTGTCCTTCTTCTTCCTCCAGCTTCTTCTCCACGAAAAACAACACCTCAAAACTCCATTTTCATCCCCCCAAAACCTCCAAAACAGCCCCATAAACATCAATACTTCAACACCCAAGTGGGTTTCATCAAAACAACACAAAACTAAATTATTTCTATCATCAATCTCCATTTCCTCTTCATAAATCATCATCTAAACACCAAAACTCAAAACTAAGGAAAACCCAACTTAGTTCAAGCCTTTTTCTATCAAACCCATAACCAAATCTTCTTCAAAACGAGTTTAGATTGAGGGATTACCTTGGGGAATGAAGGTAGGACGAAGAAACTAGAAGAATCCAAGCTTTAGGTGAAGAAATGACCCTAAATCTCTCTCTTTTCTCCCTTTCTTCTTCTTCAAGCTTCAATGGCTTCCTCTCTCTTTCTCTCCTCTCTAATTTTCAGCCAACACTATAATGTGGCTGAAATGTTTGTCACATGTAGCCTTTAACCTAGGGTTGAAATGTCCTTAGTGCCCTTTTGCTCAAGTGCCCCTTATGCCCAAACTTTTAGGGTTAGGATGATCCTTTCTCCCCTATTTCTTCTCACCCAAGCCACCATGGACATGTGTCCATGTGGGGTCCACCTCTACCCCAAAATATCTCAGCACATTTAATTTAATTCGATTTAGCCTCTAATTAGACCTAGTTTTGACCCGAGTTGACTTTTTCTCAAAATTACACATTTGGAAGAAAACGACCCAACTAAGCTAACCGTAATGATGGCTAAGCTTTTTGGGTCCCAAAAAAGTCCCGAATGACTCCCGGAGTCATTGGTTGACTTTTCCGGCGGAAAGTCAACTTTCCCCAAATTTTCTCGGTTCGATCGGGATCGACCGGGGGCGGTTCTTACACAAACAACAACACACTATTCACTTACCATCTCATCCTACTACTATCGAATTGTTTGTCTCCCACATTTTTTCGTCGAAATGGCCAATGACCGAGCCAACGATTTCGATATGAATGGCATTTTAGATGGAGTACTCGAAGAATGCATGTCCACCGACTTCGTTGACGGTTGATTAGAGGATGCAATGGTCGAATCTCAACCATGTAAGAGAAACGACATCGCACGTGATCGAGAAGCCGTGAACGAACGTTTAATAAGCGACTACTTTAACACGAACCCTCTGTACAAGGAGGTGCATTTTTGTCTTCGCTTTGGAATGCCAAAGGGTATGTTCCTTCGAATTCTTCATGCATTGGAGAATGACGATAAGTATTTCACGCAACGGTTCGACGCTGTGGGTAGAGTTTCCTTATCTCCTTATCAAAAATGTATTGCGGCCATTAGGCAGTTATGTTATGGAATCGCAGCTGATGGATTGGACGAGTACCTGAAGATAGGCGAAACCACGACTTTGCAATGTTTGAGAAAATTTTGTAGAGGAATCATTACAATCTTCGGTCCTACGTACCGGCGTAAACCAACACACACTGATATTGATTACACTTTGGTGGTTAATGAAGCGCGAGGATTCACGGGAATGCTTGGCTGTCTTGACTGCATGCACTGGGAGTGAAAGAATTGTCCAACGGCACTGCAGGGCTCCCACTCAAGGAAGGACCACGGGAATCGACCAACCGTGGTTCTAGAGGTTGTTGCCACTCGTGACCTATGTATTTGGCACTCGTTCTTCAACATGGCGGGTTCAAACAACGACTTAACTGTGCTCAACCACTATAGTCTGTTCACGGAAATTATTAATGGTTGGCAACCACCGGTTCAATATATGGTAAATGATACCCATTACACACTCCCGTATTATCCTGCTGATGACATTTGCCCTTCATGGTCAGTTTTTGTGAAAACAATTACATTAGCTCAACGACCGAAACATAAGAAGTTTGCTGAAGTACAATAAGCGGCAGGAAGGATGTGGAATAAGCATTCGGTGCATTCCGAGCTCGGTTTCACATGATCACTCGACCGAGTCGCTTGTAGATGTCTGGGGACCTTGGCTTGGTGATGAATGCATTGTTATCATGCACAAAATGATAGTCGAGGCAGAACGTCATACATACGACGGCTACATTGAACCAACATATGAGGGTGGCTCAAGTGAACCAAATTTTGCGCGAGGAAGCTTCGTCCCGTCCCAGGTCATACTTGGAAACACCCAGATGATACAAGATGAACGCATGCATTATCAATTGAAAGACGACCTCGTCGAACACATTTTGAATAAATTTGGAGACGCTTAACTTAGTTTAATTCACTTCGTAGTTCAAATTTCGATCGGTCACCTTGTACTAGTCATTCTATTTTTGTGCAATTTAGTTTAAATTTCGATCGGTCACCTTGTACTAGTCATTCTATTTTTTAGTTTAAATTTCGATCGGTCACTGCTAGCGGCTCTCCGCCAGCAAAAAGTCATCCATTGTACGGTGCTGACGTTTCCCGTCGACGATAAAACAAAAAATATTAATACTTACCGCTAACAACTCTCCGTCAGTAAGGACGAGCATTATGGATGTTCTAAGAACAAGTTATGATGCAGTCTTGTCTACGAATGCGTGGAGACTTTGGAGTTTTAGAGAATATACTGCAAAATGCGGAGTTGCGGGCAAAACAAAAACACAACTCATTTTCCTATCAAATGCAGATAAAATTTCAGCCTCTTCTCTCAACAATGTTGTGGGCCCTACTTCAGTCTCATTGAGGGCCCACTTTTGGCCCACCCTCCACCTCCGTGCGTTCGCCTCAGCCATCACCGTGTTTTCTAGAGAGAGAAACATTGACCCCGTCAGAACAGAAACATACTGCACAAGAGAGACAGAGAGGTTTTGGGGGATCTTATATACCTCGAATCGATTTGGACTTGGAAAGAGCTATGGACGAGGGTCTCACGGCGGCGGATGCGGCCGCGAGCAGGACGCCGGCGAGCGGCACCGCACCTACGGTGCTACCCTACAACCTCCCCCTCCTCACCGCCTTCCTCGCCTTCGCCATCGCACAATTCCTCAAGCTCTTCACCACCTGGTCCGTACTTTGAGCTAGTGTTTTCCTGCACATTCTCAGTTGATTTATCATTATTCAATATTAAATTCGGGAAAATGTTTTTTTATTAGTTTAATGTATGATATTGTCGACTCTTTTGGATAAAAAAATTGTATCTTTTTCGTTAGAGTTTAGATGTAATTGGTGCCATCATTTCAGAGTTCCATGTATTGAGATGTGTAAGTTCAACATTCTTTTACAGTAGGAAAGGATTAAGTTTGAGGAAATCCCTTTTCCTCAGTTTTCATTTCATGGAACCTTATGGCTTGAAAGGTATGGGGCCTTGGAGGAATGATGAAGTTTATGCATGTGATAGAATTTGGGTATTTTTCTTTATGAAACAGTCTATTCATAGATTTATAGTATTTCATTAGTTGCAATGAAGGGTGTTGGCACAAATGAGAGTGGATAGGACTTAACAGATGCTGAGAGCTGTTAGCGACATTCCCGTGGAGAAGAATGTGGGGGTATATTTGGCTTAGAGGTGCATTTTGTTATGTTCATTGCTAATTCTTATCATCTTCTTTTCTTCCCCCCTTTTCCCCTTCATTCAATGCAACACCTATCTACCCTGGCAATCAATTTTGTTGTGAAAGAACAACTCTCATGCCTTCCAATTTTGCCCATTGCAAATATGTATTAGCATAATGAGGACGTCAAAGCAAGAGTGAGCTTCTTTTGCAGTCTTTCTTTGGCAATAAGTATCAAATAAGATGGCAATTTTGTTAAATTACAAACAGGGATAGAGTTGTAAATGTATATGTTCCTTCTCCGTGCAAATGAGTTCCTGTGGAGGGTGCTCACCCGTCATCTGAATTGAAGTTAAATTGTTATTAGATGTCACTATGGAATGACCAAATGATTTTGTTTTTATTCAATACCATAAGAAAGGGCCATCATCCATGGTTGCAGCGCTTACTGAATTCTATTTTTTGAAATAGTAGCTCAGTGTTTGAATATGTTTCTCCTAGGTGCTCAGGTATAAGGAGAAGAGATGGGATTCTAGAAGGCTGCTTGGTTCGGGTGGAATGCCATCCTCACATTCTGCAACTGTTACAGCTCTAGCTGTTGCTGTCGGACTAAACCAGGGGACAGGATCAGCAGCTTTTGCCATTGCAGTGGTCATGTCATGTGTTGTATGTGCTTTCTGTACGCTTATTACCCTCTCTTTTCTTAGCAGGCTTGCTTCTGTCATCCTTATAATCTGGTTATTTGGAATTGGTGTATACTGTTTAAGTAGGTTACCTATAGCAAATATGTCTTTGTATGTTGGGATTTTGAGTTAGGAATTGCTCCAACTCTATTGGTTTTAGTGAATGAAATGATGTTTTTTTGCTCTTTGCCTTTGATAAACTAGAATTGTGGAATGTTTAGCAGATGCTAGTGTTTACTGCTTTGAAATATATGAAAACTTTGCTTCACGTATTTATGTTTGAATGAAGTTATATGTAGTCAGGTCTGTTTTAGGAGTTAAAATGGAAATGGCTTATTCAATGTCAGCTGACTGTTCCATGTTTGTAGACTAGTCTATTTACAGCCTCTTGAACCGATATTCAATAAGGTAGCATTTGAAAGCCGTGCATCGTGGTTCGGTTTGGCTCAAACCCTTAAGATGGTCATGGGTAACAAATCTCTAGTTAGTTGTTTGTAGTTTGACTTATCTTCCGTAACAATTGCCTTCAACTTCGAAGAAGGTTCCCATTTTCCTATTCTACAGGGTGGACTAAAGATATGTAATACATTATTTTCAGGTGATGTATGATGCATCGGGGGTCAGACTACATGCTGGTCGGCAAGCTGAAGTTAGTAATCTTATAAATTGCAACGGACTTGTCTCATTTTGGACAACTATGCTTGATGGATTCTGCAACAGTCATACTTCAATTTCATGTGTTGCTTGCTAAGATTTATTTTCATTCAATGTCTTGTGCCAGTTGCTGAACCAAATTGTGTGCGAGTTTCCACCAGAACATCCTTTATCCAGTGTGAGACCTCTGCGTGAATTACTTGGGCATACTCCATTTCAGGTATAGCTGTATGGGTAAAATATTAGAATGAGCTACATTGTAGTAGTTTGTTTAGAGTTGAAGAATAAAGAGAAGTTTATCCCTTTGGTGTTGTTACAGGTTGTGGCGGGTGCTGTGTTGGGGTGCATAGTCGCAGTGTTGATGAGAGATAGTTAAGGAGCCACAGCAAGTGCAACCTTGTGAGTTTGATTGAGGAGAACTGGCTTGGGCGAGTGATGGGGAAAACTTGGTTCGGTCGTGTTGTATATCCTTAAACTGAATACAGCATGCTTATGTTTCTCTGTGATATGAACGTTTCGGGTAAATAAAATACAAGTTCAGTATGACAAAATAGATGGAACATAATAAAAGGTGTATATTGCATTTGCGCGGGGAGGCCCATATGCGAATGCGAGGGAGCATGATCCCGCTGTAAATAGAAGAGAGGTATGCGTGCATAAAAGCCTCAGAGTTGGCAACAAAATAGACCGACCATGTACAAATTACAATATTCAAAGACCGCTAAATGCCTTGAATCATAGCAATCAGTTTACAAGTTGCATAATTCACAACTTCCAAACTTCATTTGATTACAATGTTCATATGTACGTTTAAATTTTTTAATTCTTTTGTTTTTTGACCAAAAGGTTGGAAGTTGCAAAAATGAAAAGGTCTTTGTTGCCAAAAAAATTATTGAGTTAAATATCTTTTGGTATTCTTGATCACATATATTTTAGTATCCTATATTTTTTTAGCATAATCATAATGCACGATACAACATTAGGTAGAGGGTCACCTAACCACATTAGGACAGGGGACGAACTGTTCTTGACTAGCCAGTGAGAGACTTTTTTCATTGTCTTTTTAACGATAACGAGGAAAGCATCTTCTATATGGACGAGTAAAGCTCGAATATCATGTGTAATAGTGCCTAACAGAGAGATCATTGGCGCCATTGAGTTGACCATATTAAAACCACCTGAGCATCTGACCGAATAATGACCCGACTCCAACTGTACATCCTGGCCAAGTCCAAAGCTTTAGCGATAACACGGGTCTCTATCATGGATGAATCCTAGAGTTCCAGTAGTACCTCATTCCTTACTGCCAAAACTGAGCCTAAGGAGGATCTAGCAATGAATCCTCATGCCGATTACTCTGAGTCAGCAAAAGTCGCCTTATCTACATTAATAATTGTCCATCCCGTCGGTAGTGGAGTAAATTTGTTAGGTTGAGGAGTGATGTGAGGTAGATTAGAGGGAGTCTTATACGCCTAACCATGTGTCCAAGCCGCGATGTGAGCATGTGCTGCCGCCTGGACGCCCAAAGCCCCTTGGGTCTTATCGCTCCATACATTCGCAATGCGGGTCTTCCAAATCTCCCAAATTCAGCATAACAGATGTGCCTCCTACTCTAGAGACGCCCATATCGTAAGAGTGTTCCACCTTTCCCCAAATGACTCCGAAGATGGTATAACCATTCCTTCATCAAATAAATCCCAGCAACATTTTGCAAACCCGCAACGAAAGAATATGTGATCGATCGTTTCGGCGTGAAGAGAATATAAAGGACAAGTAGACGACAAAGGAACATACCAGCAATTGAGATTGTCTGCAACCTGAAGAGAACCCGTCAAGGCTCGCCATAGGAATATCTGGAGCCTGGGTGGAATTGGAATCTACCAGGCATCCAGACCCGCCAGGGAAGGCTCATACTCGCCTGACGGCGTCCGACTATCATGTACGTATCGATATCACTCTTTGGAAGTGTACTTGCCCTTCGAGGCCGAGAAACATTACCATTCATTCGCATACCGAATAGCAGATATGGTCATGGTAAGGATATCATCCCGGTCCTCCGGAGAAAGTGTTGGCCGATTAGAGGGGCGTCCCATTGTCTAGTTCCTGGAATAAACAGGCCCGCTGCCGAGTGGTCTATGAGGTTTGGGGTGACAGTGCGGACAATAGGGCTCATCCCCATCAGTCAAGGCTAGCCTAAGATCGGAGTATCTCCATCGAGCCAATAACTTTCCATAAATTAGAGAGAAGCAGGTTTTTAGCCGCATAAATTCTTGACCAAGTGAAGCTCGACTGTTGGCCCTCACCTACCTGGGTGAAATCCGAGGATGGGTAGTACATCGCCTTCAGCAATATGGCTACCAAAGATGTTAGGCGGTATAAAAGGTTCTAGGCTTATTAGGCGAGCAATGCAAGGTTCACATCATGCATATGAAAAAATCACATTCCCTCATCCTGCTTCGAATGGAAAAGTTTTTCCTAATCCAGCCAGCTAATTGGTCTTTCCTTTGGGTTCGTGCCCGCCCACCAGAATCTTGGTAGAGCTATGTGGAATTTATCCTTGATACTCGGTGGCACCTTGAAAATAGACATAACTTTCCTTTCAGTTAGGGATAAGAGCCTCTCATCCCATGACTGCACCCGTCGTACCACCCTACCCGCCAAATAACGCATGCTTCGAGTTATGCTTGCCAGCCATGTTTGGGACCACGAGATACAAGGATGCCTCCTAGACCTCCCCAATCGGGAGCGTCAAACAGCAATCCCTACGAATCATCGGAGTTGTATTTGTGCTGAAAAAGATTGGGACTTTTGGTGATTTAAACACTGACCAAACAACGTTCCAAACTTTGTAAGGAGGGTATGAACCCTTTCGACCTCTTCCGTGGTGGCACAATAGAAAATGAAACAGTCATCTGCGAAGAAGAGATGGGATAAGGTCGGGGGCCCTCGTGCCACCGCTATACCATAGATATGGCCCCCGACCTGTGCCTTGTTGAGTAGGTTGGACAGACCCTCCATGAAGAACAAGAACAGATTATGTGACAAGAGATCCACTTGACGAAGACCCCTGGACGGGGCAAACATTGGGGTCTCATTACCGCCTAAACTGACCGAATACTCCACTTGGCCCATACTTGTAGCCAATAACGTCATCCATTCTGTTGAAAAGCCTTTACGCTGTAAAATAACTAGAAAAAATGGCCACTCCACTCTATCATACGCTTTGCTTAGTCCAATTTTATTTCCATATAACCCATGTTGCCCGATCGTCGTTGTCGAAGAAAATGAATGATCTCGAAAGAGATAAGGATATTATCCTGGATGCTGTTGCTTGGCTCTATAAGATTCTATAACAAAGACTTAAATCGGTTAGTCAGAACTTTAGATAAAATACGAAAAATCACATTACAAAGAGCGATCAGTTGTAGGTTAGTGATAAGTAACGGGCTTGCCTTTTTTTTGCGATCAACATCATATTTGTAATATTTAAAGATCGGTTAAAGGACCGCTCCCGGATCTTCGTTTAAATAAATCACTGATGAGTGCAAATTTGACCTACTCAATTTGACGATTTTTTCTCATATTTTTACCTTAACTGTCCTTTAGTTTATATTTCTTAACTTTTTAAAATAAGTTCCTTAAAGCCTCTCAATCGACTATATTTTTCGTTACTTCATAATATATCAAATATTGATCTCATTTTGTAGGTCTTTGAGAAGGAAAAATATTGGCGAAAGGACGAAGCAAATCAAAGCTAAAATGGAGCGGATATGAGCGAAAGAGTAAAAATAATCCAAGTGGTGAGACTCGCCTAGATCGTGCCACATGGCAGGCTACAGAGCGCTGGATCGTATGATTTGGTGCGCTGCACCGCATCAGAGACCATGCACATGTGAGCTGACGTCCGTGCATCACGCTGACCGCGTACGAAGACCTAGTGCAACCTTTTGATTCTCTAGTTGCACCGTTCTTTCTGCGTGTCTGACTGCACCAGACCAAAGAGGCCAGTCGCGCTCCTTCTTTCTTCACGCGACTTCGAGCTCCATTTAATATGGGACATCTACAACATAAGTTTGGAGATAACACGTAGTGTACAACATGACTTTGGACAACAATATCTCGGTAGTTCGACGACAGTCCAACTGTCAACGTGAAGCTTATACTCTCCTCTACCCAAAACTTCCATTAGTTTTGACATTTGATGCTTCCAAAGACAGAAATCGAAGGTCCAAAGTCAATTAAAAATACATCTCAGGTTCAACCAATTTTTAGAGATTTTGGTCGATTTTGAGCTGGTTTTTGAGGATTTGAGCTAGGAATCGTTGTTCCTAGCACAAATTTTATTTTATTTTATCCTTTCCTTTGCTTAATGTTGATTTAAAACACTGATTTCATCGTTTTTAGTGCCATGGCTAGCGAGTAGTCACTCCTAACCATGTATGTCATTGTAAATACATATTAGTTTAATTAATGAATGAGGTTATTCATCTGTGGTGTTAGATGATGTTTTTGCGATATTGAGTACCCATTTATGTTCATTACCCAATTTAATTGATTTGATTTTTTTTTGAAAACCTAAAATTTTATTAAGCAAATGTTCTACAAGAAAGTAAAACAAAGCCGGAAAATGATCCATAAAAAGAGCCGTTTTCCCGTACCAAAACAGCTACAAAGAGCAACAAAAAACCCAAGCAGGAAAACAAACGAAAAAACAATCAACTACTTCCTACTCGAATTCAAACAGATAAACCGATTAGACACCGGAACCGGAATAGGAGCTTCTTCTGTAGTCAGATCAGGGTAAACCACGTCCTCACTAATCTCGAAGTTTTCATCCTGCGGGACTCTACGTTCCAGGGCCAAAGAAGCAAGATCTACCAGTTTTTTCCCAAGCTTCTTGCTAAAACTCCAAGCACCCAAGCTATCCTTTTTAGCAATATCAACAGTGAAGCTCCCCGAAATGTCTCATTTATCAGCAGAGGTCTTGGCTCTTGACTGATAAAAAGCAACTGTTGGGACACTTCTCTTTGGTTGCACCTTTTTCGGACGTCCACGTCCCTTCTTTTGAGATAAAACCTCAGGAATCGGAGATTTAGTCAAAACGTCCTTCCAAGGGCTTCCTTGATCAACAACCGGGATGACAACATCAATCCGACGTCCATCAACGAACTCCACCACCACAGGAAGATCGTGGCCAAACTGGACCTGTTCTGAAGGCTTTGTGGCTTGTAGAGTCAACCCACATTGGGCCTCATCCACAGTCCGAACATCGACTTCAGAAGCCTGTGACCCAGCCCGACTTACAACCAAAGCATCTGCAGTCGAATCAGCATCCCCGTGAATCTCTCCAGACTCACTCACCCCGAGATCTTCCCCACCATCAACTGAACCCGGAAGTTTTTCAGAGTCAAAAGACGACGGAGCAGTCCCACTCGTACCAGAGCCAGAACCTTGAAACTCATCCACTTGCACCACACCACGAGGGTCAGCACGAGGGAATCAAGCTTCGAAAGCTCTGATTTCACAATGGGGAGCTCCGGGACGAGCCAAAGCGACGAAAAGAATGTGACCTTTCAATGTCAATCCGTTTAATTTCGAAACAGCCTGAGAAGCCTCACCCACCGTCGAGAAGGAGATGAAACCAAAGAACCTCCCTCCCTTGTTCGAGCGCTTCAAAACCGAGCACCTTCGGACGGACCCAAAAGCACTGAATACTTTACTTACTCATTCCTCCGTGGATCCAAAAGGGAGATTGCATACAAAAAAATCGGTGAAGCTCCCTGATCCGACGTTCTTTGAAGCATACTCCTTATCCTTCACCACGGTTTCTGGTTGAGCTTCTTTGTCCTGATACCCATCTAAAACAGCTCTAAGGGGCTATGTACCGGTTTGAAGATCGACCATGTTCGAACGCTCCCCCGAACTTCGAGATTTAGATGTTTTGTTTTCTACATTTGCAGCAGCAACAAAACCATTCCTCTTCGCCACACCAGTGACAGATGATTGTTTCCTTGTGCGTGTTGGTCGTCAGACACGAACTTTGGATTCACGCTTAACCCCGCTCAACTCATTGTTTGCAACACCAGAGATGGAACAATACTCACGGTATGAAGCCAATAGAACAAAGCAAAAGGATTTGAACGAGAGAGCATTCATACCAGTCTGCATGAAGTGCTAGGAAAATGGACCGGAAACGAAACGAACCAGTTGGGAAACAGGGACTGCAACACACAGCCGCTGTTCTCGGTGCTCTTTCACTGCCGCCCGGACCGGAGCAATGGCTAAACACAATCGGCGTGGAACTCCGACCTGCGAAACAATGGTGCCGTTCTCAGACATGTACACAGAACTGTTCGTACTCCTCTTCTGCCACTCGGAACAGAGGTTTCCGATCCGGCAACACAACACAACAGCCGACCTGCTCTCAGTGCTTGTTCACTGCCGCCCGGACCAGAGCAATGGCGAAACACTGCCGGCGTGGACTCCGACCTGCGAAAAACGGCGCTGCTCTCAGACACAGGTTTGTTCTCGTGCTCGTACTCCTCTTCGGGCGGAGCAAAGGTTCCGTTCCGGAAACACCGCGAGACCACCAGAATCGGGCGCCGCACTCCACCAACGAACGTGGGATGAAACCACGATGAAGCGCTGGCCAGACGCGCGCCAACGATGGTCGCAGATGGGGGCGTATATCGAATTATAAAATTAATTGAATCGGGAAAAATGGTTTGTTATATTAATTGCATGCTAAAATTAAGAGCTTGGGTACGAACTTCATTAAGAGAATTTTTGATCTCTTGAGCGAATATCAAGTGCTAGATCTATATTATTCATAGTATTCGTCATCTAATATGATTAGCACTTATTTTGGATGCTTGATGTTATCGTTACATTCTATATGAGATTGATTATTTTCCTATGATTTTATTTATGTAAAGTATGTTTTAAGCTAATTTGATGATATCGGAGGTGAATTTTCCTTGAGTGATTTATTGTTTTGGGTGTGTAATGCCCTGTAAATTGTTAGTTGTAGCTATCAAGGATCGGTGTATGATATATTTATTCACTTTGAGACTATTTGAGATATTAAATTTCATCATTGCTTTTCTTATTGACTTTTCTAGTTTCGATGATACCGAGTCACTCATTAGTGGACTTTTGTTAGATCATACTATAACCAAGACGTTCGCGTTGAAATCGGAATGATCGGGTTGGAGAAATCGATCTAGGCGTAGCTAGATAATTCACATTTTACAGGGTTGTGTTCTATGCTTGAGTATTACTGGAACAATGTTCTATTTAGTTCCACTTGATAATTGATCGTCATCTACATTGATGGTGATCGATATTCAAGAAGTGAACTAGGCGTAGTTAGACACAACAATTTTTGTACTTATCTATTTTAACATTTATGTATTACTAGGTAAAGCACCCACTTATCTTATGTAAGTTTGCTTTGATTATTTATCGATATGATATATTATCAAGTCGAGAAGCAACTGAAGAGAATGCAAAATAAATGTATGAGAGTTCGATGACTGGATTTACTCGAACCATAGAAAATCATACTTGTACATTTATTCCAATAATTGGTTTTTGAGCTATGACGGGAGTACAATTTTCATCATCACATTATATACCTTATACATTGTAAGGTCAAATAGCATCAAAGTGTATCACGTCCTTGAAGCATGTGTTTATGTTTTTCTTTCGTATCTATGGTTTAGGTAAATAAAATAGAAGTCTTGTATGGCAAGACTTCTAAACAAGTTGACGTCCAGGTACTCAAAGAAACTCTATGGAACCATTTTGTCAAGAGCAAGACCGCTCTTGAGGAATGAATTAAACGGAAATGAGATTGGAATTGATATAAAATGAGCCAAAAGCTCTTACAGGAATTCAAATTACTCCTAACGAGGACTTCCTCTTTTACACTACAAACTACAAGGTTCAAAAGCATGATAATCCCTAGGACTTCAAGTTCCATATATAGATCGACATCCTCATGTGCTTGGTGCCGTTGCAAGACTGTCTTCGCTGCTGTGCCGTTTGTCTTCTTGCTCTGTTCTGCTTCTCGTCTCAGACAAATGAAGAAGACGACGTGCTGCTGCTCTATTGACTTTGGTCTCCAATTGCGAAAGGACACGTGGATGGATCGCACAAAACAACAAATCTGTTCGTAGATCAAAATGCTGCGTTTCACTTAAGTTGTTTGAGTGAAACGCAGCGTTGCGTTCATCTTCAAGCTTCGGAAGCTTGTCACGCAAGCAAGCGTGACAATGCTCCCGACTCCGAGAGGCTTGTCTTCAAGCCTCGATTCGAGCAATCCAGTCCGCGAACTCAGCTCGGAAAGGATCTTCATCCTCCCAAGTTGCGTCCTCAGTTGCCGAGCGTTCCCACAAGATCAGATACTACACCACGGGGCTGTTGTTGCGTTTGAGGATCCTGGTCTCCAAAATGGCCGCCGGGTAGAGCTTCAGACGACCATCTGCAGTCGTGTCTGGTAAGGAAGTCACTAGTCGATGCTTTCTGCCCAATTGGCGTTTGAGAAATGAAACATGAAAAACAGGGTGAATCTTAGACTCCGCCGGAAGTCTGAGGCGATAGGCGACCGATCCCAAACGCTCTGTGATCTGGTAAGGGCCATAATAGCGAGCTGCCAGCTTCATGGATTTGCGGAGATTGATCGAGTTCTGATGGTACGGCTGAAGTTTCAAATAGACCCAATCGCCAATATTGAACTGGCGCTCCGTGCGACGTTTGTCAGCCTGGGATTTCATTCGGTGCTGCGCTTTACGAAGGTTCTCCTGAAGAAGTTTAGAGAGTTCATCCCCTGTGCGCGCGAATTGTTCCACTGCCGGAACCTGAGAGGCGACGCCAGTCATTCCAAATAGAGGCGGGGCATAGCCGTATAGAGCCTCAAATGGGGACAAGCCCAAGGCCGAGTGGAACCCAGAGTTGTACCAAAATTCTGCCATAGTTAGCCATTGGGCCCATTTCTTGGGAGTCTGATGAGTCATCGCGCGCAAATAGTGCTCTAAGCACTGGTTCACCCGTTCCGTCGGTCCGTCAGATTGGGGGTGATACGAAGTCGATAAATTGAGCTTGACTCCGACTCGTTTGAAAAGTTCCGCCCAGAAATTGCTGATGAACAAACGATCCCGATCCGAGACAATATCTTGTGGAAGGCCATGAAGTTTAAACACTGTATCGAAGAAGGTCTTGGCCAATTGTGCAGCAGTATACGGGTGTTTCAAAGGAATGAAGTGGGCATACTTGGAGAAACGGTCTACTATCACCCAAATGCTATCGAACCCCTCAGACGAAGGCAGACCCTCGATAAAGTCCATGGAAATTTGGGTCCAAGGAATCGAAGGAATGGGCAGAGGTTGGAGGAGCCCTGGGGATGCCACGTTCTCGTGCTTGCAGCGCTGGCAAGTGTCACACTCAGAAACAAAGGTCTGAATATCCTTATTCATGTGAGCCCAAAAGAAGTACATGCGAATGCGTTTGGTCGTTGCCAGGACTCCGGAATGCCCACCGAAGCCGGAGTCATGGAAGAATTCCATTACCTTGGCTCGCACGCCATGGCTACGACCGAGGCATATCTTCCCACCAACCAAAAGCATCCCATGCCGAGTGGAGTAATCAAGCAAGGAATGAGGAGCCAAGGATAATTGCAGGAAGAGGCCCTCAATTTCTTCATCATTGTCATAGCTTTGAAGGACCTCAGTCATCCAAACCGGAAGCAAGGTTGAAAGCGCCGACAAGTCCTCCCGAGGAGGAGCTTCATCCTGATGAAGGCGAGACAAGGCGTCAGCTGCTCTGTTTTCACGACCTCGTTTGTATTCGATGGAATAGTCCAGTCCCATGAGTTTGGAGAGCCACTTATGTTGATATGCTGTGCCCAGACGTTGCTCCAGAAGGTATTTGAGGCTCTGTTGGTCTGTTCGAATTATGAATGGATGTGTGGCGATGTAGTGGCGCCATTTTTGGATGCAGGCAACAATAGCCATCAATTCTTTCTCATAGGTACTGAGGGCTCTGTTGCGGACGCCTAAAACCTTGCTCATGTACGCTATAGGTCTGCCCGCCTGCATTAGAACGCCACCTATTCCAGTATCAAACACGTCTGCTTCGACAAAAGGTTTCGAAAAATCCGGAAGCGCCAGCACTGGTGTAGAGGACATGGCTCGTTTTAGAGCGTCGAAACTTGCTTGAGCCTCCGGCGACCACGCGAATGCGTTGCGCTTCAAAAGATTAGACAGTGGCCGTGACAATGATCCATATCCAGGAACGAATTTCCGGTAATAACCTGTTAAACCCAAAAAACCTCGTAAAGCTTTGATGTTGCGAGGAACAGGCCATTGCGTCATAGCCGTGATTTTTTCAGGGTCTGTGGCGACGCCTTCACCTGTGATGATATGTCCCAGGTAAGAGATGCGTTGCTTCCCAAAGTCGCATTTTCTAAGCTTGGCGAAAAGCTTTTGCTCACGCAGGCAAGCCAAAACCAAACGTACGTGATGCAGATGCTCCGGCCAAGACGAACTGTAGATGAGAATGTCGTCGAAGAAGACGAGGGAAAATTGGCGAAGGAAGGGTTGGAGAACCTGGTTCATCAAGGCCTGGAAACTCGCCGGGGCGTTTGTAAGCCCGAAGGGCATAACTCGGAACTCGTAATGGCCATGATGTGTGCGAAATGCTGTTTTGAACTCTTCGCCCTTTTGCAACCGGATTTGATGGTAGCCAGCCCGTAAATCGATCTTAGAGAAGAATGATTTGCCTTGTAACTCATCCAGGAGTTCGTCTATCGTCGGAATAGGGAACTTGTCCTTGACGGTTTGGTCGTTCAATTGGAGATAGTCAACAGAAAGACGCCAAGATCCGTCCTTCTTCTTCACCAGGATCACAGGAAACGAGTAAGGGCTCTTACTTTCCTGGATGACACCGGAAGCCAACATTTCTTGAACCATTGTCTCAATCGCGTTCTTTTGCTGATAACTCTGGCGATATGGGCGGATGGATGGAGGTCGTGATCCAGGAATCAAAGGAATGGCGTGATCGTGGGCCCGACGAGGAGGGAGAGCTTGAGGTGGCTCAAAAACATCCTCAAACTCGCGCAGAAGGTTCTGCAGTTCCTCCTGGTGGTGTGGAACTGGAGCGTCCTCTTGCAGAGCCATGAATTGGCCCAAGTACAGAGACTCGCCTTGTTTGAGCTCGTGTAGAACCTGTGCCGGAGTGATAAGCTCGTATGAAGGAATGACAAGTGCTTCGGAAAGAACAAGCTCTTGGCGTCCTCTTGTGATGGTGATGGAGCGCGCATCGTAATCCAAAAGGATCGGGTTTACCGTGCGTAACCAATCGACTCCAAGGACCAGGTCAAAAGAGCCAAGAGGCATCACCAAAAACTCCCATTGGAAGTGTGAATCGTTCATGGTCCAGTCCATGACGCTGGAGGTCGAGCAGACATAAGCTTTTCCGTTGCCCAAACGAACGAGGACTGGTTGGGAAGAGACGCAGACCAAACCCAAGCGTTTAGCCGTCAGGGAATCTAGGAAGGAACGAGATGCCCCCGAGTCCACCAGGGCTGAGATAAGCGACGTGCCAACCTTGCACGCTATACGTATGGAGCCAAAGCCGGTGCGCGACTCAGACGAGCCCAGGAACTCGGACTGTAAGTGGCAAAAATTGTGCTCCTCGAGGTCCGGGTCAACCAAACCCTCCGGAACGTCGATGTGGGCAACCGTCGACTGGGACTCCTCGGAGCATTCTTCGATTGGTCGGACATGTAAAACAGAGCCCTTTTGCTCTCTTCTCATCAACAGACATAGGGACGAATCTGGGCTGAGGTTTTGCAGTGGGAGGTGTTGTGAGCAATGGAACTTATTGGGTCGGGGGAAGGAGTTGCTGGCGAGGCCTTGGGTACTGCTGAAACGAGGGTCGCGAAGTGGTAGCTTGGTATTGCTTCAAACGATATTCCTCATGACGAGCAATATACATTGCGTGGAGCAAGGTTCTAGGGTTGATGAGCTGAACACCATGACGAATTTGAGGTTTCAGGCCGCCTAAGAAGTTGGAAATGAAGAAATCTTCAGTGAGATTTGGGTAGCGAATCATCACTAGGACCTTTAACTCGCCGAAGAGCAACTCATATTCTTGAACTGAAGATGTTTGTTGAAGTTGTTTGAGTTCGATGAGTACATCCTCATGACCCATCGTCTCGAACTTCCAAATCAAGTCATAACAGAACTGATCCCACCATATGACTCCTTTTCCAATTGAATATTCAGTGAACCAATACTCGCCCGGGCCCGAAAGATGGATTGAGGCCAAGCGGCCTTTTTGATCCTCTGGGATTTCGTAGAACTGAAAATAGATACAAGCTCTACGAACCCAACCTCTCACATCTGAACCATCGAACAATGGAAATGAGAGAGAAGGTGCCCAGAATGTCAGTTGGGGTTGTTGGTGCTGGTGATTGAAGTTTTGAGGTTGATGGAGCTGGGGAATGAAGTTTTGAGGTTGTTGGTGTTGGGGAATGAAGTTTTGAGATTGTTGGTGTTGGGGATTGAAGTTTTGAGGTTGTTGTTGTTGTGGAATGAAGGTTTGGGGCTGTTGTCTGGGAGGAGGGTGATTGATCTAAGTAGGAGGTGGGTTGTTTGGTGGGTGGTGGGGTCGTTGGAACGAAGAGGAACCTTGTTCTGGTGGGGAGTGGCGTATGTTCTGTGGGGTTTGATGCTCAGTGATAGGTGGTGGAGGTGGTTTGAAGTTGGGTGGTGGTTGGGGAAAAAAAAATTCTGGGTGTGTGTTGAGAGTGCCAGGAGGATGAGACGATGGGTGAGCCACGACTGAATAGGCTATGGATTTACCCCTATCCTGACTTTGGGGTCCGTCTGGTGGATGGGGAGGAACAATGGGTGGCGCGATGTGGAGGCGCTCCAGTAAGAGCTCCACTCCTCGGCGCAAGCTGTCCATCTCAGATCTGCTGTGTTCTCCCATGGCTTTGAGGCCCGCCACTTCTGCCCGGAGCTCAATGACCACCGATTGGGTTGCACACTCATCTGTAGTTTCGCTGGATGCCATAACAGAGGGTCGTTGGAAGGAGAGCTCTGATACCACTGTCAAGAGCAAGACCGCTCTTGAGGAATGAATTAAGCTGAAATGAGACTGGAATTGGTATAAAATGAGCCAAAGCTCTTACAGGAATTCAAATTACTTCTAACGAGGACTTCCTCTTTTACACTACAAACTACAAGGTTCAAAAGCATGCTAATCCCTAGGACTTCAAGTTCCATATATAGATCGACATCCTCATGTGCTTGGTGTCATTGCAAGACTGTCTTCGCTGCTGTGCCGTTTGTCTTCTTGCTCTGTTCTGCTTCTCGTCTCAGACAAATGAAGAAGACGACGTGCTGCTGCTCTATTGACTTTGGTCTCCAATTGCGAAAGGACACGTGGATGGATCGCACAAAACAACGACTCTGTTCGTAGATCAAAACGCTGCGTTTCACTTAAGTTGTTTGAGTGAAACGCAGCGTTGCGTTCATCTTCAAGCTTCGGAAGCTTGTCACGCAAGCAAACGTGACACATTTACAAGAATCCCCTCAGAAGCTTATTGAGGTGTGCTCAGCCTGCTTTTATCATATTGGATTTTACTCAATTCCTTAAACACCTGCTTTTGTTGTGTTTGTGTGTGAAGGAACAAGAAGAAACAGTGTCTTTCAGAAACATACTAGCTAGCTTCCCTAGTGAGTGCAGAGCAGCTCCCGTTCAGGATATCTCTCCACATTTATGTTTCATTTGCTTGTTACACTTGGCTAATGAGCATGGGTTGAGCATCAATGGCTGCCCTAACTTGGACGATCTTGGTATAAGCCTCCCCCCAAATCAGACATGTACAGGTGAAGTAATCTAGATCTTCATCTTGTTACTCTCAACTTTGTGAATCAAATTCATGAGTCATGAATGCTTTTTTTTTCATGATGTTTAAGCAATTAGATCATTGTTTGTAATCATATCAGCCAATTCTCTTGCTACTGGCTTCAATCAATATAGTATCTTGCATTTATCAGAAGGAAACATGCTTACACAGTTTAGGCCAAGTAGTTGAAAATATCATAACCCTGTTAAAAATGAATAAAATTGCTTGACTATCATGCCTGCCTCCAGGGAGGTCCAGTAGACTATCGTAACCACTAACCAGCATATATCGATAATGAACACTCTGATTCCGTTATAATAGTTTAACATACAAAAGAAGATGATTCCTTTATACAGCCTGGGCTTGTCCCTGAGCTTGAGTGCGGGGTTTGGTAGCTCCTTCCTTCCATCCTTTCTGCCGAGCCCTGGCTTCCCATGTAGCACTCAATTTCTTTTGAGCTGCCAAGGCTGCCTCAGCCTTCTCCCTCGCTTCTTCACAGGTTTCCATGCCCGAGTTACACTTATCCGCTTCCTTTTGATACTGGGAAGCCACCTTCTTAGCCTCAAGCAAAGCCATGTCACCCCGTAGCTGATTCTCTAAAGCTACAGTCTCCCGCTCCTTGAGCTCTTCAGACAATAACTCAACAAAGTTCTTTTCAGTATCTTCACCTACCTCTGGGTCACGTTTTGCACAATCTGAATGCCAATTGAAGTAGATAAAACGTGAGCAATCTGTTTATCTCATCCAAATCTATCTCATATTTTATATGCATTCACGTTGCATGGCACAAACTAATATTAACCAGACCTCTATACCAACCTAACTATTATAAGAAGGCAGCCTAGTGGAAGATCACACCATTGAGGGGGTGTGAAGAGGGCCATTTATACAAGCATACTTAACAAGGAGTCAAGTATAATGACCCGATTGCATCCCTACAATCAGCTTCTAAAGGTAAGGTGACACATATGGACATATTTAGTAAACATCATTTGTCTTTCTACAGTATATAAAAGGACACATATATCCTTCAAAACCAAATCCCTAAAACAAGGCAAGTACATAAATATATTCAACCATAATTCCCTGCTAATATTTCATGCTTGCATTTAAATGAGAAACTTGGGAATAGATAAAACAGGCAACCAATGACTATAAAAGTATCTGCGGCCATAATTGGTGAACATATATATAGATGGATGTAATATAGGCTTTGTAAGCAAATCGTTTTTTTTGTTCAGTTGGAATAGTGTCAGTGCAACATTCAAACACCAGTCAACATTTTGTTTCACTTCTGCTTCCATATCATCATACGTTGCAAATCCCGTGGTTTGAGGAAGTTTGTTTTTGTACATCAAAGAATCACTTAAATATGCCCATTTCGTAAGTTAATGTAAAAAAAGAAACTAACCTGCGAAGGAATTGTTGCCAAGACCTGCAACAGATACAGAAATAGGAACTTAAATAAGTAAACTGTTTCACAAATCAAAAGTTTGAGAAGAAATAAAGCAGAAAAAGGAAGCATTGCCTTGATTAATCTTAATACTTAGGTATAAATGGAGATTTTAGGCCAGGCATGTCATAAGCAATAAAAAGCCCAGCATGTAAGAAATGTAAATAAAGAGACTAGTCAAGAAGCATATAACACCAGACATAACCTCCCAATTTGTGTTCTTAATTAAATACAAACAGAAAAGTTGGACATGTAGGAAGTGTAAAATTAGGGTGCCTTGTAGTGCATATATCTGCTGATCTAGAGCACAACACAGCTTCATAAAATGAAAATTGAGTAGATGTAGTAAGGTAAGAGTGTTGGTTATTACAGTTATATCATATAAGATCGATCATCCACTAAGGTCACTGTGGGAAAAGGGTTAATGACTACATTAACAAAGGAAACTACTTCACACAATGTAACTTGTTTTCTTTCCTTATCAGATCACTGCAATTTCTTATATAAGCTACTAGATTACCAAAGAGTTCATCCTTAAGCAACAGCTTTACCGTTAAGCTAAGCTAGACACTGAAATTGAAGCTATGGATATGTCACATATAATTGGCACTTTCACCATCATTTGCATATGTAGGCACAACACATAATTTTGTTTCCTGGTGTGAAATCCAAATCCAGAGTACTTACTCCAAACCCACCACAAAACTCAAATGAAGAGGCGACAAAGCATAGAGATCCAATCAGATCTGGGTATATAGGGAGAGAACAGATCGCAGCAAAGAGAAAGTACCTTCGGGGAAGGAGATGAGAGGCTGGGAGGAGCAATCGCAATCGCAGGAAGGGCAGGCGGCGGAGGAGCGGCTGACGGCGGCCAAGCCCTCCATGGAGTGCCAGTACAGAGGCGGACCCACTATGTAGCCGAACAAGCACAGACCCAACAGCCCCAAGGACGCCTTCATGAGAGCCGGACTGCAAGAAGAACCCGAATGGTTCGGTGCCATTTTCGCTCTCGGCGGAACGTGGATTGGTCCGTGATCTAAAAACGGGAAGGCAAAAGCAAGGGACTTTGTGACGGAGGGGAGGCGAAAATGAGGGATTAAGAGTGTGCAGAGTCGGCAGTAATGTTAATTGATTATATGGAGATGAAGACGACGACCATGACAGTTGCTACTTCTTCACACTTCACAGCGGCTATTTCTGTTGTAACACTCACCCAGTTAGAATTGGAGGATTTATTCATGATAAATCGATTTCCACGGAAGATGAGCCATCCATGGATATAACATAACTGAGGATATTTTATCGATAATTATTATATATCTTTTCTGAACAAAATAAGATAGTTTATTAATCAACAAAGGCCGAAATCACCAAAAAAAAAACACAAAAAGTTTGACAGAAAAATTTGAAGTATAATATTGGATCTAGTCAAGAAGGAAAATATATTGACGTTACGATTTTATAAGAGCATGTACAATGTATTGGTGTATCACTTGATTCAAGATGGCTCTATTATACCCCTTAACTAATGAAATCCTTGTTTTTAGGATAATTGTCGGTTTAAGCCAAAAGCTTGACTCTATGGAGGAGCCGGTGAACAACCACCGTCTCAACTCTGTGGTAGTGGCTACCTCAGGCCAGTCTAGGTTTGTTGGTGTGGGCGATCACGAAGCAAATGAACGGATTGTGTAGAGTGAGGTAGGAATTGGGGATGCGATCTTCGAGATCTTTTGATCGAGAAGCAGAAGGTCGGTGGTAGAGTAAGTGAGATGGAGGAGAGATGACCTTTTATTAGTTGTTCTCCAACGCTGGTGAACGTAGATGTTACGCCCCAAATCCGGTTTTGACCGGACTCAAGACATGACTTAAGGAGGAAGCAATTATAATAATAAAATGACATAAAACCAATAAAATCATCTAACTTTAATTCAACAAAGTATCTCAAATAACGACTTATAATAAATTCTCTACAAAAGGTTCATAAAAATTTCATAATAATCCTTTAACAAAGTTCATGACCACAAAATACGACCAACGTCTCTAAGCACCCGGACCCTAGAAACTCCCGAGCCTCGAGTCCACTAATCATCACGCAAACCTGTAAAACAGTCATAAACAGATAAGAGTGAGCTTACGCTCAGTAGGGAAAATGCATAACTAGGCATACCTTTAGTTTAACAGTTAAGATTTCTCAATTTTAGTTCAAATCTCAAATTACGAAGAACTACGAATACATTGAAATGTGGGAGTAAAACGAGTGTTTAACAATTTCAAGGAGTCAACAACAATCATAGGGAAACAAGGGAATCAATGCATTTCTTAAACAATCAATAAAGGATAGGGCGTTCAATTAATGTCGTGGGACATGAAGTCGCCACCCTCCGATCCACAATACTCATTGTGTCATGTCGGATTTTCCCTCGGTCCAGAGGATACGCATAACGTCGGGCTACCAGTAACAACCCCTGAGGGCGCTTATCGTCGGATTCTCGGAAACGTCTCCAAAGGACCATATGTCATAGGGAACCAAGGTAATGCTCCCGTCGGACGCATACACTCGGGTGAAATAACAAGTAATCAATCCCTGCAGGGTAAACCGTCTAATTGCCCCGCAGGGTATAATAATCAATGCCCCGCAGGGTCCAATAATCAATGGCCCGCAGGGTCCATAACCAATACCACGGCTATGATACTACCAGATTACCCCCCCCCCCCCCCCCCGGGTGTAAGTGCCATACCGAACAACCAAACATCTTAAGAACACGAACAAGAGAATCGCATATTAACACATTAATCAACCAAAGCTTAGCAACTCACGCTTTCATCACTACACACATCCAAGAGACTCATATACCTTTATACTTACCATTATACTTACCAATCTCGATCCATCGGTCTACCATTCACCCGATCGTATCATTTAGCACAACCAATTACACTCAATGTTCACACAATCATCCATCCAAGCATTTGATCAAGGAGCATTCAAGTTCGATATTCAAATGATCTAGTTGTATTAGACTCTTAAACTATCCACTAGGCAACCAAGCATGTGAGGCAAACATAACTAATCCGAGGGCTCATCACGGCCTCTCTACCAGTAAATCAATTCCCAAGTATTTAAAGCGAGCTACACAAGGGATTCACATCCTAAGCATGCTTACTAGACACATCCGGTTAATAGTATTTGAAAGACATGTATTTTAGTTGTTCGCATCCTATAAGCAATTCTAGGACCTTTCCAATTTTATTAACCTAATAGGCATGCTAAGCGTTATTTAAATGAGGAGTTAAGACTTTCCCTACCTTATGGTCTTCCTCTAATATTACTCTGTTGTAAAGACGATTAGCCTCTCCTCGGTTCTTCACACGGGTTCCGGAGTGGTCTTCGTCTTCTCGGGCGAAGTCCAAGCTCTCAGGCGAAGTCTAACTCTGGGTTTACAGACAAACGATCCAAAATCAGTTCGGGTCTAGATTGACCAGATCTTTAAATCAACAGTTCGTCTTTTTAATCCAATCAAACAGTCCAATAAGTATCCGATTTAGTTTTAAATGAACTAATTATGTCTGGCCGACCCGAAACCCGACCCGAACCCGGAAACCGACCCGGATCCAGGTCCAGACCCGGACCGACCCGTGCCCGACCTAGACCCGGAGTCAGACCCGAGTCCGGACCAGGGTCCAGATTTAGTCCGGGCCGAGGCCCGAACCGGTCCAGGCCCGAGGCCCAAACCAGTCCAGGTCCAAAGCCCAACTAAATCCAGGCCCGAGCCTAGGGACTCGTCCTTGTCCTGCCTGAGTTGGGAACGGCGATGGCCAGGGCTAGGGTTCCGGCGACTCCGGCGGCGACGGCGTCAGGTAACCACAGGGGTTTCTGACGGTGGCGAAGGCTCGAGAACTCGAAAGGATGGGTGGCTGGTGCTAGATCCGAGCTCTTTCGACCAGTTCTGACGGCCAAAGGGCTCGCCGGCGCGCGAGTTCCAGATCTGGAACTCGAGTGCTCTGGCGACTCTCTCCGGTCTTGTTCGACCCCAGAGTGAGCTCGGAGCTTGTGGTTTCAAGCGAAGAAGAGGATGGGGAAGGTGATTCTGGTGAGGGTTTAACTCACCGTCGCTGAATCCCCCCGGATCTGACGCGGTGGCGCTTGAAATCGACGGCGGTTGTCACGGATCGAAGAGGGAGAAGACAAGGGGGAGCTTGCTTATGGGTCTTTGGGGTTTTGTCGCTGCTGAGAGAAGAAGGCGGAGGAGAAGAAGAGGGAGGTGAAGGCGAAGCTTGGTGAGGTTGTCGGAGGTGAGGAAGCGCGGCGGCGGTGATTTTCTGGTTCGAAGGCGAGAGCGAACGAGCGAGAGGATAGGGATGCCTCGGGAATCGCGCGTGCACAGTGGTACTAAAGCGGCGCCGAGCTCCTTTTATGGCTAGGGTTTGTTTTGGGCTGGGTCTTCGCGTGGGTCAGGCCCAAAACGCGTCTGGCTGGCCCAATCCAGCCCAGACTCCCTTTTTCCCTTTTTTTTCTTTTTCTTTCTTTTCCAAAAAAACTAGTTGCAAAAACATACCTCACGTTTCATATTGCAGTTAAATATCCTTTTAGAACGAAGTGGGTTTTACAGTCTACCCCCCTTAGAAGAATTTCTTCCTCGAAATTTAAAACGAACGCGCTCCACTTGACCCGATCTCAGGGAACGCCCGATTAAAACTCGCAAGCGAGAGATCCCTGATGTACTTCCGCAATTGGTACATGGAAGACGCTAGGTAACGGCTCTAGTTCGGTCTAAAAAAAAATCTCCAAATGTCCGACAAACTGCGGGGCCAACTTGCCTCCGCCGCGATCGGACCGTTAAAGGTTCTTAGGCTCACTCTCATAAATACGCGATCACCGACTGTAACTCCAGAGACATGCGCCTTCTAACTGTATAATTCTTCTGTCGGCTCTGCACGGTCTTTAACCGTTCCCGAAAATGCAACCTTTTCTCAACGGATCACAATTTCAACGTGTAACAAAACACACAATCTCAAAGAATCCCCGAGTGAGACAACAAGTCGATTAACACTCAAACACTGAGGAAGGACAGGTAGCGGCCTTGATATCCTATACCGGAACCCTACCTTGATAAAGACATCGTACTGTCAAAGACACATCGGTCTAGATATTTTACACCGGAATCTCCCGTCGGTATAGGTATCGCACCGGAGTACCTCGTAAGTCGAACAAGGTCGGAACCACACGTAGAAGTAACTCCTCAGTTTCTCTTTAGTAACCGTCACAGGGATAGTTCACAATGGAACTCAAACATGGTCATGTCACGACCAACATAATAAAACGAGGGAGTAACACACAAAAGCATTCATCAAAACAAAGGTTCTCATAACCGGTGCACGGTTCAGTAAAACCACGTACCCTACCGACATCTAGTCGGACGAACGACGCACAATAATAAGGAACGTTAGAGCCTCTTACTGGCACTTAATCGAAAGTAGGTGTCCCTTGAGACACAACCCAAACGTTACGATAACCACACTCTACATCCAAACATAAACCAAGATCGCCCATCGGAGGTTTAACCAACCGGTGATAGTCTCTCTATCGTTGACACTTGCTCACATACCATCAATCGACCAACTCATAAGTCGTTTCATTTGAGTCATCACCATAAAGAGTCCGCAACAAGCATTGAAATCTCGAGAATTCGAACGGTATTTGGGGTACCTTGCGCGTAAACCTTCGAACGTCTTTTAAACAACTTAGGACCAGTCACTGATAAATTCTAAATTCTCACTCTGCTCCGCATGGCACAAAACCTGACCTACCATGCGATGTTTCGTGCGATGTCCTCTTGTTATTGGCCTGGAGGCTCGCGGTAGTCGTATTTCGCTAACTGTTTCCGGCTCTCATCGTGAGGTGCTCTCACTTCTACGGTGTAACTTAATGGTTATGCTAATTCTCGCGGGACATTGGCGTTCGTCCTTCCCTTGTCAACAAAGATACGTCTTGGTGCTCGGTTCGCATTCTCCGTAATCGGCTCTGCTGGGAATGTCGCTTGATGTTGTTGTATTTCTTGACGTGATTTGGCTGTAATCTGCGGCGCGAAAGACGTGACTCTCGAACGGTCTTCTTGTTGTTGCGCGACATGAGCTCTCTCCTTGATCCGCTACATGCTCCGTTCTTGGTGTCGTCGTCGTAGTCGTCGTCTCCTGGAGCTTGACGCGTCGGTACTGGTATCGACTCTTCATCTTGATGCGGTCCAGCTTCCGGTGGTCTTCATGCCTCCTTAGCGCTCTGTCCCGCTCCTTCTTGGAGTCGTGTTGAATTCTTCTCGGCGATGCGCTCGAACGGGTCCTTCGTCTTTCTGGCTCTTCGGGATGACATTCGACGCGATCTCTCTGCTGGCGTAAATCTGTATGGTCTAAAGATGGCGACGTCGTTTCCAGTCTCAGGGTAAGTTCGAGGTCGTCCCCGTGAACTGGTAGCAATCTGATCGTCTCCTCTAGGAATAACGGAGGGAACACACTCTACTCTAATCCTTCACGTACGGCACACACTTGTCCAACTCTTCACTTGTTAACCGGGGTGTCAAGACGAAAGGATCATCTCAAGATTCGAATCTTATAACTGAAATCTTTTAGCGGGGTAAAAGAAATTGTAGATTACGACTCTGTGGGTTATGAGTCCACCACGTTTCCGCTGCGCTACTTTGATCTTATCGTCACATAATCATCTCCTGTGACCGGTGGGACCGTTTACTGGTCTAAGCTGCAACTTTTCACTGTTCGGGCATTCGTTGCCGAAAGCATGCGATGAACGCTTGTTGGTTCACCAATCGGTTCTTAAAACTCGGTTCGTACTCTCGAAGAAGGACGGAACTTTCCGTACTACTAGGTCTAATACTCCTCTTTCAGACTCAAACTGACACTAGTCGGTACTACCACACCTCTCGTCGGCGTGTTAAGATACGTGGGCCTAACAATTTTAATTTCGTTCCGACATAAAATAATCATGAAAACAATACAACCAAGTGTAAAGCTCAAGTGTCAGCCAACACAACTCCAAAATGTAAATAACAACAGGTACTCTAAGCGATCTCAAGATCGGTATCAAGTCACTCAGCTCTAGGTCCGGTAAATGCGAACACTCGGCCCTGCCACATCGGAGGTCCTCCTCTCGGTGGTGGTGGAAGTGCCACCTGCTGCTGAGGTCTAGGCTGGTGTCTATGGGCTGCTGCTCCTGTCGCCTGACGCGGAGCTCTATGATGTTGTGCCTGTAGTGGTCGTCCAGGTGGTGAGTCTGAGCCTGCTGAGGCCTCGGCACCAACGCTCCTCCAACTGGCTCCGGGCAAGCAAAGACAAGGTGCCCATGTCGGCACACCAGTAGCATGCTCTCTCATCAATCTATCGTGGTCGCTGCACGGGTCCTCCTCCAACCCAGTCGTAGCACATGGTGGAGAGGTGCCCAAGTCTGCCGCAGTGGTAGCACGTTGGCTCTCCACCTGTGACAGTGCAATGTATCATCAAATGTCCGACCTGGTCGCAAATGCGACATCGTCGTGTGACGTCCCTCGGGCGGTCTCGGCTCCGATGGTCTGACTGATAGCAAAAGTAACAAAAGGGTGGTCGTCTTGACGCGGTGGGTCCAGCTGACGCCGCCGACTCGTACTGTCGTACCCCACCATGAGTCTGGGGTCGGAAGAACCCTGAGGTCCTCTGCCTCCATGAACCACGGACCTCTGTCAGTCCTAAGAAGTCGCCCTGTCTCGGCCTCCTCTCTCGAGCTCTGACTGCGGGAACCTGATCCACAAATGTAGGGTGGTAAGTATTCCCGCCTGTCACGCGGGTGACCCGGGTTCGATCCCCGGCAACGGTGCCATAAAACTTGACGCCCTGCGGGTTTAAGCGCAAACTTGAGCACGACAAGTGCACCAGCCGTCAAGTAGTAATCGGATTTGAAGTCCGGAATATCGAGCCCAAAGGAGCAATAGACAATCACTTACTATTTAAAGTTCGTAGCTAAACTGTTTCGGTAAAAATCGAGTTTTTATGTTTTGAAAGTAAACCTATAACGACTAAAAAAGCAAATACAGAATTTAACATAGAGTTTTCTTATCTTAAATCAAGTGAAGAGAAATCAAGGGCATGGGTTCATCGAGTTCATTCCATAAAATTGAACACGTTCGATTGTAGCAATGTCGATTTATTTTAGAGGCAACGAGTTGTCTCGACTCTAGTCCTAACTTCTTTCGAACGATTCGGACCCTAATGGAATCTAACCACCGAGTTCTTTCGAATCACGATGTAGGAAGACCCAAAACGTTAAGCTCTATGACAACTTCTAACTTTCGACCAAACAAGTCTATGGCTATTGCAATTGTATTAACCCCGCTAGTTCTAGCTAGGATTTAAATCCAACCTATGATCGATTTTTGACTTAATTATAATCCTCCTCTTTCGAGCGACGAATCCTAATTCGAAACAATTACCAAGCCTACACGGGAGGTAAAGCATTCAGCACAAATCAATCATAGACACTAATACAAATCAACAACACCACAATCGAAGCATTCAAAATATGGAAAACACTACTCTAATCCCCCATAGCCCTAGAAATTGGGGGTTTAGGTGTTCATGGTGAGAAAATACAAGGATGAAAAGAAACAAACAAATAAACTCATAATCAAGAGGAAAGTTGAGATACAATCACCGAATTAGTCGTTCAAAGCTTGTTCTTCCTCTCCTCCAATTTCTAGCCTTGATGCTCTTGAAAATCCACCAAAGAAATTCACTTGTGTAGCCAACAATGGAGTTTGTCTCCAAAAATCACTAACTCAAGTAAATCCCAAATTGATTCTTTACCCACCAAAATATTTTGATTCTCCACAAATAATCCAAACTAATAAACTCACAATTTTAATTCTATATAAAAAAAATAAAAGAAAACTGTACAGGACGATGCTCGGTTTTCCTCCTCGCTCCTGGTTCTGTCCGTGTTCTCTCAAAAAATGGTGAAGATCCCCCTTTGTGTTGCGGTTCAACCCCCAATTCAATCAGTGTTGCCCTAAAACACAGCTAAGGAGGAGACGACACGCGGCCAAAAGAGGAAAGCAGTTGCGTTGGGCAGATGTCGCGCGAAGGGGAGAAGGCTGGGCGGACATGTGTCATCAGCAGGACAAAAGGCGGATGGGTCGGGCACGTGGCGGGCGCTGGAGAGAAGGCGGCTGGACCAGGACACGTGGCGGGCGTTGGAGAGAAGGCAGCTGGCGCTGGGACTCGTGGCGAGCAGAGAGACGTGTGGCGGCGCCACGTGTCAGGCGGACGGAGAAGGCAGCTGGGGATGGCGGCGCCACGCGTCAATCTCTGATGAGTTGTTCCATTTTTGTTCCTTTTCCGCTATTTCGCTCACTCCGGCTTCGTTTGAGCTCCGATCGATCTCGTTCTTGTGCCAAAAAATTCCTCTTTTCAAGACCTACAAAACAAGATCAGTCATGAATATATTTCAGAGCGAACAAAATCGACCCTCTTGACGGTCCACAAGCACTAAACACCCCAAAATGCATCGGAAATCCATCGAAACACCAAACATATCGATAAAATCAGTTATTCAAGCTAAATCTAAATATATGATAGAAAATCGGGACCAAAAGCCCATATAACTCGATATAATGTGGCCCTTTTACGTGTTAAAATGCACCCGCATCAGAGTCATCCCTCAAACTGTCTGTCGTGCTGGGTCTCGGTCGGCACCATCTCCGGTGCAAAGTGGGACAAAGGAGCCACTCTCGTCTCGTGCATCGAGGTCGACATCTCTCCCTGATGTAGTTCCAGGAACTGTTGGAACTCGAGACGTAAAACTCCATCTCGTACCTCCTCACGATACCACTCACGGTATGCTCCTCCCTCCAGCCGGATCGTCGCTGAAGCTACTCTCACATGGTTCCCAACGAAACCACCCTGGGCATCCACTGCCCCTACCTGCTCAGAAACAGGTGTCTGACTCGGGCCCCCAGCTGGGCGTCTCCGGGTACCCCTCGTAATGTAACTACGAGGCATGACGTATACCCGCTGCACGGATAAAGTACATGCTTAGTTTCCCAGTTTAGAACAAACGTTTCGATCAACACACAAGGACGTTCACGCGCATCCCACAAGGGTCAAAAAAAGATCAATAGCACTTAAGATCAGTAGATATATAATACTTAAATATAGGTAGACAAAACCGCACCTCAGTGTGTCTCATAACAGTAATCAGTAGTCTACGCAAATCACACAACTTCCACAGAAGGAACAGTCTCAAATCGTTCACACAATCACAAGGCAAAAGGGAAAAATCCTCGATCGGGTATCTTCCCAACGCGTGGGATCGAGAATCGTAACACGATCAATTTCATAAATTCTTAGTATTTCTTTCTTTTTTCACAGTTTCTCACTCCTTTAACTTGTATCATAACATCCATGTCGATCTCATGTCGTTACAACCCGATTCAGGCGTCCCCGAATCTCGTTGTAACCACTTGACATCCTCCTATCACGCTCGACTACAGTGGCGCCCCTGAGTCAGCCCGTGATAGCACAAACACTTCCGTTCTATCGAAATTTCGACATGACCTATTCGTATTTTCCACTAACCATCCGCCTAAGCGGGACATTTATATGACAACCTGCACACATAGTTCTATTCATCTTGCACACACAAAACATCTCAAGTACACAACATCTTGAAACACCATAAGTACCCCATGCGAGTCTTAGCAAATATCTCATTACTACCCGGTCAATTTGACATTTCAGGTTTTACAGCAATTAGCGGTCGACCCAAGCGGCAATTCCCTTAATAATTATTTAACCGACGTGTCATAACCAACACGAGCATCGCTCGTTCATCCGATCTAAATCCGATCTTAATCTCAATCTCAATATCTGTCTCGACTTACTTTCCATTTCAAACTCAATTTCAAATTTAAGTTAAGCTTCAGCTTCAACCTCAATGTCAATTTCAAACTCATTATCGATTTCAACTCAATATCAATTTCAACTTTAATTCTTAAATAACGGTCAACTCTTAAACAAGTCAACAATTCAATAAGTCAACACTTCAATAAATCAACACTTCAATAATTCAACACTTCAATATGTTCACCTAAACTTTATCAATCAAGGAACGACCAAACAAGTGGCGACACACTTACAAACGGTTCACTCAACAATCAATTTTGAACTTGTTTTCAAAACCTCGGACTGTACGTCAATTAGGTGGGTAGAGTTAGGTGGTATAAGTTGTAGACTCAGTGACACAAGTTGGAAGCATCCGACGCATCGACTATTGGACCCTGCGGGGCATTGATTATTGGACCCTGCGGGGCATTGGATATTGGACCCTGCGGGGCAATTGGACGGTTTACCCTGCGGGGATTGATTACTTGTTATTTCACCCGAGTGTATGCGTCTGGCGGGAGCATTACCTTGGTTCCCTATGACATATGGTCCTTTGGAGACGTTTCCGAGAATCCCGACGATAAGCGCCCTCAGGGGTTGTTACCGGTAGCCCAACGTTATGCGTATCCTCTGGACCGAGGGAAAATCCGACATGACACAATGAGTATTGTGGATCGGAGGGTGGCGACTTCATGTCCCACGACATTAATTGAACGCCCTATCCTTTATTGATTATTTAAGAAATGCATTGATTCCCTCGTTTCCCTATGATTGTTGTTGACTCCTTGAAATTGTTAAACACTCGTTTTACTCCCACATTTCAATGTATTCGCAGTTCTTCGTAATTTGAGATTTGAACTAAAATTGAGAAATTCTAACTGTTAAACTAAAGGCATGCTAAGCGTTATTTAAATGAGGAGTTAAGACTTTCCCTACCTTGTGGTCTTCCTCTAATATTACTCTGCTATAAAGTCGATTAGCCTCTCCTCCGTTCTTCACACGGGTTCCGGAGTGGTCTTCGTCAAGTAAGCACAGGGGTTTCTGACGGTGGCGAAGGCTCGAGAATTCGAAGGGACGGTTGGCTGGTGCTAGATCTGAGCTCTTCCGGCCAGTTCTGACAGCCAAAGGGCTCGCCGGCGCGCGAGTTCCAGATCTGGAACTCGAGCGCTCCGACGACGCTCTCCGGTCCCGTCCGACCCAGAGTGAGCTCGGAGCTCGTGGTTTCAAGCGAAGAAGAGGATGGGGAATGTGATTCTAGTGACGGTTTAACTCACTGTCGCTGAATCCCCCGGATCTGGCGCGGTGGCGCTTGAAATCGACGGCGGTTGTCATGGATCGAAGAGGGAGAAGACGAGGGGGAGCTTGCTTCTGGGTCTTTGGGGTTTTGTCGCTGCTGAGAGAAGAAGGCGGAGGAGAAGAAGAGGGAGGTGAAGGCGAAGCTTGGTGAGGTGGTCGGAGGTGAGGAAGCGCGGCGCGGTGATTTTCTGGTTCGAAGGCGAGAGCGAACGAGCGAGAGGATAGGGATGCCTCGGGAATCGCGCGTGCACAGTGGTACTGAAGCGGTGCCGAGCTCCTTTTATGGCTAGGGTTTGTTTTGGGCTGGGTCTTCGCGTGGGTCAGGCCCAAAATGCGTCTGGCTGGCCCTATCCAGCCCAGACTCCCTCCCCCCCCTTTTTTCTTTTTCTTTCTTTTCCAAAAAAACTAGTTGCAAAAACATACCTCATGTTTCATATTGTAGTTAAATATCCTTTTAGAACGAAGTGGGTTTTACAGTAGAGGTCAAACACGGCTCTATTATAGATTCTGACGCAATGAAGAAGGCCGAACAGAGAGATTTTGTTCACATGGGCTCTATAAAAGTGCTATCTCGATAAGCAATCCAAGGTCTGTGGTTGTGACTACTGTCTCCTCAGGTGGACATGACGCATGTCGTGTAAGGATTGGCGATCCTTGAGAGGTTTCGAAGGGGAAACACGTTGCTGGTGTAGGGAGATGGCTACGCATGGGATAGAGTGGAGACAGCGGGAATAACCGGTGATTCGGTCCACAACTGTTGTTCTCCTTATTGAAGAGGGGACAGGTACCATATAAACCTTGTTCTCAGTCGGCGATAGATTGTATCTGTTTGTTGTAAGTGCTCAGATGATTTCTGATTCGATGCGAAGTATGAACACTGATTCAGAGGGACTGGCGAGGTCTAATCAATGAGGACTTCGTGGTCCAGTTGGGGGTCTGTCGGTAATACCGCCAAGTATCGGCGCGGTATTCTTCTACCAAACCAGGATCCTGCAACTTTATGTTTTTAAAGGACCCTCATTATTATCAGAGGGGGGACGACGTCAGCTGGTTTCACGGGAGGATGTTTAGTCCAATTGAGCTACTCCAGTCCTTGGTTATAGGACTATCCATATCGTCACGCTCGGGTTTCAGCGAATATTTTGGTGGTCTTGATCACTAATATAGTTTATTCTTGGAACACTTCTCAGAATTTCGGTGTCAATCACCCGGAAAGGGGCCCCAACTGTCTTAGTTTCCCGTTTAAATTCGTTGTACAGGTTTCCTCGGAAGCTATCGCAATATTACCTTCTAAACAGTCTAGTGAAGCGTTTAGGTCATAAAGTATTTATTTTTCTGCCTGGTCTTTGCGCCTTGTAATGTTAGGGCTGATTTTTATTGATGTAATGTTTTCTTCTAAGAGCATCCACAGGCATCTCGCCGGCTGCCGGCGAGATGGCGCCGGCGAGATGACTTAAAATATTAAACTTTAATTATCTCGCCAGCGAGGAGGCAGCGACGTCTGCAGTGGGTAAAGTGTTGCTGGCGAGGAGCAGTCGGCGAGAAGGAGGAAAAAACATTAAAAAAATGAAAAACAATTTGCAACATAAACCCACAACTTTATTATATTTACACATATACCACACATACGATAATTAAAACAAACTTTAACGATAATTATACATATAATTAGCACGCAGATGGTAAGTTAGTACATACTTAAACGAAATCTAATTTTAGGACACGATCACGATCTACAGCTCGTGAACGTACTGCAGGAATTTGTACTGGTCTCGAACAATCTCCCACAGACCCATCTTCATGAAATGGTTGCGATGGGCACTGTAGTGAGTAGCGGCTGCTTGAGAGCGAACGTGAGTCTCGGACAGTGCGGATCGAATTTTAAAGAACCGAGTGCTGAAACAGCAAGCGTTCATCGAGCGCCATCAGCGACGAATGCCGAACAGTGAAAGGCCGCAGCCTTGACCAGTAAACGGTCCGACCGGTCACCGGAGGTGACCGAGCAACGGTAAGATCAGAGTAGCGCAGCGGAAGCGTGGTGGGCCCATACCCCCAGTAGTCGTAATCGACAGTTTCTTCTAACGCCGCTACAGGACTTAAGTTAAAAGATTCGAACCGTTGAGGCGTTGTTAGTCAAGATCTTTGTTAGCGAACGAAGGTTGCACGAGTGTGTGCCGTACGTGAGGAACTAATTGAAGGTGTGTTTCTTACGTTATCCCCAGAAGGACTAAGCCTAACCATGGGGTTATGTCCTAGAAGCGAGAGCATCTAGCGTTGAAATACCAGCTACAGATAGTTGAGGGCGACTACCACAAGCTTTCAGGCCAGTAACAAGATGGCATCGAACGAGGAATTGTATGATAGGTCGGATTTTGTGCCACGTGTGAGCACAAGAAAAGTTAAGAGCTAACCGTTATTGGTTTTAAGTTGTCAGGTAACGAATGGAGGAACCGCGCGGGTTTCTCAACTTTTCAAGATTTTCGAGATCTCAGTGCGTGTTGATTACTCCTTAAGAGATGACTTGGGTGGACCTGACTTTAAGTTTTGTTTGATTGGTGACTCGTGAGCGGGTGTCAACGGTTTAAGGAATACCGTCGGTTGGGATAACCTTGGGCAATCGACCTTGGGTCGTGGTTCGCAGTCGAGTGTAATTTCGTGCGTTTAATTTTGGTGTCTTGAAGGACGCCTACTTTTGACCAAGTGCCAGTGAGGGGTTATATTGGTCTGTGTCGTTGTACGTCGTTCGTCCAATTAAATGTTGGTAGAGTTCATGGTGGTACTGAACCATGCACCGGTTTTGAGAACCATTGTCTCGTGTTATGATGATTCAGGTAAGATGACTTGTGAAGTGGTTGATCAGATGTTGAGAACTAGTTTTGATGTCAAGAGAGATATCGCGAGTTGGATAACCTTTTCGATTGATCACAGTAAGATGTGGACGGCTTACCGCGAGTTGTGTTTGTGGTACGTGATGTGTAACTGACCCGTACCAGGTTGAGGACCGTGTTCAGGTTTAACCGTTGTGACAGTGTGCGTGATGTTGGCCGTGTGCGAGACACGTTTGTGCTTTATCGTTTACCATGGGTGTGTGATGACCTGTTAATTGATGTGGCTGCAGTTGGTGTGGGTTCGTTCGACCATGCTTTGTGAGTGTGATGGGGTCATGAGTTGAGGAGTGTGGTTACGAGTTCCATGGGGTTTAGTTGTGCGATGCACCCGTATGCCAGACTTAGCATGACGGGAGGTGTTGAGTAAGTTATGTTTGAGGCATGCCGCTCTTCGACTATATGACAGTACGCGGTACCCGTTGCTTGGCGGAGGTGTACCTACCTTGTTCTTGAGATGTGATGAAACGAGCGATCGTTCCAAACCCCGCAGCGGTTATGAGGACTTTTGTTTAGATGATTACTGTTGTGTGTTGCTTGCTCGTCTGAGTGTGTTAGGTCGTGATGAGACCTGTTCGGCGTTCTAGTGTGAACTATTCGGGAGACGGTTACTAAAGCGAATTGAGGGTACGCCTTCGGATGGCTTCGTCCTTGTCCGATTTTCGGAGTTTTACGATAAGACACCCATACCGAAGGAAGATCCCGGTATGGCATGTCAGAACCGACGTCGTTCTATCCGATGTGATACCGGTACAGTTGAGGATCATGATAAGAGGTATCTACATCAAAGTTATTGATGACGGTCCGCTGTCTACGCTAAATTTGGAGTCTGTTAGAGGTTGCCAAGATCGTTTCTGGCGTTCCTCAGTATCTGAGGTGGGTACGATTTACCCTTTGAGTTGCGCGTTATTGGCCCATCAGATGTGGTAAACTGAATGATTGTTCCGAATCGAGCAATGATCATGAGATCATTTATCTTGAGGTAGTGGTTGTTACGTTTACTTGAGCTGGTAATCGTTCGTGGTTAGTTTTAGCAGGGCGAATATTGGATTTCTGGGTAAGTTGTCCCTGTAAAAAGTTACTAAGAAGGAAACTGAGTGGTTATGTCTACGTGTAAATTCCTACTTCAGTTCGCCTAGCAAGGTGTTTCGACACGATATCTATGACCGACGGGAGATTCCGGTATAGAATATCCAGACCGCTATAGAGTTTTTCAGTACGACGTCTATACCGAGGTAGGATTCCGGTATAGGATGTTTTGGTACCGTCCTCCAGTATTCCTTAACGATTTGAGTGTTCTTTGACGTGTTGGGTACCTTAGTGGTTTGTGAGTTATGGTTGCACGTCAAAACTGCGAACTGTGGGGTAAGGCTGTGTTCACCGCCAAGTATGGCTTTTTGAGTAACTAGCGTGAACTAGTGAAGCACGAGTTGGTAAAGGTCGAGTAAATGCGGAAAACGGTTAAAGACCGAGTAGAATCTACAGAAGAGTTACACAGCCGAAAGGCGCAGGCCTACTGAGTTTCATCGCGGGATCAGATATCTCTAAGAGTGAGCCTAAGAGGGGCCTTAGCGGATCGACAACGACGGAGGCAAGTTGGCCCCGCAGTTTATCGAACATTTGAGATCTTGGATCGGATTGGAGTCGTAGCTTATCGGTTAGCGTTGCCAACGCAACTCGGGAACGTGCATAACGTTTTCCACATGTCCCAATTGCGGAAGTGCACGACAGATCTTTCCCACATTATTACGTGGTCAGGCATCGAGGTAGCGGATGATGTCACATATGAGGAGCAGCCAGTCGAGATTTTGGGTACGAAGGAGAAGGTCCTGCGGAACAAGACGATTCCGTTGGTACTAGTACAGTGGGGACATCAGGGAGCAGGATCCACTTGGGAGCGTGAGGATGAGATCCGCGTGAAGTATCCCCACCTGTTCGACATTGAGGTGCCTTGTTTTTAATTTCGAGAACGAAATTTCTTTAAGGGGGGTATATTGTAAGACCCGCTCCCGGTCGAACCGGCGGCTTTTCAAGAAAGTTTGACTTGCTACCGGAAAGTCAACCGATGACTCAAGAAGTCACTCGGGACTTTTCCGGAACCCAAACGAATTAGCCCTCATCACGGTTGGCTTAAGGAGAGAAATTCCTTTCGTTTGAGTATAATGTTGGGGAAAGTCAATTTTGGTCAAATCGAGACTTTTTATCGACTAAAAGCATTATTTTAGTGTGCTGGAAATAATTTTGGAAAAGTAAATAACCTATTTGGATACTTGTCCCTTTTTGGTTGAAAGAGAGAAAAGGGAGTAGTCTTAGACCCTTTTACCCTCCCAAAAGCCTCTACAAGGGATTCTAGCTCAAGGGCTTTTGGTCATTTGACACATCTAGGTATTATATGAGTTTGGAAAAGCAAAATCAACTCATTCTTTTGGGTGTAGCCGAAATTTGGAGTTGGAGCAAGAGAGAAGAGCTCCCATGGAGCTTTGAAGAAGAATCAAGGAAGAAGAGGCCACTTGAAGCCTTCCTTTAGCCATCCCTTCTCAAAATCACTACCATCTTCTTCATCTCAATCTTCTAGAGGTAATGGAACTCTCTAATCCTCATTTCCCTTCATCTCTTTTCATGGGTTTTGGGTGAAATTGCTAGATGTTGTTGGGTTTGAGTAGAAATGGTGGGAGATGTTGTTGATGAGAAGCTTTGTTGGGTTTTTGTTGAGAAATCATTAGTTTGTTGGAGCTTTTGAGTTGAGTTTGATTTGTTGAATCATTAGAAACTTGTTTGTGTGTTGATTCCTACCATGGGTAGAGGAGTATTGAAGGATTTGGACTGTTTTGGGAGTTGGAAGGGGTAAAATTTGGGGTTTGAATGTGGTTTTTCGGAGAAAAGGAGCTGGAGGTTGAAGAAGGGCGAAACTGCCCTGGTGCGCCACGGATCCGTGACGGATCCCGTGACGGGCGACGTCACGGCTCCGTGATGGTTGGCCTCACGGATCCGTGACCAGGTCCGTGGCAGACCAGGGTGGGGGTTTCGTCGAGGGTTTTTCACCTTGGTTGATCTTGGTTTTGAGCTGAACTTTGGAGGGTCTTTCTTGCTGATTAAGTGGAGTCTAATTAACGTTTCTTTGTGTCCAAGACTTTGGGGATCGAGCTAGAGGAGCAAAGATCACGCCGGGACCCGAGTGAAGAACGGAGTGGTGACCACCGGGCTTCATCAAAGTGTTGAGAGGAAGACCTTGAGGTAGGGAAAGCCTTGACCCCTCGTTTATGATGCTTAGTATGCATGTTAGACTAATAAAATTGGAAAGGTCCTAGAAATGCCTATAGGATGCGAATAACTAGCATAATTGTCTTTCAATTACTAATAACCGGAAGTGTCTAGTGGTGAATGATTAGGATGCCAATCACTAGTGTAACTCGCTTTCAATACTTGGGAATTGTTTGTCTGGTAGAGGAACCTTGGCAAAGCCCTCGGATTAGTTGCGTGTTAGGATCACATGCTTGGTTGTTGGTTGCTTAGTGGATAGGCTAAAGAGTCTAACGGAATTAGTTGAATTGCATACGTGAATGCTCGATTAAAGGTTTTTACGATTGGTTGATTAAACTCCCGCTTGACTGTTGATTGTATTTGAATGATTGCTTGTATTCCTTAAGTGGTTGCTTGGAGCATCGAGTATGACTGGTTGTACCGAGCGGTGCAATCAGGTGATCGATGCCCCGTTGGTTCGAGACTGGTAAGTGAACGGTAAGTTGTGACTGTGTGATTGGTGTGCTGTGGTTATGTGATTCGTGCACTATGTGTTGTGGTGAATTGGTGATGTGTGAGTTATGTATGACAATGAATTGGTGGTTGTTGGGATTGGATTGTTTCATGTTTCGGTTTGAGTGCGTTATTCAATTATTAACTGATTATTATTGAATTGCCCAAGTGTATGCTTCCTATGGGAGTAATACCTTGGTTCCCGAGGACATAAAATCCTTTGGAGATGTTTCTGAGAATCCCGATGATAAGCGCCCCGAAGGGTTGTTTCCGGTCGCCTCAATGTTATGCGTCTCCTCTGGATTTGAGGGAGAATCCGAGAGGACACATCATATGTGGATCGGAGGGTGGAGACTTCATGTGCCACGACATTGGCTGGTTTACCTATTACCCGTGTTTGTTAAGATCTATCTTGTTGACTTTGCTGTTGACTTTATTGAGTTTAAGGTCCACCTTGATATGTGTTTTCCCTACTGAGTGCAAGCTCACCCCTGTGAGTTTATTGTTGTGTTTACAGGCTTGATTGAGGAGTAGAAGCTCGGGAGCTTCTCGGTGTGGGTGCATTGTAGAGACTTCACTTTTATTTTATTTCCGTTCGGAACAGATTTTGTGGAGGATTATGATTACACCCCTGGAGGGTTATTTGTGTTTTAAACTGAGTTTTGTGGATTTGGGTTTCTTATTGGAGATTTTCAGGAACTAAATGTTGAATTATTGCCTTTTTAATCATTTATTACTAGTCAGGCCTCGAGTCCGGGCAAAAACCGGATTTGGGGCGTGACAGGTATGCCATCAGCTTCAGCTGCGCAGCCTTCTCAATGGTCCTGGCTTGGCTTGCTTCTTTGGCCGCTATATGGGCCCTCTCGACACGATCGGCAACCGCTTCCTTAGACGATGATGCTGAGCCCTACCTCTGAGCCTTGCAGCCTTGGCAGCCTTGCAGCCCATAGGCCTCTTGTACTGGGGTTGACCGTCCGTATTAGCACCGGTCGTTTGCTGACTGTCCTCACAGCCCGGCGTGTCTTCACGAGGGCGTTTGCCGGAGTCGGTAGAATCTTCGACATCGAACTCCGTAACCGGTGTCGGTACAACGGGCTCGTCAACAGCAAAGCAATGAGAATTCCACTTGTGTTCTCCTTTCACAAGATCCCACCAGCGTTTCCATGTGAATTGATGACCATAGGCCTGTATGTATCGCTCCTCGGTCAACTTCATGATCTCCGCACCGTTCCGGCCGCTCCTGTGGTCCCTGCAGGTCTTCACAAACAACCCTTGGAAGAACGTCACTTTGGGATTTGTCCCCAGCCAGTGGTCTTTGCACTGCTTCCCCGACCTCATCGGATCATCCGGGCCCCGAGTGGCTTCCATTTCCTCAGCGATGCCCCCCCAGTACTTCAAATTATGCTTCTGGTTGCCATGCACTGAGTCGTACGAGTGATGCATCCAAGCTCGAACTAACCTGCAGTCCTCCACGTCGGTCCATAGAACACGCTTTGCTTTGGCCTTTTTCGGACGGACGGACGTACTTCGGCGGGCTCGGAAAGGATTTGAGAGGATTGGACAGTCGGGTTGGGGGAAAAGCAAGGCTCCAAAAACTCTTGGGACAAAGTTTCATCCGTCACCGACCTATAGTTGAGAACCCACTCGTTGAGATCGAAAGAAGACATGGCGAAAGAAATTTGAATAGGACTTGAAGTGTAGTAGAAGAGAGAATTTGAGTGTGTGAAATGAGTTTTGGGGTGTTTTATTTATAGGGGGGAAAGTGAAAAAAAAATTAATGCTGCCAGCGACCCAGGCCACGTGTCGCCAGCGTGTGGCTCGCCAACGGCCGGCGCGCCACCCGAGGAGATCAGATTCATCCTCGCCAGCGAGATCTGCTGGCAAGGTCGTTAACGGCTACCCAAGTCGCCAGCGTGTTCCTCGCCTCCACCTCGCCTGCTCCTCGCCCACGACTGTGGGTGCTCTAATCTATAGTACACTGCCTCGTTTTCTTGTCAACAAAAAAAATTAAACAGTCGGCCAAGAAACCGAATATGCTTGGTTGCCAAGACGACAACATTTGTTTCTCCACCGTAGCCAACCAACCAAGTCCAACCCAATGATGGTGACAGAGCGTAGACAATACAATATTGTCAGCGGCTATGATCCTCTCCTCAGTCTCACATCATCAACTTGAAAAGTCTTATTATCTCTCCTTCCGCTTCCACATTCCAAGTCCGAGCAATGGCTGATCCCTTCAACAAATTCCAAATCCAGAGGGACGACACAGTCAGTACTACCATCTCTCTCTTACGCTTTCAAAACTTCACATGTTTCGTAACAAGTTTGCTTCTTATTTGTTCAGGAATTTGATGTGTATGTGGTTGGCAAAGACGATGCTCCTGGGATTGTTTTGCTTCAAGAGTGGTGGGGTGTTGATTTTGAGGTCAAGAACCACGCTTTGAAAATCTCTCAACTGGGTCCTGGATTTAAAGTAGTAATCCCAGAGTAAGATCTCTGTTTCAATTTCCACCTGCACAACTTCATTTTCAGTGTCCTTAATTTGTTTCGCTTTTGATCTCTACTTATTTCAGTTTGTACCGAGGAAAGGTTGGATTGGATGCTGCTGAAGCACAACACTTGATGGATGGTCTTGACTGGCAAGGTGCTCTCAAGGATATCAGTGCTTCTATTAACTGGCTCAGGGCAAACGGCTCCAACAAGGTCTGTCTTTATCAACTCATTACTAAGAGCATCCACAATATTAGTCTATTGGTGTTTCTTGTTCGTTCCGACTGTTCGATTAAAAAATAATATTTTAACAAATTCTCGACCACCAGTCTGCACTAACAATCAACAACCTCCAATAGCTTGTTGGTGCTGACTATTTGTACTACTTTCTTCACAAATTTTCAACCACCAATGGTGAGCTTACCACCATCCAGCACTGCCAGCGTTTTCTCTCCGCCAGCGCTTTACCGCCAACTTCCCCACCCGCGCTTTACCAATAATGTGATGAGTGTAGTATAGGCATAACATTTATAGTAGTTTGATCTCCGTAATAGGTTGGTGTTTGTGGGAATTGCATGGGGGGTGCTCTCTCCATTGCCACTTCTGTTTTGATTCCTCAAGTTGATGCTGTTGTTTCATTCTATGGAACTCCTTCATATGACCTGGCAGACCCTGCCAATGCAAAAGTCCCCATTCAGGCTCATTTCGGAGAGCTTGACACTGTTGTTGGTTTTTCAGATGTCACGGTATGTCTCTTTCTTCTTTTCAATTTCAACTGTTAACATTCGTCTTCTAGTTCAAATACAGATGTATGTGCTGCTGGTGTTTTAACTTATAATTGCTAGGCTCATGCTACTCATGTCATCCCCTTTTCTTTACCGATTTGTCATGTTAATATAGTGGTGCAGTTGTATACGTCTTCTTCATGAAACCAAGTTTGTTATAATGGTGTTAATGTCAATGAAAGGAGGAGTATTCGTCAGAAATGTTTGGTTGTGATCCTTCTTTTTAGGCTGACAAAGTCTTTGTATTTAAGGCTCTTAAGAGTATATTTATTATCAATGTAGATTAGAGCACAGACTCAATTTCAACAAGTTCATAACTTCCTGAAGTAGATTTTTCGATGAGACCTTGACGTTCTTCAAATGTAAAATCTCCTTCCGCCAAACAACTTGACACTTGATGTTGTTGTGCCTATGTTATAACTTTGACTGTAATTTCAATCTCTTATAGTAACCATGAATTAGCCATTATGTGTGCCCACTCTGCTCAATGTATCTCTTATTAGTAACTAAACATCAAGCTTAAAGTATGCCAATCCTTAGTGACGGCCACATGTTGAAACAACATACATATTTGAATAGCCTTATGTATTTCCTTGAGCTCCATGACTCAAATGACGTGTTGAAGTGTGAGTCTCACATCTAAAGTATATAGATAAATTAATCCCTTGATATGCATCTTGATACTTCCACCCATCAGTTCGAACTTTTAGGTTGGATAGGGCTTTAACATGAAGCTCGGTTTTTTGGGATGTTGAGTTGCAGGCCGCCAAGGCTCTGGAGGAAAAGCTGAAAAGTTCCGGAATCCCTCATGAGGTATACATATATCCGGGGCTTCCACACGGTTTCATGAACATGTCTCCGGAGGGTGTAAAGAGGAGAGAAAGTATGGGAATGGGCGGTAAAGATGAAGGGGCGGTCGAGTTGGCTTGGTCTCGTTTCCAGTCATGGATGACTCGTTACTTGTCTGCCTAAATAAACAATCTCACAATGACTCGTTAAAAAAACTTCCTTGTTCATCTGAAGACAGTGTTTGCAGGAATCTGTGAATATATAAACTTGAAACTTTAGTTGTATGTGAAATTTGAACTGCTCCCTTCCTACTTATTATGATATGCATCTTGTTCTTGTATACAAGTTGGTTACCTACTAGCAAACTTGGATCTATTCTAGCGTCTCACATGTTTTGTTTGAGTCTTTTTATGAGAGATAGGGTTGGTTGTCATATCATATGTTTACTTGATTTCTTTTTTGTTATTTTATTTATTACTATTTTTGTAATCGGAAAGGAAGAAATGTATTAATAAAAGAGATGGTGAAGATTCTAGGTGGAAACAAGAAACCACCTACACGAAGTTTCCCGACTCCCCAAAGTAGTGTGATCCGTCAAGTGGGACTAGTGAGATTGCAAGAGTGTATCTTTCGGCCCGGGAAAGGCTGAGCCACCCTCCACCCAAAGAAGGTGGATCCGTCGAAACACCAACTCATAAACGAGTACTCATCGGACCCAATTTGGGAGCGAAACGCACCCAAAAACAAGGGAGAAGTAAACATGAACATAAAACACATTAACGTCAAGAATAATGAAGTAACACAATTATAGGAGACTCTAGTTAACACAAAGTGTTAATTTACTGCATAAACGCACGTAAGGTGCTGATATGATGTTAGAGCATCTCCAATAACAATAACTTGTGCAGTAGTTTGGAGAGGTGGTAGGAGCACATTTTGAGTTTCTCTTTTCTCCAAGCCACTACCTCCTATAACTATCTCTCCAATGACAAACAACTAGTTGTTGTTTGTATTTTTCATATTTTAAGAATCACCCCAAATTAAAATATTATTTTTATTTATGCTAAACAAGAAATACATTGTATTACTCTAATTGTTGTCGCCATCTCCAAATTTACCCCAAATGTGATCGACGAGGTCAGCGTGGAGACGGTGATGAACATCTCGATCTCGGATCCTTCTTCTATGCCACATGATACTATCCAAATTCACCATTGGTGGTGGTCCTTTGCAGGTCGCTGGGACCGGGACACCAATATCTACAAACGGATCAGTGGGGTACGGCCTTCGTTGATTTTTAACAATCATGTTGTGCGGGATAATACAAGTAGTCATGATGATTGCGAGTGAGTTCCTATGTGAAAGCGACCTTGTAGAACTCCAAATGGTCGTTTGATATCTTTCCTAGACGCCTTTTGGTTTCTAGCAAAACACCTTTGCTTCACCGTTTGTGGAGCTGGTATTGTCATCACAAATGTAGCCCAAGAAGGATAAATTCCACCTATAAAGTAATAAAGGGTTGTGTATTCTATACCATTGACCTTAAACTGAACCGGTGGAGCGAAGCCTCGAACTGCCTGGTGAAGCAATATAGACCTATTGAGCACGTTGATGTCGTTGTTAGAGCCCGGTGTTCCAAAAAAGAGCACCAAATCCAAAGGTCTTAGGATACAATGGCTTCTAGCATGATTGTGGGGCGTTCTCGTGGTCCCTACTTGAGAATTGTGCAGTCTATGCCGTAGGAAACTTCTTCCAATCCCAGTGCATGCAGTCGAGACTCCCTATCATCCCCGAATCCAGTAAACGACGGACATCTTCCTCGGTCGGGCGTCGTAGATATGTATGTCCAAAAACCTTGATTACACCCAAGCATAACTTCTTAACGCACTCCAGAGCAGTATTCTCCGTCATTCGCAAGTACTCGTCGATGGCATCAGCGGGACCTCCGTAACAGAGCTGACGAAGTGCTGCCGTGCACTTCTGGTGTGGAGAGAATCCGTGATTCCCTATAGCATCCCTTTGTTGACAAAAGTATGTGTACCGCTCACTCAACGCATTCATGATTCGTAGGAACAATTCCCTCGACATTCGGAAGCGTTGTCGAAATTGTTGTTCACTGTACATCGGAGTAGGCGCTAATCATTCAGCAATTAAGTGGTCGTGACCTTCGCCTCGATTGCGCTCTATTACTCTCCGCTTTGGTGGCGCCGATGAGGTTGAACCCTCATCTTCTGCCCTTGGATGTATTATTGCGAAAAGTCGATCATGAATTCGTTTCGCCGTTGTTGCGCTCATCCTTACCACCGCTTGCTCTATTTCTTGGGGACTCATTTGCTTAAATTTCGCCGCCATTGAAAAATGATCCATCGAAAAAATATGAGCAACGAGATTTGAAGAGAAGAAGATGTGAAGGAAGAGATGTAGAAGAGAAGGGGTGTGGTTTTTTGGTTGGGGTCAAATTGTATTTACAGAGAAAAGTGGTTATTTTTTTTATTTCTACTACCACGTGTCGGCGTAAGGTAGGCCCACCAAGTAGATGTTGGGCTTGTGCCAATTAGTCACGTCGTGATAGGGGTCTAAGGCGACACGCTGCGTCAGCATACCAAACCACAGCTCCTGTATCGACACGCCGTGACAACGAGCTGTTGTAGGGCTAACGACGGCATGCCTACAACGGCCCTCCAACGGTCCAACGTCCATTAAAGGTGTTTTTAACCTTTTTTTAGATAGAACGATGATATTATAAATTTAGAATATTCTGGTGACTGCGAACGCAGGAATCACCATACATAATAGCCAAACTATCAGAATCTGAAAGACAAATGCATAAAAGTAAATTGTGCTCTTAGGCATAATGGCGGTCGGAGGGGTGGGACTATGGTAGCATCCGGGGATACCGATACAGTATACTCCAACCATAAGAAACTGATCGAGCAGATCAGATGATAAACGTGCAGTGGTGGACCGATTACTCCCCCGGTAAGTCAGCGTGCGTCGTCCTCCCTTGAATGATAATGGTAGGGCTCCTGAACGCGGGATTGCTGACCCCGAAGTGGTAGAGAAGTAACTCATCAATTGTTGGTGGTACCAATGCCACCTATACACCAGGGAGAAGGTACATTCGACCAAACCCTCCCTGCCCCCCTTCGTACTCATTCCTGGAGGCGAGGGTGCTTGAAGCCCCCGTTGCTGCAGATGACGCCCCATTCGACGCCGCTGATTCTTCTTCCCACCGAGCATCGCCCATACACCCACGGCCCAAGCCCAATCCCTCTGCGGCCCGACCCTGCGCAACCCTAATCTCGTCCGGCGCCGCCACCCCGTTCCCCTTCCTTCTCCGCCAAGCAATCGCCTCCGGCGTCTCCTCCGGCGTGACTGCCGAATCCGATGAAACCAGATGTGGGGTGTTCTCCTCCCCCATGGTCGCCGGTAATACTGGGGTATAAGCCTTAGCACCACCGACCCGAACAACCCCCGCCTCCCTCGGTCTCCTCCCAGCCCTACTACCCAGCCTCCTCGGCCGGGGGCCTTTCGTCGGTGTACGACGGAGACAACTCGGTCCCGTCCGAGCCCGAGTACCCGCCACCCAGCCATCCATCTCGCCTGATCGGGCCGAGAACTGCATCGCCCTCCTCTCGGTCCGGTATCTCCCCCACATGGAGCACCTCCTCCGTCACCGGCTCCTCCTCTGGCAACTCCTCTTCCTCCTCCGACAGCGGACCGTCATCTCCCGCCGCCGCCCCCGCCGTCTCCTCCTCCAACGCCTCCGTACCAGACCCGTAAGCTGAGTCCAGCACGTCCAACTCCGGCAAACGAGGTCCCCAGTGCACCCCCTCGTCGCCGTTCATCTCTCCGCCCTCCATACCGCTCGGAACCGCCATGAGAACACGAAGAATCGCAAAGCACGCCCTAACTCTAGCAGAGGGATAGAGAGCGTTGCGCCTGGGGAAGTAAAATAAGGTTATTATACAAACGAATAAAATTTATCTTTCAAATATTTATGATTCGATAATGTATTGCATGATCTTTTAAGTAAAATTTAATTGTTATGTATTTAGAAAAGTAAACATGATCAATAATCTTCTAAAATGAAGGACTCATACAATGAATCAGCTGTGAATCAGATCTAAATTGGTTGTTGGCTTGATCAAAATTTAAGGTTTTGGCATGCTAGGATCGTGTAGGTTTATGAACCCAACAATTAATAACTACACAAGTTTTATGGGTATCTGTTTCTCTTTATTTATATTTTACAATCCATCTATTCAATGAGCTACGACTGGAATTGATTGCTCTGCTGCTACGAAACATCATGAAACTCATCAAAAGTCAATCATCAAGCCTATATACAACTTTGTCTCATTTCTTAACAATTTCATAACTACCTTCTAATTTCATTATAAAGTATAGGCTCAGATCCGAATCTTCTTGGGAATCAATGATGACATACTAGTGACGATTTTATCCATGAGGCTCATCTACAAGAATCAAATCATACCAAATATAGATTCTTCTACTAGTTTTGCTCAAACTTGCCTACATTAATTTCTCAAATATATAATCAAATTGTAATGAACACGCATTTCCATGAACAAAGACAATTTTAATTATTCATGTTTTTTATATGCCTCCAAAAAATGTCTTTTTCTCGATAGAGATTATATTTGCTGATTTGATTTAAAAATATATATATTCAATAAAATATAGTCAAATTATCATTTCATGTGAATTCGTTAATGTCTACATGCGCAACATTTTTTGAAACGGTAACGAGGTCAAATTGTATTACTGTCAAATTCTGCTACAAAAGGACCAAAGATCTTAGGTTCCAGAATATTTTCTGGGTGTTCATAAGGGCCTCAGTGTTCATGGACCCGTAGAAAGAGTCTAATTTACATCTTAGACAAGAATAAATTGAGACCACGTCCTATCATCCCAAAACAACAGAAAAACCAGCAACTAAAAGTGTCCAACCTACCCTTAAATCAAACAAACAACTAATCCAAAACCTAAAAACAGAAATAGGAAATGCAAAAAAACATGAAATAACGAAACATACAATACAACTGAACACTGGAACTATAGAGAAACTCATAACTATCGTAGTGGGGCGTCCTAGTACTTTCGATTCGTCTTGATATGCCGGGGTAACCCGACCTTGGGTATTGTGGGACAATACCCTATCTTACCGACCCTCCCCCCGAGTCCCAAACCCACTGAGGATATTGGTCTAAGACCTTCTGCAAGCGGCTCGTACGGTGTTTGATTGAGAAATTTTTTTTCAAAACCAAACCCCGATAAATCCAAGCCATAACATGTGGATATCGATTTCGGAATAGCTCTAGAGGCTCACTATAGCCTCTTAGACTCGGTTTGATCGACGGGGATGAAAGCGGAGGGGGGAGGGTTGTGGCCGACAAATTTGGCCGTCAAGGCGGCGAAATTGACCGGATGGAGGCAAATCAGGCCATGGAAGGTGGAGGACGGCGCACCAAGCCGTAAGAAGGTGGAGCTGGCCGGAGAAATGAGCTTCGAGACCACGACAGGCCGGAGGGGCCAGCCCCTGGCCAAAGGGGGGGGGGGGTGAGTGAGCATGAGTGGGCGGGGGAAAGAGGAGCCTGGCGACGTGCATGAGGAAGTGACCGACGTGGCTGGTTGTGGTGGAGGTGGAGGATCCCGCCTACGGGCGTAAGTGGGTGGGTAAAGGTGGAAGACGACAACGAGGCGGGAGGTAAATCACGACTGAGAATGGTTGGAGGACCGAGAGAGAAGAGCATGACGGGAGAGAGAGCCACCAACAACTACCATGACTAGAGTCACAACGTTTATCGACGATGTCAATTGTAAAAAGGGGGTGCGTTAGTTTTATGGGAGATAAGCTCTTTCCCATGCGCAACATTTTAAAGTTAACTCAAACTACAGATTTTGATGCATCGGATTTAGACATGTGTTATGTCTCCAATTGTTAAACCCCAGGTTAGGATTTGCTAGTTGAGAAAGGGGACAGAAACCCAAATCATAAAATCACATGGTTGGAGTTGAAATTGAAGGGACAAGTTTGTGGTTAGGTTGACATAGAATAATGGGTGGGTTTCAATTCTATCCATTTTTATATTTTCACCTCAAGACTAACACTAAATAGGAATTGGGATCCACACCATATAAAACACAAAAATGCTTTATGGAAACAGATTTGTCTTTCCATTTTTCTAATATTCCTAGCTGTACTTCCAGTTTCAATCTTGACAAAGAAAAGGATTTTCTTATAGTCTTTTTGTTACTCTTTCAATAAATAAATAAATGGTCATCATGGCCTACGATAATAATTAGTTAATTATAATTAAATTTAAGGATGTCTTGACTTTTTTTGAACGAAAAGTACAATTCATTGATTTAGACCGTAAATACATCCGAGTGTATCAGCAACAAATTCATGACCACAAAGACTGACAAAAAACACAAAGTATTCGCCGCTGAGATACCGTATAGGCAAGGAAGGAAGACGGGATTGAGAAGGTGATACTGGAATTCCTGCTCCGAAAAATGGCCAAGGACTTCATCAGTACTAGTGGGAGGCAATACATGAATCGCGGTTCCTTCATTGGAAAAATCTCTGATTCTCTGTTCACTAGGCATTGATCCTGCAAAGAAAAACTCAAATAAAATAGAATAAAAAAAGACCCTCTCGACTAGCCAGATCCATAATCGTGAAAGGGGCCAAGCCGGCTGCAGCGGTGGAGGACAGAGAGAAGGGCGCGCCGGCTGTGGCTGTCGCTTCAGGGACGACTCTAGAGGCGGCGACGACATCAGAGGCGGCGACGACATTAGACACAGTGGCGGCAGCATCAGGGACGGCGACCTCAGAGGAGGAAACCCCCAGAGTTGAGAGGAGGGACCGAAACAGATTGGGAGACGCTTCGTTGGTGGCGGGAAAAGGCCAACTTCGCGGTAGCTAGAGGCGGCTTAAAAGAAACCTTAGCAGAAAAAACCTTCGCATGATCTATAGGGAAGATGCAAGGGAGAGGATGTGTAGAAGAGAGAAGCATAACCATGGCATAGGTCATGGTAAAAACCATGTCCATAGCCATGGCTTTTGGGTGCTGCGGCAGAGAGCTTTTCCTAGGGTTTTGGAAACGAGATTATACGTTTTTTTTTTAAATTTTGTTACTTGTTGAGTATTGGATGACTTGACTTAAAGAGACTCCAATTTATATATGATCTCCTTTTAAGAAGATTAGAGTGTAGGATGGTCAGATGATCTCGGTCGGTGGGAAGAAAGTGATGGTCCAATCAGTTTTGCAGGCTCTATGGATTTATGCGATGAGCGTCTTTATTTTTTCCAAGAGTTCGGTGAACCAGATTCATATTGCTCTCGCACAATACTGGTGGGCTAGTACGCCCAGGGCCACGAAACCAATTATATGGAAAGACTAGGCCAAAATCTGTAGGTCGAAAGAGGATGGTAGGATGTCCTTCCGCTATATGCATGATATGAACATATTTTAGTAACTCGTATTTTTCAGGCATGCTACTAGCCAACGGGGGACTTCTTACAATAAGGGATGGTCTCAATCCGAGCCAATTATGAACACGAGTGAGGGTTACCCAAACTCTCTTACGTCAGGGATTAAGGAGAACTATTATTGACAGCCGTGATACTCCGGTTGAGGGGATCTCGTGGCTAATAGGGAATGTACCAATTATACCACTTCACACCACAGGGAACCCAAGATTAAAGATGTCCGACCTTACGGTTTAACAGGGTGGGTCATGGGATGTGGTCAAACTAAGTCAGTTTTTTTCCCGAGCTTAGTTGATGACATCATTCAGGTCCCGGTCCCTGTGTCCGACAACCCATAATATGAGGGGAACATACACATTCAAAGAGGGCTATAGATCTCTAGCTCGGCTCCATGGTCGATGATGAGATACGGGAGGGGCCACGGTGTGGACGGGTCTGTGGTTCCTCGATATGCAACCGCGGATAAATGTGTTCTTATGAAGGGCCCTATCGGGTGCTTCATATGTGGCTACCAACCTCCAGACTAAACATGTTGCGATCTTAGAGGAATGCCCAATTTTCTAGAGGGCTCAAGAGACCACCTCCTATTTACTTCTTCATTGTCGGTTCATACAAGAGGTTTGGGCCAACCACTAGTTAGAGATTCCCATTCTCCCACTCCACTCACTGGAATCATGGTTGACTCTTATTATGGAACTACCGGATATGATGGTCAAGGGTCGGATAACGATGACAATTTGGGAGATATGGAAAGCTCGAAACGGGATTGTATAGGATCAGACACCGTAGTCAGTTGATGCTCTAGATGAAATGGTTCGCAGTCACCTGCATAGTTGGAGAGAGGCTCACTCAGGGGCCGTGAGGGATATTGTTACTCCGCTACCTCGGAGGGACATTGGCTTGTCCCCTTCCATCACAGACTTGGACATAGATAAACGTCGATGGGGCCACCTTCTCAAATATGGGACGGATGGGTTGGAGCTGGTTGTGTAGGAATGATCAAGGATGTGTTATGAAGGGAAGCAATGAACTCTATTGGGGACCTTGGGCTCGGAATATGCATAAACTGTCACGCCCCAAATCCGGTTTTGACCGGACTCGAGACGTGAACTAAAACAGTAATAATTCTAAACGAAGTTAAAGCCAAAACCAGTCTCAAAAATAAATTTAAAACTTTTAACAACGCCACGAGTCGACAGCTTGGTAAAAACAACGGTAAAACAGTTCAAAAGATAACGGTACGTCTCTAGACTACTAGCCTAGGACCCTCGCAAGCTCCCAAGCGTCGAGCATCCAGCTAGTGCACAACCCGCTCAGGACCTCAAAAACAACAAGGTAAGGGGGTCAGCTTTCGCTCAGTAGGAAAAGTAGTTAAGGTTATAAGCAAGCGCTCACCACCACAGGTAACCGTCCAATTAGGGCATACTAGTACAACACACAACTAATTTTCACCACGTAACTCGTAACCACAATCCTCAACTCAAGACCAAACCACACTCAGAAACATACTCAAACGAACAAGTACAAACAAACAGTAAAATCACATAAACGTCCCGTACCGCAGTCCCCTACTCCGCCAGCTGTACATAGCCCGACTCCATCATATCAACCGATAAGTCAAAGTATCACAACGGACTACCTCTCGGTCTAGAGGAGACGCATAACGTCAGAGGAGACGTATAACGTCGAGGCTGCCGGAAACATCCCTATAGGGACACATATCGTCGGGGCTCTCGGAAACGTCCCCACAGGACCATAGATCATCGAGGCTGAAACACGGCACCTAGTGCCCATCTCGACCCGTAGGCCTAATAAGATATGATATGGCCCGTCGGCTCCAACCCGTCGGCCCAATGCAATATGATATGACCCGTCGGCTCCGACCCGTCGGCCAACCACAATATGATATGACCCGTCGGCCCAATGCAATATGATACGACCCGTCGGCCCAACACAATATGATATGACCCGTCAGCCCAATACAATATGATACGACCCGTCGGCCCAACACGACCCGTAGGCCCAATCACGACATCGGCCTAGATGTCCTACACCGGCATACCCCCTCGATGTAGGCATCGTACTGGAAACATTCTCTCGGATCACACATCAAGATAATATCATGCATCGCAATGTCACAGATCAAACACGGCTCATAGGCCCAACAATGTCACGCCCCAAATTCAAAGAAAACCGAACTCGGGACGCGAACATTTTAAAACATAAACACTTGAACCTGTTTTGAATAAAAGCTTTGACATTTCCATTTACTTCTCAAAATAATAGCATTTACAATACAAAACGTCCCAACAAATGGACAAGGTACAATATCCGTCATTAGACTCAACAAAATAAAGACCAGACTCCGCTCCAAGCTCCACAAGCTTCAAGAGCTAACCTAGTCCGTCCGGTGATCAGTACCTGTAGGAAAAGCAGCTAGGGGTGAGCTTTCGCTCACCTCTACGGATAACAGACTGACTATGGCATAATTAGTAGATAAAGCCAGTAACACCAACGCTAAAACCAACACCAAACCAACACCAAACCAAAACCAACACCAACTCAAGTACTCAACCTAACCACAACCTGTTACCTTCCACAACAAACTCAACCTCAAACTCACAAAGTAAGACAACACAACCAACAATGACCTTCCCCAAAGATAAGAACACGGATCAGGCTAGCCGAAGAATGCTCATAACCTCTCGGGATCCGGACACGGAACAGGCTAGCCGAAGAATGCTCAGAACCTGCCGAGGCTCGAGTTTGGTCAGGCCAGCCCAGGAATGCTCGTAACCTGCCAAAATCCACACCACTCCCCAACACACAGTCGGTTCGGGCAAACGCACCCACAACACAAGCAAGTTCAACAAACAGGCACTCAAGACCACTCAAGACACCTCAACAGTCAAGACTCGGGTTCAACGACCCCACGGGCCATCATGGCCTCCCAAGACGTACCCACTTAACTCACGGGCTCAACAACCCCAAGACGCCAAATAATAACACACGGGCTCTCATGGCCACCCAAACTCAACAATAAACACACGGGCTCTCATGGCCACCCAAACTCAACAATAAATACACGGACTCTCAAGGCCACCCAACTCAACAATAAATAATACGGGCTCTCAAGGCCACCCAAACTCAACAATAAATAATACGGGCTCTCAAGGCCACCCAAACTCAACAATAAATAATACGGGCTCTCAAGGCCACCCAAACTCAACAGTAAATAACGCACAACAACCTCCGGCATACTCGATGCCTCCAACAGTCCTAAGATCACTAGTTTCACAAACAACCTCCGGGCATGGTCATATGCCTCCAGTAATTCAATTTTCGCTAAGTTCTCTGTTCCTACGACACTACTAAGTGTCACATGCTTTTCTCTTAACCGCTACAATCCCGTATCATGCTTTTCAATAATTAAATAATTCTACTCAACCCACGACACCCCGGTGTCACATGCAATTCTACTATTAACTTTCCCTAATCAGGGCCGAGATCCGGCTACTTTTCCCTACCTCGTAGATAAATCCAAAAGCGCTCCAACAACACCCGAAGTACACCCACTCACTCGCCGAGCTTCCCTTTGCCTCGGTCCGTAGCACGATCTAAAGGAACACAAATTCAAAGTACTTTTAAACTAGTACGAATAAACAGAAAATTAATAAACTTAACGCCCAAACGTAACCCCGACAATGCCGATCACTCCCAAACTTCCCCATTACTCGATATTGCCGATAAAGGACCCGTAAGGGCCAGATTCGCCCGACGTGGCGAATCTGCCCGGTTTTGGTTAATTGCCTTCCGGGGCTCCAAAAGCCCCCGTTTTCGTTTCTACGGTCTTAGAATATTTCAAGGAACCCAACGCACTTGACGGAATTGAATTCCGACTTCTAAGTCAATTAATTAACGTTTAAAGTTTCCCAAAACCCGTTAATTACAACTTCTCCAAATTAATTCCAAATTTCGATTCGATTAGGAAAAAGTGGTCCGGGGGACGTTTTAAACCACCCGAACATTAAAACCCGAGAAACCGAGCACGTGGGCCCCACCCCAACCACTTGGCCGAGACCCTAGGGTTTGAGGGGGGGCTCGGCCACCATGTGGTGGCTGTTGCCAGCTCCGGCCAGCCACCTCATGGCCGGCCGGCCACCACCCACGGTGGCCGGAGTTCCTCCCGAGCCTCCGGTCACCGGAAAACGTGCCCTTACACCCCCAAACACCTCTAAAACGTTTCCAACACCTCCCAAACTCTACACAACCCTAAGCCTTAGTTTATACTCAAACCCTAGCTTTCAAGAAAATAATTGAAACGAGAATCGGGTTAGTGCTTACTCGAGAGGAAGACGAGGGGAAGAGATTTTCTCCTTGCTTTGAATCGATCCAAGGGTTGAAAATCAAACCCTAACTCCACTTCCTTTCTTCTCTCTTCTTCTCCTTCTTCTTCTCTCTCTAAAACCTCTCTTCTTCTTTCTAATTTAATTAAAACTAACAACTAACTCCAAAAACTCCTCCCTTTTAGCCTATGTTCGGCCACACCCTCACAACCACCCATTTTCCCCCCAAAACTAACACCACCACATTTAGGACATGTGTCAAGGTGGGTCCCACACCTTTTGGAAAATATCTAGTTGATATTTTCCAATCAGTTTCGCGAAAATCGGACGTTTCGGGCCCCGAACGGGCACTTTTTCCAAAAAATTACGAAACTTGACGGGCTACAAGGAAATGGCTCAACTAAGACCGCTGCGACGACGGTTAAGCATTTTGGATCCCAAACGGTCCTCGAATGGACCAAAACGTCGCCCGGTTGACTTTTCCAGCGAAAAGTCAACATTTCCCAAATTGATCAGGAAGTTGCCCTGAGTCCCCTGGCACTCATTTTGGTCGATAACGGGGTCAACTTAAGTCCGGTATGACCCTCGGGGTCAATTTAGGTTAAATTAAGTGTCTGTCTTAAAATTTTTAAATTTTCCTGTTTTTCGCAGGTTTGACTGACGTTGACCAGAAGTGGTTATTACAGTCTACCCCCCTTAAAGGAATTTCGTCCGCGAAATTTAAAACAGACGTACCTCGGGAGTCGAACAGGCCGGGATACTTCGCGCGAACCTCGTCCTCGCATTCCCACGTCGACTCAGCCCCGTGATGTTTCCACTGCACTCGGACCAAACGGATAATCTTGCCTCCCCGCAGAATCTACTGTCGTGTGTCCATGATCCGAACCGGCTGCTCCTCATAGGAGACGTCATCAGCCACCTCGATATCAGTCCACTCGATGACGTGGGAGGGGTCTGCGTTGTACTGCCGCAACTGGGACACGTGGAAGACGTTATGGACTCTCCCAAGCTGCGGTGGCAACGCCAGACAATAAGCCACTGCTCCCACCCTGCCCAAAATCTCGAACGGGCCGATGTACCTCGGAGCCAACTTTCCCCCGCTGCGCCTGAACCGCACCAACCCCTTCCTCGGGCTCACCTTCAGGAATACGTGATCCCCGACTGCAAACTCAAGAGGTCGACGCTGCCTATCGGCATAACTCTTCTGTCGGCTCTGCGCGGTCCTCAACCGATCGCGGATCAATGCGACCTTCTCCGTCGTCTCTCTGACGAGATCTGGCCCCAGCAGACTCTTGTCCCCCACCTCTGCCCAGCATACTGGTGACCGACACGGCCTCCCATACAACGCTTCGAACGGTGCCATCCCGATACTGGCCTGGAAGCTGTTGTTGTAGGCGAACTCGGCCAAAGGCAGGTGGGTCTCCCAAGATCCCCTGAAATCCAGCACACATGCTCGCAACATGTCCTCTAAGATCTGAATGGTACGCTCCGACTGACCGTCTATCTGAGGATGATGTGCTGTATTGAGTAGCACCTCGGTCCCCAATGCCTTATGTAGACTCGGCCAAAACCTGGACGTGAAGCGGGGATCCCTGTCAGACACTATCGACACCGGGACCCCGTGGAGACGCACTATCTCCCGAACATACAAGCTGCTCAACTTGTCGACTGGGTCGGTCATCCTCATAGCCAGGAAGTGGGCCGACTTGGTCAACCGGTCGACTACCACCCACACGGCGTCGTTTCCCTTGGGCGATCTCGGTAGTCCACACACGAAGTCCATCGTAATGTGTTCCCACTTCCACTGAGCAATCGGTAGTGGCTGTAACAACCCCGCTGGACTCTGATGCTCGGCCTTCACCTGCTGACAGACGAGGCATCTCGACACGAATTCTGCGACTGCTCTCCTTATACCGCGCCACCAGTAGTGCCATCTGAGGTCACGGTACATCTTGGTGCCCCCCGGATGCACTATGAGACGCGAATGGTGTGCCTCTCGTAACACGGCGTCTCTACAGTTAACCGGAACGAACAGTCTTCCTCTGTACTGTAGTCCCCAATCTGTACTGATCCTCCAACCTACTACCTCGTCGCCGTTGACGACCCTCTCCTCGATTTGTGCCGTCTCAACGTCCTCCGTCTGCACCTCCAACACTTGGGCAAGCAGTGAGGGCTGAGCCACTAACGAGCACATGGCCATGTCACCCGTAACCTCCTCTAGCTCAAGCCCGAACGTGCTCAGGTCCCCCATCATGTCCCACTCTCGGACAGATATGCTGGCGAGGCTCGGAGTCGACTTCCTACTCAAGGCGTCGGCGACCACGTTCACCTTGCCCGGATGGTAGTGTAGCTCGAAGTCGTACTCCTCGAGTAGCTCCATCCACCGTCGCTGGCGCATGTTCAGGTCCCGCTGGGAAAATATGTACTTGAGGCTCTTGTGATCTGAGAACACCTGAAACCCCTCGTCATACAGATCATATCGCCAGCTCTTTAGCGCAAATACGACTGCTGCTAGTTCCAAGTCGTGGGTAGGATAGTTGCGCTCGTGCGTCTTCAGCTGCCTGGAGCCATAAGCCACAACTCTGCCCAACTGCATCAGCACGCAGCCCAGTCCCTCTCCGGACGCATCACAGTAAACATCATAACCAATCCCTCGCTCGGGCACCACTAACACTAGAGCTGTAGTCAGTCGAGTCTTCAACTCTGCGAATGCACGCTCACAGTCATCTGTCCACACGAACCCGACACCCTTGCGCGTCAACAGAGTCATCGGCGCGGCTAGTCGTGCAAAGTCCTGGACAAATCGCCGATAGTAGCCTGCCAATCCCAAGAAGCTGCGGATCTCGAAAACACTCGTGGGCCGTGCCCACTTCGAGACCGCGTCGATCTTCGACGGATCGACCAGGATACCATCACGGGACACGATGTGGCCGAGGAATCTCACCTCAGAGAGCCAGAACTCGCACTTCTCCTGGTTGGCATATAGCTGATGCTCGCGCAGTAGTGTCAAAACAGCCCTCAGATGTGACTTATGCGCCGCCTCGCTCTGCGAATATATCAGGATGTCGTCCACGAAGACCACCACAAACTGATCTAGGTACGGTCGGAAGATGTTGTTCATCAGGTCCATGAACGATGATGGCGCGTTCGTCAGTCCGAATGGCATCACCAAGAACTCGTAATGCCCATAGCGTGTCCGGAATGCAGTCTTTGCGACGTCCCCCTCACGGACTCGCAACTGATAATAACCGGATCGCAGATCGATCTTCGAGAAGTGAGTCGCCCCTCTCAACTGGTTGAACAAGTCATCGATCCTCGGCATCGGGTACCAGTTCTTCACCGTAACCCGGTTCAGCTTCCGGTAATCTATACACATCCGTAGCTCTCCACTCTTCTTCTTCTTCACGAAGAGTGCTGGTGCTCCCCACGGTGATGCACTCGGACGGATAAACCCCTTCTGCTGAAGCTCCTCCAGCTGACGCTTCAGCTCAGTCAACTCTGCCGGCGCAAACCTGTAAGGCGCCATCGATATCGCCGCCGTTCCCGGCACTAGGTCAATCCCGAACTCCACCTCACGAATCGGTGGCAGTCCGCTCAACTCCTCAGGAAAGACCTCGGGGAACTCGCATACCACTCTCGGTAACTCTCGGCTCTGCACAGCCGGTACTTCCTCCTCTGCGGACAACGCCGACAGGAGGACCCCACTCTTACTCCCCAGCACGCACGTCACCTTCGTACCGCCCACTGTCACTGTCACTCGTCGTCTGTAGCAATCGATGTTGGCTCGGTATCTCGACAGCCAATCCATACCCAAGATCACATCAAAGGTAGTCATCCCCAACACGAGAAGATCACCAGGGCAAGGACAGTCTGCGACTCTAATCTCGCAGGCACGACATACTCTAGTCAACGATGCACCACCCCCAACTGGGGTGTACAGGCATAGGGGTGGACTCAACGGCTCTAAGCTCAACCCCAACCTCTCAGCACAAATCCCTAGTGTCGATCCCACCCAAAACCCCACTGCTCTATTCCATGCTCCCACCGGGAGATTTGATACTCTCGCCCAGACAGAGAAATGGGTGAAGAGGATGTTTGCTGGACGCATGTGCCCCCTTAGGTCCGCAAATAGGAGCGGAGAGTCCCAGAACGGCCAGGGTTCCCCTAATAACACCTTTGCCCTTTCATTAACGTTCCTAAAGAAAAACTCTACGATGCCACCTTCCAACGGCCTAGCCTCCACCTTCATTCCCCATAGGCCCTCCATTCTGGCCAATAAGGACTTCCAATAGAATTTGCGGGTAGTCATCACCTTAGCAGCCAGAGCAAAACAGAAGTTTTGCCTGCATCCTACTACCTCCATGTGAGAGACTATGACCTCCTTAATACACATTGACCCCAATTTCTTCCTAGTGCCCCCATGGGTTCCACACCATTAAGATCCGGTATGTCTTGCAGATCCAGACGCCCTTTTGGGCTTTTAAGTGCACGCTCCGAAGGCCCTGACCTTGCCCAGTTCGAGTTACGCGGATAAGGTACCCGCCCCGAACCGAGCTTGCCAACCGAATCCGGATTCATGACCCGATGATCCATGCCCCGGTCTCGCCCCCGGGCCCGTCTGCGGCTGACCCGCGTCCTAGCCCACTCCCGGCTCATCTCGCCCTAGCCCGTCCTCCGTGCATCAGCTAATAACCCAGGCCTAACCTGGCCCAGGCCTGATCCCCTTAGGGTTGGAGATTGAACCATAGACATGGGTTCCTTCCCCGGCCGCCTCGTCCAAGTCGGTGGCGTCTCTTTCCCCGCATGCGATTCCGACAGTGACGAGACCACCACCACATCCGGGGTCTCGTCCACACCTGGCTTGCTCCCCATATCCGGCCTAACATCCCCCAAATTCGGTGCCTTGTCCCACACGAAAGCCGGAGATGGCGGAGGCGAACCCCACGCTCGAGACTCCGATGTCTCCCGTTGGCGTCTCATTCGAGGACAGGGTCCCCGAGTCGGTGTATTCTGCACCAAACTCCGCCGAGAAGTCGGGAGGGTGGGCTGCTCACCACCACCTCCGCCTCCTCTCGACTTACTCCGGCGAGTCACCAACCTTGCCGACTCTCCCGTTGTTGCCGAAAACGTCATCATGCCTTCCTCCTCCCCGGTCTCCGTCGTCCGCGGCGTCAAAGGTTCCGGAGAGAGCTCCAAAGGAAACATATCCAACGATCGCGCCGTACCGTGTTCCTCCGCCGTCTTCGCTGGATCACCTATGATTGGCTCCATACTCGGCTCACGCAGCCATGCAGAAGCATCACATGTCTCACTGGAAAAGCATGGTCGTTGAGTTTGCCATTGAATCCGAGAGAGAGACGCAAAACCACCTATAAACCCTAGGGGAGAGAGAGCGGTTACGGAGGAGTTCCCGTGATCATATGTAACCAATACTTAAGATAAATTTTGATATTTAACCTTCTCTAGGTACATATGATAAAATGTGACACTGAACTGATTTTATCCCCTTCTTGGATATTCTACTATTACACATTTACGTTTAGTTACCTAATCTCCAAAACCATGAGCAAATTTCTAATCCAATCAATACTTGGTCTCCGAAAGTCCAAGTGAGCTCTTGGAAATAGCGGAAATAGAAACCGCTTGTTGCTATTTGCGGTCATATTTTCGCGACTTGTCGTTTTAATCATCCCTTAATTTTAATTTTCTTTCAATGAACCATTTGACTTACTTCACATTGTCCTAAATTTTCCTCTCCCAGCATTGATTTATGAGTGAGAACATGAAAGATTCAAAACAAATAAATATTTTCTGATTTAGATATCTCACAAAACATGTTATGATTATTTAATTACAATAAAACTCGTTCCTTTTATTTAAAAAAAATAAAAAAGAGAGTGAATATTAATGTGGAAGAGAATGTGTAAAGGGTCTTCTTGGGATCAAGAGTCAAGTCTAAATCTCCCTTTTTATTGCCGAGTCCATTGCCTCTCTCTCTCTTCACCATTCTGTTTCGTCTCTTGCTTTAATGGCCACACCCACCTCTCACTCATTTGATCTCTCCTCTCCAGATCCAATCGGATTCTTCCACCACCACCGCCCTGCCGCCGTACCCATCGACCGTCACTCCGATCGCTTCACTTGTGCTATGGACCACCACCATTCAGCCACCACTAGGTCTCCTTCTCCCCCACCACCTCCTACCATCCAATTCCCCATCAACTGTAACAATGATCACGATCAAGACGCCGACGCCGAGGTCGACGACCGTCCCCCCGTCGACGAGGTCGACTTCTTCTCATCGGCAAACAAAACCCATATCTCTGATTCTCCCTCCGCCGCCGCCGATGATCTCGATTGCTTCGACAACCCCACCCGACTCGAGCTCAACATAAACGTGAGTACTCGTTCGTTTCAAATTTCCCATTTCGATCGTTTATTGTACAATCTGAGTGACGTGTTAAGGTGTTTGATTTGACTTTTACAGACTGGTTTGAATCTTCTGACCACGAACACCAGCAGCGACCAATCCACGGTTGACGACGGGATATCTCCGACCTTCGATGACCGGAGGGCGAAAAGTGAGGTAATTAAACGAAACAAACCTTGAATAATTAAACCCTTTTCGTGTTTTTTGCAGTACCAGTCTAAAAATGCAACCTTTTTTTTCTGGGTTATCAGCTGGCTGTTCTTCAAGCAGAGCTGGAGAGGATGAACACAGAGAACCAGAGGTTGAAGAACATGCTGAATCAGGTGAACAGCAATTACAGCGCTCTCCAGATGCATGTACTGGTCACGATGCAGCAGCAACAACGAGATCAGAAACCGGAGAAAACGGAAGGCGATGACCCCATGCTCTTGCTGGATGCCAAAATGGAGGACCGGAAACAGAGCATCGGCGACATATCTTTGCCGAGACAGTTCATGGATCTCGGCCCCCCTTCCGCCGCGCCGGAGACGGACGAGAACTCGCTGTCCTCTTCCGAGGGTCGGGGGTCGTCGGGGAATCTCAACGGGGAGGTGGCTTCGTCGATGGGGGCAAGGAAGAGCTCCGGCGATGAACAGGGGAAATTCCGGCGAGAAGATAGCCCGTCCGATCAAGGTTACAGTAAGGTGCCGAGATTCAATTCTCCCAAAACCGTTGATCAGACAGAGGCCACAATGAGAAAAGCTAGAGTTTCAGTCCGAGCTCGATCGGAGGCTCCCATGGTAGGATCCTAATTTTGATCGAAACATTAACTACTCGGTTCACTCCAAAATCTAATCGGAAAAAATCTGTGTGGGCACTTCAGATCACAGACGGATGTCAATGGAGGAAGTACGGACAGAAGATGGCCAAAGGAAACCCATGTCCCCGAGCTTATTACCGATGTACGATGGCCGCAGGTTGTCCGGTTCGGAAACAAGTATGTAGTCCGTACATTTTAAAAAATCCTCTAATCCTTGTTTAATAGTCAGTGTTAAATTTAATCATGATTATTACATTGTAGGTACAAAGATGTGCAGAGGATCGAACCATCCTAATCACAACGTACGAAGGGAACCACAACCACCCGTTACCTCCGGCCGCCATGGCAATGGCATCGACCACCTCGTCAGCAGCACGGATGCTGCTGTCGGGGTCGATGCCTAGCGCCGACGGTATAATGAATCCCAATTTCATGACCAGAACATTGTTACCATGCTCCTCTAGCATGGCAACAATATCCGCATCCGCTCCATTTCCTACTGTTACACTGGACCTGACCCAGAACCCGAATCCGAACCCGCTTCAGTTCCAGAGACCACCAGGCCAATTCCACATCCAGAACCCGAACAACACTAATGCTGCGGCGTTACTGCCGCAAATATTTGGTCAGGCGCTCTACAACCAGTCCAAATTTTCCGGGTTGCAAATGTCCCAAGACATGGATCAACCGGGTCAGCACCACCACCAACAACAACAGAGCTCCCTTGTTGACGCCATAGCGGCAGATCCGAACTTCACGGCGGCTCTGGCCGCCGCTATAACGTCCATCATCGGCGGCAACAACAATAACAGCAACTTGACCTCTACCAACAAAATTAGCAATTCTAGTTTCCCAGGGAATTAAATTTATTTATTTTTGGGTCGGCAGAAATCAATGTGTTTTGTATGTTTGTATCTCGGGTAATTAAGATGAAGCCAGACCCAGGAATTAAGTAATAAAACAAAGAGAAATGGACAAAGGAGGGAGTGGACCGTTGAAATGAATGGAGGTTCGGTTCTTCTTTTGGCTGGAGTTACGTGGGGCTTAAGGCAGTCGAGAAAGTCGTCCAAGTGGTTAAAGGTGATGGGCTCATTGATGATATCGACCTTCAAATTAATGTCTTTTTCCATCGTTGACTACTTCAGTCAACGATCGCATGGCATGGCATGCTCAATAAGTTGGTGTTTATGCTAATAAATTCAAACTCGATCTCTTTTAGGCTTCACTAATTAAGGTTGCTAACTTATTTTTCATTGATGTCATACCATTGATCTTGGTGGGAGTATTTGTGTTTGGCTGCCGAGAAAATGCATCACAGATGAAATCAAATCAAGGGTTATGTAACTCATGAATTGAATCTACCTACACACAGCACTTACACCTTTCTTAATGGGTATAGACTGGTTGGGGTTACCTCAATCTCCCAGTAAATATAAATAAAACTTAATATTTAAATATACTCAATTTTAACAAAACCAACATTTTTAGATGGGAATTTACTATCAAGACTAGGTCGGACAATCGACAAAAGATTCGATAAACATATCATAGTTAGAAATTATGTTCAACAGATACGAAACTCATATAGTTATCCTTTGACATTTTTTGAATACATGAATTGGTATTATCGATCAGGAAATTCTCCGTAGGCTACATCAGGTTCGACTTAAGCTTTAAGCGAGTAAGCAATTGCTTAAGGCCACCGATTAGAAAAGGCCCCGTAAAATAAATAAGAAGTCGTTTAAGGCATTGGGTGAAAAAGACCCTATAAAGTTAAAGATCAGTTATTATTTGATCAAACTTAATCAAGCAAAAAATATTAGACTTCTAATCTTGAAATTAAAATTTAATACTAGTTAAGTCTAATTTTGATACCTATTCAAAAACAAATTCAGAAAAACATTTTTCATCCAAATAGAAGACAATTTTTCTTGATGGTTAAACATTCTGACAACTCTATGAATGTTTATTTCGTAGTGAAAAACTATCATTAACGAAACAAAACATGAAAATTCCATTTATCAATGATCAGTGAATTAAAAATAGGGATAAAAAACAATAGAAGACATCAAAAAAGAAGCACGAATATTAATATATCAATACACTATAGTACTTGTTCGAGGAATAATAATTAATTTATCAACTTCATTACGGAAATGCTAAAACTAAAGTAACCTAGGAAAGTAAGCTATCAAAATAGAAAAATAATAATAATCTAATATTGGATATAAATACGTGTTCAGAGCAAAAAGAATGCAAAACAAACATATGAAAAATTCAATGAATGTTTGATTTTTTTTTTGAAACGGGAAATAAGTTGTTGTATTACGATATCATGTCATGCTTACAAGGAGGGACATAGCAGTCTCGGATACTAGCTTTTTGTCCCAACCGACCGTGGCCCGTCGGGCGCACATGGTTCCATACATATAGCCTACTTTGTTTCGCAGATCCGAACTCAAGAGTTCCTCGATCCAACATTTCAAACGAGAAATAAATGACAAAACGAAACATAACTAGCCAAAACATTATTCGACCTAAAACAATGAAAGTAGATTGTAGCTTAGCCTTGACTGCGGATTCCAAGAGACCTCCCGGCTGCAGTTGTCCCGGGTATGTGGGTATAGGCCCCAGATGGTCCTTCCCACTCCCACCATGGGGAATCATTCATCCCCAGGGGGGTTATAGCCCCCCAGGCTTAACTCCCGTTCTTGTTCCTGTTCAGTAGTGTCTGGCGGCAACAAGGACTCATGTGGTGCCTCCGGAGCCGCTGGCTTATGTCCCGTCTTGATCTTCCTAGGTCTGTGCCCAATGGTAGTAGTGAATCTTAGGATCCCCCGGCGGACCAAAGGGCAGTCGCTCAGTGCATAGCGATTCACCCGAGGCTTTGGGCTTCCAGGCAGCCTAGGGTCAGGTGACTTTTCCCTCGAGCCAACCGGCGACTGTGGCATGGGTCGTGCTGACACCCCTCCATGTCGTTTGGATACCGCTGGACTTGGGCCTAAAACCCTAGCAGGAGTACCACGGTTTCCCGGGCTTGCATATCCCCTAGGGTTTGCGTGCACCCTAGGGTTTGCATGCACTCTAGGGTTTGTAAACACCCTAGGGTTTGTGAATATCCTAGGGCTTGCATAGCCCATAGGTTGTGCCGGCGACTATGGCAACCGAGACGTCGGAGCCCACAGGTAAGGCATTGAAGCAGGACGCTCCGGTGGGGGGATGAGGGCCAGACCCCGGTAATGGATGCCCTAACGAGGGACCCTCTGGTGCCAACCCAGTCGCGGACGATGGTTCTAGTGGCTGGCTTCGAGGAACCGGTCCGGCTCCATCTGAGGTGCTCTGATCCAGAGCGGCGGGTGCGACCACATCGGATCTGAAGCTTCTCCCTGCATGGGCCACCCATCCCGGCTGTACGTGGCCCCAGACGGCACGGGCTGGCTGAGCATGATGGGGCGAGGCCGGGGAGGATACTCCGGCGACCATGGCGCCCTAGGATGCGTTCCACCATGATGACGGTGTGAAACTGGGAGGACCATCTCTGGTGGAGGAGGATTGGTTACCGGTTGAGAGGGAGAACGACGATGAGGAGGCTGCGAAGGTGAGGAAGACGGCGGCGTGGCGGTGGAGTGTTGAATGGCGGTGGCGGTAATAAACCCTAAAAGGTAGAGAGAACCTCACGAGGAGGTAGAAGAGAGCTTTTTTGTTTTTTGTTAGAATTTGTTTTTAATACGCAATGAATGTTTGATTTGATATCTCATACTTCCCTTAATATTTTATAAACCAATTTCTAACTCATTCAAATAATGAAACTATGCATCTAAACATGAATATTAAAGAATATCAATATTTTCTTACTGAAAAGGAAACAAAACATGTATATTAACAGTCGGTGCTAGAATGTCTTATTTTTGTACGAATATGTGTAGTAAAAAATCATTTATCGAAGAATATACCATGGAGTTCACGGAATAAAAACATGAGTCTCTTTGTGTTTGACAATATTGAAAATCGGGGTTACTAATATACACTAAAATTGTCTAGAAAAAAATTTGAAGTATGGAAATTTCTAGAAGTTGATGATAATAGCTAGCCATATACGATGTCACATATAAGCTAGTAGAATTTGGTGTAACTGTGTAGAATTATCTTGAACCTGTCATATTTTAACTCGACATGAATGTATCGTGTCTATAGATAAATGTGAATCCTTAAATTTTTAGATTTTTGTATAGAATTCTAGATGATACATCTTATCCATGAAGGTTGTCTTGTTAGAAATTAATCTTCATCATTCATTTTAGATTTTGAGTGTTATAAGTAGATGTACAAGCTCATTCGTTCAATATCATCTAGTATAACTTTCTATACAAACACGTTTGATTTTTTTTATTAATTATATTAATTCATAAAGAAAAAAAGATATCGATCAATTCTCGCTTTAGGCTCTAGTAATTACCGGACCGGCCTTGGGCTACATAGTTATTTCTTGCAATTCATAGACTACGTACATATACTAAAGAATTAAAATCGAAGACTAGCATTGGAAGGATGTTTGTCATTTTCGTTTGAACCGTGTATTAAAACCATTAAAATCATTCCCCTTTTCTCTCACTACGACCGACGCTGTCCACATCCACCGGTCACATGTCACCTTTACTGCCTATGCACCAATCGTCTAACTCATCGTTTCCTCGGTTCTTGTGCTCTCTGTACCAATCGATGAACGGTCAAGTCCAGAGGCCTCTTAGCAGATAGCACCGATACCTTCCTCGGCCTTCATAAACCCATCTAGGGCTCGGAAGACTCTTGACAGATCAAGTTTGGTCCCTCTCCCGCCGTTACATGTCGACCCCTCTCTGGTTTTACTGATGGCTACCTCTGCCTCTGGCATGTCGTTTTCTTCTAGTCGCCAGCCTAACATAGGGACACCTTTGTCAGTAGCCCTCTCTCCGATGAAGGGTCTTCGAGCACTGTAAGAGAGATTTGATTCCCTCTCCATGGAAGAGGAGGAAGATCAGATCGTTGAGGTGTCATGGGCTCTGATGGATAACTTGCATGTGGCCCATATGATGTTCGGGTTCGACGGTCGCCTCTTTACCTCTCGGTCTTACAGCCGCTTGACGATAGAGGTCTTTATAATAAAGGTATGGGATCATGAAGAACTGTTCATCAAGGATCTAGGCTGGCTGGCTGAGGGATTTCATGATTTTATTTCACCTCCCAAGTGGCGAAGTATTGCATTCATAATAAGAGCCATGGTCCTTCAATCACGTCCTTGTCATCTTGGAAGATATCCTCCCACACGTCAACCCGACAAACCTCCCCTTTACTCGATCGTAGATGTGGAACCGGGTCTTTGACCTCCTTCCAGACAGTCTCAGATCCACTGCATGCTTCATGGTCGGGGAGTCTCTAGGCGGTTTTGTGAAAGTCAAGGCGAACTAGTGGGGCATGTCTTGAGGAAGCACCCTCCGGGTCCGATTCCGGAAGGACCTCGCCGACACACTTTTCCAGACCATAAACCTTCATCTCCCGAGGCATCAATATCATGTTCGGGCTCTCCTATAGTACAAGTGCCTCCAGATTTTTTTTTCTTTAACTGTGGCTACATCGGAATATCAACGTGCCCCCCGGACCCCTTTTTGACCTCTCTTTTATGAATGCGAAATATCCTAACCTGAGTAGGGGTATTTTTCGAGATTGATCGGCCCATATCTGACCCCGAGGCCTCCTGCTCTGGCCTATGCATCTGAACTGCATTCAGTTCCCCAGGTGATCAAGATCATGATATAAATATCCCCACAAAAGAGTCAGCATGTTGGTGTAGTGGGAAGTACTCACCCCCATCTACTATGCCTACTAGCCCTGAAACAAATAGTGCCACGACCGGACGCGAACCGGGTAACACAAGATCTACCGACTAGCTCAAGTTGGAAAAGGAATGCACCTGCCCCTAACAGGGAGGCGTTCTATTTATTAGTGATGGAATTAAATGAGGCATGACTAAAGGTGGAAAATTCAAACCCCGCCTCCTGGCCAGGCCCTTACTATGCTCTCTCCGCACCAAAAGAAACGATCACTGGATAATATTTCCCTGCCTACAGCTATAGAAGGATACGAGATCTGCAAAGCAGCCTCACCAAGTTCAATAAGCCCTTCCGGGGTCCACGAGGTGATGAGAAGGAGCCACACCCGTCCCGTTAGGATATGACACAACTCGATCTCAAGCTTCCTCATTTCCCAAGATACCTCCTCGACTACCTTGCGTCATCCTCTCCTCCCCTTAAGGGTCTCCATCGAGGGACTAACGTGATTTTTAGGCAAAATAGGTCTACCCTAATCGAGCCAGGAAAAGTGAAAGATGCATACCCCAACGAGAATAAGGATAGATACCCTAAGTTGTCACCTGGAATAGCCGAGCATTTTATTTATAGGGTAAGCGTTTTGGGCCTGTTCAAGACTATGTGTAACCCTCCTTTCACGTTATCATAATAAAACTTCCTCGTTATGCTAAAAAGGGATGTTTTCCGATAAAAGACTAAGATCTTCAGTAGTCGAGCGTTACCATCCACGTGACAACCACTCGGGAGATATTCGTTGGTCGATCAAGGGGAGGTTTGGATTTCCCATCCTAAACAATCTAGATATGTGCAACTAGATTGTACTACCATCTAGGAAACCAACATTTGTCCTCTTCGGATATGTGTGAGGTCTTTGAAAGTCCTAAGTGTGCTGGAATCCGACTTGACTGAGGGGAGCCAAAGTGATACTTGGTGGCATCGGTTCCATCTTGGACGTTGTGGTTGGGTAGTATTGGCTCAACCACCCATCTGTACAATGATTAAATGGATAGGAAAGGGTGCTTCCCGCTCGGTTGTTGCACTTCCTCTATTGTTTTCCATCGGTCCTTCTGATGGGTCTGTATCCACTAGCTTGAGAGCTAGAGCCTTTGGCCCTGAACGCTTCCTTACCGATCGTGTGTTTCTTCTAGCCCTTTCTTTCTTCGCTTTACCCTCCAGGTCTTCCCCTACTGGTGATATCCGGGGATCCTGGTCATGGGAGCTCTATTTCTACCTGACCTTTTTACTCCTCTAGACGCTGATCCAAGTCTGTTTGTGATGATGTTTAGGACTAAGTCTTGGTATGGAAGAGGAAACTGGGGTGATGAGGAAAAAATCTTAGATGGTATGAGTAATTTCTAGATTTCCTACCACCTAACGTTTCAGACATGTCATGTGTTTCTTTCCTCTGCTATTAGTGTGGGTTGAGATGTCCCCGGGCTATATCGTACTTGGAGGTACAATGTCAAACGTTCGTGTGGGAGAGGATTTCGCCTTCCAATTTCTAGTTCTCTTCTTTCAAGGAGGATGAGGGGCCACTATACTTTCCACCGACCGGGGTGGGGTGTCCAATACCCGACACTCTACCTCGGTGGTCTCTTACCATATGTTTATGGAATTTACCCCATGCATGGATGGTTGTTTCTAGGCTTAGGGATGGCGGGCTGTAGCCTCCTATTTTAGTCTACCGCAAGGGTTTTTGTAGGAAGATATGGAGCCTACGTTGGGATTGAAGAGTTTTTGACCGCTAGGATTTTCTCGGTGGTAAGCCCGCGTTGCATTACAGTTTTTAAATACCACTGTGGGTTCTAGACTCCATTGGATATGGAAAAAATGGGTTAGTGGTCGTGGGGAGGGTGAAAGAGGTGGGGGTTTAAGTCGTCGACAAATAATCGCATTCGCCATAGGAGATACAACACATTGAGCCCTAAAGAACATTTAGAGATTGAAATGAGACATGCACCATTATCCTTAGACCGATACCTATTGGATTAAAATAAATATATACAACATCCTTATTAATTAACGAGAGGAAAAGACCCATCTAAACCATCTCTTTCATTTTCTCTCTAGAAACTGAGACTATGGTTAACTTTAGGAAACAATGTCGGCCCGTCTACCTCTCTCCTCCCCTCCGGCGCTGCCTTCCCCCACCCCGCGGAAAAAAGCTCTTCGTCCATCCACTACACATCTATGAACCCGCTCTAAGGACCAGTGAAACGGCCATGCAAGCCAGGCCCTCGCCAAGGAAGTTGAGAGGCCGCCCACGACGAAGGGAGCTCATTCTCGCAATACTTGCCGAAAACGGCTCTAGCGAGGTTCCCATCACTATAAGATCCACGTAAAAAAAGCATCGAAGGAAGAAGAAGCCCACCATACTTGGACCGAGGCTAACGCAACAACCCATGCAAGATCGGTGATGACGCACCCTACGAAAGGTTTTTCCACATACGACGACGGTGATTTCGGAGCCATCAGTGTATGCGATGGAGGAGTTGTTTGGTAGGATGTCCCTGGATAAAGTTTTCGTTCTAAAGGATGGCATCAAGAGCATGGACTCCCCATTTGGCTTCACGTTGGATGGTACACTCATTAGTGGTTGGAAGTACATCGTAATGGCCTTAAGGAGTATCATACGAGAGGTATGGAAGACACCAACGTTGGAGGCTCCAGGAACCCGTGGAAGCAACATTGGAAGTAGTAAAGTGGATTTTGAGGTATCTCCAAGGTACACTGAATATTGGTTTGGTTTATGGGTGATCGTCAGTTTCAGCTGCATTGGTGTATGTTAACTCAAATTATGCCGGAGATATGGACAAGCGCCGATCGACTACAAGTTATTATTTTACATTGGCACGGAGTCCTATATCTTGGAGGTACATGTTACAGTTAATGGTTGCATTGTCTACGACATAGGTAGAATATGTGACGGTGACAGAAGTAGTGAAAGAGGCTATATGCCTTCGAGGATTGCTTTGAGACTTGGGTGTTGCTTAGAGTGATGTCAATATTCTTTGTGATAGTCAGAGCAACATCCATTTGGCAAAAAATCCGGTATTTCACTCTAGGGTCAAACACATAGATGTGACATTTCATTTTATCAGAGATATCATTGAGGATAAACTGGTAAGATTGGAAAAAGTTGATACCAAGGAAAACGCAGCTGATATGTTGACAACGGTGGTACCGGTGATCAAGTTAGAGCATTGTCTCCACTTGATTAAGATTTATGGGACCCTTCGTGGTGGGGGTCTTTACGACCCGGTACAGAACGACGAGCAGACAGAGCCTTTATGGATTTTTTTCGCCAAGGTGGATATTGTAAATTTTGGCTCTTAAATTAAAAGGCCCATTATATTGTTTTGGGCCAAATAACTTCAGCCCACGTTGGGCCCATTTTACCTTAGTAGGTTATATGTGGGAGAAAATGGAGGACAAGGTGAAAGGGGATCAATTTTTGGGCGTCTACACCTTTTTGGCAGATAATAACAAAGAACTCCCACCTTCAGTGGTGGTTGAGAAGGATCTAGCTTAAAGAGAGATCAACTTCATTTCTTCTTTGAATTCTTGTTGCTGAAATAAAAGAACAGGGTCTTGTATAGTTCCTCCATTATTGGCACTGTCAAGCAGTATACGTATGAAACAAAGAAAGAGAACAGGGTCTTGTATACAACTCTTTCTTGTGTGGTCATCTTGTAAGAAGCTTGATTCAACCTTGGTTGGTAAAAATCTTTGTAAATCAAAAGGGGAAGAAGAAAAAAAGTGGTTTTGGTGGCAGCAAGCAACAAGCAAAAGGGGTTAGTTCTTTTTCATGTGGAGTTGTTGCAGGTTCCCGAATTTTGAGCTATATTTAATTGACAACAAAAGATAGATTTTTTATTTTATTTTGTAGATTGTCGACATGTATTGAGAAACAGAGAATTCGGCTTGTAATTTTTGGATTATTTCTCGGTTAATACAAGAAACTCGTCGTTGTCCCATGAATGTAGGCACATAGCCGAACCAAGTACATTTGGGTCCTTTGTTTATGTTCTGCACTTTAATTATTATTGTATAATTTCCGCTTATCAGACATTCGCAATTTCATCGATTGGGTCCTGCGATTGGGGGTTGAAAAACCAGGATATTGGTGTTCGTTAGAAATTGAACCGCGTCGGTTCAAATCTACGAATCGATAGATTTTCCGGGGTGAATCTTTTATTTATTTTCGAGTACTTTTTTTTTTGAGAAACTATGATATTATTAATTTAAAGTAATCCGGTGCCCACGAACGTAGGAATTACCATACAAAAACCAAGCTAACAGAATTGGAAAGACAAGTGCAGAAAAGTAAATTTTGCTCTTAGACATAATGGCGGTCGGGGCGGTAGCATCCGGGGACACCGATACAGTATACTCCAACTAATAGAAACTGATCGAGCAGATCAGAGGATAAACATGCAGTGGTGGACCGATTACTCCCCCGGTAAGTCAGCGTGCGTCGTCCTCCCTTGACTGATAATGGTAGGGCTCCTGAACGCTGGATTGCTGACTCCGAAGTGGTAGAGAAGTAACTCATCAACTGTTGGTGGTACCAATGCCACCTATACACCAGGGAGAAGGTACAGTCGACCAAACCCTCCCTGGCCCCCTCAGTACTCATTCCTGGAGGCGAGGGTGCTTGAAGCCCCCCGCCGCTGCATATGACGCCTCATTCGACGCCGCCCGAGTCCAGCCCGGGTTCTATCCCTGCCCACAACCTCGCAGATGCCAGCACGTCTCGGGATCAACTCCCCGTCCCTTGGGCCTATCCGGCCCAACACCATCTCATTGGCCCGTTCGTCTGACATCATCCATCAGGCCTAGGCCCAAGCCCACCGGCCGATCACCAGCCTCAACCGGAACCCTAGAGGGCACGGTCGTCGGCGCCTTACCCTTCCTTAGCCTCCACGCCACCGCCTCCGAGGACCCCGACTCGTCCTCCCCCTCCGGCAGCACCTCCACAGCCGCACGCACCGTCGCCCGCCGCAGCTGCCGTGTTCGCGGACATGGCCCTACCGCCTGCACTCGACGGACAGGCTGGCCTTCCTCCCTTGCCGGACCCTGCCCTTGTGCCGAGAAGATCACTCCCTGTTCCTGCAAGTTGCATGGAGACCAACCGGTCGGAGAAGAGAGAACCAGTGTGATTGATTCTCTCTCCGACTCCTCCGGCCAGTCCTGCACCATACCAGCCTGGCCCTCGCCAGTCCGATCCTTCCCCGGGCTTCCCGTGTAACTTCTCCGGCTCGCCCCACCGTGCCCCGCCGCGCCTTGATCGCGCCACGGGCTCCCCGGTCTGCTACCCTTCCCACCAATCTCGCTTGCCGCGCCAGCCGAGATCGGAGACACTGACCGCCTGTCCCCAAAGTCCGACGTCATGATCACACGGAAAAGAACCAGTCGTCTTCGCAAAACCCTACTGTGAAACCCCTAGCAGAGCTGCGTATACATGCCTTGTATGACATGTAGATTTACTACAATACTTTATTAAATCTTAGCTAATGCAAACATATAAAGGATTAGTGGGAAAAGGGATCATTCGGAAACAGCCTTGCAAACTAATCCAAGAAACTAACCGATGTATAGTTGGTTTTTACATATGAGGCTTAACACCGAGACATGGAAACTTGAAAAAAATTAAAGACCCATATAACCAATCCCGGCTCGACTTGATGTTTCAGGTGCCTAAGTACTGCTTGGTACTCGGGGAGGACTCTGGTATGTCGGTAGAAAGTGCGCGATTTGATCAAGGATCACGATAATTGGTGAAGGAGGACGATCAACTACAGCCAATCATGATGGGGGCAAGACGCTTCTCCTCCCGACGTCCCGCTTCCTTGTTGGTGTCTCATTGAATTTGGCGAGATTGCGTAGCAGACCTTGCCCGATTGTGTGGGCCAACAAAGACACCTAATACCAAACTTGATCCCCTCGACGATAAGAATCTGCGGTTTAGGTATGGCTATGGCCGTGATGACACTTGAAACTAGACCGATTGAGAAGAAAGCCATCATAACAAGTAGACGTGGATCGCCTCTGTAGACGTCTAATCCTTCAAACACAATGATGCTGAGACTTGGAGGCGTGGAGGAGAGAACCACCGCAACCGATAGTCAAGAATCGCCTCTAAAGACGTCCCACCTTCAAACACTACGTCGTTGAGACTCGGAGGTGTGGAGGAGAGAACCGGCGCAACTGGTAACCGTAGATTTCCTCTAGAGATACTCTATCATTCGAGTACAACAACGTCGAGACTTGGAGGCGCAAGAGAGAAAAACATGATTTCTTTTAAGAGTCAAACCGTAAAACACACGAAGTCGTATGTGATATGGCTTTGCATGACAACGACTCCAACAACAACAAGACGACAAGAAGAGCATTGGACTAGGACTTTTTACTACTAAAAGAGCTTTAGTATGTGGGATGTTAATTTCCTTTAGATCTTTTAATATCCACAACGATCTTTGCAATTACAACAAAAGAGGTATATTTCGTGACCATACGATACTACAATGTCCACGACGAGAGGATTATTTCACTACACACCCATGCTTCTTGCACGTTTTCTTTGCGAGCGTAACTAAATATAGATAATAAAAACAATAAATAAAATATGAATTTAAGTTACCTATCTTTTCTGCTGGAGACCAGTTGTTGAGGTTGGGAGCATTGTCACCTTCCAAAAGATCAATACAATCGACCACCTTCTCATCAATCACAGCAAGACACGTCACCTCTACAAAAATAAAACCGTCTGATTTAACCTTCCTGTAAAATCAACGGCTATGATTTTGATGTGCACCAACTCTCCGTAGTACCAAAATCTCAGTGTGTGATCTTTTCACTTGCTTCGTTGCGGGTTCATTCCATCTCCTGAACTACTCCGTCCTTCACACAGATTCTCCGCTTCGTAAGTTTCTTCATTTCTAGTCTGATCGTTACTATTTCTTTTCGTATTTGATTTTATGGTCTGCAATCGTGCTCTTCGATTAATCGATCGATCGATTGTTCAGAGTGAAATTCGGGAAATTTCGGTTGCAATTTTATAAATTTTCTGTACTTCTGTATTGTTTTTTCTTCCGAGTAATTGTTTTATGCTTCCTTACATGGTTCAGTTCCTTGATCTTATAGAAGAATACTTAGTTCTAATTCCTGTTTGATTTGTGCGAAATCGTGGGTAAGTGAAAAGAAAACAAATTTGGTTATGTTGGCTCATGGCTGTATAAAAAACATTACTTGATTGGTCATAGAAGTGTTTGTTTACTTAGAGTTTATGCTTTTTTTTTTCCTGTTTGGACGATTGAACCAACCCTGAAACAAACACCCACTACATTTTTCTTAGCAACATCATTTAGCTGGTATTTGTTTCACTGTAGTTACATATCCTACTTTAGCGCATGACAGTAGAAAGTTTTTCTTATCAGTGTGATGTCAAACGATTGATGCTTACTTTATTAGCAATCAGAGTTGAGATACAGCATGTATGCATCTTGACATTATTTTTAAATATCCATGATTGCACAGTGCTAAAAATGGGTACAAATTCTAAAGCTTATGTGGCTGTCCTTCTCCTCTCGTTACTTCTATCCCCTATGGTCTTTTCTGCATCTAATGACGGGCTTGTAAGAATTGGTCTGACCAAGAAGAAATTTGATCGAGTCAACCGACTTGCTGGGCGGTTGGATGGTAAGGAAGGGGAGTTGTCTAGTGGTCTTATGAGGAAGTACTATCCCCTCGGTAACCTTGAGGAGGGAACTGATATTGTTGCACTAAAGAACTATATGGATGCTCAGTATTTTGGTGAGATTGGTATCGGTACACCTTCACAAAAGTTCACTGTGATATTCGACACAGGAAGCTCTAATCTTTGGGTGCCCTCTTCAAAGTGCTACTTCTCGGTACGTGTCTTCAGTCTTTTGACATTAGGAGTTGCCATGGAATATTTCCTTGGTTTTACTGATCTTTGATGGTCAGAAGAGAAATCATGGTTTTCCTAACTGTGCAGGTTGCCTGCTATCTACATTCAAAGTATAAGTCGACCAGTTCGAGTACCTATCAAAAGAATGGTTTGATCCTATACCCTCGCAGAAGAGTTCTATTTTTTTCTTCTATATGATTCTCTTTAATGCTTTTTTCTAGTTGGTCTCCTCCCAGTCTCGTTAAGAAAAAAAAGTTGGAAGCGTTCCATTGTAAAAAACGGAGGAAAATTGGTAGTACTAGCTGATTCTCTTTTAATGTTGTTAAATGATTTAGTTACTAGATTTTGCAAAGCTTAATCTTTATGTATTAATGTTAGTAATATGTGCCTGTTTAATCTAAATCATTTCCAGAACTAAATCCTGCTGTGTATTTTATATTTTGCATAATGTTAACATCAGATAACTTGGTTACCTACCGGATTAATACAATTATATACAGGATTGTGTTTAACAATGCTCAGCAGGTTGTTTTCTGTGAATAATAAAGATCCTTAACTAATTGCATATAGAGATTCTTCTTAAGTCATGACATTCCTTCCATTACACAAACCAAACCAAAGAAAACCCTAAATATCATGGTGGTTAAAATTAGATCGATTTACAAGGCCTTTAACCACGTATTTCTTCTTATACTTGGGAATGTATTAATGCCAGTTTTCCCCTTTCTTGATGCAGGTAAGTCAGCTGCAATTCACTATGGAACTGGAGCTATTGCTGGTTTCTTTAGCCAGGACCATGTGAAAGTGGGCGATCTTGTTGTTAAAGATCAGGTATTATACTGGGAATTTCATTTTGATCGGGTTGTTTCACTATTCTGCTAGGAGTTTATCTTACAAGTGCTACTGGCATGTAGGATTTTATTGAGGCTACCAAAGAGCCTGGCGTCACATTTTTGGCAGCCAAGTTTGATGGCATACTTGGACTTGGGTTTCAAGAGATATCAGTTGGGGATGCTGTTCCCGTCTGGTTAGTAGATTCTACTATCCATATCTACATAATTAAACATAAGCAGCTCACATTAAATGAAGCATCGTGTAACATGAGTTCTCACTGAGGCCTTTGGCCTTCCTTTCATAGGTACAATATGGTCAACCAAGGTCTTCTTAAGGAACCTGTCTTTTCATTTTGGTTGAACCGCAACGTTGAAGGAGAAGAAGGGGGTGAAATCGTGTTTGGTGGGGTTGATTCTGACCATTACAAGGGCGAGCATACTTATGTTCCTGTGACTGAGAAAGGCTACTGGCAGGCAAGACTTCTCAGAATTATCTCCATTTTTTTACCAGAACTATTTATTTACGTTGTTTGATTTTTAATTGATTGTTCATTTCTCTTGCTAACAGTTTGATATGGGTGATGTCCTGGTTAGTGGCGAATCAACTGGTAATTGTACTGATTTCATGTTGGTACATGTCATGTGGAGACATGAAATGTTTATTTGTGGTTGATCTTATTTTACTTATTTTGATGAATGAAATTGATGGGGTTTTGATCCACTGTCACTTTTTAGGATTCTGTGAGGGTGGCTGCAAAGCAATTGCTGATTCTGGAACATCCTTGTTGGCTGGTCCTACGGTATATTTCAGCTGTAAAGATATCTATTCTAGAATACTTTTACCTTACTAAATTTTAGTTGATGGTATTGATGTTTTAATTTTCAGACTGTTATTGCTCAAATCAATCACGCCATTGGAGCCGCTGGGGTTGTAGGCCTTGAGTGCAAGGCAGTGGTTGCACAATATGGGAAAGTCATAATAGAAATGCTTCTAGCTAAGGTATGTAATGACAAGCTGTGCCGTCAACATTTTATTGTAATATTGTTCTTTTATACTTATTCAAGGAAAGCTGATACCTACTTAAATTGACTGTGTTTTTTAGGCAGCACCCTCAAAGATCTGCTCCCAAATTGGTTTATGTACATTTGACGGGTCTAGAGGTGTAAGGTAAGGTTTATCATGCTTTGTTATTTGTACAATCAACATCAACACTGATTTAGTATCATTTTTACACGCAAAGTATCCATGCGTATAAGTTAGAATTCTCACAAAGCAAACGTGTTTGCTAAACAGTATGGGCATTGAGAGTGTTGTGGATAAGAAAATGGACGAATCATCTAATGGTGTGGGGGATGCTACGTGCTCTGCCTGTGAGATGGCTGTTGTATGGATGCAAAGCCGGATAAAGGGAAATCAGACAGAAGAAAGAATATTGGATTATGCCAATGAGGTATAGTGACCTTTTTATTTACATTTATTTGAATTGTTAAAAGCTCCCTTGCAGCAAGTTTATGCCCTTAAATTTCGGTTGTAGCTCTGTGACCGATTGCCTAGTCCCATGGGGGAATCAGCAGTCGATTGTAGCACTGTTTCTTCGATGCCTAAGGTCTCGTTCACCATTGGTGGTAAAGTTTTTGATCTTGCACCAGAGGAGGTATGCTGATTCCTGAAGCATCTTATTTGCTTAATACATTATATGCTTTGTTTTGTTTGATATATATCTTCTTTGGTCATATTGAGGGTTATATAAGTTTGAACTATTCCTCTTCCACATCAGTATTTAGTTTATTATATTTGTAGTTTAATGGATCTGATGTCTGATTATTAACACCTTAATGGAATTTTACATCAATTTTGGGGTTCATTTGTTTATTAGTTAATTGTAGAAGTGCCTATCCTTTTTAAGGTCATAATGTTGTGCAATTCATTGTAGTTCACACTGAGTGTTTGTTTGTAGATGTGCCTTTGGTATCTGGTTAGGTTTTCAGATGAATGTTTGTTTTCAATCACCCCTTATAAACTGGCGATCGTACATGAAAATGGCACCTAAACTAATTGCATATGGTTTTATACTTCAGTCTCTATGTTTACACGCTTTCATTGTTTAGCACTCCCTCCATCCTAGAATATGTTCCCACTTTCTTAAAATAGATGTCCTGAAGTTAATGCCGCACTTGTACTTTTGTTAGTTGATTAGCTTAGTGTTAACAATTATACACTTCCATAAGTTAGTACAACAACTTGAGTCGTGACGACACGGGGTAAAGGATGGGAAGTCAAACACTAAAAATTGAATCCTTAGCCTTTGCGATTGTAGAGGGAGACACTTGTTTTTGTATGATGTACTTGATTTTTTTATTTATAAACCGTTTCATTTCATGACAGCAGTCTCTGCTGGATGCTGTCATTTTTGTGTACTTAATATTAGAATTTACGATTTTACTGCAATCTGTTCATATTTCCTGTTGGTGCTTGATCCTATGCTAATATCTGTTTCATTTAAAACTTGGATCAGTATATTCTTAAAGTGGGAGAAGGAGCTGCAGCTCAATGCATAAGTGGATTCACAGCCATAGACCTGGCCCCTCCTCGTGGACCTCTCTGGTATATGTTGCTCTTGTCTTTCAATCTCTTAGCCGTGTCAGCTTATGCTTGTCTATGGTGGTTTTTGAGACTTAAGTAGCATAATCACATGGATCTTGCTACCTGTCTGGAATCATAAGTTACTTTTCGTTGGTAAAAAAAATTGACTGAAAATGAAATCCAGCTAAGAGATTCTTAATAATGAAAGTCTTGTTGATGACGCTTAAGATTCTTGTAATCTATGGTATAACTTGGTTAAGAATGCAACGAATAGATGGAATGAGTATGACTAATGTGGGTACATGTGACGTGACACAGGATCTTGGGAGATATTTTCATGGGGCGCTACCACACAGTGTTTGACTACGGAAACTTGAGGGTTGGATTTGCTGAAGCGGCTTAGGGGCACGACGAATCTATCTGTTTATTTGTGGCTGCTGTATAATACAATACTTGTTACTTAAAATGGTGTCTGCAACTTTGTAAAAGACCTGCTTGTGTTGTGTTGTGTTCAATAACTTATGAGAAAAAAGACATCATGAACTGACCATTTGGGGTTTCTTGGTTCTGAAATCGGGCCATCTTTCAAGTGTCCTTTTTCTCCGCAAGTTTTGGTTTGCTGTCAACTGGAGTCCATGAAAATGTTGACCATATCAATGTCAAGTTTGGTAAATTTAAAAAATGTGATATATTAGACAAAAAGAAACGAGATGAAAAGCCACGTGTGGACGTGTCACGTGGGAGTTGATGGTATTTGACATGTGATAATTTATGACCAGTATAAGACATTTTAAATAATAGACATTATTTTATTGTTTAAAAATAAATAAGTATATTATCGCATTTTTAAAATTGATTATTGTTTTTCTTTATACTGAAAATTAAGGTTTGTAGAAATGGGTCTCCTTCCTGGGAAGCGATGTGTTCGAACTCTGAAAACACGTTCTCTACGCCTGTTCCAGTTCCCTCCTCCGTTTTGGGTGGGGTGGTCTTGGTATTCGCGGCGGGGGCCGGCTCTTCATCAATCTCTCCTGCGGGGATTACGGATGGCCAAGCAAGGACACCTCGTGGGCTTATGTCGGGGTGCTCAGATCCGACGGACGACAACGGTGAAACCTCGTTCGAGAGGGGTGCGGTTGGTCTCGGCATCATTGGTGTCGCAGGTTCAATACATGTTTGTGGCGTCGACGACAACTCCAGGATTGCGAGGGCAGCTGGGTGCCATGCACGACGTGGAGAGGGACCGAGAGGGGTTTCCACGGTCGGTAGGTGCATCCTCAGGGGATCGGTTGTTGGTTGGAGGGCCGACCTCATTTCTGGAGGAAAACATCTCAGGGACACGGGAGGACCGTCGGACGGTGGTGAATGACCTAGTGCCAATCAGAAAGGGTTCGGGGGGGGGGGGGGGGGAGCGTACTTGGAATCAGAGAGGCACGTTAGTAGCTAGCAAATAGGAGTCACGAGCAATTGAGATTATGGAAATAGGTTGGGGTCACTCAGAAAGGGTGATCTGGGAGCAGGCTGGAGATGAGGTGGACCCTCGAGGCATACCGAGGGACCGGACGTTGGGGTGAAAGACCTTAACAGTCGTGTAGTAGAGTTGGCCATCCAGGAGATCGTCATCCCTTTAACAGATCTTTGTGGGCGGGGGCCTAACTTTGCCTATGCGGTGGCCGCACGGGTCATGAACACAAAGACCATCTACTAGAAGTCTCCAGTGGACTAGTTGATCGAACTTTAGAGGATGCCGGATGTGGTGGCTCGGCCTCTAGAGAATAGGGTCATCAGGTTTTTTCTTCCGCACGATTAGGGAGATTGCGCGGGTTCTGACAGGGGAACCGTTGGCATGTCGGCACTCCCTAGTCCTATTTGTGCATCAGAGGCCGAAGTCGTTCCTCAGTGCCGGGGTTCGTGGGGTTGCTCCGGCACAGTCTCAGGGCGTGGGTGGGGGTCTTGGGGTTGCTCCGGTGCTGCCACAGATTGTGGGCGGAGCTGCACGGGCTGGCTTGGTTGCTCCGGTGCTGCCACAGATTGTGGCCGGAGCTGCTCGCTCCGGACCGTCACGGGTCCGGCGTCGGTTGTCGCCGGGAGGCACCACCGTGTCCCTGTGTGCCGATGATGGACCGAGAGTGGTGGTGGTTGGACCGGTTTCGGCGAAGAAGAAAGGAGGGAACCGGTCGGAGTTGGGCATCGGGGTTTCGTTGTTAACCATGGCCCATTTCCGATCAGCGAGGGAACCAATGATCGAGCTCTTAAGCAAGGCAGCGTTCACTCCGAACCTGCCCCCGTGCTTGAAGCGAGTGAGGTGGTTCCGAGGGTTGAGGAGGATGGTTGGACTGTCGTCCAGAGCAGAAGGTCGAAGAAGGCGAAGGTTCGTAAAGTGAATGCCAATAGTCAGGATCGGGGGTTTCCGGCTTTTGTTGCTAATTTCCCCAATTCGACTTCAAAAGAGCAGCTTTGGGGCCTGTTTAGTCAGTTTGGGCGACTCCGTGGGATCGGTTTCTCTCCCCGCTTCTCTTCACGAGGTAGGCCTTTTGCTTTTATTTACTTTTCGTTGTATTCTGATTTGCTTAAAGCTGTGGCTTCTTTGAATGGGTTGTTGTGGGGTTCGCAAACTTTAGTTGTGGAATTGGGTAGACGCGCTGGGTCTTTGGCTTCCTCTCAGTCAAGTAGGGCTGAACCTCCAGTGGTTCCTGTTGGCGCTAAGCCCAGTACCGAAGTTAACCTTGTTCCGGAAGAGCAGACTTCTGTTAGGAATATCGCTCCCTCTTCTGTGTGTAACCCACCCGGCACTAGTCCTGGGGAAGGGGGCGATGGGGTTGAGCAACACGCTCCTTCGGCTTGCATGGAGGCGGTTTGTCTTCCCGCGGCTAACCCCTTCTTGGTTGGACGGACTGATCTTAGTGTGTTGGTGGTAGCGGTGACCTCGTCCTCTTCCTCCTCGCTAGTAGCTGCTATGGGGAGATCAGGGATAACTGGCATAAAGCTTTTTGATCTGGGTTCGCGCACGTTTCTTCTTAGTTGTGCCGATCATTCGATTTGGGAGATCTTGTCCCAGGATGACTGGACCAGCCTACAACCTTGGTTCTTCTCCTTTTCTAGCTGCTTGGATAGGGTCCTATCTGGGGGGCGCCTGGTGTGGGTTGACCTCTATGGTTTACCCCCCTATAGGTGGTGTAGGGATAGTATGGTCCGTGTTGTGGAGAGGGTTGGTCACCTGATTGCTGTTCATCCGACTTCTTTGGTCTCGGGCCAGATGTCCAGGGCCCTAGCTCTTATTCATACTTCGGAGGTCTCCTTTCATAATGTGTTGGTGCCGGTTAGGTGGGACGATTATTCTACGTAGGTGGTAGTGAAGAGGGCGCACGTGGATAGCATCCCATCGTGCCCTACCCCTAGACCCCCTCCGGCTGCTTCGTCGGGGTCTGGTATCGATCCGATCATTCATGCTTTCACGGCCAGGCCGCGTTCCTTACGGTTACCGATTAGATCCGCAGCAGGTGCCTCGTCTCAGGCTGTTGTTCCTTTTGAGGCTCAACCAGTTGGTGATGATACATGGGGTAGTCAGGAGCAGTGTTTTTCGGACGCTGGTGACATCACTCGAGACTCCGAGTCTGTATTGGATCGGGAGCAGGGGGCTGAGGAGGTTGGTATGGAGGCTGCTTTAGTTTTGTTTGGTGGCCCTACAGAGTCTGTGTTTGAGGTTGGTGGTGGGGGTGGCTTGGGGTCTTCTTCTGGGGAGGAGGTTGCACCCCTGGCTTGTTCTCGCCCGTTGGTTTTTTCGGAGTTTCAGTCGGATCTTGTTGATGGACGTACAGGTGAGAGCATCACCCACACAGTGGCGCGGTTCGCTGAGAGCATGGGGGTCTGCTACAAGGGTTCAGCTGAGGAGGGTTTTAGGAAGGTCGAGGCGGTGCTTAGCCATACTTATAGTAGCGGGGTTGCTAACCCCTCGGTGACTCCATGATTTTCCTCTCTTGGAATGCTCGAGGGTTAGGCTCCTCTTCGAAGAGGAGTCTATTGGCCTCTCTTGTCCGAGCTCATCGGGCTGACTTTGTTTTGATTCAGGAGACGAAGTTGACGGACATTAGCCTTAGTATTGCTCGTTCGTGTGGTTTGGGAGCTGATTTCACCCATTGCTTTATTCCTTCTTCTGGTTTGTCTGGGGGTCTTCTTTCTATCTGGAGTAGCAGAGTGTATCAGGTGAGTCAGGTGTTTCCTTTACCTGGCGTTCTAGTCTGGTCTGGAGTTCTTTTGCCTACGGGAACTCCCTTGACAGTTCTGAATGTGTACGCCCCTACCTCTGTTGGGGCGAGAAGAGATCTCTGGACGTCTCTCCATTCTCTTGTTGATAGTGTTGGGCCTGTGTTGCTTGTCGCCGGGGACTTCAACCCGGTTTGTTCTCAGGAGGAGATCTCTTCTGGGGGGCTTTTGCATGGTGACAGTTCTGAGTTTTGCGACTTTATTTCGGCAGCAGGGTTACTCGATCTCCCTCTAGCCAATATGCGGTTTACCTGGTTTGGTCCCGCTTCCAGGTGTAGTCGTATTGACAGGTTTCTTCTGTCTCCTGAGTTACTATGCATGTTTTCTGGACCGGTCCAGAAGGGACTCACCCGTTCCCTCTCTGATCATTGTCCGATCTTGTTGTCTGCTGAGAGAGTCGACTGGGGTCTTAGGCCTTTTCATTTTATTGATGCTTGGGTAGAGCACGCTGAGTTTCTCCCTTTTGTGAGCGAACGCTGGTCCTCTTATGTGGTTCATGGAGATCCGGAGTTCATTTGGTGGACCAAGTTGAGAACCTTGAGGAATGATCTGCGAGACTGGAATCGGTCGGTTTTTGGGCATTTAGACACTTGTATATCAGAGTTGGAGGTGCGTATTGATGCTTTTGATGCCCTCGTAGACACTAGGCCTTTATCGGAGGTTGAGCTGACCGAGAGAGCCTTTTGCACCTCCCAGTTAGCAGCCAAGGCAGGACAGAGATCTAGTTTGTGGAAGCAGAAGGCCAGAGTCAAGTGGGGTAAGGATGGGGACCGTAATTCAGCCTACTTTCATAGGGTTGCTCAGTCCCATGGTGCTCGGAATCAGATTTTCTCGGTGATTGAGAACGGTACTGAGTTTTCAGACCCTGCAGGGGTCAAGGCCCAGGCTGTCGCTCACTTTGGGGCTCGTTTCTTCTCTGACCAGTCTACCCATCATACCTTACCTGCGTTGCCGTTTGCCAGGTTAAGCGCTGATGACTCTTGTATGTTGGAGGCTCCTTTTACTGAGGCTGAGGTGTTGGAGGCCTTGTCTGCTTGTTCTGGGGACAAGGCCCCTGGGCCAGATGGTTTCAATCTGGTCTTCTTTCGAGTGGCGTGGCCAATCATTCGGGATGACTTTTTGTGCTTTCTTCATTTCTTTCATGCCTCGTTTCAGCTTAGCAGGGGGGTGAACTCGAGCTTTATTGTTCTCATACCGAAGGTCCCGTCTCCTCGCTCCTTCTCAGAGTTCCGTCCTATTAGTCTTACGACAGCCTCGTACAAGATCTTAGCTAAGATCTTGTCAAGGCGGTTGAAGATGGTGATAGGAAACCTTATCAGCTCTACTCAGTCCGCTTGTGTGCAGGGGAGGCAGTTGTCGGACAGTGTCCTTGTTGCTATGGAGGTTCTTGGTTATGTACGACGTTCTCACCAGCCAGCAGCTTTGGTGAAGTTGGATTTCGAGAAGGCGTTCGATAAGGTCGATTGGTCTTACTTGCCTCATGTTCTTCGGAGTATGGGTTTTGGTGGGAAGTGGATTTTGTGGATCTCCTCGTGTCTTCGGGGTTTCTCTTCTGTGCTGATTAACGGGTCTCCATCCGAGCAGTTTAAGGTCCTACAGGGAGTCAGGCAGGGGTGTCCGATGTCGCCTTATCTTTTTCTGATAGCTGCTGAGGGTTTTCACCAGTTATTTGAGCTTGGTATCAGGCAGGGTTTGTACGGTGGCATTAAGGTTGGCCCAACCATAAGGGTTTCTCACCTGCAGTTTGCGGATGACACTTTATTGTTCCTTGAGGCAGGGGTGGATCAGTTTCGAGCTGTTAGGTTTGTTCTTCATTCCTTTGAGTTGGTGTCTGGTCTGAGGATCAACTTCACCAAGTCGTCTCTGGTTGCTCTTTCCGTTGATGATAGGGTGTGTACGGATCTTGCGGAAGCCTTGCGGTGTTCTTTGGGCTCTCTCCCTTTCACTTACCTTGGGTTCCCTTTGGGAGGCAATCCTCGTCTCGCTTCGTTTTGGGACCCAGTGGTAGATAGGTTCAGAGAGAGGCTGGCGGTGTGGCGGACTCGCTTCCTCTCTTTGGGAGGGCCCCACACGCTCATTAGGGCGACCCTGGCTAGCTTGCCGATTTTTTTTATGTCCTTGTTTCGAGCCCCCAAAAAGGTGGTTCGGCTGCTAGAGAGATATCAGAGGAGGTTCCTTTGGTGTTCAGGGCGTGAGAGGATGTGTCTTTCCAAAGTTCCATGGGAGGTGGTGTGCAGGCCCAATGACTCAGGAGGACTAGGTGTTCGTTCTCTTGCGGAGGTGAACACCAGTCTTCTCCTGAAATGGTGGTGGCGTTTTGCTACAGAGGGGGCAGCCTTCTGGAGACGTGTTATTTGTGCTTGTTTTGGGTGGAGAGAGGCTGAGTGGGACTTGGGATCGCTTCCTGTTCCCCCAAGGTCGTCCTCTTTTTTCATTCGACATGTAGTTCGTTTGGATCGGGACCCTGGGTTTGCGAGGGTGCTTGGTCCCGGTACTCTGAGCTGGGTGGTTGGTTCTGGCACCACGATTCGTTTTTGGGAGGACCCGTGGCTTTTTGATACAGCAATGGCGACTCGTTTTCCCCGGCTTTACCGGTTGGTAGCAGGCCATCATGGGTCAGTTGCAGAGTTTTATGTGGATGGGGACTGGGCTTTTCTGTTTAATAGGGATCTTCGGGTTCGCGATGCCGAGGAGTTGGAGGAGTTGAGGGTCCGTCTGGTTGGTGTTCGTTTAGTACGCGAACGTCCTGATACGCTGGTCTGGTCTTGGGACTCGAAAGGGTTTTCGTCAGCCAGAGCTTTTCAGGTGATTGCTGGTTGGGTGGATCTGGAGGTCACTTCCTGGGCTTCGGTGATCTGGTCAGCCCCTGTTCCTCCCAAGATCCATTTATTTGCCTGGTTGTTTGCTCATGGTGGGGTTCCCACTATCTCCTTCTTGGTGGATAGGGGTGTGCCGATACCGTTAGCTCGTTCGGGGTGCAGGTTGTGTGGTTCAGGTGGAGAGGACTCTAGTCACCTGTTTGTCACTTGCTCTTGGATTTGGAGGGTCTGGTCTCTGATTTTGTGTTGGTGGGGAGTTGTGGGCGTGCTTCCGATGTCGCCGGTTCTGTTTCTTGAGTCCTGGACCTCTCTGTTGGGTTCGCGTAGGCTGAGGTCAGTGTGGAGTGGTATTGGTTTGTTGTGTCTTTGGCAGATTTGGTTGGAACGCAACCGCCGTGTCTTCTCCGGGTCTGCTGCTATCGAACCAAGCATTCTGCTAGCTAGGGTTCAACATGGATCTTTTTCCAGTTTGGGAGCGGCAGGTCGTTCTTTCACCTTCCTCGAGTGGGTTGAGACGCCGGGTGCTGCGCTGACTAGGAGCGCCTAAGGATGGACTGTTGTTTTCTGTGTCATGTTTGAGGTACTGTTCACTAGTCTGGTGTAGTTGTTGTGGTGGACCGGGGTGGCTTTTTTGTCTTGTTTGTTCGTTTGTTTCTTTTGGTACTTTCGGCCTTTAGGCCGTTTTGTTGGACTTTGGTTTGGTTGTTGTGGTTTCTAACCCAGGACCCACACTTCCTTTTTAATGCATTTCTTTCTCTCAGATCAAAAAAAAAATGTGTCCTTGGGCCATCTAATTCACATACTTCTCGGTGTGAGTTCGGATCACAAATCTCCCAGTGAGCGCGTGGAACTGAGAGGTCAGCTTCTAGCTAGGGGGGACATTGAGCACATGCTTGGTTGTGGACGATAAAGCCGAAGACATGAGTTGAGTAGATTTTATGCGGATTCGGGTCCACATGGATGCCCAGCTTCCACTGCAGCGTCAGTTTTGCATATGCTTGTCAGAATCCGAGGTACGTTCTTTGTTCCAATTATCATTTGAGTATCCGCCAGACCATTGTTTCAACTGCAGCTACATGGATCATATGTCATCGACATTCCTTGAGGGTACGGGGGTTATGAGCTTCTTGATGAGAGCCCATATCGACCACCAAGTTACTAGAGCCCTTGCTCGTCATGGTTGTGAGGTTTTTTGGGAGTAACCGACATCACCACAGGGGGGCGCTTTGCCTACCGTTGCCAGGGGGCACGGTCTCTCAGTTGGGTGCGTTGGACCAAAAAAGGAAGGGCAAGATAGTGGACGGTGCGGCAAGGCCATCACGATAGGTCAGGACATCTACCTTCAGAAGTGAGCACTTATCTCCAACTCCATATTCACAATCACAGGTGAGGACATATCTCGTCATAGGACCTTATCTTGGGATGGTAGGTGGAAGTCTGTCACGCCTCAAATCCGATTTTGACAGAACTCGAGACGTGAACCGGAAATTTATAATGGAAACAGTTTTAAAACCAAAAATATCATCCCAAATGCTCTTTAACAACAGAAATTGACATAAAATGAGTCCTACGCTCAGGTTCAAAAATAAATAAGTTTAGTACAAAAGGAGTACATCTCTAAATACTGCCCAAAACCCGGACTCTCGCTATGAGCTCCTTAGTTTCGAGATGTCCTTCTAACCAACTCACGACCAACCTGTAGGAAAAGTAGTAAAGGGGATGAGCATTTTCGCTCACCGCCACGAATACCCGTCTGACCAAAGCATACTAGTAAAGCATCAACAAACCAACAGTTTAAAACAGGTAAACCAAATATCAACGCCCAGTCTAAATTTAGGAGAATGCATATCTCACACCTGACACCCAACCGTCACAAGGTCAATTCTCAACATCCATACCTTTACTCTTCATTTCACACAGGAAGTCACATGACACCGGTCATATTTACAACAACCAAATGCAAACACACACAATACTGCATTGAGCAACACACACAAACACCCAAGATCACAACGGATCAACACACATTATGCTCAGTTTCCGGTAGCAATCCGGTTGGGCTTGACACTGCCCCACACACTTTCCCCGACACACAGTCGGGCCAGGCGGTCGACCTCCTTGCGGAATAAGCGCACACTTCCCGAGTGCTAGTCGGTAGACGGGGAAAAAAGCTCTTCGCGGAATCTCAAGCCTCAACACTTTACCGATCGCGCGCCGGAAGGTACGACACACCTCGCGGGAAACACAGCCCCCGACACTTTACCGGCCGCACATCGGAAGTTACGACACACCTCTCGGGCACAGCTCCTCCAGGTATCACCAGAACAATCACAATCACAGCCAAATATCACATGGAAAATATTACGTCGCACGCATCATTCAATTCACAACTTATTCGCTATAAACGCGGTTTCAACATTTCAAACGTGCAACAGGTCAATCACACAAACACAACATGAGTCAATAGACAAGTCACGACAATCACAGAGCACACACAACCTACGGGTACAACCAAGTACTCACATGCAATTCTACAGCATGGCAAGTCCACAAACCTATGGGCCCAACCAGGGACCCACATGCAAATCTATATTATATCGAGAATTCATAACCTACAGACACCACTAGGTGCCCACATGCATTTACTAGTAACTTTCCTAAATCATTCCAGTATTCGCTACTTTTCCCTACCTCAAACGCAATCCACTCCAATATGCGACGAACCGTCTTGTTCCTTCCTTCACCGCGATCGAGGATAAGTTCTAAGATAACGAAATCACGCAAGTCTCAAAAAACAACCCAATATCGATCTTAGAGAAATTAACACCCCAATGTACCCCAACAAGTACGGTCATTAATTAACTTCCTCAATACCCTATATCAACAAAATGGGCTCGGAATGGTCCATTTCTGCTCTATCACGGAGCCGTGACGTGCTCCGTTACGGGTGAGTCACGGGGCCGTGGTAGGCTCCGCTACGGGGAAAACCACGAAGCCGTGGTAGGCTCCGCTACGGGGGAACCCACAGAGCCGTGGTAGGCTCCACTATGGGAGACACTACGGAGCCGTGGTAGGCTCCACTATGGGAGACATCACGGATCCGCTATGGACCAGCGAGGTTTTCCCCTTTCTTTTTCTTTCCTTTCTTCAACACACTCCTAGCAAGTTCTAGGTTCCAATTTCCCCAAGTTTCAACCAATTTCAGCAAAATCCAATCTCAATCTCATCAATTTCTCCAAGAACAAATTAGGGTTTCACCAAATTACCAAGACCCACTAATTTTCCACCACAAATCTCCAACTTTCCATCATTTCTACTCAAATCTACTAACATTCATCCTAGTTCATCCATCCTCAACAAAACCCATAACTTCAAACTCAACAAAATGGGAAAAGAAGAGGTTCTAACCGTAGGAAACGACGAGGAGATGAAGAATATGTAAAAATATCGAAGAAACAAGGCTTGGATGATGGGGAAAAAAAACCTCCTTTCTTCTCTTCCTTCTCTTCTTCTTCTTTTTCCTCAGCTCTCTTTTTATCTCTCTTGCAAATGCTGGCCACACATGTCTAAATGCTCAATAAAGACCTACTTTTTGTTAAAAGACAAAAGTGTCATCGCAATTTGTCTTCTAGCCTTTAAAGTAAGGGTAAAGAGGTCTTCTCTCATTCCCTTTTCTTTCTCCCACAAGGCTAGTGACATGTGTCCAAGTGGGGACCACTCTCTCTCCAAAATATCTCAAAAGATATTTTAATAATCCGATATTTCAAATATCGAACCCGTTTGGCCCGATATTGACATTTTTACGAAAACCCTCATTTGCAAGGAAACGACCCAATTAAGCTCACCGTAACAACGACTAAGCGTTTTGGGTCACGGGTAAGTCCCGGACGACCCCTGGCGTCGTCGGTTGACTTTTTCAGCGAAAAGTCAACTCTTCCCGATTTCTGCCGGTTTGACCGGCTTTGACCGAATGCATTCTTACAAAGTCATTGCGAGGAAAAGGCCCTCCACAAGCCCCGGTGATACATGGCAGCCCGTCCCAAATTATCCACGGGGACAGGCGACGAGGGAGGCAGGATGGTCATCCAAGACCAATTAAAGGATCTCTCCCGAGACGGGGGAAACAGTTGGTATGGGAAATTCTGGACATCAGATTAGAGGACTCCAGATATTCCGATGGAGTGGAAAGAACTCTTGCCTCGATCAATGGCGAGAACCGGTAATGATTTGTGGATACCAGTGCCTCACTGGTCACTTGGTGGCAGAGGTTCCACCTAATGATACAAGTAGTTTATGTAAAATGATAAAAAAGGATAATTATTGTGAATGCTAGTCGGATTTGTAAAATGATATTAAAAATTAATACGCTGCTAAATCCTATTAACCAATTATTTATTAGTTGTACTTTTAATTATTAATACACGGTTAAATTAAGTTACTTATTAGTTAACTTTTAAATAGAAAGTAATGAAATGATAAGGATAATAAATAAGAAAATTAAGTTTAGGGGAGCACAAATAGAATTATAGACATATAAGCTAAAAAAAAAAAATTTAAACAGGCACGTGCCCCCATTAGACCCTACGTAAGTCCGCCCATGCTTGTATATGTGTTCATGGACAAGTGACCTGTTCACATGATAGACTCTCATCTGTTTGTAAAGACATAATTGGTATTTCCTGGACGTAAACCTCCCACAAAAAAATATTGTTTGACAGATTTGATTTATGCTATTTTTTCATGTATAAACACAATGATGTGAGGGCCAAGGGAGGGTTATAAATTGTGAAGGATTTTCAGACAAGGAATTACTAAACAAAAAAATAGTGAACTTGTTGTAAGACTGAAGCTCAAGGTTTATGCGCGAAGGTATATGCGGATCTCATTTTTAGAATTATTTATTTCATAAATATCTCAGTTGTAAATCATCCTGTTTTATTGAATATATATTAAGTGACCGTCAGATTAAATAGATTTTACTGGAGAGCATAGTGGATTTTTGGAACACACCTAACAACTTGGGTTTATACCATACGGTTAAATGACAATTACAGTTTAAATAGGATAAATTACAAACACCTACTTCAAATTTATAGCGTTTAATTGATACCTACTTTAATTTTTTTTTACTAATACCTATTCAGATGTTTAGTTATATAACAAATAGCCTAGGCCGTCAGTTAAGATGACGAAAATGTCCTCAGTGATTTTTAAAAAATAAAATTGAAGTGATTTTTTTGAACAAAATGGTGCAATTTTATTGTTATCGAGAGATTACATAGGGGTGCCCCGAGGAATAAATTCTTAGACCACAAGTAAAGGATCAGAATAGGTGAACAACGATTTTCTAACCCTTATCGTAACATAACCGACGTAAGCGGTATTTTGATGCCTCATAGGCCATGATAGAAAACGGAGAGGGGGAATGGGAGACCGGAGATCCTGAGGGACCTCAACGGTAAGAGTGAAGTGGGGAGGCAGCACATCGTACAGGGACCCCTCCCAGGTCCAGTCCCTGATGCACGACTTGCCTCTCATTCCTCCTGGCGGGGCTGTTTCCCTGCTCTGAATTGTTCCTCCCTAGAGACCCCAGCTACTGACCGTTTCAGAATGTTTTGGTTGTCCTCAGCTCTAGCTCCTCCAGGGACACCATCCTCCTGAGCTCCCCACTCTTCCCGAGCCCTCATGACCAGATGGTCCCGATGTGGTAGTGGATCCTCCAACAACGGAGGGGCAGATAGTCGAATCGGCGGCCCACTAGTTGATCCCAGATGGCTTGACCGAGGGGGCATAAGGGGCCTAAGGCCCTTATCCCGTTAAATGACGGTGGAAGCCAGGACCCGGCGGGGCAGCCAGGCGGACTGGTTCTCCCTAGTCTGTAGCGTACGCCTTGAATTTCTTCTACAGGCGGTATTCCAGCATGAACTCCCCAAACCGTGGGGGGGGGGGGGGGGGGGGGGGCTTTAACTTCCCACGTACAGTCCTTCAAAATATGGCCGAGCCGACCACAGTTATAACAGAAGTTGGGAAGCTTTGTATACGTGAGTTAAACATGGATTGTGTCCGGAAACTCTGGGAACCGAAGCACCAACCCCTTCCGTAGCGTCATTTAAAGGAGGTGTCAGAAATGAATTTTGACCGTCCCTCCCCATCACACTCCCCATTGGTCACTTGGGACATTCACGCACATTCCCAATGCGTTGCCAGAGCAAGGTCATGACACACAGGACTGTTACTCGCGGGACGCGCCGGAGCTGTAGGGTTCGGAGGGACCAGAGTAGGATTACAGGTCGGCTTGTTAGGGTTTAGGAGAGTCGGGGCTGTAGCATGACTTGCAGGGCACGTCGGCCCCCTAGGGCTTAACGAAACTAGAGCGAGGTCGCTGCTAGTCACGCACACCGTTCCACTAGGTTTAGGGGAGGTGGGGCGAGAAGACCCTTACTTGAGGAGGAAGGCACCAGTGGTCGACGCAGAGGCCTCCCCCATTTCGGTTTTGTGATCAGAACTGGAGAGGTCGATCCCAACGAGAATGAGACCTCGTCCAAGTTCCACCCCGAGGAGGAGAACCTGGCGGCGGCGGGACATGCAAAGTCACCGTTAGAGCCATGGAGGTAGGCTTCGGTTATTGCCGACGACGACTCTTGACCCCAACACCAGCAGCAGGTTGTGGAGTACAAGACAGGGGAGAGGAGCAGCACCGGTGGGAGCAGCAGCGTTCTCCAGAGGCACGACTGTAGAAGAGAACACGTCGGCGGGGAGAGGAGAAGAGAACACCATGGCGTCGCGCGGCTAAGGCTAAGAAAAGCTCTAGAAACTGAAGTGATTTAATAAGTATATATATACATATAGTGATTTTTTAAATAATTATTGAGGGTATTTTCATCATTTTAGTTGACGGTTTGAGCTACTTGTTATATAACTAAACATATGAGTAGATATCAGTTAAAAAAACTTTCAAAATAAACATAAGTTAAACGCTATAAATATAGGGTAGGTATTTGTAATTTACCAAAAATTAGAAACAACGCTTGTTAATTGAAGGTTGAGATGGACTATACTGGATGAGTAAGTGACTGGGCATGAATCTGGAATTGACTATACAGATGGCAGAAAGTAATTGGGCCAGGTCATGCATGGGTTGGTGTTGAACAAGCGACGAGTGAGCGAGCGAGTGTGGACATCATGATCTCATGCTTACGTAATAAGATAGACCCACATCCCCAAGACAAAACAAAACTCCAACAATAATTTGTGTACGTGTGGGAATAAAAGAGTCTCCTTTATTGTCCTCTTCCTCTAGAATAAATATGACATTGGTTAAATACACATGTTTATTTGCCGTAAAAACATAAACTAGTAACGTAACAGTATTTTTTATTTACAGAAAATAACCAATTTAAGAGAGGGAGAGAGAGTCACACGTAACACCTAAGCAAACTCCCCCATCTACTTAATTGTTTGACTAATCCCAAAACATAACTTACAGTTCACTTGTGGTTTTATCATTACTTCTTAAGGTATAAATTTTCTTACTACATATCATCAAAGGTTTTTGTTTACAGTAGTTGTTAATCAAAACCAACCCCATTGCTAGTATATGATTTCTCTACCTTTTTTTTTTTGATAAAAATGAGAATATTGCATTAAATCAAATCATCCGACAGGGCATGATACAAAATATCCGGAATGACCATAACGACCCAATCAACATTTTCCCATACTAATGCATTACGAGCTAACACATGTGCTACCTTATTAGCTGTCCGGCGAACAAACTGAATCCTGCAACCATCCATGCTGTGCAGTAACTCTCTGCACTCCTTTACCACCAAACCAAACGGGGTCATCAGTTCCTCCTCTCCATTAATCGCCTCCACCACACCCAAACAGTCCGACTCCAAGACATTCATTGTCCAACCCTCCTCCTGAACCCACATAAGAGCCTCCCTGATACTTAACAGCTCCACCAACCTAGGTTCACAACAGTCAGGAAACACCAAACATTTTGCACTCTTGAAAGCACCCGCTTCATCTTTGCAGACCATACCTCCCCCTCCCCTACTTGGATCCAATATGACACCATCTACATTCACCTTCAACTCCCCAATGCGCGGTCTCTCCCACTTCTCTCGAACCCGTCCCCCACTCCGCGGGTTCACTTCCTTCATGTGCACCATATTCCAATCACGAAGTAATACCTGGGCTTCAAACCATGCTTCTCCCGGCGGTCTAATTTTCCGGTCTCATACCCTTAGGTTACGTGACCGCCACAGTTCCCACCAAAAGACCAACACTTTCTCCAACAACCCCTTCTCTCCTCGTTCCATCACCCCCATTCAACCAACCCCTTAATGTTTCTCCGTCACTTGGTACCCCAACTCCCACCTGGCCCCAAACCGGTGCCACCTCCCCACACCCAAAAAACACATGCACCTCCGTCTCCTGTAGTCCACAACTACCACACTCGTCCAAGACAGGTACGTACCTTCCCCCCAAATTGACGTTAGTGGGTAGTGAGCCCGTTAAAGCTCTCCCACCCATATGTTTGATCTTCGGAGGCACAGCCGCCTTCCAAAATGTCTTCCAAAATCTGGCCGTACTATCCTCTGCACGTCTACCTTTACGGTCCTGAAGTATCTTGTACACATCTCGAACCTTGAGATCCCCGTTTTTCGAACCCCACCAATACCATCGATCCACTAACGGATTCCTTGGCAGCGGAATGGAAGATATCAGTGCTGTCACGTCCGTCCTGAACATGCCGACCACCTTCTCCATGTCCCATATATTCCTCTCGGGCAACATCAGTTCCCCAACCCTCATGTCCACCGCCACACCAGTCACCGGGATAATACTTAGCCTTCAAGAGCCTTGCAAACAGACTCTCCGGGTTCTTCAAAAGCCTCCAACCCTGCTTAGCTAGCCGAGTAAGATTGAAGTCTTGCAGGAACTTGAACCCCAACCCTCCTTCCAACCTGTGTCTACACAACTTATTCCAGTTCTTCCATTTCAAACCTTTACCTGTTTTCGCATCATGACTCCACCAAAACCGGTTCATGATGACCTCTATCTCCTCAATTAGCCCCGCATGTATTTTGTAAACTCCCATCGTATAAGTCGGCAGGGCTTGAATGAATGCCTTCAACAAAACTTCCTTTCCCGCCTTGCTTAACAAAAGTTCATCCCATCCTTGTAGTTTCCTGACAATCTGGTCCCTAATGAAGGCGAAACTGGCTGTCCTTTTCCGCTGAATAACTGATGGGAGCCCCAGATACATCCCCGTATCCTCAACTGTAAAACCCACTTCGTTTTAAAAGAATATTAAACTGCAGTCGGAAACGTGGGAGTAGGTTTTGCAACAAGTTGTTTTGTTTTGAAAAGAAAAAGAAAAAAAAAGAAAAAAAAGGGAAAAGGCAGACTTTGGACCAGATTGGGATTGGGCCAGTTCGGGCCCAATCATTGAACTGCGTAGGCCCAAGAGCAAGCCCGACCCAGTTAGACGCAAGGTCCAGCCCGGCGCCCCTTTATAAGCAGACCAAACCCTGATTTCGCGTACTGTTCATCGTTTCCAAACCCTCGCCCCTCTCTCTGCGTTTCTGAGTTCGCATCGCCGCCGTTTTTCCCTTCTTCCCCGACCTCCCTCGTCGCCCCTTTCCACGACCACCTCCTTTGCTCTCTCTATCGCCCTTCACTCAGAGCCTCACTCATCTCTCCGCCTCCGTGAAAAACGAAGAACGCCGGCGAACGAACGGGACCGAGAGCTCAAGTCCTCCCGAGCTCGAAACCTCGCCGGCGACTGCGTGTTGGCACGGTTCGAGCTCCCTTGCCCGTGTCCGTGTTCTCCGACCTCACAACGCCTGATTTCACCTCTTCCCGAGCTCGTTTCGAGCGTTTCTGACCGGAGCGACGCCGGAGAAACTTCCCTGTCGCCAGATTTGAAATGGGGTAGCAGCGCGTTGGCCACCGTCGTTCCTCCCTGACGCCCTTCCTAGCCACGAATGTTCTTCTCCGGGCTTCCTTGCCGTCACGCCGCCCCCTAGAAGATCGGAGAGCTCGCCGGAGACATCACCGACGTCTCCTCCAACTCGCCTGAGTCACGTCCAGGCCAGGATGACCGTTGGGCCTCGGGCCAGACAACCACAGAAGACGGGCTTGGGCCTGGATTGATCTGGGCCTCGGCCTGGATCTGGCTGGGCTTGGGTCCGGGTCCTATGTCGGATCTGGATCCGGGTCTGGCCGGGTTTGGGTCGGCTCGGGTCCGGACCGGGTCGGACCGGATATGGATCCGGGTTTTGGGCTTGGATCCAGGTCGGATCTGGGTCAACCCATTTTCAAAGAAAAATATTTTAAAATCGGAATTAATTAACTGGTTTAATTAATTTAAGGTGAGAAATTAAAGGATTAATTTAAACATCAGAGGACCTTTGGACAATTACCGGTTTTAATTGGACTTTTTATTTTTCAAACCCAGACTCGGAGCTAGACTTCGCCCGAGAGCTTGGGCTTCGCCCGAGAAGACGAAGACCACTCCGGAACCCGTGTGAAGAACGGAGGGGAGACTAATCGACTTTACAGCAGAGTATTATTAGAGGAAGAACACAAGGTAGCGAAAGTCCTAACTCCTCGAGTATTTCAATACTAGTATGCCTATTAGGTTAATAAAATCGGAAAGGTCCTAGACTTTCATATAGGATGCGAATAACTAGAATAAATGTCTTTCATTTACTAATAAACTGACGTGTCTAGTAAGCATGCTTAGGATGTGAATCACTAGTGTAACTCGCTTTCGATACTTGGGAATTGATTTACTGGTAGAGAGGTCGTGATGAGCCCTCGGATTAGTTGTTGTGTTAGGTTCACTTGCTTGGTTGCCTAATTTGGATAAGTTAAGAGTCTAATACAACTAGATAATTCGACTGACCAAATATGAATGCTTGACTGCTTAATTGTGTATTCGATTGAATGCTTGAATGCTTGAATGACTAAATGATTGAATGGGGGATCGAGTATGACTGTTTGTGTCAAGCGGTATGATCAGGTGATCGATGGACCGATGGATCGTGGTTGGTAAGTAACTGGTAAGTGTAAGATTATGATTGATTCTTGTGGTGTGTTGTGATAGAATTGTGATTCGTTAAGCGTTGGTTGCTCCTTGATTGTTTGAGTGTGTTACCTACTTGTGAGTCCTTAAGCTAGCTTCTATATCGGTATGGCACCCACGCTGCGGGTGGGGTAGTGTCTATAAGGTACCCACACCAAAGGGGAAGTGCCAGTGTGGGGTAGTATCATAGTCGGTGGATTAGACCCTGCAGGGCATTGATTATTGGACCCTGCAAGGCATTGGACACTGGACCCTGTGGGGCAATTGGATGGTTTACCATGCGGGGATTGATTTCTTGTTATTTCACCCAAGCGTATGCGTCATGCGGGAGTATTACCTTGGTTACCTATGACATATGGTCCTTTGGAGACGTTTCCGGAGATTCCGACGTTATGTACCCTTCGAGGATACTTTTCGATGTATGTGTCTCCTCTAGACCGAGGGAAAATCCGACATGACACAACAGTATTGTGGATCGGAGGGTGGCGACTTCATGTCTCACGACACTATTCTACTTTGTCCCGATGACATATGGTCTTTTGGTGACATTTCCGGAGATTCCGACGTTATGTACCCTTTGAGGATACTTCCGGTAATCCGATGTATGTGTCTCCTCTAAACCGAGGGAAAATCCGACATGACACAACAGTATTGTGGATCGGAGGGTGGCGACTTCATGTCCCACGACATTTATCGAACGCTTTATCCCTCTTTGATTATTTAAGAAATGCATTGATTCCTTTATTCCCCTATGATGGTTGTTGACTCCTTCAAATCGTTGAACACTCGGTTTACTCCCACATTTCAATGTATTCATATTTCTTCGTATTTGAGATTTGAACTAAAATGGAGAAACCCTAATTGTTAAACTAAAAGCATGCCTAGTTATGCATTTTCCCCACTGAGCGTAAACTCACCCCTATCTGTTTATGACTGTTTTACAGGTTTGCGTGATGACTAGTGGACTCGAGGCTCGGGAGCTTCTAGGGTCCGGGTGCTTAGAGATGTTGGTCTTTATTTGGTGGTCATGAACCTTTTTTTAAAGAATTATTATGACTTTTGTAAACCCTTTTGTTGGAGGATTATTTTATGAGTGGTGATTTGGAGACTTTTTACTGAATTAAAGTCGATTGATTTATTATTTTTATGTCTTTTTATTATTATAATTGTTTTCTCCTTAAGTCACGTCTCGAGTCCGGTCAAAACCGGATTTGGGGCGTGACATCAACTTCTCTCATACCCAAGACCTCCCTCACTTCCCTACGGGTCCCTTGGGTAGTGTTCGGGCTAAACATCACCGAGGAATTTTCCAAATTCACTTTCTGCCATGACGCCTCCTCATACCGCCTCAGAATAGTCCTCCACGCGGCAGCCTCTGTCAAATTAGCTCCTGAAAACAAGAAGCTATCGTCTGCAAAAAATAAATGAGACATTGTCAGCGCCCTCCTCACTATACAACCGCCCTTCAACTGCCCCTCCAATTCACCTTTTCTAATCAACCTGGACAACCCTTCAGCACATATGATGAATAGATACGGTGAAAGGGGATCCCCCTGTCGCAGACCCCTTTCCACCCTCAGCGGTCCAATCCTCCGCCCCTCAGTAGCCACCCACATCATAGGGGTGCGAACACACTCCATTATGAGTTCCACCCATCTCTGATGAAAACCCATTCTCGACAATACCTTCTCGAGGTAGCCCCACTCTATACGGTCATAAGCTTTACTCATGTCTAGTTTCATAGCCATGAGTCCTTTCGTTCCCTGCTTCCTCCCTCTTATATGGTACAGTAATTCCCCAGAAATGATAATATTATCCGTTATCAACCTTCCTGCCAGAAACGCACTTTGCGACTCAGATATCACCTTATGGAGCAGTTTCTTCATCCTCTTGACCATGACCTTAGATATCACCTTGTACAGTACATTACACAACGCAATAGGACGATACTCACCAATTACTACCGGCCTCTTCACCTTCGGAATCAAAACCAAGTTGGTTTCGTTCATCCTATCCGGCAGCTTCTGATTTTGGAATACCTCTCGTACCACCTGCCAAACACCATCCCCCACCGTACTAAAAAAAGTCTGATCATATCCCGGGTTAAAACCGTCATGTCCCGGTGATTTTAACGGCTACATACTGAATACAGCTTTCCGCACTTCGCTTTTGGAGATCGGTTTCAACAATAAGTTGTTGTCCTCCTCAGAAATAGTCATGGGTATTAACTGACTCACCTCATCATTGACTATAATGGACTCTTTAAAATTTTTGTTGAAATGCCCCTCAATTTCCGAAGCCAGTCCATTGTTCCACGAGGCCCACTCTCATGTTCTTCTCCTCAATCTCTTTATCCGGTTTCTCCGCCGCCTCGACGAAGCCTTCACATGAAAATACTTGGAATTCATGTCACCTCCCTTCAGCTAGAACTGTTTGGCCCTTCGCTTCCACTTCAAATTTTTCCATCTCAACAGCTCATTCAACTTACATCTCAGTAACTGAATCTGTGCCTCCCGTTGTTCATCCCACGGCCCCAGTAGGGAGTTTAGTTCATCTTGCGTTGCTTTGATCTGTATTACATTGTTTAGTTATGTTGCGCAAATTCACTTATGGGTAATTATTAGTAATAACTAATAAGTAATGTAGACGTTCCAATAACACCAAACATATGGGTATACCAACTCATGCAACACGTTGCCACTCTAATCTCCACATATTAAAAAACATGTTCCAATTTCCCTTCCATGAACGTGAATCATTCATTTTCTTTAACTCTATAGTCACATTTTCATTGCGGTTCGTTTTTGTCATTATTAGTACAACTAGAGCACGTACAATTACTACAGGGTTTGTTCGGCAGTGACATTACAAGGACGAGGAACTGGTATAGGCAGTGTGGTCGAAGAAAGGAATCGGCACCGAAGACGACTGGCGGTTGCTGACTGAAGAATGGTTGGCAACCAGTGAAAAAATAGCAACCTGGGTATGAAAAAAAAGAAAGAGAGACAAGTGGGGGATGTGGGGAAATTGTAGAGAGAGACTCTCCGTTTTCTCTCTAAATAACCCTAGAGTTCTCAGTCCTTCGCTCCCCGCTGTGCTTTCACTTTTCTCCGTCGGTGGTCTCCTGATCCTCACAATCATAGAGGTCGCCAGCGGGGGTAGTACCTTTGTGTTCCCTCCTCTTCCCTTCTCCTCCCAACCTGCTCCTTCTTCTAAAGTTGTTTCCTTCTTCTCGTCGCCTTTTTCCTTCTTCTTCGGAGTCGAAGTTCGATTGGTCCCTGATCTTCTCAGATCTAGTCCTAAGGACTCAGATCTGACCCCCTTGAACCTTGGTGAAGTTCGTCTCGTTGGTCGCAATTAGGGAGTTGCTTGAGGTGCTCCGGTGAAGGGTGACTAGCGCTCCGCTGGTCGTTTCTTCGCCGGTCAACTCAGATCTGGTCCTCTAAGACACAAATCTGACATCCTCTGGCCTCTGGCGGTACTGGCCTTAATTGGCTCTCCCCGGTGTCCTTCGGAGCGGATTCGGGTTGTTGGTCGTAGTTTCCGGTGAAGATGGGTCTTAATTCCAGCAAGGATCACTTGCGGTTCGGTTGGTTTCTTCAAGTACTGGTCGTGCTTAGGCGTTGCTGAGTTGAAGGTGGGGTGTGTTCCCAGGTTCGCTGTGGTGTCGGGGTTCGCGGTGGAATCAGGCACGTCTCTGTTCGTGGGAGGTTTTCCATCAAGGATTTTCGCGATTCGTTCTTGCCTTTGCGGTGCACTTTGGCCTTTCCCTATTTTCTACTGTTCTTGGTTCGTGCCTTCTCAACCGGCGGTGAGGTATCGTCTTTTTCTCCATTGGTATTTTCTATTCCCTCCCTTCCCTTGCAAAAACTCGGTTGTTTTCTTTTCTTTTTGTTCAACTGGGTTGGTCGAGCTCGCCAATTAGAAGGTGTTTGCCGCCGGTGAGTGTTTAAGGTTCTGTTTTGCCTTTGTCTGAAGTCAATCAAGTTCTTTGTGTGGGTTAGGCGAGTTCCGGTGGCTTGCTGTCGGGCTGTTAGTACCGATTTACGGTCTTGGCCACCAGTGTTTTTAGGGTTCCCTGGATTCATTTTAGGGATCTGGTGACTCTAATGTAACAGGGTTTTAGAAGTACCTTCAGGGTCTAAGGCAGCAGTGTCCCTTCTTTGTTCTCTGTTGTGCTTAATGTTTGGTAAATTTAGGTATCTAGACCTCTTCTTCAGTTGTTCTTGTTTTGTGCTTCAAGTTTGGTAAATCAGGGTTATTAGACCTTATTATTTTTTGTTCAGGTTTCTCCCTTGGAAGGGTTTTGTAAGAACCGCCCCCGGTCGATACCGGTCGAACCGGCGAATTTTGGCCAAAGTTGACCTTCTACTAGAAAAGTCAACTGATGACTTCGGGAGCCATTCGGGACCTTTCCGTGACCCCAAAAGCTTAGCCGTCGTTACGGTTAGCTTAGTTGGGTCGTTTCCTTTCAAATGACTAATTTTGGGAAAAAGTCAAATTCGGGTCAACGGAGTCAAATTCGGAACTTTATCGAATTTAAATTAAATGGCTAAGATATTTTGGGTAGAGGTGGATCCCACATGGACATGTGTCCAAGGTGGCTTGGAGGAGAAGAAATGGGTCTAGAAAGATCCATTTGCCCTCATATATGCCAAAAGAAAAGGAAGGGAGCTTGGGGGCAATTTGGTCCATCCTAATTTAGGTTAAAGGGACCAATTGAGAGCACATTTCAGCTCACTTACTAGTGTTGGCCGAAAATTTCAAGGAAGAAGAGAGAAGGAGAGCTCCATTACTTAGAGAAGAAGATAGTGAAGAAAGGAAGCTCCTTTGGGTGATTTTCATCACCAAACTTCTCCAAAACACCTTCATTCTCATCCCCTCTTCATTCCTAAGGTAAGTAAGCTCTAAAAACCTACTTTCAATTAAGTTTGGGGTTATGGGTTTCATAGAATAAGCATGAACTAGGTCGGTTTTGGTTTGTTTTTTGTTTAGATGGTTGTTTGGTGAAGAATAGTGGAAGTTTTGGATATAAATCATTTATTTTTTTATTTTTTTATGTTTTGATGAAACCCAACATGGGTATTGAAGTATTTGGGTTTTTGGGGACTGATTTTGGAGGTTATGAGGTTAACAATGGAGTTTTTGAGGTAGAAATTCGTGGGAACGAAGTTGAGGGAAGAAGAAGAAGAGGTCTGCCCAGAACAGCAAGGATAGGGCCTCAGACCGGCCCTATGAGGGGCACGGTCCGGGCTTCTGGCCGGGCCTATGGGCTGCCCGAAACGGGCCTTGTTCCGGACCAGTTTAATCTATGGCCCATGTTTTAATTGTCGGGGGTAATTCGGGTATTTTATACTTAAACCGTCCTTGAATGTTTAATAATTCTAGTACTACTTTATGATCCTAGACGCCGTTCTCGAGCATGGAGGAGGAGACTACTAGGCGGTTCGTGTTGGATTGCGTTTGGATAACAATTGAGGTAGGGAAGAGTAGTAATTACCGTTTTAATTAAGGAATGTTAATAGAATGCATATAGGACGTTAATAACCGGTAAAGTCTTATATTTGCATATAGGATGTGAATAACTAGTGTACTCGTATTTAAATTATGGGAATTGCCGTGCTGTAGAATCACATGTGGCCATGTCGTGCCTTAGGATTGTGTGCTGGGTGTTTTTGGTTGTGGCTAGTAGTCCTTTAATGTTGATGTATGGTATATTCCTTAGTTAATTTAAGAATCATGTCATGCTATTAGGATGTGATGAATATGATGAATGTGATATGAATTGTTGTCTTGTGATATGATTGGGTGAATGAATGTGATATGAATTGTTGTCTTGTGATATGATCGGGTGAATGATAGACCGATGTGTTGTGCTTAGTAAGTTATGTCGGTAAGCTTTGATGGTATGATAAGTTCGGTGTAATATGTTTGGTATGGTATTGTGTGGTGCGACTTGTACCCCGTGCTACGGGAAGATATCCGACCGAGGTGTGTGCCGGTCCGGTATGTTTATCATGAGATTTACCCCGATGTTGTGTGTCCGGGAAGACATCTAGACTGATGGTATATTCCGGTATGATGTGTTGTTTCACCCCGATGCTGTGTGTTCGGGAAGACATCTAGACCGACGGTGTATTCCGGTACGATGTGTTGTTTCACCCCGATGTTGTGGTCCGGGAAGACATCTAGACCGATGGGGTATTCCGGTATGATGTATTGTTTAACCCCGATGTTGTGTGTCGGGAAGACATCTAGACCGACGGCGTATTCCGGTATGATGTATTTGTTTCACCCCGATGCTGTGTGTCCGGGAAGATATCTAGACCGATGCCTTGTTCCGGTACGATATGTTGAGCTGTGCGTGGTGATCGGAGTATCATGGTATACGTATCTTATGTTCGTGTGATGTCGGGTTTGAGTGACGTTCGTAGTGGATGTCGCAGCATAATGTTCTGTTGTTGTTTGTTTTTTTAGCTTGGTTCTATTGTCGATAATGTTGCGTTCTTGTTGATTTCTGTTTGTGTTGTCATTTATTAGTATGTGTTATTGATCGGGTAATTATGGCGACGGAGCGGAAGTCCATTCCCTTTACTACTTTTTCCTACTGAGCGAAAGCTCACCCCCTCTATTTACTGTTTTACAGGTTTCGATCGTGAGTCGGTTTAGAGGACGTCTCGGAGCTTGGGAGCTCATCGAGAGTCCGGGGATTACTTATGTAGTAGAGACGTACTTCCTCTTTCTGTACTAAACAGTGTCTTTCGTTATTTGGATTTTGAGCGTTTGACTCGTGGCATCGGATTTTTGATTATGAACTAAATTCGGAGATTTATGTTGTTTAAAGTTACTTTTTACTTTTAAATTGATTATTATTATTATTAATTTCTTTAGTTCACGTCTCGAATTCGATCAAAACCGGATTTGGGGCGTGACAGGTTTCTTGGTTTCGGGCTCCTCTCTGTTGGTTGGTGTTGTCTTTGGTTGCAATTGTTGTCTTTGGTTGTATTTCATCCCTCAAATTGTTGAGGATTTTTGATTGAGGTTCCTGTGTGTGGAATACTCTTAGTTTGTACTCCCACAACCTGTTTCTTTATTTTAAAGAGCAGGTTTTTTAAATATGTTTTTGCTGATAAAAAATGGTGACTAGGCGATCCTTCTTCAGTAGTTTTGCTTACAAAGCGGATCATTCGTACTTATTACACTTCCTTTAATGTGGAAGATTGATGTGACTAATGCACTCGTCAAGTATATCCAACAATTCGTTCAAATCCATTCGTATGGATTGAACCTTTTAAAAATTGGATTTTGAAATTTGAGAGAGTTTTAAAGTACGAGGAGGAAGTGAAGGTGTGTGTTGTATTTATAGAATTTTATTTTACATTTTTAATGAAATAATCATTCATTATTAACTTTTTTTTTGTAGAGCATTGGGATCCATATGAGAGCCTCCAATGGTTATTTTTTTTTTCTTCAAAAATCCACAATTACATGTCATGTTTTCATTCGTCGAGGACGATCAAAGGCCAACCATTTGAGACCAATGTAGAGCCATAAACAACCAGCAATATCAGAGACAAAATTGAAATTGATTCATTGTAATGTGTTAAATCAACCTCATATATGTGATCCCAAACCGCCTATCAAAAAATCTGCTTGGAAAATTCTAGTAACCACTACACTATGGTTTTAATTTAACTCCTACTTAGTACCCATACATATGCATTATTTTTTTTATTAGCAAGACAAGTATATAAATTAAAACCTCTCATGAGGTAAAAGAGAAGTACATGATAAAGTTGGTGTAGCTATAGACTTGAAAGTAGAGCACTGGTATGATAACTCAACCTCATGACATTTCCAACAAGGGGTTAAACCTGATCTATGAAAGAGCATTCTTATACAAATAATCTCGACATCCCAACATGGGAGCAAACCAGACAAAGAAGGTCTAAATAACCAGATTTACAACCATGAAGTGCAAAACAAGTAAAAGAAGTAGGTCTTAACACCTGGATTTTGATACCATGAAGTGCAAAAAAAAAGGGTCTATAACCCGGATTTTCCAACCATTAAGCACAAGAGGAACCAGACAAACCACTAGAAATAGGTAGAGTAGCTCCGCAAAGATCCACACCCGATAGGATGAAGAAGCGCGTCCCACAACCAAAGTTGAAACTAAACACCTCCAATGACCCGAGAGACGTTCCTCGGTCGAGACCGTAAGGGACATATCAGATGGTGGAGCACGTACTCAGCCCTCCGAAACCTAATTCCGATCAACACTGAGAGAAGGGCCAACGGATGAGGACCGATATTTCTATCGAGTACGAGCTTTAGACCTCCAAGGCGCCGACAATAAGACATCACTTCCAGATTTTGAGGATGGAACTCGAGCTGAGCGTTCTGAAACCGTAACCCCTCGCCGACCAACACTAAGCAAGGACATGATGGGGAAGACCTGTAGTTATACCGAGCACAAACCAAAATGAACTTGAGAGATCTGACACCAAAATCAACTACCAAGAGCAGAACGTCCAATAGGTAGGATTTACTTACAGTCAACACTTGAGAATCCGACAAAAACCTACCCAAGACTTCAGGTCCGCAAAGAGGCTTCTCCAAGATCCAACCAGACAAAGAAAACTCATCCCAAAAGAGGGGAAACCTCCCAGCAGTTAGCAACACCATCATCACATCCGGAGACTCGAGGATGACTTGAGCTGAGCGTTCCGAAACCATGACCGATAACCCCTCGCCGGCCAACACCAAGCGAGGACCCAAAGGGGAAGGCCTATAATTATACCGATCACGAACCAACCCAAACCCAGACGGATCTAACACCAAAGACAGTAGAGGAGCGCCACGCAACACGAAAGACTGCACCTCCACCTGAAACGACGACAACTGAGATTCTGGCGAAAAACAAACAAAGATTTCGACGAAAGATGCACAAGCAACGACAAGTAAACCGAGGCGAAGAGATGAACAGAACACCGACGTCTTCCACACCCACACCACCGAGCTCTTTAGCACCGAAAAAGGAGCCCCTACCATAGGGTCCACCCCAAAAGCCCACTTCACCGACTCACCACATTAGGTCCACAAGTAGAGCTCCGATGATACTCCGGAGACGAGCAACACCGACCAAGCTGAGGTCCGGCGAAGGCCTGAATCCGACGAGCAACGAGAAGGAGCAAAAACCCAAACCCCAAACTGAGCTCTAGAGACAGAGACTAGAGAAGATCTAGCGAGGCTAGCTCCACTCCACACGGTCTGAGGTGGACTCCCTCCGGCGAGCTCTAGCTCCACATGCACTAGCCTCACCGACCAACCAAACCCACTGACCTAAGCTCAGGAGACACGAAACTAGAGGAGATCCGACAAAAAATCCGACCGAGCTGAAGTATCCCCCACGAAAGTCCCAGATCTAGCATGGAGTCGCACCAGAATCGACCGGACCAAGGTCCGACGAGGCAAGGGAGAGCCGCGAGCTCACCGTAGCTCAGACGGACTACGCTCACACGACGAGGTCCGATCATCGAGACTCGAGCTTATCAAACAAAGAAGAAAGAAGGGGGAAGAATAGGAAAAGAAAGGGGAAAACAGAGAGAGGGTGAGAGGGTCGGCCACCGCTGGAAACAATACTATCGAAGCACTACTGTTACCGACAGTGACGAAAGGCGGCTGGAAAAGAGACGGCGGTAAAAGTATGGTTTTGAAAAAAAAAGGGAGACGTGGGACGATCTTGAGTTTGATTTAAAAAAATGTTGTTATACATATGCATTATTAACGTTACACAAATGAAAACTAACAAAATAACAACTATATAAATTTTTCTCTCAACCTGAAAGCCTACCCTAGCCCTAGCCTAGCCTACGTCGCCGCTATGTAGCTCCCGTCTGCCGCTGTTGCTGCTGCTGCGCCGCCTAGGCCTGTCGGATTCGTCGTGCCTGTGTTTTCCTTTTTCATCCAATTGACCTCGCAGAACATGCCTGGTGCGGGGTTTAACTACGGGTGGGAATGATTGGCTTTTCAATAGCCATCGCCGCCTCTCCCTCTTCCTGCCCCTCTTGAGCAATTGGTGCCCCCTACCCCGATTGCCTTCCCTTCTCTGCCAGATTCGTCTAGAATCCCTCCTCTGCCTGATCTGTAGTTCCTACCACACCCACCCTCTTCTCTCCCACATACCTCGCCCTGGCCTCCTTTGTCGGCGACCTCTAAGACCCGGGTTTCGGATCCGCTAGGATCGCCGGGGTTTTTTGCTCAGCGAGGAAGGCCCACCAACCCCCCGGGTGCTGTCTTGATGACTTCGCCTCCAAGTTACCGGTCCTTTCCTCGGGGGCCGAACCCTAGCATGCCTCTCCGGGCTCACCATCACCAAGACCTCGCTCTGGTGCCTAGGGCGCTTGCCGCCCGAGATAGGGTTTCACCGCCGCCAATGTCACTGTGGTGACACAATCCGCATCTGCTACCTAGGGTGGGTGCTGCAAGGGCTAGGGCTCAGTTCTCGCCAGGAACCCAGGGAGTGGGTACAACGGTGGAAGTGACGCAATGCACGACATACACTAGGTTCACGAGGGTTAGGACTCATCGCCAATATCTGATTCGCGACCAGTATGGGGAGCGGAATATCTTGGTTAAGACCTCTTCCATGGCTGCTCGTTGAAGCTGGACTTGGCAACAGACAAGGGTGTGGGTTCCCCTTGATGGGGTTAATCCCGCCCCTACCCATAGGAGAAATGGCTTCTGGGACTCGGTGATGCGGCCGCGACCCCATGGGGCATCTGGTGGAGGGGGAGCTTCCCTAGACGGGGAACGAGAGGATCCTAACCCAGTGCCGCTGACAATGGACCCGTTACCTATTGCTGGATCACTTCGGGGCAGGGGACCTGGTGTAACAATGGACCCGGTACCTAACCAAGGTCCCCGTGTTCCTTCGGAAAAGCCAGGCACCCATGGGCGGCCCAGCCCCCACACCCCGGCTTTTGTACACACAAAGATCTGGTGGCCGGCTGGTGGGAACAAGCTCTCTGCTAAGTCCACCACTGATCCATCGTCCCTAGGAAGTGGAGGGATGGGCAGCAGAGGAGCTGTTGAAGTACAAGCGACCCGAGCTGGGGGACGAGCAGCTGTTGGAGGGTGGAGGAAGGAGCCGCTTGCATCTGGTTGGGGAGATAAGTCACAGGCGGGGAAGAAGCCCCGCCAGGGGGGATGAGGCTATGCCTAAGCATCGGGGACTGGCCTTGGGAGGGGTCCCTAGTCGATGCTTTGCCTCCCATCTTCACCGTGACTATCGAGGTCTTTGATCTCCGGTACCCCGTTCCCCCACCCGTATTCTGTCCTTGCCCATAGGGCGCCAATTCAAAACCGTCAAAGACGGTTCTACTGTGAAAAGAATAACAAACATTCTTAAGTGTTCTCGCCTTGTTCTTTGTGGTCAGAGAGTCTCTAATGCACCTTATTGTCATTACATACTTTAATTAATGAAATCTTCACCTTTCGCTCAAATAAACGTTACACAAATGCATTATTAACCTTGCTTTGCCTGGGGCTACATATATGTGACTTATTATTTCGTGCCATTATTTAATACACTGTTTATACCATGGGTTTGTAAAATCACCACAAAAACATTGTTCACACCTTCTAGAAGTAGTCATAATCATAATTATATTCAATTGCTCCTTAATTCCAAGTTGAAATTTTTGGTTAAGTTGATTGTTTGCTACGTCATAGTGATTAATCCACTAGAAAACACTCATATTTGTTATAAAATATAGAGAACTCACCTGGATTAATAGATTGAAAAATACTTGAACATCAATTTAGTTACGTTAAAGATTGACAAAATTCAAATTCATTCACTTTCTTGTTTTATGTCCTCAACCTTTTATAACTTTTTAATATTTTACAAATTAAACAATCAATTTTCATTCCTACAAAAAAAATAACAATCATTTTCTATTAACAATAATAAACCCTGATCACAAGAGGATAGACACTAAACAAGTTTCTCTAACAAACAAATATAAAAACAATCCTCAAATACTATTCATTTTTGGTTTGGTTATGAGTAATGAGTATTAATCAATCTATGTAGATAACACGTGGCCGCATATAAATAATTAAGTATAATCTACTACAAGTTTAAGTTAAAATAAAATATGAAGAAGAAAAAATCGTTTTGCAAAAGTCCTTTCTAACTATATCTTTCCTCCATATCCAATTGGGTGCAAAATATCTCAAAAAGTCTACACAAATACAAATACAAGAATCTATATTTGATAATCCATTCAATCTACCATATCCAACCAGCCTCTCCAACCCCTTTTCTACCAAACTCAAACCCCGAAAATAATATACTTGTCCACTCCTCTCCTACCCTACACGTGTCCCCACCCCTCTGCCGCCAAGTCACGGCCCTCCACGGTGGCCGGAACCGCCCTCTCCACCCAATTTTGGACACGTTCCGACCTTGCGTTTAAGAAATTGTCAACCCCATTTTCAAAATTCGGAAACCTCACCTCCTTTATGGCGTGGCTTATATATACAAGTCAGTTAGCAACTTACCTTCCATATCACAACCACATTGAAATTGACCTACCATAATATGGGCTGGACTAGAGGCCACACCATCGCCCGGGGCTCCTCCGCCACCGTCTCTCTAGCCACCATCTCCGGCACCGGCACCGTCTTGGCCGTCAAGTCGGCCGAGCTTGCGCAATCCCAAATATTGCAAAGGGAGCACCGGATCCTCACTAGTTTGGGCGTGAGTCCTCACATAGTGAGCTACAAGGGGTGCGACATTTCTAGGGAGAGCAAAAGGGTCATGTTCAATCTCTTCATGGAGTACGCCGGCGGCGGGACGCTCACCGACGTAGCCCGCGGTGGCCGGCTTGACGATCCGGCCATGAGGCGTTACACGTGGCAGATTGTCAAGGGTTTGGAGTACCTGCATTCCCTTGGTTATGCACATTGTGACATCAAAGGAAGGAACATTTTGATCACCGAAACCGGCGCCAAAGTGGCCGATTTCGGCTGCGCGAGGAGGGTCAGTTCGAATTCTCCGGCTGAGACGATCAGTGGGACGCCGGCTTTCATGGCGCCGGAGGTGGCGCGTGGGGAAGAACAGGGGTTCGCCAGCGACATATGGTCTCTCGGGTGCACGATTGTGGAGATGGCAACTGGGTCCTCGCCGTGGCCTAATGCGGCGGACCCGGTGTCGGTTCTGTACTGGATTGCGTTCTCCGGCGAGTCGCCAGAGCCACCGAGCTGTCTCACCGGAGAAGGAAAGGATTTCCTGGGAAAGTGCTTGAGGCGGGACCCAGAAGAGAGGTGGACGGCAGGTCAGCTGCTGAAGCATCCGTTTCTTGCGGAATTCAATTCCGACGAAAAGCAATTCCGAGAATCAAATTCCAATTCAGCCTCTCCCACAAGCATTCTCGATCGTTCCTTCTGGGCCACCGATGAAGAACCAGAGACTCCGGCGAGCCAGAGTCACTCTGTCCAGGAACGGATCAAACAGCTATGCGTGATCAATCCCAACCACAACCCGAGATGGAGATTTGACGAAAATTGGATCACAGTCAGATTTGATGGAGAGATCAATCATGGGTCAGAGGAAGAACCACTAATCAAGCCTTGCAGATAGCAAAAGATGAGATTTTTATTCTTTCTTTTTTTTAGATCGTGTGAAAATGGACAAAACAAAAGCAGAGTTTTATGAAATGGGGTTTGTGGAGAAACCCGAATTCATCATTCTTTCCTCTTCGTCCGAGTTATCGATTGTATAGTTGGAGAAGTCTGTGATTAGAGCATAATAGAGTTATGGAAAGTCCATCTGGTTTTGTGCACATGGTCTTTTTGGTGTTCTCAGTTCACACACCACCACCAATCCTCCTTGCTTTCTTTGTTTAACAACTAAAAGATATAGAAAAGAAAAAAGAATCAATCTTGCTTCAAGTTTCAATGTAAAAATCCAGTGTCTAAGATTCGGAAAGTGACCCATGTCAGGTCTCCTCTACTGTTTCTTTGTCTGTGTTTGGTAATTATCTGAGCTAATTTCTCAGGAACCAAACAGTGCGAGTTTAGGTTAGTAGCAGTTCCAGGTCAAAACCCTTATAAACTCTTCTTTTTGTTTGTTTGTGCTTGGAAGGTAAGAAAAGTGAGGATAAAATTCCATTCTCTTGAGGGCCAGAAGGCAAAAAAGAGTAAGTGCCAATCTAGTGCCACCAGAAACAATAAAAAAGGGTGAGGGCTTTTGTGGTTCCAATATCAGCATCTAAAGAAGTTAGGAGGATGGGCCATTGACAGCACAAAATGGTGGCTGAAGTTGGTAGGGTTTGGGAGAATGAGAGGGTATGGCACTGACAGCAAGTCCTCACTTCAATTCTGGTTCACCCAACCAATCATTCACACACTTACCCAAAAGTAAAGTAGCCACCAAATTTTAGAGCATTTATGCTGCTTTCGGCATTTCCTTCTACACCTGCTACCTGCTGGTCATAACCTTTAGCAGGTGGAGTTCGGTTTGGAGCATCAAGTAAACGGTTTTGATATCATTTTACTGATTATTGCTTTTATTTGGACAACGTCACCTATGATGCATATCAGAATCGACAACTTTCTAATATGGATTTCTGGAATTGGGACACTCATGAAATATCTACATGTGTCTGTGATGGTTTGTTGGCACAAGGTGTTACAGATATTGTGTACTAGAGTTTGAATAGAATCAAACTCTAATAAGATATATCTTGTATACTTTGAATGTTGTTTCCTTATCTTGTATTGTATACTTATACATAGTAAAAAGAAATAAACATCACGGTTGAAATCCAAAACCATCATGGTATCAGAGCCCTACCTCTGCTAAACCACTGTTTTATTCCTTATCTCTTCTATTTCCTTTTTTGTTTCCTTATTCCTCACGTTTCCGCTTCTTGTAATCGCACAAACATGGTCGAACTTCGCCATTACCCTGCGTTAACAGTCTCCAATATCAATGCTTCCATCCCATCACCCTAGAGCTCGACAAATGGCAATATTCCTCTTGCGCTGAGTTGTTCAAGATTCATTGCCGAGTCTACCGAGTTCTTCATCATATTCTTCCCGATTCTCCTGCTCCGATCGGCTCACCTGCTGCACACGCTGACACACCACCTGCTGCGCATGTCGTCTCCACCGATTCCTCTGAGGCATCAACTGAAGCCATGGAGACAGAGGATCCGGCCACCGGTTCTGCCCCAACCGGATCGCCATCAGCACCTACCACACCGGCTTCTCCCTTGCTAACTGATTCTCGTTCTGGAATTCCGACTGATTTATGGGATCGCCTAGATGCTACAGTCCTTCAATGGATTTACGGTACGATCTCTAATGACCTGCTTCAAATAATCATTACATCGGATAGTACTGCTGCTCGAGCTTGGAATGCACTCCGACTCATATTTCAGGATAATAACCATTCTAGAACTGTTTACCAGGAGCATCAATTCTCTGCTGCAAAATTAGATGATTTTTCTTATGTGACTAGCTACTGCCAAGAATTGAAAACTATCGCAGATCAGCTATCTGATATGGGAGCACCGGTATCCAACAATCGACTTGTTCTATAGTTGGTTGCGGGGTTATCGGAATCCTATGATAATGTAACAACGATCATTCAACAGAGTGATCCACTTTCACCGTTTTATGAGGCTCGATCTCGCCTTGTTTTGGAAGAGACCCGAAAACTGAAGCAGGTTGCTTCGAATTCATCTGCCTCAGCTATGTATGTCCACACATCCGGGTATTATAAAAAAGATGGTATGGCTAAATCTCCATCTCGTGGTGGTAGTCAGAATAGACCATCTCGTGGTATTGGTCGAGCTGCATCCTCCAAAAGTCGTGGAAATTCTAGGCAGAATTCACGAACAGGTTCGCAGGCTACACAGCAGCAGCCTTGGGCTTCTCCACATGCGGCCTGGCCTGGACAGCAGCTAATGTGGACTGGTCTGCCGGCTTGGGCCCATTATCTCCCTTCTCCTTAGACTGGTCAGCAGCAACATAATTGGGCCGATCAGAACCAGCAGGCAATGCCTCATTGCCCGTATCCCACCTCTCCAAATCAGTGGGCCCACACAGCAACAACAAGGTTTATTGGGCTCCAGACCTTCAGCTCCATCTCAGGCCCATGTAGCGGTTCCAACATATATTGCTTCAGCCATGGCGAATCTCTCCATGCAGCAACAACCTGATGGTCAATGGTATATGGATTCAGGTGCTTCCTCCCACATGAAAGCGAATTCAGGTACTCTGCGTTCTTATATTAATTCTAGCAATTCTCGATCTATTATCGTTAGTAATGGGAATCACATCCCTATATATGGTTATTGTCAAGCATCTATATTCCTTACACATCCCTCATATACTTTACATAATGTTATCCATACACCTAACCTTTTCAAAAACCTCGTTTCTATACGCCGATTTGTTTGTGATAATAACGCCTCGATAGAATTTGACCCTCTTGGTTTTTCTGTGAAGGATTTTCCGACGGGACCTTTGGTTTTGAGATGCAATAGCACATGCGATTTGTATCCGGTCACACCTAATGTGTCATGCCCCAAATCCGGTTTTGACCGGACTCGAGACGTGAACTCAAAAGTAATTAATTAATAAAGATAAGAAGAAATTAAATGAAATAACCTCAGAATTTTAGTTCCAAACTAACAATCCCGATAGATATAACATGAGCCAACCACTCAAATTCGAACAATTTAAAACATAGTTTAGTAAAGGAAAAAGGGTACGTCTCTACTACATAACACCACTCGGACCCTCAACGAGCTCCCGAGCCCTGAGACGTCCTATAGGCCTACTCATCAATGAAACCTGTAAAAAAATAAACACGAAAGGGGTGAGCTTACGCTCAGTAGAAAAAAGTAGTAGAGGTAGGGTAACTCCCGCTTCGTCAATAAAATACTCGATTAAAACAATTTATAAAAGGACAACAATACTGATAAAGACAAGGTACATAACTGGAATCTCTGAGTAAAAGTTTAACAATGCGAGTCAAAGTGGAACCTCAAAAGACCAAAGCATAATTTAGTTCATAAACAGGAAATAGACCGCACAATTAGAGACAACATGAACACGCCTTAAGTACCAATAGAAATCAACTAAAGAAACACACATGTATTTAAATATAGATAATTAAACCACAAGGCTCCGATCAACACACACTCATATATCGTACCGGAACACATATCGGCCTAGATATCTTCCCGGAACTCACATCATCGGGGTAAAATAAGTCTTTCCGGAACACATAGCATCGGGTTAAGACAATATAACATACCAGAATGTCCCTCGGCATAGGTCTTCCCGGAACACGCAGCATCGGGTGAAACAGGTCTTTCCGGAACACATAGCATCGGATAAGACAATGATATACCATGTCGGAATGTCCCTCAGTCTAGGTCTTCCCGGAACACGTAGCATCGGGGTGAAACAACAATGTAAACATATCGGACCGGCATACCCCCTCGGTCGGATATCTTCTCGGAAACACCATCGGGCAAGTAAACAACAATGACACACAATACCAAACAAATCACAATGCAACAACCTCTTGTTACCAACCAAGCTTACCGACATGACTTACCAATACGTCCCATCGGTCTATCACTGACCCGATCATATCACAAGGCACAACCATATATTCATTCAACACAATCACTCAACAATCATGTCACCAAGTAATCATTCATATCATGCTCTTCTTAGTTCATAAAGTTTAATAAGACCCTTATCGTAACCTAAGGATGGAACATGCATCGACATCAAGGACGAACAACCATCATCAAGCATATCCAACACGCAATCCTAAGGCTCGACAAGGTCATTCTACCAGCACGGCAATTTCCCATAATTGAGAGTGATTAATCTAGTGAATCACATCCTATATGCAAACCAAGACTCGTACAGTTATTATTGTAATTGAAAGCGGTTATTCTAGTGAATCACATCCTATATGCGAACTAGGACCTTTCCGGTTATTATTATCTTACATACATGCTTTTAGCATTCTTGAAATTAAAAGTGGAGTTTACTACTCTTCCCTACCTCAACGTAACTCAATCCTAGCTGCAGACGACATGGCTAGCTTCCTCCTCGTCCTCTCACGCGGTCCAAAGGCCTCCTCCTCCGTCAAGCTCGGGTCCAAGGTCTTGGGTCACAATTAATATTATAATTAATAAGCAATCAAAGTCGGTTTCAAGGTGAAAAACCTAAAGTGCCTTTTGTGACAAAACTTGGGCCAAAAGGGTAAATTGGGCCCGAACTAGGCCCAATTCGGACAGCCCACGGATCTGGAAACCGGCCTGGGCCGTGCCCCTCAGAGGCCCGGAACCAGACCCGGACCGTGCCCCTCAGAGTCCCGGCACCAGGCCCGGACCGTGCCGCTCAGAGGGCCGGTCTGGGTTTCGGACCGTGCCGCTCAGAGGGCCGGCACCGAGTCCGTTCCGTGCCGCTCAGAGGGCCGGAATCAGACCCTTTACTGTCGAAAACCGAGCAGGTTCAGTCTTCTTCTTCCCCAGCTTCGTTTCTACGAAAAACTACTTCAAAAACTCCATTTTCAACAACATCAAGCTCCAAAATCAGACATCCCAACTCCCAAACTTCAATAACCTCAATGGGTTTCATCAAACTGTTAGTCTTAGTGCCCGTAGTTCAATCTTAGATGTCCAAATGTATATATCATCGTTAGCAATAAAATTAAAGCGGCTTTATATTACTTATGTGTTGGAGTAATATATCGATGTGTGCTTTGATCTATGCCCACAATGCGAATAGAACCATAGATCGAGATAGATCACACTCGATGGGTCCCTAGTCAACAAAGCTTCACTAGAAGCGACTAGTATGAAAGATGGCTCTTTATGGCTTACGTTCTGTTAGTCATTGGAATGGGATTCCAGAGTCTGATCATAGATATCATGTGGGACATGATATTGGACGACCCGACATGAATATGTGCCATAGATCAAGTCATGAACATATTCATTGTCGTAGCTTGTCATGTATCCTTAGACCAAGGAGTCTTTTTGATCGCTATGTAATCAACAACTGAGTTTGACCTGAGCCTAACGTTGTCCGTAACAGGGCTTCCATAACGGCCAAGATTGGCTTGGAGACAGGCTACATGAGTGACACGAAAGACGGCTAAGGGATTTATCCCTCATACTGAGGTATGAGAAAGATATCGGTTCTCGGCCGCTTGATCGAGAGTGACTGAAAGAATAGCATGGCCATGCACATGATACTGGGTATCATATATTCAGTCATCTCACATATCAAGGAACAATGATTGAGAATAATAAGAATGACGACTCTATGCCTTATCTCAATCAGGATATCGGAGATAAAAGGATAATGACAGGGACGACGGAAAGGTTAGAATCGATAGGGTCGATTCGTTATGTAGTGTCAGGCAATACTAAAGTCTCGTTAGTTGCCACTTAAATAGGATCAAGTAAAATGGGATTTTACGTTGATCTATTGACATGCATAAACCTAAGGGTCACACCGGAGGATGAAACTCATTGACACATTTATGGAGAATGGCCAAAAGGGAGTTGTCTCGGGACATGACCAAAACTGGGTTTTGGGTCATGTGCCCGTGAGTGAATAGGACTTTACGGATCGAGACAAGGCTTGGAGTCTTGGGATTGATCGCGTCGGATAATGTTGGACATTTCCGATATGGAAGGCTTGGAGGCGATGAGCGAATCACGGGACCTCGTTGGAAATGGCCACGGGCCATGTTCCAAGAGGCCCATGAAAGGCCCATGCAACCAAGGCCCATGGAACTAATTAATCAAGTCTTGATTAATTAGTACTAAGTAAGCAAGACAAGGATTAAGGTGTTGGTGATTCACCACCTAACCCAATCTTGTCTTGCCATACTTTGTCCTATTTACACCTTACTTGTCACCATGCTTGTCCCATGCCTTTAGTTGGACAAGTATGGGGTTTGTTATGTTTAAGTCATCTTTTTTGAACATAACAAACACAAGACACAAATGGGAATCAACTTTTTTCTCTCCCTCCTCCTACCATTTCGGGTTTGGCTAGTTTCCACCTCCATTTTTGTGTTCTTGAGTCCTCAAAGAGAAGAACTACGTGGCTTTGATTACCACGTGGATACGCAGGCGTCTTGGAGACTCAATCCAATCATTCGTTACCCGGTGTTCTTTTTTTGGTAAGAACTAGTGTTGGATTTTTCTCTTGTGAATCCATTCTTTGTTAGTTGTTTCATGGTTTTAATCGTCTCTTGGTTTTCATTGAATTTCCGCTGCGAGTTGGTTCATCTCCAACCCTACCTCGAGACCCAACAGTGGTATCAGAGCCGTGCTACCTTCGGGATTCACAAGACAGTGTTCAAAGTTTCGGTTTTGCTTGAAAGTTTCGTTTTTGGCATGTTGTTTTGCTAAATTGTTTGATAACATGTTTTAAATACTTATTTATGGATTTAATGCATGTAAAATGAATTTTTTAAAACTATCTCAAATCTGGAAATTTTGAATTTTTTTTGATTTTTCGGGTCTTAGGAGCGGGACTCTTGGGGAGCCGAAACCGGGACCGAACGGGGCTCCGTTGGACGAAGCTAGGCCAAGCATGACCATTGGATGGTTGAAATGCCAAGGCTAAACCATTTTGTTAGTTATGACGAGTTTAGAACCGTCATGACGAACTCGAAGATCAAATGTTCAAAAGTTTCATTTTTGAACGGTTTCGATAAACCGATCATCAAAAATTTTCGAAACTTGGCTATTAAGTAAAACCGGAAAATCACATGATGCTTGATAACATGATTGTTTGATAACACGATGTGTGATGTGATGTTGGCATGATGCACATTATAGCCCCGAGCTCGTTTTAATTATTTATCGCTTTTCACGGCCTGCGAGCCGTTAAAGTTAGCGTGTAATTATTCATTCAAGGTGTGGTCGTCGAACCACTTGTTTGTAATGTTTATTTATTCCCGACCTGCGAGTCGTGTATTAAATTGTAATATTTTGCTCAAGACGAAGAAAGGGCGAAAAGGTCATTTGGTGGCTTTTCGGGTGTTGGCATCGGCTTGGAGTCGGTGGAGCTCAAGAAGCTAGTGGGAGTTAGTTTAGGGGGCTATTATGTGCACATTTATCGCTTTATGCTTGGTTTAATTTATGCATGATTAATTCTATGTGTTTTAGAATTGCATGCTTAACTTTATTTACCGAGCATATCACCTCACATGCAAAGATAAAATTGGAATTTTAATCCTTGTTTGTGAGTCCTTAGAACCGTCATTACATTAGATGTAGTTGACGAATTCGAAGGAAGAATTACATTGGATGTAATTGGAGGCATCATTACATTTGGAATGTAGTTGATGTGCTCATCGCATCTAGGATGTGCCAAAAGTTTTAAACACTACCAGACAAGTAAAAACGGGTCATGTCCGATACCTCCCAAATTCTCAACACCTTACTACCTCCCCGTCCTATGGGTGTTGTGCGCCTTAGCGGAGCATCCATGGGAAAGCGGGGTAGTAGGTTTGGACGACATATGTGGGTGTCGTGCGCCTTAGCGGAGCACCTACATAGTGGCGGGTCATAGTTGAAAATTGGTGGACCCGACTACGATTCTCAGCTAGGGTTGAGCTAGGGTATCAGACAGGGTAAGCCGTGTACTTAAGTACATACCCTAGCCAAGAGTCACATTGGATGTGATTGGACGGGGTCCTACCTACATAGCTCGATTGAGTGGTGAACCTTCGTTCAGCTTGATCGAGCGAATCAAGGATCTTGGTTTCAGATTCCAAAGGTTTAGAATCGATTGTTGGTGCTTAAGCTTGATCTTCATAAAATTTATTCAGTTTACTGATTGAATTTTATCTGTTGTAGATCAAATGGCAAATTCAGCGAACATTAATAGTTTGTCATTAAAAACCATTCTTGACAAGGTCAAGCTAAATGGGACAAACTATTTGGACTGGTACAGAATTTTGAGGATAGTCCTCAAGTATGAACGTAGAGAATATGTCCTTGACAAGGCTGTCTCTAAGACCATATCAGAGTTACATGAAGTGTCATTAACTACTGAGAAGAATATATCAAGGATCTGGGATCCAAGGATATTCGTATGGTCAACAAGGGAATTAGAAGTGGCAAGGGCGGGGCCCATGCATACTTGGCAGGAAGATGAGACACCTGAGAATGTCTACTTCTATTGCCAACAACCTGGTCATTGGAACCGGGATTACAGGAAGTTCACGGCTGATCTAAAGAAGGGCAGTGGGACTGCGCCTTCATCAAATAGCCTGGATAATCTAAAGAAGGGCAATAGGATTGCGCCTTCATCAGGAAACCTGGATGATCTAAGGAAGGGCGGTGGGACCGTGCCTTCATCCGGTATTAAGTCTATAGAGCTACATCTCTCTACTTCCAAAGATTCATGGGTATTAGATACCAGGACTGAATCTCACACATGCACTAATATATGGTGGCTGAAAGTATGAGAGGTTTGGAAAGCACGAAGTGGACCTTAGAGTTGTGGCAACTGTTGTAGGATCCATGAGTCTTGCTTTGCCAAGTGGCCTTGTCTTAGTATTGTATAATGTATATTGCATACCTACTTTTAGTAGGAATATTATATCTGTATCCGTGTTTGACAAGGAAGGATATAATGCTAATATTGGAATAGAGTTTTCAATGTTCTATGCAATGATATGTTTTATACAAGTACTGACTTGGTTAGAGGATTGCACATATTAGATATGGGTAACATGCCTCAAGTTCTATATATTACGTTAATACCAAGAGGTCTAAATCCAACGATTTAAACCTAACTCTGTTATGGCACTGTCATTTGGGCCACATAAACAAGAAGCGCCTATCAGCACTTCAGAAGTGGGGGCTTTCAGGTTCATTCGAATTCCATTCGATCGATAGGTGCAAGGTTTGTTTGATGGGCAAAATGACTAAAGTGCCCTTTATCGATCGCGATGAAAGGGCGGGTGAATTATTGGGGCTGATACACTCGAATGTGTGTAGACCAGTAAGTTCACTTGCCAGGAGGGGTTTTAGCTACTTTATCACATTTACGGATGATTACAGTAAATATGGTTATGTCTATTCAGTGAGACATAAGTCTGAAGCTTTTGATAAATTCAAAGAGTTTAAGACTAAAGTAGAAAGCCAGCTCGACAAAGGTATTAAGGCACTTCGATTGGATCGAGGTGGAAAATACTTGACTACAGAGTTATTAGATCATCTAAAAGAGAATGGGATCCTTTTGGAATGGACTCCTCCTGGGACACTGTAGTTGAAAGGTGTAGCCAAACGGAGAAATCGGACATTGTTAGACAATGGTCCGTTCCATGATTAGTTGGACTGATCTCCCAATCTCATTCTAGGGGTATGCTCTAGAGACGACCGCATTCATAGTGAATCGGGCTTCGACGAAGGGTGTGGAAGGGACACCATTTTAAACATGGTACAGGATGATGCCCGCTTTGTCCTTCCTAAAGATTTGTGGTTGCGAGGCTTATGTGAAACATTTGGTTTCGACTAAGCTCGAACCAAGATCTGAGATATGCACCTTCGTGTGGTATCACAAAGCAACAAGGGGATACTACTTCTACAATCCCAGTGAGAACATGGTATTCGTCGCTTGGGGTGTGGTCTTTATGGAAAAGGAGTTTTGTTTCCAAAGACGTCATTGGGAGGACTGTGCATCACGAAGAAATCCAGGATGGTACAGATCTGTCTAAACCAATTGACAACCCAATAGAAAGGAGCTATAGATTGTCGTAGAGTAAGAACCAATTCCTGTTACAATTCCGGAAGGTCCAAGGCGATTTGAAAGGATCAATCTTCCACCTCCAAGATATGGTATCCGGAGGTGACAATGAAGTCATGATGGATCACGATGATCCAGCCATCTTTCAGGAAGTCGTGGATGGGCCCGACTCCGAGTTATGGCTGGGAGCCATGAGGGAAGAAATGCAATCCATGTCGGACAACCGAGTCTGGGAACCGGTTGATCCCATCAATGGTGTGAGGACCATCGCATGCAAATGGATCTTCAAGGTGAAGATGGACATGGACGACAACCCTCTGACCTACAAAGCTCAACTGGTGGCGAAAGGTTATAGGCAGATCCAATGGATTGACTATGAGGAAACCTTCTCCCTAGTGGCTATTGTCAAAATCGATCCAAATTCTTCTTGACATAACTGCGTATAATAATTACGAGATATGGCAAGTGGATGTCAAAACCGCTTTCCTAAATGGAAATTTGACTTAGTACGTTTGTATGTCTCGGCCCAAAGGTTTTGACGATCCGAAGAATAAGGGAAAGATTTATAAGTTGTTGAAATCCATTTATGGATTGAAACAAACTTCTCGGAGTTGGATCCTTCGTTTTGATGAAGCTGTAATTGGATTTGGCTTAATCAAGAACGAGGATGAATCTTGCGTTTATAAGAAGGCTAGTGGGAGCCAGATTACCTTTCTGGTTCTCATTGAAAACGACATCCCAACCTTGCACGAGACTAAAGCTTGGTTGAGGAAGTGTTTTTCAATAAAGGACTTACGCGATGCTTCTTATATCTTAAGGATTAAGATATGTAGAGATCGCACCAAGAGGGTCTTGGATTTAAGTCGGGGAACCTATGTGAACAAGGCATTGAGTAGGTTCTTAATGCTCGATTCAAAGAAACGACTCTTACCCACTAGTCATGGCATTCATATCAGCAAGACTCAGTGTCCTAAGACACCTGATGAGCTGAAAAGGATGATGAGAATCCTATGCGCTTGGGGGCAGGATCGATCATATATGCCATGACATGTATGAGACCGGACGTCTCGTAAGCCTTATGTTGTACTAGTAGACATCATTCTAACCCGGGGGAAAGATGATGCTGAACTAGTCGTCGAAGGATGAGTAGACGCTAGTTTTTCAAGACAAATCCAGATGACTTTAGAAGTCAGTCAGGATATGTGTTTATGCTGAATGGAAGAGCTTTAGCTGGGAGAGCGTAAAGCAAGATACCATTTCCAAATCTACGACAGAGGCCAAGTACATGGATGCTGCAGAGGCAGCTAAGGAGGCTATGTGGATTTGGAAATTCACGGCAGGGTTGGGTGTAATTAAAAACCCATCCATCCCGGTGAATCCATTTTGCGACAACACAAGGGCCATTGCGCAAGCTAAAAGCCCAGATCGCATAACAAATCCAAACATGTACTACGGCGTATCCACTTAATTAGAGAAATACTGAACTGAGGTGAAGTGAAGATAACCTATATTGCAACGGATGATAACATAGCCAACCCTTTGACTAAGGCACTATCGCTGCCTAAACATGTTAGACATGTATAGTCGATGGGGACATATTGGAGTTTAGATTGGAACTAGGGCAAGTGGGAGATTGTTAGTCTTAGTGCCCGTAGTTCAATCCTAAATGTCCAAATGTATATATCATCGTTAGCAATAAAATTAAAGCGGCTTTATATTACTTATGTGTTGGAGTAATATATCGATGTGTGCTTTGATCTATGCCCATAATGCAAATAGAACCATAGATCGAGATAGATCACACTCGATGGGTCCCTAGTCAACAAAGCTTCACTAGAAGCGACTAGTATGAAAGATGGCTCTTTATGGCTTACGTTCTGTTAGTCATTAGAATGGGATTCCAGAGTCTGATCATAGATATCATGTGGGACATGATATTGGACGACCCGACATGAATATGTTCCATAGATCAAGTCATGAACTTATTCATTGTCGTAGCTTGTCATGTATCCTTAGACCAAGTAGTCTTTGTGATCGCTATGTAGTCAACAACTGAGTTTGACCTGAGCCTAACGTTGTCCGTAACAGGGCTTCCATAACGGCCAGGATTGGCTTGGGGACAGGCTACATGAGTGACACAAAAGACGGCTAAGGGATTTATCCCTCATACTGAGGTATGAGAAAGATATCAGTTCTCGGCCGCTTGATCGAGAGTGATTGAAAGAATAGCATGGCCATGCACATGATACTGGGTATCATATATTCAGTCATCTCACATATCAAGGAACAGTGATTGAGAATAATAAGGATGACGGCTCTATGCCTTATCTCAATCAGGATATCGGAGATAAAAGGATAATGACAGGGACGACGGAAAGGTTAGAATCGACAGGGTCGATTCGTTATGTAGTGTCAAGCAATACTAAAGTCTCGTTAGTTGCCACTTAAATAGGATCAAGTAAAATGGGATTTTACGTTGATCTATTGACATGCATAAACCTAAGGGTCACACCGGAGGATGAAACTCATTGACACATTTATGGAGAATGGCCAAAAGGGAGTTGTCTCGGGACATGACCAAAACTGGGTTTTGGGTCATGTGCCCGTGAGTGAATAGGACTTTATGGATCGAGACAAGGCTTGGAGTCTTGGGATTGATCGCGTCGGATAATGTTGGACATTTCCGATATGGAAGGCTTGGAGGCGATGAGCGAATCACGGGACCTCGTTGGAAATGGCCACGGGCCATGTTCCAAGAGGCCCATGAAAGGCCCATGCAACCAAGGCCCATGGAACTAATTAATCAAGTCTTGATTAATTAGTACTAAGTAAGCAAGACAAGGATTAAGGTGTTGGTGATTCACCACCTAACCCAATCTTGTCTTGCCATACTTTGTCCTATTTACACCTTACTTGTCACCATGCTTGTCCCATGCCTTTAGTTGGACAAGTATGGGGTTTGTTATGTTTAAGTCATCTTTTTTGAACATAACAAACACAAGACACAAATGGGAATCAACTTTTTTCTCTCCCTCCTCCTACCATTTCGGGTTTGGCTAGTTTCCACCTCCATTTTTGTGTTCTTGAGTCCTCAAAGAGAAGAACTACGTGGCTTTGATTACCATGTGGATACGCAGGCGTCTTGGAGACTCAAGCCAGTCATTCGTTACCCGGTGTTCTTGTTTTGGTAAGAACTAGTGTTGGATTTTTCTCTTGTGAATCCATTCTTTGTTAGTTGTTTCATGGTTTTAATCGTCTCTTGGTTTTCATTGATTTTCCGCTGCGAGTTGGTTCATCTCCAACCCTACCTCGAGACCCAACACAAACAACCAAAACCCAATTGATTTCTACTTAAATTTATCAACTACTTCTCCAAAAACAATCATCTAACAACCATTACTAAAAAGCTTAGGTAGTTCAAGCATTTCTATGGAAACCCACAACTTGAAATGAATTGAAAAGAGAAGTTAAGAGGTTACTTACCTGTAGAGTGAATAGATGATGAAGATTTGGAGGTTTTGGAGAGATTTTGATGAAGAAATGGCTTCACGATGACTCCTTTTCTCCCTTTCTTCTTCCTCAAGTAATGAGGCTTGTTCTTCCTCTCTCTCCCTTGTGAAAATCGGCTGCAATGGTTGGAATGAGCTGAATTGTCATCAAATAATGCCTTTAACCTATAGTTGAAATGACCAAAAGGGTCCTCCTTGTTTCCTTCTTCTATTTTGGCACTTATTTGATGACAATTCAGCTCATTCCAACCATTGCAGCCGATTTTCAACCGATCCCGAATCAGTGCGACCTTCTTGGTCGTCTCCCGGACAAGCTCCAGACCAAGTAGACTCCGGTCTCCTACCTTTGCCCAACACACGGGCGATCTGCATGGCCTACCATACAACACCTCGAATGGTGCCATCTCAATACTAGCCTGATAACTATTGTTGTAGGCGAACTCTGCTAATGGTAAGTGCTCCTCCCATGATCCTCGGAAGTCTAGCACACATGCTCGCATCATATCCTCTAAGATCTGTTTAGTGCGCTCTGACTGACCGTTGGTCTGCGGGTGATAAGCTGTACTGAGCAAGACCTCGGTCCCCAATTCCCCCTGCAAACTCTCCCAAAATCTGGAGATGAATCGGGGATCCCTGTCGGACACAACGGACACCGGGACCCCGTGAAGACGAATGATCTCCCGAACGTACAACCGACTCAAGGTGAAACTGTGTCAGTCATCCTCATGGCTAATAAGTGCGAAGACTTGGTCAGGCGGTCAACTACTACCCAAACAGCGTCGTGCCCACTCAGCGATCTCGGTAGGCCACTCACGAAGTCCATCGTGACGTGCTCCCACTTCCACTCTGCGATCGGTAACGACTATAGTAAATCGGCGGGACGCTGATGCTCGGCCTTTACCTGTTGACAGGAGAGGCATCTCGAGACGAACTCTGCAACTGCTCACCGCATCCCGCTCCACCAGAACTGCCGTCTGATATCTCGATACATCTTGGTGCCACCCGGGTGCACAGCAAGACGGGAGTGATGACACTCTCTCAACACAGTGTCTCTACAACCACGCGGCACAAACAACCCTTCTCGGTATCGTAGACCCAGATCAGTATCCTGCTGCCAGCCCTCAGCATCAACACCGCTGGTGATCATCTCCCGGATCTCTACCGTCTCGGCATCCTCGCCCTATGCCTCCAGCACACGAGCAACTAGTGTGGGTTGAGCCACCAATGAACACATATTCACGCCATCCGTGATCTCATCTACCTCAAGTCTGAACGAGCTCAACTCCTCCATCATGTCCCACTCTCGGACATATATACTAGCAATATAGTGAGTCGACTTCCTACTCAGGGCATCGGCGACAACATTCGCCTTTCCCGGATGGTAGAGTAGCTCGAAGTCGTACTCCTCAATTAGCTCCATCCACCGCCTCTAGCGCATGTTCAAATCGCGCTAGGAGAAGATGTACTTGAGACTCTTGTGATCCGAAAACACCCAGAATCGCTCTCCATATAAGTAGTCTCGCCAGCTCTTCAGAGCGAAGACGACTGCTGCCAACTCTAAGTCGTGGGTAGGGTAGTTGCGCTCATGTATCTTCAGCTGTTTGGAGCCATAGACAACCATCTTCCCGTACTGCATCAGCACACATCCCAGTCCCTCACCGGACGCATCACACTACACATCATATCCGATCCCCCGCTCCGGCAGGATCAACACGGGAGCGGTAGTCAAACGAGCCTTCAGCTCGGTAAAGGAGTGCTCACACTCATCAGTCCACAAAAACTCGGCCCCCTGCAAGTCAGGGCTGTCATCGGCGCGACCAGACGTGAGAAGTACTAGACGAACCGACGATAGTATCCTGCCAAGCCCAGGAAGTTGCGGATCTCAAATACGTGCCCAGTTTGAAACTACGTCGATCTTCGACGGATCGACTAGGATACCCTCTCGGGATAAAACATGCCTGAGGCACTGCACCTCGCCGAGCCAAAATTCGCACTTCTTCAGGTTACCGTACAACTGGTGAGTGCACATCAACGTCAAAACTGTCCTCAGGTGCTTCTCATGCGCCTCCTCACTCGGTGAGTAAATCAGAGTGTCGTCCACAAACACCACGACGAACTGGTCCAGGTACAGTCGGAAAATACCGTTCATCAAGTCCATGAACGTTGTAGGCGCGTTCGTCAACCCGAACGGTATCACTAGGAACTCGTAGTATCCGTACCGAGTCCGGAATGCGGTCTTCGCCACATCCTCCTCCCGAACTATCAACTGGTATTATCCTTATCGTATATCAATCTTTGAGAAGCACTTCGCTCCCCTCAGCTGATCGAACAGGTCATCGATCCTCGGCATCGGGTAACGGTTCTTCACTGTAACCAGGGTCAACTTCCGGTAATCGATGCACATCCTCAATGCTCCACCCTTCTTCTTCACGAAGAGGGCGTGTGCTCCCCAAGGGGAAGCTCTCGGGCGGATAAATCCCTTCTCCCGAAGCTCCTCGAGTTGTCGCTTCAGCTCGACCAACTCGGCTGGTGCAAATCGGTACGGGACCATAGATAACGACGTCGTACCCGGGATCAAGTTGATCCTAAACTCCACCTCGCGCACCGGCGGTAATCCCGACAGCTCTTCCGGAAAAACCTCCAGGAACTCACATACCACTCTAGGCAGCTCTCTACTCTGTGCGGGCTCTGTCTCATCTCCCGCGGTCAATGCTGACAGGAGAACTCCGATCCTACTACCCAAGACATAAGTAAAAATCGTGTCGCCCGACACCATGGTCACCTGCCGTCTGGAGCAATCGATCGATGCTCGGTACCTCGCGAGCCAGTCTATCCCCAAGATCACGTCAAATGTCGTCATGTCCAAAACAAGTAAATCACCAACAAAAGAGCAATCAACCACTCTAATCTCACATGCACGACATACGGTACTTAAGACCACATCTCCCGTAACTGGGGTATCAAGATATAGGGGTCGACTCAACGTCTCTATCCTCAACCCCAAAGAGTCAGCAAAAGTAGAAGAGATGAAATAATGTGAAGCCCCAATATCAAATAAGAAAGACGCCCAGGGGTTATAAAGCAAGCACGTACCCTGAGTGGTCTCATGACCGGCGTACTGTCTCTCAGCTCTGGAGTCAGTGACTGCGTAGACTCGGCCCTGCTGTGCCTGGGGTCCTCCTCTCGGGGGTGGTGGAAGTGCCACCTGATGTAGTGACAGCAGTCGCAGTCTCTGGTGCCGGTGCTGCAGTCTCCCTCTGGGCGCTGATCACCGCGAGAACTACACGCACTACCTCCTCCAGAGGGGTCGCCTAGGGAGGCTCTGCGACCGGAGAAGCTCTGGGCGGTAACCCTGACGGTCCAGCCCCAACTCTCTCGTGCTCCTCAGAGGGTACACACTGGGCACTCGCTGCCCCTGGCCCCCAGCTGGGCGACCTCTAGTGCCTCTCAGAATGTAGGTACAAGCCATGTCGTATACCCACTTCACGGATAATGCACATGTTCAGTAACGTTCACACACGTGTAACAAGGGTCATACTCGGACCAATAGTATACTTAGTCTTAGTATAGTTATAGATAACCTCATATAATCACAGAAGTCTGCACACTTTTGCGTCTCACGAAATCAATCAAACAAATCAACCATCTCCCACAGGAGTCATAGTTTCAAACAAGTCACACAAACAACATACCGGACCGGCACAAACCTCGATCGAGTATCTTCCCATAGCATGGCGTACAAGTCACACCACAAGACAATTCCACAGAGTCTCCGCACTAACTCATCTTCACAGGTTCTCAACACCTTTCTCTTTCTATCACAACATTCATGTCGATATCGCGTCGTTACAACCCGATTCAGGCGTCCCCGAACCTCGTTGTAACCACTTCACATCCCCCTATCACGTTCAACTACAGTGGCGCCCCTGAGTCAACCCGTGATAGTACAACCACTTCCGTTTTACAGAAATTTGGGCATGACCCGTTCGAAAATTCCACTAACCATCCGCTTAAGAGGGACATTCAATTCAAACTTTGCACAAAACACCCAACAAGACATAGCCACCGAAAAACATCGCAGGTACGCACCTCGGGTCTCGATAATTACTCGATTACCACCCGACCAAGTCAACATTTCAATTTAACCAATCACTTAACGGCCGACCACGGCGGCAACCCAATAACAATCACTTAACCAAGATAACCACGCCATAAACAGCTCGGGCATTGCTCGTTAAACCAACCTCGATCTCAACCGATCGAAAACAAAGTTCAACCAAGGCACACATCACACCATAACATAAGGCACAACTCAAACAAGGCACTTCGCCATCTAAGACTCTCGTCGTCTCGGATCTACGCGTAGGACATTTCCGACTTGCGTAACCGACCACTAGAAACTTAACACCTAACTCTACCCACCTAATTGACGTACGGTTCGTGGTTTTGAAAAACAATTTCAAAATGAAACCAGGCTCTGATACAAAATTGTCACGCCCCAAATCAGGTTTTGACCGGACTCGAGACGTGAACTCAAAAGTAATTAATTAATAAAGATGAGAAGAAATTAAATGAAATAACCTCAGAATTTTAGTTCCAAAATAACAATCCCGATAGATATACCATGAGTCAACCGCTCAAATTCGAACAATTTAAAACATAATTTGTTAAAGGAAAAGGGGTACATCTCTATTACATAACACCACCCGGACCCTCAACGAGCTCTCGAGACCTGAGACGTCCTCTAGGCCTACTCATCAATGAAACCTGTAAAACAGTAAACATGAAAGGGGTGAGTTTACGCTCAGTAGGAAAAAGTAGTAAGGGTAGAGGAACTTCCGCTTCGTCAATAAAATACTCGATTAAAACAATTTATAAAAGGACAACAATACTGATAAAGGCAAGGAACATAACTGGAACCTCTGAGTAAAAGTTTAACAATGCGAGTCAAAGTGCAACCTCAAAAGACCAAAACATAATTTAGTTCATAAACAGGAAATAGACCGCACAATTAGAGACAATAGGAACACGCCTTAAACACCAATAGAAATCAACTAAAAAAACACACCACTATTTAAATATACATAATTAAACCACAAGGCTCCGATCAACACACAACTCATATATCGTACCGGAACACACATCGGCCTAGATATCTTCCCGGAACTCACATCATCGGGGTAAAATAAGTCTTCCCGGAACTCACATCATCGGGGAAAAAAAGTCTTCCCGGAACACGTAGCATCGTGTTAAGAAAACAATATACCATACCGGAATGTACCTCGGCCTAGGTCTTCCTGGAACACGTAGCACCGGGGTGAAACAGGTCTTTCCGGAACACGTAGCATCGGATAAGACAATGATATACCATATCGGAATGTCCCTCGGCCTAGGTCTTCCCGGAACATGTAGCATCGGGGTGAAACATCAATGTAAACATATCGGACCGGCATACCCCCTCGGTCGGATATCTTCCTGGAAACACCATCGGGCAAGTAAACAACAATGACACACAATACCAAACAAATCACAATGCAGCAACCTCTTCTTACCAACCAAGCTTACCGACATGACTTACCAACACGTCCCATCGGTCTATCACTCACCCGATCATATCACAAGGCACAACCATATATTCATTCAACACAATCACTCAACAATCTTGTCACTAAGTAATCATTCATATCATGCTCTTCTTAGTTCATAAAGTTTAATAAGACCCTTATCGTAACCTAAGGATGGAACATGCATCGACATCAAAGACAAACAACCATCATCAAGCATATCCAACACGCAATCCTAAGCCTCGACAAGGCCATTCTACCAGCACGACAATTTCCCATAATTGAAAGCCATTAATCTAGTGAATCACATCCTATATGCAAACTAAGACTCGTCCGGTTATTATTGTAATTGAAAGCGATTATTCTAGTGAATCACATCCTATATGCGAACTAGGACCTTTTCGTTTATTATTATCTTACATACATGCTATTAGCATTCTTGAAATTAAAAGTGGAGTTTACTACTCTTCCCTACCTCAACATAACTCAATCCTAGCTGCAGACGACCTGGCTAGCTTCCTCCTCGCCCTCTCACGCGGTCCAAAGGCCTCCTCCTCCGTCAAGCTCGGGTCCAAGGTCTTGGGTCACAATTAATATTATAATTAATAAGCATTCAAAGTCGGTTTCAAGGTGAAAAACCTAAAGTGCCTTTAGTGACAAAACTTGGGCCAAAAAGAGTACATTGGGCCCGAACTAGGCCCAATTCGGACAGCCCACGGATCTGGAAACCGGCCCGGGCCGTGCGCCTCAGAGGCCCGGAACCAGACCCGGACCGTGCCCCTCAGAGTCCCGGCACCAGGCCCGGACCGTGCCGCTCAGAGGGCCGGTCTGGGTTTCGGACCGTGCCGCTCAGAAGGCCGGCACCGAGTCCGTTCCGTGCCGCTCAGAGGGCCGGAATCAGACCCTTTACCGTCGAAAACCGAGCAGGTTCAGTCTTCTTCTTCCCCAGCTTCGTTTCTACGAAAAATTACTTCAAAAACTCCATTTTCAACAACATCAAGCTCCAAAATCAGACATCCCAACTCTCAAACTTCAATACCCTCAATGGGTTTCATCAAACAACCAAAACCCAATTGATTTCTACTTAAATCAATCAACTACTTCTCCAAAAACAATTATCTAACAACCATTACTCAAAAGCTTAGCTAGTTCAAGCATTTATATGGAAACCTACAACTTGAAATGAATTGAAAAGAGAAGTTAAGAGGTTACTTCCCTTGAGAGTGAATAGATGATGAAGATTTGGAGGTTTTGGAGAGATTTTGATGAAGAAATGGCTTCAAGATGACTCATTTTCTCCCTTTCTTCTTCCTCAAGTTATGAGGCTTGTTCTTCCTCTCTCTCCCTTGTGAAAATTGGCTGCAATGGTTGGAATGAGCTGAATTGTCATCAAATAATGTCTTTAACCTATAGGTGAAATGACCAAAAGGGCCCTCCTTGTTTCCTTCTTCTATTTTGGCACTTATGAGGGTATAATGGTCCATTTGCAACTATTTCTTCCCTTTCAAGCTAACATGGACAAGTGTCCATGTGGGGACCACCTTGTCCTCAATTAAATCCAACAACTTTAATTAATTAGGATTTAGTCAATAAAAAGTCTCCGTTTGACCGAATATTGACTTTTTCATAATTACAGTCATTTGAAAGGAAACGGCCCAATTAAGCTAACCGTAACGACGACTAAGCTTTTTGGGCCCCGAAAAGGTCCCGAATGACTCCTGGAGTCATCGGTTGACTTTTCCAGCAAAAAGTCAACTTTCGCCAGGATTCACCGGTTCGACTGGGATCGATCGGAGGCGGCTCTTACATAATGTGTCGTTTTCGTCTTCATTTCCATTTTCAGCTTCTGCAACCGTGTCTCCGGATCTATGTCATTCTCGGTTAGATCACCCGGCTGCCCCGGTCTTTAATTTTCTTCGTAGCTCGAAATTTATTGGTTGTACGAATAATTTTAATTTTTTTCCCAATCATGTGTATTTGGGAAACATGTTAAACTTCCATTTAATACACCTTTATTTGTTACTTTTGCGCTATTTGATATTGTGCATGCTGATTTGTGGAGATCTCCTGTTTTAAGCGCTTCGGGTCATAAATATTATTTAATATTACTTGATGATTTCACTAATTTTATTTGGACATTTCCGCTAGGTAAAAAATCTGATGTCTTCAAAATATTTCATTCATTCAGTGCTTTAGTGTCCACTCAGTTTGGTCGCTCCATCAAATGTTTTCAATGCGATAATGGAAAGGAGTTCGACAATTCATCATTTTCGCACGTTCGGTGATTCCTCGGGATTGTTGTTTCGTTTTTCATGTCCACACACTTCCTCTCAGAATGGACGCGCTGAGCGCAAAATCCGGAGTATCAACAATGTGGTTCGTACCCTACTTCATCATGCGTCCACTCCTCTTTCTTATTGGCATTTTGCACTTTCTATGTCCACCTACTTATTGAATATCCTCCCGTCTAAGTTGATTAATTTCTCTTCTCCTACATTTGCACTCTATCATCGTACTCCATCGTATTCTCATCTTCGTACTTTTGGGTGTTTATGTTTTCCTCTATTCCCCTCGTCATCCATTAACAAATTGCAGGCTCGTTCCACGCCGTGTGTCTTCTTCAGATTTCCTCCCAATCACAGAGGGTATATTTGTTTTGATTTAAAAGCAAATAAATTCATTATTTCAAGGCATGTTATTTTTGATGAATCGGTTTTCCCCTTTTCTACCTTATTTAACCCGTCCTCTCCTTCATATGATTTCCTCTCTGAACCGGTATCTCCATCTCTTCGTACCCAGCTTCTATTTGGACCCAATGAACTGCAGCCCACCGAAGCCACATTGCAGACCAACAGACCTAGCCCGCACCTATCCTCACCTCATGCGGCCTCTAGCTCACCTACCAGGACTGCTGTAGTTCCATCTACCAGCCCCACTATACATCGGCCCAGCCCACCAGCCCCACTATACATCGGCCCATCCCACCAGCCTCCCCTTGTCCTTTGCAGGCCTAGCCTCCGCAGCCAACCCAGCCCGCACCTGACGCTGGTCTGTCGGTTCCAACTCTTTCTGTGCCCATTCACCACATGGTCACAAGGGGTCGGGCCGACATCACTAAGCCCAAGGTTCCTATTAACCTCCATTCCACCACTACCTTATCACCTGTTTCAAATAATCCCAAAGATGCTCTTCTGGATCCAAACTGGAAACTAGCCATGACAGACGAGTTTAATGCTTTAATTGATAATAAGACGTGGGTCTCGGTTCCACGTCCTTTGTGTGTTGAAAATTATTCAATCTATGTGGATATTTCGTCACAAAACCCGATCTGATGGTTCTTTTGAGCGGTATAAGGCTCGTCTTGTTGGTGATGGCAGGTCTCAGCAGGTTGGCGTGGATTGCGATGAGACATTCAGCCTCGTGGTCATACCTGCAACCATTCGCACGGTACTCAGCACTGCCGTGTCTCGGTCGCGGTCTATCCATCAGCTTGATGTGAAGAATGCCTTTTTACACGGGAATCTGAACGTGACAGCTTACATGCATCAGTCTCTCAGATTTCGCAGCTCCACTCATCCAGATCATGTCTGCTTGTTGAACCGGTCTCTATACGGTATCAAGCAAGCACCTCGAGCATGGTACCAACGATTTACTGACTTTGTATCTTCGATTGGTTTTTCTCATAGCAGGTCCGACCATTCTTTGTTCATATACCGCCATGGCAAGGACACGACCTACATTCTGTTATACGTTGATGATATCATGCTTGCCTCCTCCAACGAAGATCTACGACTCTCTGTTATTTCTCGGCTTAATACTGAGTTTTCCATGAAGGATCTGGGTCCTCTGTCCTACTTCCTGGGTATCGTTGTTACTAGGCATCCTGGTGGCTTGTTTCTCTCTCAACAGAAATATGCCACCGACATCATCGCCATGCCGGTATGTCGTCATGTTCTTCCTCAGCAACTCCTGTTGACATTCAAGGCAAGCTCAGTGCTTCTGACAGTTCTCCGTTTGAGAACCCGACTTTATACCGTAGTCTTGCAGGAGCGCTCCAGTATCTCACATTCACCAGACCTGACATTTCTTATGCAGTCCAGCAAGTGTGCTTGCACATGCATGATCCACGGATTACCCACATGGCTCCTCTCAAGCGCATTATTCGGTACCTTCAGGGAACATCACATCTTGGTCTTCATCTATATTCGTCACCTATCTCGGCCTCGTGATTTACACTCATGCTGACTGGGCCGGCTGTCCAGATACTCGCTGTTCCACTTCGGGTTTCTGTGTCTTTTTGGTGGATAACCTGATCTCTTAGTCCTCGAAAAGACAGATTACCCTCTCGCGGTCTAGCACTGAAGCCAAGTACCGTGGCGTTGCCAATGTTGTGTCTGAAGCATGTTGGATTCGGAATCTACTTCTTGAGCTGCATTGTCCGCTTTCCCGGGCTACGCTGGTCTACTGCGACAACATCAGTATCATTTACCTATCTGGTAACCCCGTCCAACATCAGTGTACCAAGCTTATTGAGCTCGACATTCACTTCGTTCGAGAAAAGGTGGCCAAGGGCCACGTCCGGGTGCTACACGTCCCTCTCGTTCCCAGATAGCTGACGTCTTCACCAAAGGCTTGCTGTGGATTTTATTTCTTGATTTTCGGTCCAGCCTGAACATCTGCGAACCTCCCGTTCGGACTGCAGGGACGTGTTAGAGATATTGTGTACTAGAGTTTGAATAGAATCAAACTCTAATAGGATATATCTTGTACAGTTTGAATGTTGTTTCCGTATCTTTATTGTATACTTATACATAGTAAAGAGGAATAAACATCACGGTTGAAATCCCAAAACCATCATAAGGTTCCGAGCCTCTTTAGCAAATTCGTTTTGGGTTTGAATAAACACCAATAGCAACAAACACCCTGAAGATGCAGATATAATTGAACTAGTCTCACGAAACTCTTCAAACAAAGTCAATGAAAGTCATTTGGCAAATATGTCTGATGAGAAGATTATACATAAAGCACTCGAATATGTCTTGTAACAATTTTCTTACATATAAAATATAAATGGTAAATTATAAATACCTACCCTAAACTTGTAGCGTTTAACTGATACTTATCCTATAGTTTTCTTAACTGGTGTACTCATATGTTTAGTTATATACCAAATAGCCCAAGTCGTTAGCTAAAATGGCGAAAATACCCTCAACTACACTTCACTAATTATTTTAAAAAAATATTTTAAAAATCACTTTTGTTATATATATATTTACTTATTAAATCACTTAAGTTTTATTTAAAAAATCACTTCAGTTTTATTTTAAAAAACAATATTTAAAAAATCACCAAGGGTATTTTCGTCATTTTACCTACCAGCTTGGGCTATTTGTTATATAACTAAACATCTGAGTAGATATCAGTTTAAAAAAAACCTTTAGGGTAAGTATCAGTTAAACGCTACAAGTTTGGGGTAGGTATTTGTAGTTTACCCAATATAAATCTAACTCAAAATGGTTAGACATTTGTGATAGATTGGGTTATCAGACATATAGATTTTTTTTATCAGCAATTTTTAAAAAAACATATAATCCTTCGAAATGAAAAGAGAGGACAAGGAAATGATGAATCAACCCTCAGTACAAACAAGAGTACCGACAAAAAAAGCACAGCCTCAGAACAATCCCAACAAGGGGACGAAAATAAACACAAGGTCTCAGTACCAGATATAACAAACATAAAGCAAATATAAGCCAACAGGGGTAGACCGAAACGAACAGAAACTAAACCCTACCCGAGGAGAAGAATAAAAAATAGTCAAGGTCTCTACGGTACCCAAATATACCCACCATGAAGAACGAGAAAACAACCAATCGGTCTAAAACCTAGAAATAACTCCCATCAAGCTTAAATAAAACACCTCGGACAACCGGTTGTCCAACCTCAACAACACCACAGTAACAACCGACATTAATAGGACCACCCCAAAATCTAACCAAACATGTGAATTCACCCTATCTCATCGGGGCCATAACCTCAAAGAGTTGAATGACCACCGACACGCCGATGACCAACACCGAACCCGAAAAAGATAGGTCGGTAGTTAAAATAACTACAGAAACCCTAAATCCTTAGACTCTGAAACCGATAGTCTTCATACAAAGGCCCAAAGACCAATTATCTCGTTGGAGGAAAACAGATCAAAGAAAATAGTTTGTGACTCCACAAGTCTAGCAGAAATTAGGTAGTAATCGAGGAAGCCTTACCAAAGTACGTTAGAGGCGAACCAAGGAGACACGGCTGGCAAACAATTCTTAGGTTGGTATTTTCTATTCAGCTTTAACAACAACTCAGTAAGCACCCAACACAACCAGCCGAGAACAACGCTCCTAGGAAAGCTCGGAAGCGACGGAACAGTGAGGTCCTGCACGGATAAGATGATCCTACCCAACACCCAGCTCCGACGAAGTCTTGTTTCTGACCCGAACGCCTAGCACCGAACGGTGACCAATCGAAATCTGCACAAAATTGAAACTCCTCCCACTCCCGTCTTGTGCAAAGAGAACGAAAGAAAGTAGGAGTTCCGGCAAAGCTAAGAAAATGAACCACTAATCCGAGACTTGAAAATGGCGGGGACGAATCGAAAGTCTGAAAAATACAAAACATCTACCACTCCCGTCCAGTAGCAAGCCAATCGGACAACAAGTGGTCGGAGGACACGCAAGTGAGTGACCGGAGAAAGCTCTAAATAGTTACCAAAACTCTGAAACTCTTTAACCAAAACCAAGGCTCAGGGAAGTAAACCAAAGCCAATAGAAAACCGAGTAAGTTGTCTCCAGAACACAACGACACCGACTGAACTCAGTGAAAGCCCACCAAAACAGATATGCAAAAGAGGCAGACCCACAAGATGGAACTGAAATTCAAGTCAACCCCCAACTCTCTCTGCTCCAGTATCAATGCTTCAAAACCACCTTCTTCCAAGCACCACCGAGGCCAAAAAACGCTCACTCGAGCTCCGATAGCTCCCAAAATGGAGCACCGGAGACACGTTGCCCAGCCACCAGCTCTGGCGGCAACACTTCCACACCACAACGAAGGAAGAGGATGGAGCTTGAATCAGCAACCCACGAGCAACCTCTCACGAGCAGCTCGATTACCCAACAACAGCCGAGCTTCGGACGAGATTTCGTGAGGACAAAGTTGGAGGAATCAAATATAGGAAAAGGGGTCATGCGAGGACGACGCTCAGAATCCAAATCTGAGGCAAAGCGCGCTATTGCAGAAGAAATCACACGGTAGATGAACGGGGGAGAAGAAAGAGAGAAGGGAAAGGGCACCACCGGTGACGGCCAAGACCAGCTGCCCTGGCGTCACCGGTGGTGAAGCTTGTTGACGGCTAGGGTTTGAAGAAGGGGACACGTTTTTGAGACAGAAAAGTCATGAATTTCCTAAGGAGGACAATAAGAGTATATTAAACCTAGTTTATCGGACATATAGATAGAATTGATGTTATCATAGAAAAAAATAATGAAGATGAAGAGGAGATGTTATAAGTCAAGAAGAAGATTACGTAACCAATATGATTCGACCACAAAGTTAGCAACATCTTTATACTAGGCCACAATATGACTCGACCATAATGTTATCAACACCTCTATACTAGGCATGAGTACTAGAACAAGACACAACATGTTGATGCTTAGATGACCTATTGTCGTACGCCGAAAAGACACATAAGAGAGAAACACAATGAAACAAAGTAGTGGAAGTGATTTGCAGAACGGTCGAGAATTGGTTAGGGGAGAGTCAAATGTTTCTTTGAGGATGCATGGAGTGCGAGTTGATGCTCCATTGGTAGTATCCAACATATCGCCGGAGATGGGTTCTTGCCGAGGGGATGTTACACAAGATTCGGTTCCCGTGTTTGACATATCCTCTACTTTTTCAATTTCGACTTCATCTGATACGCAAATGGATTCTAGGATTATTCCACGTTTAGTTACTGGTGTTCAAATTTTGCAGGAGCCCATAAGAAAAGATCGGGTTTCAGATCAGAATTGCGATAAGAATCGCGAGGATACCGGGATCTTACTTGGTCCGATGGCTTCTGTATTGATAGAGGATTCACGTGATCTCTCTTGTGATTTGGTGGACTCAGTAACCGTGGGAGTGGGGATGTAGTTAGCGTCACCAGTTGATTGTGTTCCTGGGCTTAGACCTATAGCAATGAGCCCAATTTCATTGACATATCCAGATCCATTGTTAGGATCGTCAAAGGTTTCGGGTATTGAAACTCGAGATCCACCAGTGGAAAATGGATCGGATTTGGTTGTGGTGAGGGCTGGTACAGACTATGTCCAGGGAGATGGTCGTTCATCGGGTCAATCATCACAACATGTGGTTTTGAGCGATCCTACCAGGGATCATCGGAGTAGTCCGTGGAAGGAGGTTCTTTTTCAACTTCCAAAATTTAAACCTCTGAATAAGGGTCGTCAGTAAAAGTAGGCGCCGTCTAGAGCTTTAAATCAACAGAGTCAGCCTCTAAAGTTCTTAGGGGACTAGTTTACTCTTGAAATTAAGCCAGCTCGCATTTTGGGTCGTGAGAGAATTGCAAACCCTATGGGTGGGAAGCATATTCTACAAGCTTAATCTGCTCAGCATGCTCAAATAAAGGCATTTGATGATCCGAAATTGACTTCAGAAGGTGAAGAGTGGGTTACTGATAAGGGTTAAGTGATATCTTCTTCATGTTTTGGTTTCGTTTGTCTTTTTTGGGGTTATGTTCCCGCGTCTCCTCTTGAGAGCTCCTTTATAATGATTGTCCTTTGGTCTGATCTTGCTTGGATCTGATCTTTTTCTAATAAAACTTTTTGAGCTTATTAAAAAAAAGTCCAACAAAAACACAATAAACAGATGTCATACGATGCATGACAAGGCAACCTACTCAATAAGCATCCAAATAGGATGTAAGAAAAAATGTACGCGATGGATAAAGATGAGAGATAATACCATATATATTTATATAGGAATGATATATTTAAGAGTATATAAATAGTATTTGCGAGGATCATGCATGATTAGACACAATTGGTCGACAATATAGGAAATATATGTCAGGTGCAGGTGAGATAATGAAGATCGCCACAAAAGTTTAAAGACGGGGATTTAGAGGTTCAAAAAAAATTAGATGTGGTGTCAACATGGGCAAGGATTCTCATCGATTAAGGCTTATTCGTTACTTACATAGTCATAACAAGAGGTGGTGATGTGGGTTCGTTGGTTGTGGGTTCCTCATCTCCCGCCCAAATACAACACATTGCTTTGGCTGATTGTGTAGCAAGCTGTCCCAACCAAGTTGTGCTTGGAATCTAGAGGAATGTCAATCTCTCTCAACGACATGTTGTGTTGTTTTTGTAAGAGGATTTTCGAGGATGTGGTCCATTTGTTCTTGTAATCGTGTTGCATCTGAACTCAAAACCTCCATTGGTGGGGTAGGGTAGGTGTGTCCGTCCAAGCTTCAGCAGGTTGTCATACTTTCGCGAGGCTTAGGCTCGAGTGGATGGTGGAAGGGTTGGATGAAAGTGGGTTATATGTTTTTTTTGCATATGTGGCTGCAACATACTACAGTTGCGTTCGGAGGTCGCTTTGAGACGGTTGATATGATTTTTTTGGAGATCAAACATCATTCCTATTGAGTGCTGAAGTTAGGCGGGAGTCTAGGGATGTAGGGTCGGTTTAAGCTTTAAGCGAGTTAAGCAATCGCTTAACGACACCGATTAAAAAATGCCCCGTAAAATAAATAAGAAGCCGTTTAAGGCATCGAGTGAAAAAGACCCCATAAAATTAAAGATCTATTGTTATTTGATCAAACTTAATCAAGTGAAAATATTAGACTTCTAATCTTGAAATTAAAATTTAATACTAGTTAGGCCTAATTTTGATATCTATTCAAATTTGTTTTTCAGAAAAACATTTTTCATCCAAATGGAAGACAATTTTTCTTGATGTTGAACATTCTAACAACTCTATGGATGTTTATTTCGCAGTGAAAAACTATCGTTAACGAAACAAAACATGCAAATTCCATTTATCAATGATCAATGAATTTAAAATAAGGATAAAAAACAATGGAACACATCAAAAAAGAAGCGTGTATATTTATATATCAATACACTATAGTACTTGTCTGAGGAATGACACTCAATTTATCAAGTTCATTACGGAAATGTTCAAACCAAAATAATATGAAAAAGTAAACTGTCAAAATTGGAAAAACAATCCAATATTATATATAAATGTTTGATCAGAGCAAAAAGAATGCAAAACAAACATATGAGAAATCCACTGAATGTTTGATTTGATATCTCATACTTCCCTTAATATTCTAAAACCAATTTCTAAAACATTCAAATAATGAAATTATGCATCTAAAGATGAATATTACAGAATATCAATATTCTCTTATCGAAAAGGAAACAAGACATGTATATATTAACAACCAGTGCTAGAATGTTTGATTTTTGTACGAATATGTTTAGTTAAAAAAGATCATTTATCGAAGAATAGTCCATGGAGTTCATGAACTAAAAGCATGAGTCTCATTGTGTTTGACAATATTGAAAATCGAGGTTACTAATATACACTATAAATTGCCTAGAGAAGATTTTAAGTATAGAAAGTTCTAGAAGTTGATGATGATCGCTAGCCATACACTACATCACATATAAGCTAGCATAATTTGGTGTAAATGTCTAGAATTATCTTGAACCTATCATATTTTAACTTGACATGAATGTATCGTGTTTATAGATAAGTGTAAATACTTAAACTTTTAGATTTTTGTATAAAATTCTAGACGGTGCATCTTATCCATGGAGGATGTCTTGTTAGAAATTAATCTTCATCATTCATTTTATATTTTTGAGTGTTATAAGTAGATGTTCAAGCTCATTCGTTCAATACCATCAAGTATAATCTTTTTATACGAATTTGTTTACTTATTTTGTTTATTATATTCTTTCATAAAGAAAAAAAGACATCGATCAATTCTCGCTTTATGCCCCAATAATCATTGGGCCGACCCTGTAGGGATGAGGTAGGCTTGGAAGATTGGATGTCGAAACCAAGGATTTGTTTGAAAATACGTGGGAGACCTACTTAATCTGCTACAGGCTCTGGGTGTGGGACTAGTTTTCGGACATTTTTAGATGTAGGGGTGGAGGAGTTTCGTTCAGAGATGAGGAGCTTGTGTAGTGGTTTTGGATGAAAGAGTTGTATGGAGGTTTTCAGGTGAAGGTGTGACTTGGTGGTTGTATTGGTGCCAAGGCTGGTTTGGTTTCATTTCTTTGTCATTTCGATGTGTTCGTTCAGGATGTCAGAATGACTTCCTTTTTATCTCAAGGACGATCTCTCTTCTGGGGTGATTCTCTTTTTAAAAAAAAATTATTTAAAAAATTCATATATCATAATAAAACAATCACTTATAAAAAAAATATGAGTTAAAAGTATAGGTTGCCATTTCTCATATTGGCTCAGATGAAAATATCTTGAGCAAACTTTTTTTGGGAGAGAAGAAAAGTAAGGGTAGTTCGAACGAAAAAGATACCCATAAAATAGTGAAGGGGGGCAAGATTAGCCACAAAAAATTGAAACTAAGACGTAATGTAATAGATGATATAAAAGAAGAAGATGAGCCAGTGAGAAGAAAGTCATCGACGTAAATTAGGATAAAACCAATATCAAATGAACGATGATATATGAACAAGGAGGTGTCAGCCTAGTGGATAACAAAGATGCTGACATGAAAATAAGATACAAAAGAGTGGTAATACTCTCGAGGGACTTGTTTGAGTCCATAGAAAGCCTTTTAAGGCAACAACCGTGGTAAAGGAAAAAGTGATCATGAAAGTTGATGGTTGTTTCATGGAGATCGTCATGAAGAGAAGTATTCTTCACATCACGTTGGTAAATATGCCAAGAGTGAACGAGAGAGAGGGGGGGATGATAAGATGAAAATGGTGTATATAGTGGTATGTCGACCAAATGATTGAAAGTGTCATCATAGTCAATACCGGGTTGTTATGTATATCCCTAGGCAACAAGACAGTGCTTGTGACACTCTAGGGAACCATAAAAAAAATTTGTGACGAAAGATCTATTTGAAGCAAATAAGTTTAACACTGGTGGACAGGGGACCTAATTCCAAATGTTGTTGGTGTGAAAATAAAGAGTTTAGCCTTGCTCCGAGTAGTCATTGGGTGAGACAGACGATATGGAGATATATGAGAGATATGTTGTGAAGTAAAATATAGGAAAGACAGGATGGTGGGAAGAAGAAGAAGAAGAACAAGCAACAATGTGAAAAGAGTTTTAGGGTATTAGGAAAGTAAGAAGGAAAAAGAAAAGGAAAGACATCACCATGATACGTGGAGAGAAAATCATACACAGTAAATAATGCATGGGAATGATGAGATATGTAAGGGAAGTTCGTTTCATCAAATTAAGATGACTTGACGAGAATTCATAACTCTTTTGACGAGTAGATCAGGAAAACCACAGTCTCGATGATTTGATGGGTAGCCTAAAAAAATGAAAAATTATGAGGAATCATGCAAGAGAGAATGAGACAGAATGAGTTGCTAAAAATGAAGTTTACTATAGGTGGAATACATATTATAGAGAGGTCTAAAAGAGGTTTGAAAAAATAGTGTATTGGTGGAGAGAGGAATAAGAATGAGGACTATCACACTTCTACTCATAAGGGACCTAGTTGTTGCGACCCTAGTCACGCAAGAGTTTGATACTGACGACTCGTCACCCTCGCCCGTGGATAAGGATTACTTGGAGATTTAAGCAATCATCAAGGCGGTCGCCTAATCTAAGGGACTATTCCAGGCAGGAGTCGAGAAGAAAATGAGGGTCCAACGGGTCAGAGATGTTGGGGTTCACCCAGTAGTGCCTTGTTCGAGAAGGTGAATGAGCTCACCCATTAAGTCGTGGATTAAAACCGCTAAGTCGGCGAGCAACAAGTGATGATAGCCCCACTAGCTGAGGAGAGGAAGTAGGACAAGAAAAGACATGAAAATATGGCCAAACAACTTGACTACTTGACGAGTATCATCACCAAACAGACCCCGACTTAAGCAATCATAGTCATCGCGACGACGGTTCCAACTAGTTACCTTTGTTGGTGACAAATTAATTTTGGTTATTCCTTTTGTGACTTAAAGTTCGGATACGTTACTATTGATGGTTTCGTTGTTCTAATATTTTTAGTTTCATTATATAGCTGTTATTTTTATTGTAACGACGAATATTAGTCTGGTTTGGATGAGCTTGCATGTTAATTTTTCTGTAATGCACATTGGGGTGAACGATTTATAATTTTTTTTAAATCTATTTCTTAATTTTTCGACCAAATTTTGATCATTTTTCGGTGATGAATTTTCATCACCGACTAAATAATTTGGTCAGTAATGAATCGAAACACTTACATTACTGACTGAATGTTTTAGACAGTGATGAAATTTCATAACCGACGAAAACTTATCATCGGTGATGAAGGTTCAACACCGACCTTTACATTTGGTCGGTGATGCACTTTCATCACCGACCAGAATATTTGGTAGGTTTTGAACTTTCATCATCGACCAAATGGAAAAGTCAGTAATGAAATTTCAACACCGGCGGATGAGTAGTTATCAGCCATTTTATGGCTTTGCTTAAAGATTAAGGATATTAAGGGGTCGTATGTATAGACTACGTCGGTTGTAGTGTTGACCGTCAGCGTTTCCTTCTTCTACAAGTTTAGAGGTTGGTGATACTGTTGAGTCAGGGTACTTACGTGAGCCTTGGTGATATGGCTACTGTAGAGGTCATTGAAGTCACAAATAGTCTGTGTACGACGATTGGTTCTCCGAGACGTCGTCTTCTCTGATGCTGTAAGTTGTGTACTGGCCATTGGTACCGCAAAAGTGTCGCTTCTAGTTTCCTTATTTTTTGTGGTTAGTGGTGCTTGGCAGGTAGAGGTCGTTTGGGATTCCACCGGTGGATTTTGGTTGGTGGTGCATGGCGGTTGATGTGGTTTGGGATTCCACCAGTGGTTTTTGGTTGGTGTACGACGTGCATTGTATCGAGGCGTGGAGTCTTCAGGTGTTGTGGGTAGAACCTTGAGTGGTTGTACCTGGTTGGGGATCGTTCATTGCGTTGGACTTTACATGGTTTGGCCTGGTGTTTTAGTCTCAATTGTTTTGTTTGTTGCTTTATATTTTTTTCTGTTTTGACACGTAAGCCTGGCGGATTGATTCTATAGGCTGGATTTACTGATTTTCATTTGACTCCATCCTCTTCTTATTTTGGGTTTGGAAAAGTAGAGTTTTACAAAAGAAATCCGTCGTTCAAAAAGAAAAACAAACACGTCTCCAAAAATCTTTAGAATCCTTAGAATCCATTCCTCCTCATCCGTTTCCTATGGTCATCGCCTCCCCACCAAAATTTACTAACAAGTTTGTTAATTTGTATTATAATGGAGCGAGATCATCGTTAAGATAATGACTTCTTTGCCTCTCATCGAACACCAGCGTTGTTCTAATAGTTGCAACCTTTTTTGGATCGTCTTAATCAGATTCTTGTATACCTCCGTTTTATGTCTACCAACTATGGATGGTAACCCCAAGTAGTCACCGTCCTCGCTAATGTGCACTACCTATTTAGAAATTCGGAAAATATGTTCACGTCCAGCAGTCCAGCTCTTAGAATGAAGTATTGTACAGGTAGAAAAAGAAGTAAATAGCAATTTTTATATGAATTTATACAGCATATCTTTTGAGTTTCGATGAGTTGGCTGTAGTTTCTGGAGGAAGCAAAGTTATTAAAAAAAGGCCTATGAACTTTCAACAAGTTACAATTTGTTTTTGACTTGACATATCTAGTTTGGGCCGTCTAAGCCCATTCTATTTTGCCTTTCCTAAAAGCCCATTCTCTTTTGCTTTTCCTAAACTAGTTGGTCCATGTACATTCAAATTGCCTAATAGCTCAATCGTTTTCTGAATCGGATGAGTAGTTGACAAGCTGTCTAAGAGTAGGTGGAGTGCTCCTTCTTTGTTGATTTGATCTTGGTAGGATCGGTTGTTTGGACAATGGTGTTCCGTCTAATTCTGTTTAGTTTTTCTGCTTTATCTTGATAGTTGGTTGTATCTTTTTTTGAAGTTTTGGGGTCTGTAACTAAACCTTTATGTACTCTTCTTACGCCTCCTAAGAGGTTTTAATTTAAATGTGATTTGCTCATAAAACAAAAATAGGTGGGATGAGCAAAAAAACAACTTGGACCAATCGAAAAATCTAATAAATTCAAAAAGTAAAATTAAAAGTCCATTGATTTTTAGATGGTAAACTAATCGAAAAAAATCGTGAACCGACCCCTCTTTAAGATGAACATAAATTTAATATTATAAGATTTTTTTAAATTAAACCCTATTACTCTCTTAAATTTATACTCTGAGAGTCTTTTATTTCTATTAAAATCAAGTTAATTATTGAAATTCAATCTTTTTTAACAAATAATGAAGTTTAAATTTAAAATTTTATTGTATTTTGAAAAAAAAAATAATCAGTTACCCTTAACCAAAGAGAAAGAGCTCAAAACAGTTAAGTAGACATGTTTTGTTAAATTTCACGATTGCGTGTATTCTGCTCTTTCAAAAGGTTAGCCTTAAACCCTAGTCCTATGCGTTGTTTTAGCCTCCGTACTGATGGAGACTCTTGCAGCTTCGATCATCACGCCACCGCTCTCCTCGCTAATGGAGCACAGTGTGCCTGGTGTCCATGTCCCCTCATTTCCCCTACTCATATCCCCACGACCTTCATCCGGTTTCGTTCGTCCGGTGAGAGAAAGGAAGAAGCGCAAACCAAAAGATTCTTCCATCGTCTCTTCCCCACCGGTCGTGACGACACTCTAATGTGCATCCTCTTCTCCTTCTCCGAAACTCATACCCATGTTATCCTCAGCATTGGTCATGTTTTCTCCGGGGGACGAGTCAGGGATACCAGGTCTGATCAAGCCAAAGCGTGGCCAGCCCTCGAAGATCTCCTTCATCTCCTAACCTACCCCTACTGCTCTGACACCTTTGGAAGGAATTGATTCTGACGACTCGTTGTTGACTAGGGTTTCCAACCCTAACTCGGGAGCCTCGGTTCAGCGCATAGTAGTGCCACCATTGGGAGGTCCTTTTCATATGGCCCTGAGGGCGTCTTCTCTGATCTCGGACGATCATGCCTCTGATAGTTCGAGAGTTCCTAGGGATGGTGCGCTTCTTAAGGAGTCGGGACCATCCATGACTATTATTTAGACCGACCTCTCGGCCTATTCTTTGCTTGATTAGGAAGCCATGGAAGTCGGGATGCCCTACACTCCGACAAACCCCGTCATTATTGATCGCCAACAATATGGGATGGTTAGTCGATTGGTCCCCCAAAACCACCCGAAAGTATTTTATGCTTAAAATCTTCACGCATGCATGGGGGCGCTCGACGTCTAGATTGGTGGTGGAGGACCTCAGGCCGGACACTTTGGGTTCTACTTCCTTAGGCCATGAAGCTCGGGTGTCGCGCCCCAATTTCAGTAAACCGAACTCGGGACGCGGACGTTTTGAAACAATGAAACATTGTGAAACTTTTTTCATAAATCACGTTAAAATCACCATTTGTTCAACAAAATAATATTTACAACTCAAAATACGTCCCAACAAGTGGACAAAAGTATGGTATCCGTCGCTAGACTCAAAATAAACCCAGAATCCCGCTCCTAGCTCTTCAAGCTTCGGAAGCTCACCTAGTCCAACCTGCGACCGGTACCTGTAGGAAAAGCAGCTAGGGGTGAGCGTTCGCTCACCACCACGGATAATAGACTGACTACAGCATAATTAGCAGACAAAGCCGGTAACACCAACAACCAACTCAACACCGGGGATCACTATCCCCAAACCCTAGTAACCCGGCCGACACCCACACACTGATACTTTCCTCAGCCGACTCAACACTCGGACACGTAAAGTAGACCCGACACAACGATTGACGACCTCCTCCAAAGACACGATAGACCACCACGCAACACCCAAGATCATAAAGGATCGCACACCAAACAAGATCACAAAGGATCGCATTCCTGTCAGCTGCTTAGTGCCGGTTGCTAACCGGCTGGGCTCGAGCCTGCCCCACGCGCTTTGCCGATCCCTGTCAGGCTCCAGGCGGTCGACCTGTTGGCGATAAACCGAACTACTTTTCCGATAGCTAGTCGGAAGGGGAGCTGCCCTCTCATCGCCTAAAAACGCTCACAACCTGCCGAGACTCGAACACGGATCAGGCTAGCCAAAGAACGCTCGCAACCTGTCGAGACTCGAACACGGATCAGGCTAGCCAAAGAACGCTCGCAACTTACCGAGACTCGAACTCGTAAGCCAGCCAAATTCCACACCACTTCCCGACACGAAGTCGGGTCACTAACCTCCGACAAACACAATCACAATCACAAGCAAGGTTCAACAAACAGAAACAACACAGGTTCAACACTCCACAGGCACTCATGGCCACCCAAGACACCAACAGTAAAACACGGACTCAACATCCCCACGGGCACTCACGGCCTCCCAAGACACACCAACCATAACTCACGGGCTCAACAACCCCATGGGCACTCACTGCCTCCCAAGACACACCAACAGTAACTCACAGGCTCAACAACCCCATGGGCACTCACGGCCTCCCAAGACACACCAACAGTAACTCACGGGCTCAACAACCCCACGGGCACTCATGGCCACCCAAGACACACCAACAGTAAAGACACGGGTTCAACAACCCCACGGGCACTCATGGCCACCCAAGACACACCAACAGTAAAGACACGGGTTCAACAACCCCACGGGCACTCATGGCCACCCAAGACACATCCACAGTAAAGACACGGGTTCAACAACCCCACGGGCACTCATGGCCACCCAAGACACACCCACAGTAAAGACACGGGTTCAACAACCCCACAGGCACTCACGGCCACCCAAGACACACCAACAGTAAAGACACGGGTTCAACAACCCCACGGGCACTCATGGCCAACCAAGACACACCCATAGTAAAGACACGGGTTCAACAACCCCACGGGCACTCATGGCCACCCAAGACACACCCACAGTAAAGACACGGGTTCAACAACCCCACGGGCACTCATGGCCCCCCAAGACACACCAACAGTAAAGTACGGGCTCTCATGGCCACCCAAGACACAAAAATACACAAACAACCTCCGGGCATAACCAATGCCTCCAACAGTCCTAATGTCAACAGTTTCACAATCAACCTCCGGGCATGGTCATATGCCTCAAATACTCCTAATCTCGATAAGTTCCCAACCAACCTCCGGGCATGGTCATATGCCTCTAGTAATTCTAACATCGATAAGTTCTCTGCTCCTACGACACTGCTAAGTGTCACATGCAATTCCAAACTTCGATCACCTACTTAACCCACGACACCCCAAGTGTCACATGCAATACTAATATTCGATAACCTACTTAACCCACGACACCCAAGCGTCACATGCAATTCTACTGTTAACTTTCCCTAGTCAGGGCTGAGATCCGGCTACTTTTCCCTACCTCGTGCGTGTTCTCCAAAAGCTAACCAACAAGCCCCGGCGTGATCTCGGTCACTCGCCTAGCTTTCCTTCCCCTCGGTCTGCAGCACGATCTAAAAGAACACAATTTTAAACTATTTTAAGCTTGCAGGAATAAAATGAATTTTAATAAACCCGACGCCCAAAAGTAACCTTGACAATGTCGATCACTCCCAAACTCCCCAATTACTCGACATTGTGGATATTGGACCCGGAAAGGCCTGATTCGCCCGACATGGCGAATCTGCCCGGGTTTTGGAAACGCCCTTCCGGGGCTCCGAAAATTCTCGTTTTCGTTTCTACGGTCTTAGAATAATTCAAGGGTTCCTAGGCACTCGACGGAATCGAATTCCGACTTCCGAGTCATTTAATTAGCGTTTAAAGTTTCTAAACCCGTCAATTACAACTTTTACAATTTAATTCCAAATTTCGATCCGGTTGTAGATTAATGATCCGGGGAACGTCCTAACCCACACGAACACGAAAACCCGATACCCGAGCATGTGGGCCCCACACGGCCGCAACGAAAAATGTTCCTTTTCGCCCCAAAACGTTCCTAACGAACCCCACACCTCAACACATCCAAAAACTACTAGTTTTAACCCAAACCCTAACTTTTAAACTTAACAAAACGAAAATCGGTTAGGTGCTCACCGTAGAGAATGACGGTGTGAGCTTGAATCTTCTATCGTTGAGACGATTCAATGGCTAGATGATCGGGAATAGTGGCAAAACTCCAAAACCTCTTCTCTTTCTCTCTCTTTTCTCTCTTCCTTCTAACTCCTTTCTCTCTCTAAAAACTCACCCTTTTCCCTTTTGAAATGTCTTGGCCGAGACCTTGTATTTGACTTCCTTTTTGTTTTGTTTTAAAAACCAAAACTAACACTTAATTACAAACTACCCCTCATATGTCTCATCTTTTGTTTTGTTCAATAAACCTAACACCACCACATATTTGACAAGTGTCAAGTGGGTCCCACACCTTTTTGGAAAAATATCTTCTAGATATTTTCCAATCAGATTCGCGAAATTCGGACGTTTCGGGCCCCGAACGGGCACTTTTTCCAAGAAATTACGAAACTTGACAGGCTACAAGGAAACGGCTCAACTAAGACCGCTGTGACGACGACCAATCTTTTTGGATCCCAAACGGTCCTCGAATGGACCAAAACGTCGTTCGGTTGACTTTTCCAGCGAAAAGTCAACATTTCCCAAATTGATCAGAAAATTGCCCTGAGTCCCCCGGAACTCACTTTGATCGATAGCGGGGTCAAATTAAGTCCGGTATGACCCTCAGGGTCAATTCTAGGTTCAATTAAGTGTCTGTCTTAAACTTTTTAAATTTTCCTGTTTTTCGCAAGTTTGACAAGTGGTTATTACATCGGGCATAGGTTCGTGCCAACAAATCACGGTGCTTCAATGGGACCCGATTCTTCTAGGGAAATTATAAACCTCATAGCTCGAGATATTCCTACGTTGAACCAGATTCAATTATGGGTGCATGTCTGGGGTCGGTCGTCGTTGGTCCGAACAAAAGCAACATGCGAAGTCATCGGGGAGACCCTTAGGGGATGTGTAGATGTGCCTCGCGACCAATGAGGCCTCTATTGGGTGGGACTGTAAAGGTCATATTCTGGATGGAGCGTCACCGTCCGCAACGTAGGACGATAATCGTGAGAATGTAGGAATTTTTGGAGACAATCCAAGTCACCTTGACCTATGATAGGTTTCCCATATTCTGCTTCAATTGTGGCTAGATTGGCCATCTGGTTCGGGACTGTGATATGGAGATGCCAGGAATCCCGCTGTTTGACTATTCTCTCATTGAATACAAATTTGACAAGATGGAGAAGGACTATGCTACAAACTGGGAGAATACACCAATCCACCCCTTGTGTTCGACCCAATGACCTCGGATACTCTACTTAAGTGCCCAACATCCCGCAGAAGGGGACAATTTTAACACTAGTGAAACAGTGGGGGTCGGCCAGGGCGCCGTTCATGGGAGGCCTGGCGGAGCCTGCCCCATTTGCGACGTTGCTTGTCCCATCTAGGAAACTGTCTTTCTCTTTTGGGACACCGCTTGGGACGCTGCCAACTAGGCAGTTGCCTGTCACAATTGGGATACTATCGGTCTCATCTGTGACACCGCGAATGAAGAGGGACATTGCAGGGGAACCCCATGAAGATCAGGCGAGGGCTGGGAAACAACCCTGCCAAAAGAAATGATAGACGCTTGAAGCTTCAAGGACCTATCTAGGGAGGGGTCCTCGGTTAAAGTCGATTCTCCCTATGTTACTATTGAGGTCAGGTTCGGTTTTCCACCATAAAAAAAATCATCTCCATGATATCAAGCAACATTCAAAGCACCACTTTGGGTAGTCCTCATCAGTTTCGACAAATTCGTAGTTTAATTGTTGTTTACTTTATGAATTTTACAAATCGTGTTATACGGTCTCCCTATCTCAGAGTTATTAACCCCAAATACATAATAACTTTTTTAAGAATTAATAAAATCCGTACTTTTGGTTAAAAAAAGAGCTCAAGAATTTTTTTTATCAATAAAAAATGCTAATTTTATTCAACCCAATTAAATTCCAAGGGAATTACAAAAAGGGAAGAAGATAAAGAAGAGAGAGGCGAGACAAAGGAGGGAAAAAAGCCACCGGGGCTTAGGGAAGATCGAAAATCTTGAGAGTTGCATCGTCACCATGAGAGCAGAAGAACCCCAGGGACTTGCAAAGCGCCCAAGATCTCTTGGCCTCATATTTCTTGCAAAGGGAGCGAGACGGGCTAACACCCCTGAGGGGATAAACTTTTTGAGACCATATTTTTTCCGCTTCTTGCGACGAGAAGCACGGGGGGCGGGGGGGGGGGGGGGGGGGGGGTCCTCGAAATGAGCCGGAGAGTAAATATCTGATATAAAGGAGGCGAATTGTGCTGGCTTAGGCTTAAGGGGGGCAGTAGCAAACGGGCTGCCCTGATCTAAGCCTGAAGGAGGGCCCAAATTTTCAACAAAAAGCCCAAGGTGAGAAGGCCCACTTAAAGAAGAGAAGGCATGCGAAGGCCTTGAAGGGTCCAACGACTTGGGAATCACAGCACTCCGATCTTCATTGGGAGCACGCGAAGAATCCGAGTCGACTTCTTCGATTACCGAGGGCGTGGGCTTGGGAAGAGAAACCGGCGGCACGGGAGCACATGCGTGTTGCTCAATGATGAGGGCGTGGGTGTTTCCCGAACTGACAAACGGCTGGACGACGCTTGGGTTCCGGCAAGAGAAGACCAGAGCAAAGCCGTCACCGAGCGCATCTAAGGTACCCTCCGAGGACATCGGGGAGGGGCAGAGCTTGGCCAAGGAACCACCCGAAGCAAGCGAACTGCCCTCCGACAGCGAGTCTTCAGAAGAGGATCGAGTGGAGACAGGCGAGGTACCCTCCCTGGGATGCCTGATCTCCCCCTCTTCGAGAGCGGTCCGGTTCTCCGAGGCCTCGGTTGGGAGATGGGGAATGGACAGCGAGTCCACTTCTACAACATGCGTGGAGAAGCGGCTTTCCCCCAACTGCATATCAACCGAGAAGTTCATCGGCTCCAAATGGCGAGTATGAAGAAGAGCGAAAGCAGAGTCGAGTCGTTCCAGAGATGCCGAGTGTGGGTGAACAAAAATGTGAGTCCCGATTTGGCCGGCAAGGTTGCGGATGGAGTCCACTAACTATCCCGAGAAGGGGATTCCATAGATAGAAACCCAAATGAAGCGACCTCCCGTAGCAACCGAGTCCACAACAAAGAAAAGAGAGGAAACAGTGACGAATCCCAAACCAGACATCTGAACAGAGAGAGTTAAAAGACTCTAAGAGTGAGAAGGAGACGAGGAAAGCACCCGCTCCCAACTCCCTCTAACGAAAGCCTTCGGACAAGCCGGCCTGAACTTTGCCAGAGCTCCGACAGGGAGACACCACTCCAATAATGATTCACACAGCTGCATGAACCTCACTTGAAACAATTGAGAAACATGAATCACATAGTAACCATATACTGTATATATATTCAATTTACATGAGTTTCAATGTTGAATCACTTTGAAACTGACAATTCCGAAATACCGTGAAGGGTCAGTTTTGGTGTTCAACTCTTTTACCCAACAAGATTACATGTTCAACTTGACATAATTAGATGAAGGACTCAACAAGTCAAAGTTGTACTTGCACACCTATGTAGACTTCCCGAATACCCTAAAAGTGTAAGTTTAGATAGGCATTATTGATGAGGGAATGAGTGAAGTGCAATTGGTGTTAGAGTCAAAGAAAGGATCGGAGTGATGGGGCAGTAGCATCTTAGATTTGATTGCGGAGAGGAGCATTAAGGCCAGAGACACCAAAACGGAGAGAGTTGATAGCACAAGCATCACAACATGAGCCAAACACCCCTTCACTTCTTGTGCATATTCGGCGGACGCAAGTGCCAACACTGTCAATGGGAATGAATATGCCCACCATATTACACTGAACTTTCTCATCGATTTCCTGAACAGCCTTGGCCTCGAAACCTACATTTAAACAACTAGATAGAGTCAGAACACGATCGCATAGTTAGTGACATGGGTTGGTCCGCATGCCAAAGAATCGAAATTTTAATATATGTGTTGCTGATAAAAAAAATCAGTGTCATGGGTTGGTCCGCATGTTCCATTTTTTCGCTTTTTATAAAATCCCACCAAGGTTGAAGATTACTTGACTAAGTACATTTCTATCCAAAGACTTTCTCGTCAGCGCCACCTCCTCGTGGGTTTGACTACAAGCTTAATTAATATTGGAAAAGATTACTTTTATGATTTTCTTCCGTAAAAATTAGTGAAAGGATGAGTAATAATTACCAGTGAAATGAAGAGGAAGAGGGAGAGGAAAAATAACATCTTGGCCGAAACATCGAAGCTTCCGGAAATGGACTGCCACGCCAAGCTAGCCACGCCTGGAGCGGCAAAGAACAAGAAGAACACAGGCCGGAGCATCGCCGGCAACGAGTTGTTGCCGGGGAGTCTCTGGTAAAGCGTCACGAAGAGCACCAAGTAATGGGCCATCCCGAGGGAGAACATGCACACGGCCATCTCCTCTGCTCCCATCTGCGCCGCAGCCTGGGCTCCCACCAGGTTCCCGATCACCGACAGCTGGCTCGCCGGGTTCGCCACCGCCGACAAGAACCTCTTCCCCTTGGTGAACCACTGCCCGTAGATCTTGACGTCGAGGGCGATCACCGGGACGACGAAGAGCCACCAGAGGACCGAGTAGTAAAGGGTCCCCGGCGAGATGAACGGTGCCGACTGGAGGAGGAGGAGGAGCGAGATCCACGGGGCGAAGAGGTAGTTGACGCCGACGTGGTGCAAGAACTCGGACTTGACGAGGTTGAAGTGGAAGAGACACTTGAGGAGGTAGAGGAGGGAGAGGGAGATGAGAGAAAAGAGTGCTAGCGACCACAGGAGGAGGAATGCGGTGGAGGGGAGCATGGAGAGGACTCGCCGGAAAGCGTGGGCGTCGCCGGAGGCGGAGGAAGAATCGCCGAGGATCTTCCAGAGCAAGGCCTGGCCGCAGAGAGAGAGGCTTATCCGGAAGTAGCCTGCATGGAACCTTGCTAGGATCGGAGTCACTTGCTTATTATTACAACATGTGTTTGTAACACTATTGTCAATATTCATCTTGAGTTCAACATGATCGTGTTTTTGAGAGTTAGCTGAGTTTTGATCCATTGTCTCCAAAATGTACGATGTTAATGTCGTGCGATTTGGGAGATGAGTTTGGTGTTTATATAAGGTGTGTTTGGGTGGGAGATAGAGACAGTTACGATGACTAAGAATGTTCTGTGAAGCATCGAGCGTGCAAGTGTTGTGTACTTTTTTTTTTGAAAGCAACTGTTGTGTACTTGACCCTACCTTAAAAATTAGTACAATATAGGTTAGGTTTGGCATGACGTCATAAATGCATGATGGGGCTGAACGATTAGCCATTAGTAACATTAAAAACTCTTTTAAGTTTACGTGACTTAGCTTTGTATAACAAATTCTAATTTTAAAAAAAGCTTTGTATAACAAATTTGGATGATTTTATGGAATTTGTTGAGTGTTTTAGACATGCATAAACCTTGTGTTTGGTTCAAGTGACGAAAGTTTACCAATAATAAATATGATGTAAATTAGGACAGCTAATTAGGGCAACATGTAGGCGGCGGACAAGAGCAAGCAGTCCATTTTTGACTTATATGAGTTGTTTTGGATTCTTTACAGCTACACTTCCGTAGGAAATAGAATATACGGAACATGCTTTTATATATCATATTTCAACTATACTTTTGTGTTTCATATCTAAGTCAGGTATTAAAAAAAATTGAAATCTATTTACGTGCTATATATCTTCTCTTTATCCACGGGCTTCGTTGGTCGGGTGTTTATTTTAATTGCGGGACTGATTTGTTGTTAAGAATGTGAGCCTGTCTGACGGATGTGATACATTGGTGAAGTATTGTACCTTATCAACGGATGAAATTTGTTGGAAAAGTATTGAAGCGTACCCACGGATGGGATCCGTTGGTAAAGTACTAAACCTTACCCCACATATATCATTTACTGGTACAGTCTTAAACCTTACCCACGTTTTTATCCGTTGGTAAAGTACTAAACTTTACCCACGGATATTATCCGTTGGTAAAGCCCTAAACCTTACCCACAGATTGTATCCGTTGGTAGAGTTCTAAACCCCACCGACGGTTAACATCCGTCGGTGAAGTACTCATCCTTACCTACATATCGTATCCGTTGTTAGAACTTACAATGTTAGTTTGCCCAACGGATCCTATCCGTCGGGAAAATTTAGTCCAAAACAAAAAAAAACATTTTGAAAATGTTGCACACAATCCTGCATCGTACGTATATGTGGGTTATACCTGTACCTGTGATAATAATCCACAAAACTACATAGAGACATAAGATATTTCAACGCAACACAGTTCAATACATTATTAATGTAACACCCCGCCGTGCCCCACACAGGGCCCCACGCGCGGCGATGTTAGGTCTGCAGCCCAATACACCCCAACCCCTCTGGTGTATTGTCCACAGACAAATACCAACCTAGGTTGTTGGTGAGACTTGAACCCAAGACCTCACCCTTTATAGCATTTCCTTGAGTGATGCTATAGCTCAATTGGTGATAGCATCACTCAAGGAAATGCTATAAAGGGTGAGGTCCTGGGTTCAAGTCTCACCAACAACCTAGGTTGGTATTTGTCTGTGGACAGTACACCAGAGGGGTTGGGGTGTATTGGGCTGCAGACCTAACATCGCCGCGCGTGGGGCCCTGTGTGGGACGGCGGGGTGTTACAATTAATTCTAAAGCAGTCCACGAAGAATATAAAAAGTTTCAGTACTAAACAGTTAACAGAACCAAATAACTATTGTTTGGATGAGAAAATGATGAGACATGACATTACTATTGGGGGCTGAAGACGGGGATGCTAAAGACGGGTTGGCTGATGAAGGGATGACAACTTCCTGGGAGGATGCTCATGCTGTAAAAATTTGTTGAAACCTGGCTTGTTCTGCTGCTTGTGCAAGCAAGCATGTCATCCAGCTCTTTGTGCCGCTTCTCCATCAATCCGTGTTGATCCTCTAGTTGTTACGCGAACATGGTCTACTGGTCAACAATGCGAGTCTTCAACTCTTCAATCTTCTCAGAAGAGCTTACAGACCTCGCACTAGAGCAGCCACCGCCTTTCATCTCCCTCATTGTTGGGAGCTTCACCACCTTCCCGAGGCCGGATTACAATCTGCCCTTATGTTGTTCACCCGAGATTTTCAAGATGAAGGGGAGCTTCTCATCCGGACTCAATGTCTTGGGGATAGTTGGGGATGAATCCTCGCACTCGGTCACCTGTGGCTCCGATAACCTATCTCGGGCCGCCTCCACAACTAATTTGACATGTACCTGAGATACATAACATGAAGTTTTAATAAGACTCGATAAAACATAATAGAATAAACCCACAATTGTATTCACATAACTTCAAAATGCAATAAAACTTAATGAAAGTAATATATATAACTCGTTATTTGTTCCATTCATTGAGGTTATTTTCCTTGTGGTGAGCCTCGATGTAGCCATCGCAATGCGGAAGTAGGGAGGATCGCGCAAGGCAAAGTTGGGCCTCGTCCTCCAGTGTCATACTACCCCCGTGGTGAGAGAGGTTGTTCTTTTTCCGAGATGCCTTTTTACGGTCGCTAAATTTCTACAATATATGAAAAAAAATATTAATTGCAAGAACAAAATTAATTAAAAAAAACACTATGAAAATGAGTAGGAGATGTCTTACTATGAATTCTTGAGATTTGAAGTGTTAGCGAAGCCATGTGAACTGGTCCTTAGGGTGAAGGAACTCGAACGACGTGGGTATCTCAGGATTTGGGTTCTCAGGGGTTGCATGCTTCAACTCCCATTTGTCAATCCAGACTTTGAGGTCATGCTTTCAATCTTTGAAACGGCCGGAGGCCATTTCCATGATAAATTCCAGAAGCTTGTAGAGGTATTCCACGCCCGTGAACTTGTACATACACTGAGTAAAGGCAACACATTAGTAATTATATAGGAAACCTAAACAAATACCTTAATGAGAACGAAAAGGTAATGTACTTATGCTTAACTGGAAAAAACAAAAACTCCTTATCACTTGCATCTAAACTTGAAAACGTTGACTTGTTCATTAGGATGTAAGTGCGAATTATGGCGCCAATAGTGCACGCGACATATTTGCAAGCCAAAATGCCTGTGAGGCCTTTCCTGTAATGCCCCAATAAAAAATTTCCTCCTGCCCATCATGTCCTTCAACCGACGGTAGAGGTTTTTGTTCGTCACTAGGTCTCTTTTCCCGATTTTCACCTTCTTTTTGGTAGGTTACGACTCTCCTCCATGCGCCATGGAAGCCCATCTTTATCATCCTCCACATCCTCAGGGCAACGGATGTTGGGGGCATCGGGACGGTTGTTGGTTGTAGATGTTGCCTCACCAATGCTACCAACAGGGCTTGTGCACTGTCTTAACCGTCAAAATGGTGGTGCGCATGTTGTTGTAGATTGTGAAGAGGCGACGGAGGTGCCACCTGATTCTGTTGGTTGTTGAGGCGGATCGGGGGCGACCAAAAATGGAGTTTTGAATAGAAGCATGTGTTATTTATTTTGCCCATCCTTCAAACTCATTTTGACATTAAGAAATACAAACATCAATTCAATACACGGTAATTACACTTCAACCAATTCAGATAGAAAATTCAATATATCAATTCACAAAATAATTCAAGTAATTCTCAAGTCGCATAGCAATTCAAAATATAAATGGTTCTCATCAATGCCTCATAATTGACATATCGATTTCTAAATATCTCAACTCTTCTATCAATACCTAAACTCACACATAAATCCAACATATCAATGCTTCTCATCATAAATATCAATACCTAAAAGCAAATTTGAAAAATCATCATCCTCAATTACAAAAAATCACACATAAATTTATAAATTCATTTCCTTACATTCATAATTACCACATCGATTATAATTAAAATCCATCTTAATATGATTTGTATTAGTTCACCACATCAATTACAAATTAAAACCATAATGGTCAGTAGTTCTCTAAATCATAACACATAAACCCTAAAGCAATACACTATATCATTTCCTTAAACCTTGAGTCATAACTTGCATAAATCACATATCAAAACCCTAATGGTCAATAATTCCCAAATCAAAACAACTAAACCCTAAATCATTAAATCTTCAAACTTGAAATACCATAAATCCTTAAATCAGTAATCCCCAAACTTGAAAAATCACTGAATCCCTAAACCCTAAATCTGTAAATCCCTAAACCCATATTTCCTAATCTATTTGAACCCTAAATTTCAAACTCCCAAATCAGCCTATAAGAACAATAAGGGAGGAGGAGCAAAAGAACTTGAGCTTAAACCCTAAAACCCCTACTTCCTAAACTATTCGGACACCCCGCCTTTAGAATACCCAAAGCATACCTAGAGAAAAATAAAGGAGGAGAAAATGAACCTGAACTTGTAGGATCAGAGATGTCCGGAGCTTCAATGAGAGGGCTCATAGAGAAGGAGTGTTGGCGGAGCTTGGACGAGAGGGATAGCACCGGAGAGCGTAGAGGGGGTCAGGGAGCTGGCAGGATAGGGTCGGAGATGTGGATGCACGGTCGGAGGCAAGAAGAACGACGAGTTTTCTAGAGAGAGAGAATCGAGAACGACCAGAGAAAATTATGCAGGACAGAAATGAGGAAGGCTTGATCGAAAATTAACTAAATAGACTTTGTACCGGCGTATCCATATCTTTCGGTATGTAGTAGTAATCGAAACGACGTCGTCTTGCATTAAACACTTAGCGAAAAAATGAACACGATTTTGGCCAAAGCTTGCCGACAGATATGCATCCGTCGGTAAAACCATGTTGACTACATTGACCAATAAACGTCATCCTTCCCGGCTCTCATTTTATTGATAATTTAATGTTAAAATGACTTAGCATACCACATATAGAATATAAGATTATATAGTAATCTTAAAATACTGTATTTATGAAATCAACGAGATCATGTCAAATTGCTTCCGTAGTACCAAATATGTTGATGGAACATATTGGAACTGATCATTTCAATTAATACGTATGTCGTTCTTTTTTATATTAGGTAATCAAGACCGTTCATGTAGTACGTATTGTTGAAATTATTTTCTGTATGCAAAAAAAAAAAAATTATCGAACGATTTAGACGTCCCGATCTTTGTGGTCAACCATGTGTAAAAATATTAGTCAACCTACTTTTCCCTCGAATGTGTAAAGCTTTAGCTACGGATGTATGGCTGTTGGCTTAGTTCTACTCTTTAGCAATAGATAATATTTATTCGTTGGTGAAGAATTAAATATATTGTTTAGTTCAAAATATGATATCAATACTTCAGTTTTTCATCTTATATGTGACTTTGTTGTTCTTAAATAATTAATAAACTAAAAAAATATACCAAAGACATGTAATTTTGACGGATTTATGCAAGAAGTTGTAATCAAAACAACGTATTTGCTCTCTGTTCTGGGCACTGGTATCCGCCGGTAAGGATACAACCTTACCGACGGATCCTTGTATCCGTCGGTAAGGATCCAACCTTACCGACATATATATGGATCCGTCGGTCAATTTTTGATTCCTCTAAAGCATTATCTGCCTCCTCACCATCGATAGTTAGCTGCTGCATAAGTATAATGTATCCAACAATAACATAGTAGAAATCATAATCCGTTTTATAAGTACAAAATGATGTATTAAATATATAGGATGGAAAACACGTTCGACAATACATATATTTTTTAATCGGAGTCGCTCCTCTCGTCATTGTTGTATCGATGAACATCACACTCATCTTCAGTATCCTCATCGTTATCCTCAGCATCATACACCTCTTGGAGGCCCCCCATCAGAATTTGGGATAACATTTAGTTCCACTACAACTAGTAAGATTCATGCTGGGTCTCTTGGTAAGGAGTGTCCACTTCATAATAAATTGATGACAAACCCTTTTCAGAGATGTATAATCCTCTATGCGACACCTTGTTCACGATTTTATACCGTCCACCCAGTTTTGGATCATCGACGTAGAATATCTATTATGCACAAAAATTAATTGCAAAAAGGATGTTCCAACAATAATGCATATTACAATTAAAAACTTGCCTGTTTGCCCATGGTTGCGAAGCAAAATGGATCATGAACATAATCATTTGTGTTGGTATTTATGGATATCAATCCATTGTCTAATTTCACGGTATTCAGATTATACCATCGGCATTTAAACAAAACAACGGGTATCCTTCTAGTGTAGATAAGCTCAACTACGTATAACAACACACCGTAATAAGCTACACTTTCCTCTGCCATAAGCATCACTCCACAGTTTTGTAAGGTTCTTGTCTTATCGCGTTATTTGGAAATGAATTTTACACCGTGTACGTGACATTGTGCATAATAATTTACTTCATGCATGTAACGACTTAGAGCCTTTGCCGCCAAATATTGTAGGTCAGGGTCGGAATAAAGTTCCATCTGGTAATTCAAACGGTAATTTATACACAATCATATTTGAGAATAGAGGAATACATGCTCAATTGATATGCACTTACGGATTCCTTAATCATTATACATAATGCATCAATTCGATGTTGTAAATCGATTGATCCATGGTATTCGATTTCATAATCCTCTTTAAAATCGATCATCTCGAAGCTGAATTCTTCACCATTCTGCATCATAGTCCATCGAGGGATATGTATGTCTTCCTTGTTTAACGTTGGCTCCCATACATGAATTGATGTAATCACATGTTAGGAAACAATTTAAATGTCCCATTTATCTGGCATCTCAAATTTTATGGTTCGTTTATCAAGGTATAAATAGATGAACGTTGCACATTGATCATTAATGTATGATTGCTGAAACGGGAGCGGAGGGATGATCCTGGATCACCCACGACATCAACTAACGGGAACACGAGCTCCATCATGAGGGATCCACTACATTGTCGCCGGATCTTCAGGAGAAAGCGAAGAACACGTTGTCGCTAAATCTGTAGGAGGAGGTTCGAGACCCAGAGAAGTCAACCCATTCCAACCCACCACACACAGCGGAAAATCCACCATAAGGAAGATGAAGATGACCCCTAACGACATAGACACCGGTTGTGTCCGCACCGACAACAAACCTGAACAGAGCACCATAGAACCAAGAGGTTGAGAACAGAGAACCTCCGAGAACAGTAAGAGAACCAAACCGGATAGAAGAAGGAGGGGGGAGGAAGGATGTCACCACCGACGATATCCATGACTGAAGAGCATGACGTGGTTGACAGAGAAGAGATACAAAGTAAATAGCGACTAGGATTATTATGAGAGAGAGAGAGAGAGAGAAAAAAAAAACTGCTCTGAACCTGGATTATCCTTCAAATAATACAATTCGATTAAGATGACCCAGAATCGCGAGGGGAGAAATAAAACGAATAAACTTTGGGCTAAAGATTATTAGATGTTTCATATACAATATTGTTCTACCTCAAAAATTAAGAACTAAAAAATAAGCACACAAGGGGCCGCTCTGCGCAACCTTCTCCTCCTTCCCTCCTTCTCCTCCACCACTGAAGCCTCTACCTTAAAGTACTCAAAAGCTCTCCACACAACCTCGTTGAGGTTACTCTTCTAACCTTTCTAAGGTTCCACCGCCGCCGCCGCTCCACCGCCCGCCGCCTCCATGGAAATTCCATGCTTCCACCATCGCAGCCCCGGCTTCAAGGTTCTCCAATACCTCCATGTGAGATTTTGTCTACCCGACTTAGGGTCCGCCGCTGCCGTCATCGCCGTCCATTGCCGCCCACTAGCCGCTCTCTCTCCCCGCGTCCTGATTCTCGGACGTCTCGCAGCCACCGTGGCCCTCCTGCCACTCTCCGGGTTATGGGCTCCATGCGCCGTGCCACCTATTGCCGGCATGGGTCCGTTCCCCCGACGAATCTGGGATCTGGGAGGAAGGACGATAAGACGAGGTCTGCCTCCACGACATCCGAAGTCGGGACCCTCGATCTCGAACAAACCGCTGCGGATCGAATCGATGCTCTCGCCTTCCGCACTACTTCGAAAGAGCAGGGTGAATCAAGACGAAGAATTGACGATACCAGATCGCTCCAATGGCACGGGGCCTAGAAGACCTGGCATCACAATTTTGGTAGTCTGCTCTTTCGATCGTGTGCTAATTTCTTTTCCTGTTTTAGGTCGAATAAGTTATTGGTTATTCACTGTGCTAGGTCGATTAACCGTTTGGGACTGTGCTAGGTCGAATAGCTTAGGACTTTGGTTTATAATTTCCTTGTAACGTATTTTGAGACGACGGTAGAGAGTTGTCTTGAGTTGTTGCCCACGAGTTCATGTGGGCTAAAATTATGGGTCCATGAGCGCCGGGCTAGCTACGGTCGGCCCGGAAAAATATCTGAAACCCGAGGCGGTCACGCCTCATTCTGTATGATTGCCTTTTGGCATTAATGAAATCTCCGGTTACCCGTTTCAAAAAAAAACGTTTCAAAAAAAAATAACTTATGTATAAAGTAGGCACAACTTACCAACAAAGAGCTCAAACAGTTTCATGAAATCATACAGTGTATATGTTTACTTGCCTATTGACAAATTAGGTTCATGTCTTATCATTCACATTGAAATTTGAAAGATCTCTTCTTTCACTGCTCGTATACACATATTTTTGAGGGGATCGTCTACACATATAAACTTACCTAAATTTATTTATACATCATTTTTTATTCTATATACATTTAGTGATGGGCGCAAAGTTGACTAGATGATAACATTCTGTTTATGAACATAATTACATTAAGGGCATGCCCAGATTGTAGTGGAAACTCTTATTCCTAGGGGATACTTCTAACAAGTTTTCGATGAAGAACTTGAATCGAAAGAGAAAATGGGACATTGTCTACCTACAAGCACCATATCTTGTTTGGAACAAGTACTTCTGACTTTGAATTGGGTTGAGTCCAACTCTTGCCAAATTCTATATCCGAATCATGGTATGGATTGAACCAAAAAGAATAGAATATAACGCTAAGGAGCATGGTCTTTTGTGTGTTGATTCATTTAGGGGCGTAAACTACAAGTTGATCGACTATTACTTATTTTCATAACTTAATCCGAAAACAAGGACTACTTATTTTTTTTTACCATATCAACTTAATCATTCCTCTCGAGATTTTGAGAAGCCCTAGCTACGTCTGTACTTTGCGTCAATGGTATCTCCACCCTCTACTCTCACAGCTCCGACCCCTGCCTCTGACTTGGTTACCGCTGTTGCTGCTCCAGTCGGCCTGAGCCCCTCGGCACCCATACACAAGACGTCCCCGGAAGGAGCGGTGCATGAGCTTATGTGGTGCCTAAGACCCGCCGACGAAGGAGACCTAAACATGCCTCGATCGTGCCTGGTCTACCTGGCCTTCTCACCACCACGGAACCGAGTGATACCCTAGCCAAGCCGGCCTCTACAACCTCGTCACCTCCGAGTGAAACCCTAGCCAAGTCGGCCTCTGCAACCTCGCCGCCTCCGCTTTCCTTGGCGGTGGTCCCGTTCGCTGTTGGTCCGGTGCAGATGCCCCCGACAAAGTTGCACCAGGACCGCCCGCTTAAGGCTCGAGTGGCGCCGCCAAAACCTAAGGCGATGATGCCAACCCTAGGTACTGAGACATTGTCTAGGGTTTTGGCCCTTTCGACGGATACAACCCCTTCCCTCATTGCTTCAGTACTTCGACCCTCTGAGTCGATCCCTCAATTCTACCGTGACCCTGCTAAAGGCAAGGCCCCGATGATGGGTTCCGGGGTTGAGCCTCGGGCGAAGCTGCCATCGGATCTTCCCAACCCCGAACGCCTCGTGCTGGGATCGGGGAGGCGTCTGCCTAATTGGGATAGGATCCCTCTCATCTCGGCATGTCTGACGATCACAAAGGGGATGGTGCAGGGGAGACCGAACCTGACCTCGGAGGACCCTCGGGGGGGGGGGGGGGTCGAGGGTGTCGATCCGGGCTGGAAGAAGTTGACTCAGACCAACTTTTGGGTGATCAGGGTCCGATGCCTCCACCACCATATCTGAGGGGAGGGGAGCCCTGTTTTTATGGCTTGAAAGATATTGGCGTCCCTCCTATTGCTAGGATCAAGCGACCAGTTGCGGATGTTCTTTGTGATGATCTGGCGAGGGTTGGTAAACAGCCTCGCCATGAAGAATGTTAGACACCAAGGACCTCAGGGACCAGTTTTGGAGGGGTCCTTGGTATAGGTCATACCTCCTTTTACTGATCTAGTCTTGGCTCTTGAATAGGACGGGGACTTCCAGTACCGTCTTCTCACCCCCCACCTTTCCTTCTTGCCTTTATGGCGGCCATCAGGGCATACCGACATCAGTTTCTTTCAAAACCATCTATGGTGGTTATAGTGATAAAAAGAACTTTGAGATGATTCTCTTTATGTTCTTTTTTAGTGGTCAAAGAGTATGTTCCTTGACGCACATCTTTGTTAAGTTTCAATTCTAATAAAATTCATACCTTTTAATAAATAAAAAAAGTAATCATCCCATATTAAATTATTTTGATTCGACTTATTCATTAAACGAATTATAATTGAATTATTGAACATAATATAAAATTTACCTTTGATCTTTTTATAAATATCATACTTCTATATGTTATAAATAAAAAGTATCTTGTTTTTTTTAATAAGAATTGAATATTTCAAACACTATGTTCTTTCTCTATTTCACGAGAAAGTTTGGAGTTTTTTTAGCGTTCCTCACCAATATGAAGACGACTCCTCCTTGGATGACCTATTTGACTCTGACGATTCTTGCTTTTACGATAACCCGAGCGATTCATCCGATAAGCCCCTTCATCCTTCCTCTAGCACGGGGGATGAATGACCTCTGACTTTGATGGTAAAATTCTTCATCCGGGAGGATTCGAACGTTCTTACGGTCCCAGGGGTAACGACGGACACAAAAGCTTCAGAGGAGTTGTTCCCTTTCGATATGGCGGGATGAATGTTATCCACCAAGCACCACAACCAACACACAATGGCGCGGTTTTTCTTCATTAAGAAACTCCGGGACGGAGTCACTAGGTTTTTCTTCACCTCAAGATGGGAGAGAAATCAGTGCAGAAGGATGCAACCCAAATCCATGGTCTTCAAGCGCATACATATATGGATTCTTGCTCCCTACCTCCTTGTCGGGTGCATATCAAAACTTTATAGTGAGTTCATCGGGAATACGGTGAGGGAGTGCATTCGGGTGAAATACGACTCATTGAAATGTAGTTGAGGCACCCCATCTCAATATTATGTGGGAGTTAATTCTAGGGTCGTGCAAGGGTTGATATCGAGAAACAATGTCACCGCAATCTATACCTCAGGGTTTGGCTCGTTTCAAAGCCCCCATCGCCCGGAAAGAAACGATGTGTCTAACCCTATTACGCTTGAGCACATCCAACTAAGAATTTTGTTCCCTGATTGAGGAAAGAAAAGTCAGGAGACCCCGACCCAAACGTATATGGTCATGATTAAGGGTAATGACGCACCTACTTTATTATGCGGGTTGTTACCCAAGATCAAGTCCAAGAAGGGGTACTCCTTATTCATTTTTGGCTCTTAATGTAGAATCCAAGAAACTCGTATCCTTTGATGCCGCAACCTTAAATGTGTATTTCCTTAAAAGTAAAGGGGTCCATGTAGTGAACCATGGCACTTCAGCTAGTGTGAAGGACCCCAAGTTAGGGGTATACAAAGGCTGGAAGGTCATGTATTGTGAGAAAGGTGCTCCAGAATTGGGATTAAGAGAACTCTGGAAGCGAGATTCCACGTATACAAGGATTAGAAGGATACCTCATTCTTGACTCTACTACAGGTGCACTAAGCCGCCCCATCTAACCAAGCGAAGGTTGCTAAGTAGTTGTAAGAACCGCCCCCGGTCGACACCGGTCGAACCGGTGAAATTTTGGGAAAGTTGACTTTCTACCGGAAAAGTCAACCGATGACTCTGGGAGTCATTCGGGACCTTTCCGGGACCCAAAAATCTTAGCCGTCGTTACGGTTAGCTTAGTTGGGTCATTTCCTTTCAAATGACTACTTTTGCGAAAAAGTCAAACCCGGGTCAAACTAGGTCAAATTAGGGGTCTTAACGAATTAATTTAATTTGAGCAGAGATATTTTGGGTAGAGGTGCACCCCATATGGACACATGTCCATGGTGTCTTGGAGGAGAAGAAATGGGTGGAAAAGGACCATTTAACCCTCATTTTTTGTGCATAAGAGGTAAAAGGGTAAGGGGCAAAGAGGGACTTTACTAATTAGGTTAAAGGTCACCTTGAAGCATTCTCAGCTCATTTTTTTGTGTGTTGGCCGAATTCCATAGAGAGAGAGTGTGTGTGTGAGGCCTCCATTGTTTGAAGAAGAAGAAAGTGAAGAAAATGAGCTCCTTTGGTTGATTCTCACCTCCAATCTTCTCAAAACCTACTTATTCTCATCCCCTCTTCATTCCTAAGGTGAGTAACCCTTAAAAACCCACTTTTAATGAACTTTGGGGTTGTGGGTTTGTTAAAAATTGCATGAACTAGGCTTGGGTTCATGGGTTTGAGGTTTGTTTTGATTAAGAAGTTGATTTTGTGGAGAAAAGTGGAGATTGATGATAGAATTCATTTGGGTTTTTGTTGTTTTGATGAAACCCATTATGGGTCATGGAGTAATGAGGTTTTTAGGACTGATTTGGAGGTTTTGGAGGTTAAAAATGGAGTTTTGAGGGGTTAAAATCGTGGAGAAGAAGCTGGAGGAAGAAGAAGGACGAAACTGTCTGGACCCGTCACGGATCCGTGATGGGGACCGTGACGGAGTGCGTCACGGCTCCGTGACGGAGACCATGACAGCACACGACACGGTTCCGTGACGTCACCCGAGACGGTGAACATCACGGTTCCGTGACCCGAACCGTGACGGAGCCCGTCAAGGCTCCGTGACCTGAACCGTGATGGATCATAATTGGACCTTTTGGGTCCATTTTGGTCGTTTTCGAGTAACTAGGAAGGTTATCTATAACCGATCCTATTGGGGGTTAGTTTGGGATGTTTTCTCCTTAAGCCATCCTTGAATTATTAATAAGTCTCGTACTACTTTGTGATCTTAGACGTTGTTCCCGAGCACGGCGGAGGAGGCTACTAGTGTTGGTGCGTGATTGGATAGCGGTTGAGGTAGGGAAAAGTAGCGAACACCGATTTAATTGCGGAAAGTTACTAGTATGCATATAGGTTACGAATTCTCGATATAATATAGAATCGTATGTAGGATGTGAATAACTAGCGTAGTCATATAAACATGGAACCACTTGCGGCCATATCGTGTCGTAGGTGTGGGAATTGTTGTGTTGTAGTATCACATGTGGGTCCCTGGTTGGGCTCGTAGGATTGCGTGTTGGTTGTGTTTGTCGTGATTAGTAGCTTGTAATGTTTGATATGTGTTATGTCCGTTGTTAAATTAAGGATCATGATATGCTATGATAACGTGGTACATGTTAGTGTGAATTATCGCCCGGTGATATGATCGGGTGATTGATAGACCGATGTGGCGTGTTCGGTAAGATTTGTTTGGTATGGTATGCTGGTGTAATATGTTCGGTATGATACGTTTGAGGATGATGTTCCGGTCTGATATCGTGGCTGATGATGTGTGTTCCGTTGTGGATTGGTAATGATTTACTATGTGTATTTACTCGGTTGGTTCCGGTGCGATACATGTGTTGTATGTGTGTATTCCGGTACAAGATATCTAGAGCCGAGGAGGGTATTCCAGAGCAATGTTTATACCGAAGAGGATTCCGGTATAAGATACCTAGGCCGAGGTTGAGTTTCCGGTATGGTATGTGTGATGTGATTTGTACCCCGTGCTACGGGAAGATATACCCAACCGACGGAGGATTCCGGTCCGCTATATTATGAGTTGTACCTCGATGTTGTGTGTTCCGGGAAGATGTCTAGGCCGATGTTGAGTTCGGTACGATATGGCTAAGTCGGGTTATGGGAGTCGGGCGCATTGCTCTGGGCTACCAAGGGTGTGTAAGTGGTTGCTAATGATATTACTCTATGTGTTGATCTGTTTTGGTTGCTGTGATTACTTATGCTTGTTATGTGATTTTCTGTGAATTTGAAATACAGTTATACCTGAGTTCAGTGTATTGTCGTGCGAGTTCGCACGTGTGGTCGGTTGTGAGATAACAGTGGCCGTTGTCCATCGAGAATGGATTGGGTGACAGTGGTTAAGGGCATAGTTGAGAGAAATTTATGAGTTTGGTTCAGTGTCGAGTTTGATTTACGGGTTGCACCCGAGTGGGGGTCAAGCGTTGTCTTGGGTTACTTGTTTAACTGATTCGTTAGTTATTGTGCTTACTAGTATGCCATAATTGGACGGTTACCTGTGGTGGTGAGCGGATAGCTCATCCCTTTAACTACTTTTTCCTACTGAGCAAAAGCTCACCCCCTTCATTATTGTTTTACAGGTTTCGATCATGAGTTGGTTTAGGGGACATCTCAGAGCTGAGGAGCCTGGCGAGAGTCCTTGTTTTTGGGTTGTCTAGTGACGTACTTTCTTTTGTACTAAACTTCTTTACTTGAATTTTGAGCATTGACTCTTATTATCAGGATTTATGAGTTTGAACCATTGTTGGAGTTTATTTCATTTAAATATTTTTTTACTTTATTATCATTATTTTAGTTCACGTCTTGAGTCCGGTCAAAACCGGATTTGGGGCGTGACAGTTTCGCCCGGACAAATGAGTTCCTGGGTCAGGATAAGGTGGGATGGGGTGCCTATGTCCGATCAACATAGGATAGGAAAGTGTATCTCTCCCTTTGTCGACCAACCTAATCAGCGAAAATATGGTCGTCGGCGCCAGCGGTCATATTTCTATTGACCAATATTTGACTATTATTTAAATAAAAAATTATGTTGGAATAAGCAAAAAATATTTGATAAATGGTCAACAATTAGTATAAATTGACATGTTCATTAACACAAATATCACAATTTGTTATTCTACTCTCCCAACCTCATATTCTTGTAAGGACGAGTAATTGCGATCAACATTTCGTGCTTCTCGCCAACCAGAGATAGCTCGAGTGAATTTTGGAACGTTCAATCGAAAATAACATCATCAATCCATCTGTAGAGGTTCAAAGTTTGTATGATCGAGCCACAAACCTAGCATTTGAAGCACAACTACGTCAAGAGAGATCGTGTGGCTGGGCTTGAGCGTTTAATGCATAACTATTTCTGTAACTCCCCCATGTACATTGAGCTGCAATATTGTTGCTTCCGAATGCCAAAGGATTCAGGTAGGATACCTTCATCCTGGCCCATGTCATACTAACAAACAATGAAGTGATCCACAATCAACATGCTCATAACGTATTGAAATCATACCTCATTAAGCACATTTAGAATCTTTTGTACGATCATGATTGAGTTTAAATTTTCTAAAAATATATATCTAAAATTAAAAAAAAAATAGATTTCTACTTTTATTTATGAATTACTAAAAAAGTATTTTCTCATCGAATCTCGATGTTGCAACTCCTCCGACGAGAACCTCTCCATCTGCTATAAGTACTCGTGTGTATATTGTCTCATCGTATCTCGCTAAACACACCGTCTCATCTCCATTTATCATTATTGATGAAAAACCAGAGCACGACGAACATTGAGTCACATCTCCCTTCTTTGCATACATGAAATTTCAGATGTGTTGATTTCGTGCTCAACAATATCAATACGAAGCATATTCGATTCAACTATGAAGGGAGATGTAGTTATAGGGTTTCCTTGTCTCTTCCGTCGTCGCTTCTTAGATGATCGGAAACAAATCGTCCTGCGATGGGACATTTACAAACTAGACAAATCAGACGATGAAGTTCAAGTCATGCGAGAAGAAGCTTGCCTAGACAGTGGAAAATCTGGTAAAAAACTAAAATATTTTGTTTTTAGTAATTTAAAAAGATTAAAAATAAGAATTTGATTTTTTTTAAATTTAAAACTAATAAAAATTTAGATTTACATATATTGTATATGATTTTGTTTTGAGTAAACTGCTATTTCATTCCATTAAAAGATTCAATACATGTTTTTAAAACCTCAATTGGGGTAAATAGAGAAAACATGTAACTACTGTCACGTTAGAGACGTGTTGCTGATGTGCCATAGTGACGACTAGAATTGACCAAACAGAAATAACTAGAACAAAAGAGAAACAGACAACCAAACATAATAACGATAAACTAAAAATCGGGGAATTGAAAATCCACCGACGAACACTGCTCAAGGTGGGGTCTGGATAACTCTGGATTACCCGAGGGTGACTCTCTGCCTCGTTGGTGCAACCGAACCTGTTATCGTCAGTGGGGGAAGGTTGATGGGCCACCCCTAAACACTCCTTCCTGCCTCCGGGGCTGGCCTATGGACTCATGTGAATCGGTGGGGCTGGTACCCAGCCCTCGCCCGTCCTAATATTCGATGACCCCCCTCAATCCTCCACAGCCTTATGATGTAGACATTCTATCCCATTAGACGACCTGGGAGCTGCAGCAAGACGAGCCTCATTCGGTGCCCGACCACTACCCCCAAACCCTTCCCTAGGGCCCCGGAACCATAGCCAGCGGGGTAGACATAGACTAAGTCCATGCCAAGTTTCCCCGGATATATTGGTGAATACAACACCCCAATGGATCCATTTCCCACATAGGACCAGCCCCTAAGTTAGGGACCGGCTCCAAAGAGGCCCCGTCCCCCAAGCCACGACGCAACCCAATCTTAGGGAAGTGATCCAGGGACAAAGGTGGTTGGCCAACCCCTAGGCCTAGCAGCTCCACACCACCATGGCCTCGCGGCCCCGGATGCCCTGGCCAAGGACGAGGTCCTACGAGCTGCCCCGTCTAGATACCACACGTAGGGTCATAGTACGCCAGGGGTTCCACCCGAAGTGGTCGCCAATAACCACCCGTATCCTGTTCACGACCATCATCCGTAGAGTCCGACCAACCAGACGGCCGAGACCCCCCCCCATCGGGACAGAGGCCCGATGCGAACGATATACCCGGGTGGTCGAAGAGAACCAGCCAGACGAATAGACAAGAGTCTTGGGCCCGCCCCTCACAAACCTAGGGCGATCTGTAGAGCGACAAAGGTCTGCCTGATAGTCAGACTAGCCTTGCACCCGTCGACGACCCAGAGCAAGGTCATGGGTCACAGTAGTCATGAATCGCAGGGGAGCCTTGTTTTTTTGGTCCTTCCCACATCCAGCAACCAGTCATGAATCGCGGGAAGGACCACACAAACCAGGCTCCCCCGGGCGCCCCCGCACAAAACCACGCTGTGGCGAAAAGGCCTCCAGACCCGAGCGGCGACGACGCAGCCCCCATGTAGGGAGCGTCAAGGATGGAGGCGACGGGTAGGATCGGTGCAGCGGCGAAGGAGAGGTTGGCGGGTAGGAGGAGGATGAGGTGTCCGAGGAGATAACGATCACGCTCGGGGGGAGGCGGATGATCCTGTTGCCGACTCGAACGAGGACCTCAACGTGGTGAAAGGAGAGGATGAGGACGCTGACCAAGGGGACAGGGCATACCACGCCTCCGACACGACCTCCATAGAGCTCTGCATGGCGGACGCAGCGCGAACATGTGATAACTCCAGCTAGGGTTAGGTCTCGACAACGCGAGGAGAGGAGGTCTTGACAGAAGCGAGGTTTTTTTTCTATATTGTATATGATTTAAGTTTATTAAGTATTTTTTATAGTTTCTTTATTTATTTAATTAATATAATAAAAAAGTTTAATTTTGTAGTGAAGATAATGAGATTTTCCTAATTTTGAAAGTCTAATAAGAGATTATGGTTATAACGATGCGGATATTTTCATCATTTTAGAAAGAAAAAAAATAAATTTACAGATTTTTTTAATCATCAAATGAAGATTTGTTAATCTTAGTCTTTGATATAAAAAGTTTGGATAAGAAGATAAATCTTCTCAAGAGTACACCACAATGCATTCTTATTAAAAGAACCACCAACAATCCAACAACAACAACAACAACAACAACGTATACAACCATGTATAATATTTAATTTAACAATCATAAAGCAACAAATGTAAACAACTCAACAAAAGGGCTAACATTGGAAACTAGAACAAAGTATAAACACCTCAGGTCTAGGCTTGCCTCATACTACTTTTAAAGAGCTCCTTGTGTCGGATGTTGAATCAAGTTAAGAGTAAAAGTACTCCGCTCTATAGACCAATCCCTCGTCGCCTTCAAGCCCCTCACCTCCTTCTACGTTTCTCCCCGCTGGAGACGCCATGGCCATCGGCCATAGAGATTGTCGACGGTGACAACGTCCTTTCCTCCTCATGTCCCCTTTCCCCCCTCTTCTTTCCCTCTCCTGAACAGTATCCTCTCCTCCTTCGCTCGATTTTTCGTTTGACGGAGTTCAACCTCGTCCTTGCCTCGCCGATGTTGCTGGAGGCTGCCTCACCGGAGTTCCTCGAAGATGTGCTTCGCCGCCTTTGGCATCACTGATCTAGAACGGACCGTCTAGATCTGCTTATGAGTTCTCTAAGGGGTCCTCCGGCCTATTCTGGTCGTCCCTTTCTTGGGTTTTGGGGTCGGACTGCGTGGTCGTCGTCGAAAATGGTGCGGGAAGGACTCTGGTCGTGTTCTGCTGGATTTCGTGCTGCTTTTCTAGGTCGGAACAGGTTATTCAACTAGGGGCGGCAGGGCTGGTTCGTTTTGGATCCGGGTAGGGTCCAATCGGGTCTTGTCTGGACGGGTTGGTGGGTCCAACAGGGTCGGGTCCGACCGGGTGGGCCCTGACAGGCTGGTTCGGAGGTTTTCGGTTTGGGTCGGTGCTAGGGTAGGGTCCGGGTCGGATTCGGACTGGTTCTTGTGATATTGCGGGTCTTGTTCGACTCTGGCTTTCGGGCGCTCGTGCTGGTGCTGTTGGTGGCTGCTGTGGGCGTTTGATAATTCATTTTCTTCTCAGCTTTGGGAGATGGTGGTGATTGAGACTTGAGTGGGAGGTCTTTCTCCATATTTGGGTGAAGATTGGCACACGTCCTACTTCTCTCTCCTGGTTTGTTGTGGTGATGGGGCAAGATTGGTAGAGTCTTGGTTGCTCGTGAGAGGCTTTCCTTGTTGGGATTGTTGCGGCTCTCCTCTATCTTCTGCTCGCTGGTAAAGCTCTCGGCTTCGTAGTGGTCACTTGCCTTTTCGCGACAACTTCTTGTGCTTCGAGATATCTCCTAACTGCTCTTTAGGCCGTATTTTTGCTCGGTAGAAATATCGGTCCTCTCCTTTGAGTGTCTCAGTGTTGACCAAAACTTAGGAAGGACCGAGCGTATTATCCGGTCTAGGGTATCTGGTATGATGGTCTATCCATTGAGGTCTGCTCTTTTTCCTCGCCTTGTCTGGTTAGAATGCTTCCCCCTGTTTTTCTTGTTTTCCCTTGCGTTTTGGTTTCACTTCTTCTCGACCTGGGCGTGGGTCGAGCTCGTTGGTTTATAGGTGTTGACCGTCGGCGAGATCATCGGTCATTGTATGCCCACTTCAGAAGCCACTTGCTTGGATTAGTAAGGCCAATTGGGTTTGTCTCTAGGTATCCTCTCGCTGAGAGTTGCTAGCCTTGTGACTTGGGAGATGTTTCTTTTCTTGTTTGGCTTGGTTTTAGAGTTTAGCTGGTTGTTGTCGTAGGCTGCTTGAAACTTCTTTTCCTTTCGAGCTTCGTGGTGGTTAAATCTTGGTAGTTTAGACCTTTTTCATTTCAGGGATTCTTAGTTGCCAAATTCGAGTTTTAGACCCTTTCATTTTGTGGTTATTTGCTTCAGGGTCTGCGTACTCATTCATTGTTTGTGGTTTCTTACTTTAGGGTCTGTGTACCCATTCATTGTGGTTGTTGTTCTTCCCCGGCGTGGGGCTTCTTGTGGTTGTTTGCTTCAGGGTCTGCGTACCCATTCGTTGTGGTTGTTAGTCTTCCTCAGTGTGGGACTTCTTGAGATCCCGAGAGGAATGCTCCTTCATGTATCAGTACCACCTATCATATTCTTTATTTCAAAGTATCGGTGTTTTAATATATGCTTTGCTGATAAAAAAAGGTATAAATACCCCAATTTCCCAACCATGAAGCTTTAACAAGCAAAGTAGAAAAATTCTATAACCTTGATATGACAACCATGAAGCCCAAAAACAAAAGGCTTGTGGCCTAACAACAAAATCCTCGGGTCACCAGTCAAGCCAACACCAAGCAGTAACCTAAAATTGAACCAATAGCCGACCTCAACATCGAGAAGCCAAAACTTCACCAGACCTTGAAATTTGACCATGTCTCATTAGCCCCACCAACCCCTAAGAACAGAGAGGTGGGTGTCCAACACCGTTAAATGGAAAAGACATGTCCAGTGACCGAACCACCACCGAAACAAGGTATCCCCTAGAACTCGAATAAAACTTTAGTCTTCAAACAAAGGTATGAGCCCAAACAGTATGCAGGCTAACGCCTAGAAAAAAAAGAGCCTCAAACCACCACTACACTCAAGGAGAGGAAGAGACCAAAAAGGATCTGGAAGTAGGGGAAAAGAGAGTCGTCTCACGACACAAGCAGGAAACGAGCTCAACCATTAGAGTTACCTGACCTCGAAGAATCGAGCAAACTCCCCAAACAGACGGCCGGCAACACCGAGAAGGACATCTGACCCGAGCAAGCTTCCAAGAAGACGACCAGCCATTGGGATAGCAACCAGTCACGAGGACAACACCACAAACACGTGATCTTAGACGAAAGTATTAAGTGATTCATGGTTTTATGTAGTCGGATGATGAGTTTTTACCCTTGTATACCTTTATGAAACTTTTTTTTATACATTTTTAAGATGAGATTTTTACTAGATAATATTCTTATATAATTATTATAAGGTGTAAGATAACTTTTTATACGTTCAAGTAATGTAGTATATATAATTTTGTAATCGTATAATCTTCGTTTTACATGTTTGGTTACCGATTATGACTAGATATTGTACCTCCTCGTCCACTAAACTACTTCATCAGATAAGGTGATCTATGAACTGTAGTAAATAGGGAAATCAAGAGAGAGTTAGGTCAGATATCATGGATTGTTCACCTTCTATTTGAACTGCTATTTGTACATCATCATCGTAGTAACTTGTCGGTTCTGCTACATCCACCTATGAGACTACTTCCGGCTACATACTAAATGTTACGCCAGTTTTTGTCGTAAGAATTTCGGGAAAAAAAGAGGTTGGCAGAATCAATTAACCTACTCCATATTAACATGATTCATCTACACAATATTAGTTAAAAAACGTAGAGATGTGCCTTAAAGTAATAGTCTGATTAGTGTTTATAATAGTTTTAAATCCTCTTACCAATCTCTGAGTCCAACAGGATATCAGGAATTTATGCTTTTTATAGATTTATGTATCACTTTTAATTAGATCGAGTTAACCGAACAAAAACATCATATTGAGCATCAGCCCAGGACTAACTTAATACATGACATATATCTTACGAAAATTATAACTTTCTCTCTCTAGTCGCGCTCTCCCTTCTCTCTCGTTTCTCACCCAAATCCTAGATTTGATTTGGACGGTCGTCGGTGATTTTCTCGGTGATTCGTTGCCAGAAACTCACCGGTGCCACCCCTCCTTTCATTTCCTCGCTTTCCCTTGGTTTTTCTTTCTTGTGGTCTCTGATTTGGCCTCCGAGGCCGAGTCTCAACCCGCCTCTTTTCCTGTACTTCATCGCTGTTTCCCGGTGGTTTCCGGTTGGTGGTGTCGTTTTTGACACCGTGGGAGTTGAGTTGGGGTTGTTTTTTGGGTCTTGGGGGTTCATTTGGGTGGGTTTTTTATTTGGCTCCTCCCTTTTCCTATCTCGCGGGTTCGCTCTTCTTCCGGTGGCGGCGTTTCCAGTTCTAGTGAGACGTTTCTTCTTCCCTTGGGTTGATGACGAGTTCTGGCCCCTTGCCCTTTTGTTTCTCGTCTTCTCCGTCTCTCGTTTTCTTCTTGGTGACCTGCCTTTCTCCAGATCTGTCTCTTCTTCACGTGTTCTCGGGTGATTCCGGGCCTCGCGGGAGCGGCGAGGGGTTATAACCTGGTGTGGCTTTGGTGTTGAAGTTTCGGAGCTGTGGGGATTTGGTTTCTTCTCGGCTTCATAGGTCGGGCGTTGCAGACGCAACCTCTCCTCTTCCCTGCACGTTGAGGTCCTCGGTAAGATTTTGTAATCCCTTCCTTTCTTTACAATTTTACTCGTCCCTAGCCTGATCTGCTAGCCTGGACCGATTGGTATTGGCCTCTCCCCTTGGGTCGTCTGTGGGTGTAGGCCCACGACGGGATCTCGTTTGAGATTCGAGAAAAATAGATCGGACCTGGTTTTCCCTGCTAGCTATGGTCTTCCCCTCTCTCTTTTACTCTTCTTCCTCTCCTCGTCCTCGATTATGTGGACGAGGCTCAACTAGTGGTGTTGGCCATTATTGGGTTCTGCCTAACGACGATTGGAAGTCTAGTGGGTAGGACTTGGGGGTATCGATCCGGGGAGGCAGGGTGAGGGAAAACGTTCCCTGTGCTCCTTCAAGGGTATTGGGTAATAAGGGGTGTAGCTGTAGAGGAAGGTCGGGTTTCTTATGCTTTGGTCCCTGGTGCGGTGTGGGGTGGAGAGTTGGGTGTCAGAGCGACTTTGAGGTTCGTTGGGCTTGCTGATTTGTTTGCCTTTTCGATTCCACTTCTTGGTCGTACACTTCGGTGGGTACTCTTGGTCCGGCTGGTGGTGGCCGGAATTGTTTGGTGTTTGGTGTTCGAGGTTGAACGTAGCTGCTTCAGATTGCTTAGGGTTTGCGCAGGGCTCGAGACCGTTTTTCTGTTTCTCTTTCTCTGGTTTGGGCCTGAGTGCCCATAGTTTAGGTTGTCCCCTTGTTGGGCTGGTTTGTATTAGTTTGGGCTTTGTCAGTGGTCGTAATCTGCTGGTTTTGGGCCTAGTTGTCCTGTTTGCCTGTAAAGACCGCCCCGGTTTAAAAGAATTAAATATTTTAAAATTATCGTTGACACGTCGGGGTTGGAAAACGGGTTGAAAATTGGAACGAATGCAAAAGAAAAATAAAAGAAAAACAAAAAAAAAAGAGTAGAGAAGGACCTGGGCTGGGCCAGACTTGGGCCCAATCAGAAGGACGAGCCCAAGCCCAGCACGCGCGCGCAGGCCCAACCCACGCGAAGCCGACCCTAAACCCTACCTTGTTCCTCCTTCTTCTTCATTCAACCACACACATCCCAAGGCCACGAACGCCTCCATCACTCTCTCCTTCTCTAGATTCCTCTCATCCTCCCTCTTCCCAAGCTCGAGCTACACCGGCGACGGAGAAACAGCACAGATTAGAGCTGTTCTTCTTCCTCGACCTCGCTACACCTGAAACCTCGTCGGGCCGAGCTCGATTTGGGGACGAGTCAGCCAGAACGACGCCGACGAACCCTCGCCTTGTCAGATCTGAGACGTGAGGGACTGTTGGGTCGCGCTACAACCGCCACCGTCCCTGCCACCGCCACGTCGTGACCCTGACGCTCCTCCCGGTGAGTTCTGCTTTCCCTTCGAGCCTCTCTGACTACGCCGCCGCCGGTCGGAGCAACCCTAGCACCGCCCCTCTTCGTCTCCAACTCAGGTCAGGCCAATACTCGGGCCTTGGGCCAGACAAGAGGGTTGGGCCTTGGGTCAGGGTGACTCGTGGACCAGGACGGGCCATTGGGCCAGGCACAGATCTAAGGTCTGGGTTCTGGACTCGGGCTTGGATCGGGTCTGGACTCGGGTCTGGACCGGGTCTGGGTCAGGTCTAGAGCCGTGTCCGGGTCGGTTCTGGGTCCGGTCGGGTCTGGGTTCTGGACCGGGTCGGATTCGGGTCTGGTTTTTGGATCCGGGTCGACATATTAGATTAATTAATTAATAAATAAATTAAAATGGAGCATTTAAAGGACTAAATTGAAAAATTAGAGGACTTTTGGACTATACCGGGACTGATTAGCAACTTTACCTGTTAAACTCAGACTTGGACTCCGCCCGAGAAGACCGGAGGTAGGCCTGGACGTCAGCAGCTAGGAGCCGTAGTTGTTGTGTTCATCTTGAGGTAGGGAAAGTAGCGGATACCGCTTTAATTACGGAAAGTTACTAGCATGCATGATTAGGAAATAATAATAACCGGAAAGGTACTAGTTGGCATATAGGATGTGATTCACTAGAATAGCCGCTTTCGATTATTAAATAATCGGACGAGTCTTAGTAACATGTAGGATGTGATTCACTAGATTACCTGCTTTCAATACTTGGGAAATTGTCGTGCTGGTAGATGGGCCATGTCGAGCCTTAGGGTTGCGTGCTGCGTGTTATAAACGATATGTGAGAGTCTAAATAAGATTATACTCGGTGTTGCATGATTGTGACCGTGTGTGGGCAAGTGTGTCGTGTTTGTTGTAACGTGAACCCTTGGTTGTGATATGACCGGGTGAGTGATGGACCGGTTTATGTGTTACGTTGAGTTGGTCCGGTTGGTATACCGAGACCAGCTACGGTTGTGTGTTGCGTGTCATACTCTTGATGTGTGTTCCAAGAGGAGACGTGATTTGTGTGATGCCTACACCGAGCGATAGTTCTTGTGTATGTCATTGAGGCCAAGGATGGCGCGATCGATACCCCGATGTTGTGTGGTCTGGGAAGACGTTGACCGAGGGTGTGCTGGTCCGATACATATGTTGAGTGATGCGCCGAGTCTGTGTGACGGGAAGACGTCTGACTGATGGTATTTCCGGTCCGGTACGTATGTTGAGTAGTGCCCCGAGTCTGTGTGACGGGAAGACATCTGACTGAGAGATTTCCGGTCGAGTATGTTACCCCCAGTCTTAGTGAGGGGAAGATATCGGGACTGGTGCTGTGCGGTCCAGTACGATATAAAGTGGTTGTGTGCATTCGGTAATATTGGTTGTGTGCGTTTGGTAATATAAGTGGTTGTGTGCATTCGGTGGTGTTGGGAACTGTTATACGACATTTGTGTGTGTCTCGTTGTGTGCTTTATTGGTTGTGTGCATTTTTATAAGTATGACTGAAGTTGTGAAAGTGGTCGGTAACTGGGAACTGCCCGAGGGCGTTGTTCTTAGTCGTGCCTTACTAGTATGCCCTAATTGGACGGTTACTCGTGGTGGTGAACTATGGTTCATGACCTTAACTACTTTTCCTACTGAGCGAAGGCTCACCCCTTACTTTGTTGTGTTTCAGGTATTGAGCGGGACCAGCACTAGCAGGATTCTCGGAGCTAGGGAGCTGACGAGGGTTTGGGCTAGTGTCTAGAGACGTACAGTTTTATTACTGTTTTGACTCGTTTATTATTACTTTTACCGAGCTGTTGACTCGTGTGGATTTTTGGAACTTTAAATTACTATTGAGACCCTCTTTATTGTTTAAATTACTTTATTATTATTTTTTTTAAGTTCGCGTCTCGAATCCGGTCAAAACCGGATTTGGGGCGTTACAATTTGGTATCAGAGCCTGGTTTCATTTTGAAATGATTTTTCAAAACCTCGGACTGTACGTCACCTAGGTGGGTAGAGTGGGTTGTTAGGTTGCTGTGTGTCGGTTACGCAAGTCGGAGATGTCCTATGCGTAGAAACGAGACGGAAGGAGTCTCGGGTTTATGAAATGCCCGGCCTAAGAGCCGTGGACTTTTGGTGAACCTGTGTGGTCGATGTCATGACTTGACTTAACTGTTGTTCTAAGAATGGACTTGGTCGGGTGGTAAGAGTGAAGATACCGAGACCCGAGGTGTGTAACTAAGATAACTGGCTATGTGTTGTGTTATTATTGAGGGCTAAGTGCAGGTTGTGAATTGGTTGTCCCGCATAAGCGGATGGTTGGCTTAAATCACGAACGGGTTATGCCCGATTTTCTGCAGAAACTGAAGTGTATGTACCACCACGATTCAGCTATAGGGACCACTGTAGCTGGACGTGAATGGTGGATGCCAAGTGGTTACAACGTAATTCGGGGACGCCTGAACCGGGTTGTAACGACGCGGTGTCAACATGAATGTTATGTTAGAATGAGGACTGCTATGAAATTGAAACTGAGGCTACGTGGTGCTTTGTGAAATTGCTTTGGAGTATAAGTGGTAGTCTGTGTGACTTAAGAGCGAAAGTGTTGTTAAAGTGAAACTGGGTGTAACCCTACTGTGTGTATATATGATCCGTGTGAAGCACTAGTATGCTGACTTCTTTGTTGTGTGCAATTGTGTCACTATACTATATTGAGTATAATAATTCTATGAGTAGTATTGAGTGGACTGTGTGTGGCGTTAGTTATTATAAGCGCGTATTCTTTTCGAGATAAGAAATTGAAATATGTGCATTGTCCGTGTAGAGGATCTACGTTATGGCACCGAGTTATGTTCCTCGAGGCACGAGGAGACAGCCCGTTGTAGGCCAAGGACAACAGTCTACTGCTAAGTCAGCCGCTGAGGGGCACGAGAGGGCTGAGACAGCTCAGGCGGCAGCTCTGGAGGAGCTGACCCTTACTGTTCAGGGACTGGTAGCTGCCTTTTCCCGTAGAGAGGCTACAGCTCCTACACCAGAGCCTGTACCCGCTGCCACTGCAGCGACTTCTAAGGGACCTACGTAGGTCGATAGCTACACTGCGCAGGCATTGTAAGATTTACGCAGGCTAGGCACGCCTGTGTTTACCAGGGAGCCAGACCCCGATGCAGCCGAGAGATGGCTGGAGCGGGTCACCCGCAACCTAGATACGTCTAAGGTAGTGAGCGGTAGACACCGAGTATCATTTACAGCCTTCCATATGGAGGGAGAGGCCAGCCACTGGTGGAATCGAGAGCAGGCGCGAGTGGGGGACGACTTTGTGTTGTTCGGACAGCGTTTCCTCGAGCAGTACTTTCCATAGGCTGTTCTGGATGGCAGACGTCAGCAATTCCTGGAGCTGTGACATGAGGGTCTGTCTGTGTCTGAGTACGAGGCGAGGTTCACCTCTTTGTCTCACTTCGCTCAGGAGATGGTGCAGACGGAGGCTCTCAGGTGCCGAAGTTTTGAGGGAGGACTCCGTCCTACGATCGTGGACAGGGTCGCTGTGTTGAGGACCCATGTATTCTCGGACCTGGTGGAGCAGACATTGACTATGGAGCGACGCTTTCAAGAGTCAGCTAGAGCTCGGGAGGTCAGACCGAGATCGAGCAGCACGCTGTGGCCATCTGAGTCTCGGGATCCGAGGAGATAGAGGACCTCGGGATCGTTTCAGCCTTAGAACCAGCTGAGAGGACCGCGACAGGTCGGGTCGGTGTCTTCTGTTGGGCCTCCCGCGTCGGGACGCGCCTGTTATCGTTGTGGGCAGCCAGGCCACATGGCACGGGACTGTCAAGTGAGCGGTGGACCAGTAGATCGTCCGATGGGTAGACCTGAGGAGAGGCGAGTCCCGGGCCAAGTGCGGTTGATCTTTTTATGATCTTAGTGGGACGCGCGTGAACGTCCTTGCGTTTTGATCGAACCGGTTGTTCTAAACGAGACTTCGTACTAACGTTCCAAGTAGGGATCCCTTTAAGACGCATGAGAACGTCCCTTGTTGATAAATCGAACCACTTGAGTTAAATTGAGTTTTGAGTACTTACGCTTTAAACGCAACGAGTACATGAGATGTCCCGTGTTCACAGTCCGAGAGGGACCGGGAGTCGCCCCGCTGTGGGGCAGAGCCAGATACCAGCCGTTAGTCTGGCAGGGACAGCGAGCGACAGGGTGCGACTTCCTCAGGGCACCAGAGTTTTTGAGGTGGACCGGTAGGGTCACCATCGAGCGTTCCTCCAGTCGCAGAGCTGACTCAGGCGACCCCTATGGATGAGGCGGTTCGCGCAGTACCAACAGCGCTCAGCGCTCAACAGGAGACTGCAGTACCAGCACAAGAGTCTGTGCCTACTGCCGACGCAGTCATTACCGAGATGCCAGGCCAGGTGGACAGTTACATGGCCCGGGCACTCAAGGATTTTCATAAGTTGAATACACCAATCTATTCCGAGAATTCAGACCCCGAGGCAGTTGTAGTATGGTTGGAGCGGATTACCCACAACCTTAATACTTTTAGAGTATTCTGATATTCGTTGGAGAACATTTTCCGCGACCTCCCAACTGAGGGAGAAGCATGATACTGATGGCATAGTTTGCCCTCGAACAAGTCGTTGGAACATCTGGGCCGAGATCGCCCGTTGAATGATAGATCTACACACCGTTCCACAGGTCGACCTACGAGAACCGATAAGAGAACGTGCTGTCTCGGCAGTAAATTCTTCCACCCCCACCGAGAGGAGGACCTCCGATGCGACGGGGTCGAGTGTACGCGATTGACGGGCCCCGAGTTGAGGACTTGATACCGATCTTGAGATCGCTTAGAGTACTTGTCACCATTTACATTTTGGATTTCGTGTCTGCTGACACTTGAGCATTACACTGGGTTATATTGGTTCGTGATTAATTATTGTTCGAACGGGTTTAAAATTGTTAAGCCCACCCGTATCTTAAACACACCGACCAAGGGTGTGATAGTACCAACGAACGCTAATTTGGGTTTGAAAGAGGAGCAACAGACCTAGTGGTATGGGACTTTCTTTTCCTTATTCGATAGTGAGAATCGAGTTTTAAGAACCGATTGGTGAAACATCAGACGATCGTCGAACGCTATCGGCAGCAAATGCCAGAGGAGTGAAAGACTGCGGCCTTGACCAGTAAACGGTCCGAACGGTCACAAGAGATGACCAGGCAACGATGAGACCAGAGTAGCGCAGCGGAAGCGTGGTGGGCCCATACCCGCAGGAGTCGTATTTGACAGCTCCATCTACCCCTGTTAAGGATTCAAGTTTTAAGATTCGAACCATCGAAACTTTGTTGTTTCAATTTCCCGTTTAACGAGCGAAAAATTCCACAAGTGTGTGCCATACTTAAGAGATTGGAATAGAATGTGCTTCTTACGTTCGTCCCGGAAGGACTAAACGGTTTGCCGCCAGTTCACGCGGAACCGGCGAATAACATCAGGAGTTTTTCAGACGACTTTCCCAACGGAGAAGGATACGGAAAACGAGAACCAGGTACCAAGGTGTACCTTGGCCAGCAAGAGAAGAACGGGCGCCAAACGTCCCGCAAGGACTAAGCATAACCATAAGGTTCCGCCATAGAAGTGAGAGTATATCACGTTAAAACTCGGCAACGGATAGCCGAGGGCGACTACCACAAGCTTTTAGGCCAGTAAAAAGATGGCACCAAACGAAGAGTTGTGTGGTAGGTCGGATTTTGTGCCATGCTTGGGCACATGGAGAGTTAAAGGTTAATCATTGTTGGTTTTGAGTGTTCAAGGAACGATGGAAGGAACCGCGCTAGTTTCTGAACGGTTCAGATTATCGAGATCATTTGAGCATGATGATTACTCCTTATGGGATGGCTTGGGTGGACTTGACTATAAGTTGCTTGATCGACAGCTCGTGAACGAGTGTCAACAGTATGAGGGTTACCACCGATCGGGATAAACTTTATTGATAAATCTTGGATTGTGTTTCGCTGTCGAGTGTGACTATTGTACGTTTGTTTGGTATCTTGAAGGACACCTACTTTTGACTAGGGTACCAATACGAGGTTGCACCGTCCTTGTTGATGCGCGTCGTTCGTCCGACTAGATGTTGGTAGAGTTCGTTGTTGTACGGAACCGTGCACCGGGTTTGAGAACCGTGGTATCGCAGATACAAGGACTTATACGAAACGACTTGTAAGTTGGTTTGTCAGAAGTGTGAACTGGTATCGACGGTCGGAGGTTTATAGCAAGTTGGTTAACTCTCGTGATCGACCGTAGTTGAGAATGGTTACTTTCTCCTTATTTTAGGATCGTAATACTTGCTGAGTTGCTGAATCTTTATCAGGTTGAGAATCTTGAACGATCTTACCAGGTGTGACCTGTCGTTAGAATTGGGCAAGTATGCCGCACTTCGGATAACGTGAGTTTCTAATGGTAGTACGTTTTGAGACGTGCCGACTTCCGACTAGAGTTCGGTGCTTGTTTTATTCACTTGTTTGAGGTACGCCTACCTTTCCACGAAATGTGATGAAACGAACATTTGTTCCAGATCCTTTGGTGTTAGTGAGGTTTTTTGTTCTTTGTTTGGAGCACGTATTACTCCATTTGAAGTTGTTTGTAGTCGTTCTTGACTTGTTAGTACTTGAGTTCCGTGGGGTGTGATCCTCTGACAATCTGTGACGATCACTAAGGAGAAATTGTTTGAGTTACGTTTGTGTGTGGTTCCGACTTTGTTGACTTGTACAGAGTTCCAACAGGTTACCTTTGACGACAGATTTTTTTCCGGGGTGGGATATCAAGATCTTCACCTTAGTTTTCTTACGTGGTTAGATGTTTCTCGACTTGTGTTGTGACTCGGTATTCTTGAGTTGGTGAAACGTTGCGCGTGTTTTCGTGAAGTTGGGTGAGACGGTTTTGTACCGCCAAGTGGGGCGTTTGAGAATTTAACGTGTTCAAGTGAAGCGCGTTTATGCGTGTGTTGCGTAAATTCGGAAACGGTGAAAGACCGTGCAGAGCCGACAAAAGAATCATGCAGTTAGAATGCGCAGACCTACGAAGTTACAGTCGGTGAGCGCGTATTTCTGAAAGTGAGCCTAAGAAGGACTTTTAGCGGGTCAACCGCGTCGGAGGCAAGTTGGCCCCGCAGCTTATCGAACATTCCCTGAGATAGGGACAAGAGGAGAACGCTCATTGTAAATTTCGAGGACGAAATTCTTTTAGGGGGGGGGGGAGACTGTAAAAACAAAAAAAAATTAAAAGGGAGTAATCTTTTACAAAAAAAAAAAGGAGAGTGGGCTGGATCAAACTGACCAGGCCGGTCAGATGACCAAGCCCAAGCCAGCTTGGCCCGTCACCCACAAACGACCCAACCCTAGGAACAAAAGGGGTTTCAGCGCAGCTTCGTTTACCATTTCCGCGCACGCGTTACGAGGTGTGTCTCCTACCTCGCGTTTCTCCATCCCAAGCTCGCGAACCAGAACTCCTCACCCAGCTCCTTCCTCTCCGACCTCACCCACCATCGCCACCTCCTCGCCTCCTTCGCGGCCTCGCTTTCTCTCTGCGTCACAACACCTCACCGGACACGTTCCTCTTCTCCGGCAACTCCTCCATCCTCTAACCCCTTCCCTCTCGCCATTTCTCCCCTCGACAGAAACCACCGCCAGCAAAACCTCTCTCTTCGCCTTCTTCTTCTTCTTTGACTCAACGAAGCAGCGCCGCCACGCGCGTTCCGACCTCGCCTCGCCGGAATCGAGCGGATCTGAGTCGGTAAGTGGAGATCCGACCTCGATTCGTCTTCCCCTTGTCTTTCGCTCCCTCGCGAGCTTTTTGAGGTCAGATTCGAGTGAAAGAGGGTCGCCGGAGTTCATACCCGTCAGATCTAACGTCTCCTCGCCGGCGAACTCGCCGTCGTCGAGAACCACTGGAGCGCCGCCGCCGCCGTCAGTTTGGGGGCAAACCCTAGTTCTTGCTTCATCAGCTTGGGCCTTGGACCAGAGAGAACCGGGCCGGGTGGTGTTGGGCTAGAGGCGGGCCTTGGGCCAGGCGACGGACCGGATCAGATGGGCGTTTGGGCCAGGCCCAGGTCCGACGGGTCCAGGACCGAGTTGGGTCAGGGTCTGGGTCAGGGCTCTGTACCGGGTCTGGACCGGGTTTGGGCTTGGATCCGGGTCGAATCCGGGTCAAACCAGATTTAAAGAAAAATCATTTTAAAATCAGGTTAATTAATTTTTTAATTAATTTAACTTGGACAATTAAAGGATAAATTTGGACAAATACCAGTATTGATCGACTTTTTATTTGTCAAATCTAGACAGGACTTCGCCCGAGATCAAGGGCCTGGACCCGAGCTAGAAGAACGAAGATCACGCCGGAACCCGTGTGAAGAACGGAGTGGTGACCACTCGAGCTCTTCATCAGAGTTTTATTAGAGGAAGACCGCAAGGTAGGGAAAGTCTTAATTATTTAATTACCGCTTGATATGCATGATTAGGATAATAAAATCGGAAAGGTCCTAGAATTGCCTATAGGATGCGAATAACTAGATTAATCGTCTTTCAATTACTAATAAATGGATGAGTCTAGTATGCATGCTTAGGACGATGACACTTAGTGAAGTTTGCTTTCAATACTTGGGAACTTGATTTACTAGTAGAGAGGCTGTGAAGAGCTCTCGGATTAGTTGCGTGCTAGGTTCACTTGCTTGGTTGTTGACGAGTTAACTTAAGAGTCTAACGAAACTAGATTAGCTTGTCTTATCGAATGCCTATTTGTTCGTTCACATGATGATTGATTGGTTGAATGCATACTTGGTTGATTGAGTGTTTATGTTGATATAATTGTTGGTTGAACAGATGATCGAGTATGACTGGTTGTGCCGAAGGGGTACAATCAGGTGATCGATGTACCGATGGTTGGTGACAGGTAAGTGTACGGTAAGTATGAAATGGTGTTGGTTGTCTGGGTTGTGATGAAAGTGTGTTCCGATGTGTGCTGCTTGATGGATGAATGAAATGCTTGTTCCTTTATTCTTATTCTTGAATGTATGCTCGTTTATTGGTTTGTCTGTTTGTTTGCTTGGTTCGGTACTACACCGGGGGGTAATCCAGTGCCGTTGTGGTGGTTGGAGTTGGACAGATACAGTGAGATATGGACTGAGTATTGGAGCCTGAGGGCATTGGTTATTGGATATTACGAGAGTTAATTATTGGCAGATCCTGCGGGATATTTACTGATTATGAGCAGATCCTGCGGGATATTTATTGATTATTGGCAGATCCTGCGGGATATTATTGATTATTGGCAGATCCTGCGGGATATATAGATTGATTATGAGCAGATCCTGCGGGATATTATTTGGGTTACTTCTTGAGAGATGGTTACTAAGGTTTCACCCAAGGGCGTGCGTCCCAGTGGAGCACGACCTTGGTTCCCTATGATCTATGGTCCTTTGGAGGTGTTTCCGGGAATCCCGACGATGAGCGTCTTGAGGGGATGGTTTCCGGTAGCCCCGATGTTATGTGTCTCCTCTGGACCGAGGGAAAATCTGATATGATATGGATACTCTGGTGGATCGGAATGTGGGAACCGAGGTGATCCCAGAATCTATCCATGGATCGGAGGCTTGAGAAAGAGAGTGGTTGGCAAGATATTGATTATTCCCATTTTTACTATTATTGATCCGTTAAAGTATTTATTATGAACTTCTTTTAAGTTACTGTCAGCTTTGAAGAAGCGATGTTATTTCATCACAACGGATTTCATAACATTTCTTTGCTTAATAGTATTTACTTGTTCCCAGTGTGATGGGTTTCTATTTTATTATAATGTCCTCCACTTATTCTCTGGGAAGTTATCGTTATCCTTGATAATGCACTATTGATATTGTTACTTCTTATTTGTTTATTACATCCTTTGGTCTAAGGGTTTTTAAATACTTTCGTGACATCGAATTAAAACAGTTTTAATATTAAACTTGGAGACTAGGGTCATTTACGATTTTCCCTACTAAGCGTAAGCTCACCCCTATTTGTTTATTTATTGTGTGTACAGGTATGCTTGAGATTTGGGGGAATTCGAGGCTCGGGAGCTTCCGGATGTCTTGAGGATTGTATTAGAGATGTGTTGGTCCACATTGTTGAATTTCATTTACCTTATGTTACTTATCAAGTTTTGACCTCTGTTTTTGGATTATTGAGAAATACTTTGGACTCGTTTTCAGTTGTAAAAGAATTTATTACAGTTTTATTACTTTTACCTCGTTTGTTTTAGGTCACGTCTCGAGTCCGGCCAAAACCGGATTTGGGGCGTGACAATTAAATATATTAAAATTATCGTTGAAACGTCGGGGTTGGAAAACGGGTTGAAAATTAGAACGAATGCAAAAGAAAAAGAAAAGAAAAACAAAAAAAATAGTAGAGAAGGACCTGGGCTGGGCCAGACTGGCCCAATCAGAAGGACGAGCCCAAGCCCAGCCGCGCGCGCAGGCCCAACCTACGCGAAGCCGACCTTAAACCCTACCTTGTTCCTCCTTCTTCTTCATTCAGTCGCACGAGTCCCGTGGCAACGAACGCCTCCATCGCTCTCTTCTTCTCTCGATTCCTCTCTTCCTCCCTCTTCTCTCTCGCAACCACCGTCGCCTTCGCCATCGCCACGTTCTTCCCTCCCGCGCAAGAATCAGACCACGCCGGCGACAGAGCTGACGGAGAACTTCTTGCTCTGGGTTCGTCTTCCCGAGATCGAGCTACGCCGGCGACGGAGAAACAGCACAGATTAGTGCTGTTCCTCGTCCCGTTCTTCTTCCCCGACCTCGCCACACCTGAAACCTCATCGGGATGAGCTCGATTTGGGGACGAGTCAGCCGGAACGACGCCGGCGAACCCTCGCCTTGTCAGATCTGAGGCGTGAGGGACTGTTGGTTCGAGCTACAGCCGCCACCGTCCCTGCCACTGCCACGTCGTGACCCTGACGCTCCTCCCGGTGAGTTCTGCTTGCCCTTCGAGACTCTCTGACTCCGTCGCCGCCGGTCGGAGCAACCCTAGCATCGCCCCTCTTCGTCTCCAAGTCAGGCCAGGCCAATACTCGGGCCTTGGGCCAGACAAGAGGGTTGGGCCTTGGGCCAGACAAGAGGGTTGGGCCTTGGGCCAGGGTGACTCGTGGACCAGTACGGGCAATTGGGCTAGGCCCAGATCTAAGGTCCGGGTTCTAGACTCGGGCATGGACCGGGTCTGGACTCGAGTCTAGACCGGGTCTGGGTCGGGTCTGGAGCTGGGTCCGGGTCGGTTCTAGGTCTGATCAGGTCTGGGTTCTCGACCGGGTCGGATTCGGGTCTGGTTTTCGGATCCGGTTCGGATCCGGGTCGACAGATTAGATTAATTCATTAATTAATTAATAAATTAAAATGGAGCATTTAAAGGACTAAATTGACAAATTAGAGGACTTTTGGACTATATCGGGACTGATTAGCAACTTTACATGTTAAACTCAGACTTGGACTCCGCCCGAGAAGACCGGAGGTAAGACCGGACGTCAGCAGCTAGGAGACGTAGTTGTTGTGTTCATCTTGAGGTAGGGAAAGTAGCGGATACCGCTTTAATTACAGAAAGTTACTAACATGCATGATTAGGAAATAATAATAACCGGAAAGGTCCTAGTAAGCATATATGATGTGATTCACTAGAATAGCCGCTTTCGATTATTAGATAACCGGACGAGTCTTAGTAACATGTAGGATATGATTCACTAGATTACCTGCTTTCAATACTTGGGAAATTGTCGTGCTGGTAGATGGGCCATGTCGAGCCTTAGGGTTGCGTGTTATAAACGATGTGTGAGAGTCTAAATAAGATTATACTCGGTGTTGCATGATTGTGACCGTGTGTGGGCAAGTGTGTCGTGTTTGTTGTAACGTGAACCCTTGGTTGTGATATGATCGGGTGAGTGATAGACCGGTTTGTGTGTTACGTTGAGTTGGTCCGGTTGGTATACCGAGACCAGCTACGGTTGTGTGCTGCGTGTCATACTCTTGATGTGTGTTCCAAGAGGAGACGTGATTTGTGTGATGCCTACACCGAGGGATAGTTCTGGTGTATGTCATTGAGGCCAAGGATGGCACGATCGATACCCCGATGCTGAATGGTCCGGAAAGACGTTGACCGAGGCTGTGCCGTTTTGATACGTATGTTGAGTGATGCCCCGAGTCTGTGTGACGGGAAGACGTCCGACTGATGGTATTACCGGTCTGGTACGTATGTTAAGTAGTGCCCCGAGTCTGTGTGACGGGAAGACATCTAACTGAGGGATTTCCGGTCGAGTATGTTACCCCCAGTCTTAGTGAGGGGAAGATATCAGGATTGATGATGTGTGGTCCAATACGATATAAAGTGGCTATGTACATTCGGTAATATTGGTTATGTGTGTTCGGTAATATAAGTGGTTGTGTGCGTTCGGTAATATAAGTGGTTGTGTGCATTCGGTGGTGTTAGGAACTGTTATACGACATCTGTGTGTGCCTCGCTATGTGCTTTATTGGCTGTGTGCGTTTTTATAAGTATGACTGAGGTTGTGAAAGTGGTTGGTAACTGGGAACTACCCGAGGGCGTTGTTCTTAGTCGTGCCTTACTAGTATGCCCTAATTGTACGGTTACTCGTGGTGGTGAACTGAGGTTCATGACCTTAACTACTTTTCCTACTGAGCGAAGGCTCACCCCTTACTTTGTTGTGTTTCAGGTATTGAGCGGGACCAGCACTAGCAGGATTCTCGAAGCTAGGGAGCTGACGAGGGTTTGGGCTAGTGTCTAGAGACTTACAGTTTTATTACTGTTTTGACTCGTTTATTATTACTTTTACCGAGCTGTTGACTCGTGTGGATTTTCGGAACTTTAAATTACTATTGAGACCCTCTTTATTGTTTAAATTACTTTATTATTTATTTTTTTTAAGTTCGCGTCTCGAATCCGGTCAAAACCGGATTTGGTGCGTGACATTGCCCCTGGTTGGGCATGTTCAGTTTGGTTGGGCTCGACCCGTACTTGTTGTTTTGTTTGTTGATTTTCTTCATTTGGTTCTGAGACCACATGTTAGGTTCGATATCCCTTATAGGGTATCTGTTTGAGGGTGGGCCATGTTGGTCATTCTCTTTGTTTGTAAGGTTGTTTAAACGGCTTGCCCTTGACTTTCAGTTACACTTTGTTGCTGTTGGTTTTTATAATAAAAAGATCTGCTTATCAAAAAAAAAACTTAATACATGACATGTGTAAACTGTTTAAATTTTATATGATATGAAGCTAAAACTTTGTATAAGAATTCATAACATTTTTTTAGAGTATTTCTAGTGATAAACAACTAGTTAATAATATAAGGTAATAAAAAGAACACATTTTCGTGTATCGGGGAATTAAGAGCAGCCCCGTTTCTCTCTCTAAAAAACTCAAAAACCTAGATCTAAAACTTACTTCCGCCGCCCTCCTCCTTCGGTGACTGCAGCGGCATCCTTGTCAATGTGGTTCCCGGCGGTGGCTGTCCTTGGCCTCTCCTTCTCTCCCCTCCGACCTTGTCTCTTCTCTCCTTTCTTTCCCCATTTTTTTTCTGGCCGGAGCTGTTCGGGCTCGGTCACGCCTTCTCCGTCCCTCTGAAGAGCTACTCGCACAAGTTTTGTTCCCTGGAGACTCCGAGTTTCAGCAGCTGCTACTTTTATTCAGGTGGTTCTATTTTTTGGTCGTGGTTCGCGAGACCTCGGCCTCGTCTTCCCCTTGGAGTCGCCGGAGTTTGGGGTGGCCGGGGAGCTCCTCCTCCTTGAAGCTTCGTCCTTCACAGGTTCTTCGAAGCTTGTTGCTGCTCGGCCTGGCCGGTAACTACGTCGGTATTTAAGTCCAACTTCTCTAGTGTGGTGTCTGTTGTAGTTGGAGGTGTGTGCACGAGGACGGGGGCGACGGGGCTGGTCTGGCTTGGATTCAGGTAGGGCTGTACCAGGTCAGGTTAGACCAGTCCGGTTTGGATCCGAGCTTGTTGGGCTGGTTTGGATCCAGGCCCATTGGGCTGGTGGGTTCTGTTGGCTGGGTGGGTTTGGGCTGGTGTGGATCCGAGTTTGTTTGGGTCGGGTGGGTTTGACCCGGGTTGGGTGTTCTGGGTCGGGTCGGACCAAATCAGCTTCACCTTTTTTCCTCTGCGTCGCTTTTGGTTTGGCTGTTTTTTCTGCTTCTCGGGACCTTTGTTTGCGAGAGTCCTAGCTTGCACACCGGTGTTGGTTTTGGTCTCTTTCCGAGTTTGGCTTCGCTCGTGCTCAGTATTATTACAGGTTATTCCCTTCGGGTCCTCATTCTGTGTTCGTTGACAAGGGGTAATCGGTTTCGGTATCGGAACATTCAGCTCGAGTTCCAGTCTCAGATCCTCAATTTGTGGAGGTGTCAGTTTTCGACCGGTGGTGTGGTGGTGGAAGCAACGTTGTTGTTCTTTTTCCAGTCTCTTTTGTGGTTGTTCTCAGGTGGTGAGGTCCATATTTACCGTGGGAAGCTTTTCTTGTTCGTTTCGATCTTTGATTCGTTGTGAATCTGGTCTCGTCCCTAGTCATCGCGGTTAGTCGGAAGCTCGTTGGTGGCGTTCCTCTTCTCTGCAGGCTTAAGGGTCAGTTCTGTTCGGGTGTTGGCTGGCTCGGGCTTGGTATAACTACATGCCTTCCTTTTCGGGTCCTCGATTGGTGTTGGTCGGCGAGGGGTTACCGGTCTCGGTTTCGGAATGCTCAGCTCGAGTCCATCCTCATATCTCAGCATGTGTTGATTTCATGTTGCCTGCATGTTGGAGTGTTTTGGTCGAAACCTTGATTGTGGCGTTGCGCTACTAGGATGGTTTTGGTTTCGGATATGTCTGTGTTCAGGTTGGTTCATGCTCGGTATAATTACAGGCCTTCCCCTTAGGGTTCTTTCTTGGTGTTGGCCGGCGAGGGGTCACCGATCACGGTTTCGAAACGCTCAGGTCGATTCCAACCTTGAATCCCCGGAAGTGATGTCTTGCTGATGCCTTTTTGGAAGTTTTTTCTCATTCTCGGCTGAAATATCGGTCCTCATCCTTTGGACCTTTTCTCGGTGTAGGCCAGAATTGGGATTCAGAGGACTGAGATCGAGCTACTTTGTCTATAATCGAGTTGACCTTGGATGCTATTGGCGACCTGGATTCTCATTGTCTGCTGCAACTTGGGTGGTCCATTTCTTAGCTCTTCAAGGTTGGATTTTTTTAGTTATTATATTTGTACCCAATCATTTCCCCGGAGTGGGGCTTCATGTTTCAAACAGGGTCTGCGTACCCAATCATCTCCCCAGTGTGGGGCTTCTTGAGGTTCCGAAAGGAATGCTCCTTCATGTTTCAGGGTATGAGTACTCAATCATTTCCCCGGTGTAGGGCTTCTTCATGTTTCAGGTTCTGTATACCCGATCATTTCTCCGGTGTGGGGCTTCTTCATGTTTCAGGGTCTGCGTACCCAATCATTTCCCCGGGGTGGGGCTTCTTGAGTTTACGAAAGAATGCTCTTTCATGTTTCATTTCCACCATCGTATTCTTTATTTCAAAGAATCAGTGTCTTAATATATGCTTTGCTGATAAAAAATAAGCCCCACAAAGCTTGCCCAAGAAGAAAATGAAAAAAAAAACATTCATAAGCAATCATCATATTGAAAGAGTAATGGAAATACAATACCAATGTAGAATTACAATGGTTGAGCTAAAGCACTCTCTTCTCATATAAAGCTTGCCCAAGCTGCTTCTATTCCTTCAAGCTTCAAAGTTCACCAATCTCCACCTTCTAGCTCTCTAGGATTGTCCCATAAACAAGTTCTTCTCTCCAAATTCGTGCTTCTCTATATAGAGGACTTCAAGACCCTTTTTTCCTTCTCAAATTCGGATTTGGAGTAGGAAAATTTCCTTTTTTAAGTAGAAAACCCGTCTGGAAGTTTGTAAGCCTCGCGCGGGCCTAATAGAGGGGCGGAACGGCTTTGGTTCCTTGACAAAAGTTGTAGATATCTGAATTCCGTTCGATTTGACGTAAAATTCAAGACAATCTGACTTTGTATGAAGAAGTTATGCCCTTCTCAAGATCATCCAACTTCCAAAACTCCCAAAACCGGGGTTTCCTCTATTTTAGCCCTTTTTCGATCAAATCACCTACAAAACATAATGAGAGACACAATACGAGTAACGAGAGAAAAGTGGTCCAATTTATACAATCTCGGGACTAAAATGCTCAAGAATGTGGGCTAAAAACATCTTGAATCGATGCAATTTATGTTCATATCAAACACATTTTCACTTCCTCTCTATTACAAATCACTAGGTTTTTTTTATCACCTAAGAATTTTATTAAAGAAAGACACGTCCGGAAAGAGAGGCATCCGATGGTCAAAGACCATGAAAACGATTACAAAAAGAACGCCCTTTGAAAAAACACAATAAACGAACAAACCAAGAACCCTAGACCTTACGAGATAAAGCTTCTCGCGATTTAGGTTCCACACTTCCACATCTTCGCAACGGACGATACAATTTAAGTAGCACGTTTACGACTAAAAGAACGGGTTACTGGCCTACTATGAACAATGAAAGTTCCTTGTGAAGGCTTCTGCAAAGCACAACCCACTCCATCCGACTTCTGAAGAAGTGCATCCTTCCACGGAGATTCAACAGTTTGACCCTCGATGGCCAACGTACCATCCACAACCGACAAAACGCCAGCTACAATTGCCAATGACCTGCTAAACTAGACCCAATTAATTGAGCCAGACCTGCTGAACCAGACCTAATCAATTGGGTCGGATCTTGAACTTAAGGGAGCTCACAAACCGGGCCAGCCTCTAACCCAGTTAGACCCAGCCCGTCAGCCCCATCCTTGAGCCCATCCGGTACCATAGGCCCAAAGCACGGGTCAAGGCCCGCATAATTTTTCAACGCAAGAACGTCTTCAACCTCCAGATTCTGACGATCCTCAGGATTTGAATTTGAAGCCGTAAGCTTCGTGGTCAAGATCCCGCGAATCATGGAAGTAGTAAACCCTCTTGAATCACCGAAGTGCGATTCAAAAGCTCGTCGGGATAACTCACCAGAATCCGACAATGATCGTCGAACCTGAGAATTATCACCCTCATTAAGAATAGAAGGAACAACCGTTTAAGGAACCGAGGAAGTCCCAGAACTCACCAACCACGCAAGAGACCGAATATCCCAGCTAGAGCCAGAAATTTGACCCTCAGACAAAATAGAGCATGTTAGAATATAACTATAATTGAACCTTCAACTATCAGCTTGAGCTTTTAGTTGAGTTGGTCCTCTAATATGGCATCAGAGCTTGGCACCTCACGAACCCGGGTTCAAACCCCACTCTATACAAAAATTTCTAATTTCTTCTCAATTTACATATTTGTCCTAAATGGGCTAGCCCTTATATCTCTCTTCTCTATGGGCTTATCTCCTCTTCTATATAATTCACCTCCAAACCCGTAAACGGGCTTGTCCGTGAGGGCGCATGTTAGAATATAACTATAATTGAACCTTCAACTATCAGCTTGAGATTTTAGTTGAATTGGTCCTCTAATAGAGCATATGCTCTATTTTGCTGCACTTTGCAACAGTGGTGCCGGAACTGTATAAGATGAAGGAAAACGCCGAGAAAGAGCTACAAAAATACATGTCCGTTCACCTTAAATCCATTCAGAGTCTCTACAGCCATGGTTGCAGACGTTTGAGCAGAATAATGAAGAAACCCAAACAACAAACCCTGACGATTTGGCATCTTTAGAACAGAAACAGAAACAATTTCACCAAAAGGGGAGAACATACCCCGAACCCATTCCTCCATTGCAATAAAAGGAAGGTTTATAATGTAGAGTTTGATATCACTTACGACGGACATCTCGCCGGAACGACGCCAACGACGGTCAACCTTGCCTTGTGTAACAATACTAGAAGCAGTTGTAGGATCAGAGGTTTTCTTCACGTCTGGGATCGCAGCCACTGAAGCCTCCACGGCCCACGACGAAGGATTCTCGACCTCCTTTGAGTTTCCCCCAACCAAACCAGACGCAACCTTTCTTCTTACCAACAATTCTTGTAATCCTTTCTCAGACACCACCGGAGCAACAATAAACCGGTGAAGCCTTTTCCGATTCTACCTTCGAGCTCGAGAACCCGATTTACCAACCGGAAGAGTAGAGTCCTATGAAGTACGCTGGAACGTTGGTTGTTTAACCTTCACTTCTCCCTTATGACTATATCCAGTGAATTGTTCACAATATTCACCGTAAAGGTTCAACAAGAAGAAACAAAAAGAAGTAAAAGAGAGTGGCTTACACATGGAAAGGGCTTAATTTTACATAATGATTTACAAAGATAATTAGATACGTTGGGGTAGGAGAGAATTGGAGAGATGTGTGAGGATAAATGAAGGATGGAGATGGTATTTATAGGAAGGGGAGGCGTCAGCTTCGTCGTGGCAGCAGCGACGCACCAACCACTATTCCTCGTATAATGTGCATACATAGAAACCGAGTAACGGATAAATTTTTTAAAAGTTCATTCATTTATTAATGAAAATGCGTACATGGAGGAAAAAAAATTAACGACAAAAACATCTATTTTATTGATCCAATGCTAAATAAAACTTGCCCAATTGTTTTGCGATGTTATGTAAAAGCGTGGCACGAGCTTCCCATTTCGAAGAGGTCATCTCGGAGGTGTCTTTGCTACTAATTGCTGCATATGAATCAATCAACTTTTGAATGCTCATGTCTTTGGTCTCAGCCGTCATGTGTAGTTCAGCAGCATCACCTTGAAGAAACTTAGTTGTTTCGGATCCATTATCGTTGTCCGCCTCCACAAACTGCTTCCTTTTCCTTTGGCTTTAGCCTTCGCTTTTTTATGGTCATTCGGATGTTCCTCTCGTACAAGTGAGGTCAACTCGTGTTCGATTCCGTCGGTATATGTGTAGTTATAATTGTTGTCCAACCTTGTATACTTGTTTGCTTCATTTTCTGCGTCGAGTTCTGGCTCGTCGATGTCTATTTGGCATTGCGGGAACATCTTCACATCTCAATTGGGGTTCCCCTTCACTAGGTTCCAAACATGCTTCCAAACGAACTCGTGTCCCCCCCCCCCTTTTGTACTCAATTTCTGCTCATTCTATGATTTGAGCATCGTTCCTCTCACTTTAGTACGCGTTCGCAATTTGTACACAGTGACCTTGAAATTTACTGATCTTTTTATTGAGCTGATGCAATGGTCCTTGCAATTCTTCCACGTGTGCGTTGGGTCGATTGGGTTCCTCAACCCTCTGACCTCGTCCCCGACTTTAGTCCAGTATTTGTCGGACTTTTGGGACTTCCCTTCGATTCTATTCGTAGAATGGTTGATCCATGCATTTGTCAACCGTTCTTCATTCTCAACGCTCCATCTCAGTTTCGGAGGTGTGGTTGATGTTGATTTGTTCACCTCAGTCCTCAATGGCTTGGTTGGGGCGGATAGTTTTTCCTAAGTGAATTGTGACGTCAGTTATTGAGAATTTTGCTCCGGGTTGAACAGCTAGCTTAGGGATCAGATTGAATGGGTTCGAAGAGCGAGCTTAAGGATCAGATTCTAGAAGTGAGCTCTTCTTTAGTGGCCAACTCGTTCAACTCTATATTTTGGAGGATTAATTCGTAGTCTTTTGGGTCGTCCATTGAAGGGAGTAAGAACTTTTGTGTAGGAAAAATGAGGTGTAGAAGAGAAGATTCGTGAATTTTGTATAGGGGTGATAGTGTATGTATAGGAGATTTAAGGATTTTTTAAATATGGCGGCGACACGTGAAAGTCGTCATTGGGCCGACAACTATAGCGTTGGGCCTGCGTCGCCGAGTCCCATCGTTACAAGATCCATCGACGAGGCGTGCAGCAACACAAATCTATAATATTTCTTCCGTCGAGGACTCGCCACAGGAAGCGTTGCAGGTACTACAATAAGCTGCTTGCGACGACCCTACAATGCCCCCACTACTAGTGTTCTTAATTGCAACATAATTGTTGTCCTTCTTTATGAAATATACATACCCTTTTGATGCAGTTTTTGTGGAACTCAGGCCACATCAGATGTCCATACTGGGCATAAACTGTTCCTTCCCTCTAAAGCAATAGTAGATCAGAGCAGGAGTCCGTAATTACAAAGTTGATTACCGAATAGTAATGATGATCTCAGGTTTAAGTGGGGTGGGGAGGTGGATTATAATGTGTTGTTTGTGTGCCTAATCAGGATATTGGAAACAGTAATCCAAAACCAGCTTGTGCATTATGTGTCACCTCCCAAATCCCAATCAGTTATATCTCTTCTTATATGTGATGTGCAGCTGGATTACATACATCTATATCTCTAGTATAGCATGACCAAGTGAGGCAAAAGAAATGTTCACAAACAAGCACTCTGGTCCCCTAAATTTTGTTGCATTTGGGTAAAAAAAATGAGATGGACCCTTCATAGAAAGGTCTCAAGTGGTCCAAGGACTCAATAGTGTTGGTGCTGTCTTAAGTAGACTTGCTCGGATGGTGAAGAAGCAAATTCACTTTAGTTCACTACTTGTCGCAACTTGCTGCTTGTGTTTGGGACCATTTTCCATGGAAATTTGACCATGTATGTGACTTAGAAAGGAAAAAAGAGGCAGAAGGTTAAAAACGCTAGAAGGAGGGGTCGAACCTCCGACCTTGTGGTTAACAGCCACACGCTCTAACCAACTGAGCTATTCCAGCTTCTTGCTCAGGACATACCACATACATATATTACTTATTATCTTCCAGGTCCTGTTGACTTGTGTTATCATTCTATGTTTTATTTATTGAGTGAATCAGGTTTATTTGAAATTATGATTTGACCAATTTAGAAAAACATTCTTTGCCGAACAAATTTATTGTTGAAACCTAACTTGTCAAAAGAATAGATATGAGGAAGTGGGACAAATGCTAGCATTTCATGGTATTCTCTGTTGATATGCAAAGTAAGCTCAGGACATGATGAGGTACCTAACTTATGACTCATGCAATGTTGGCCCTCACATTGTGTCTTTTCTCCAACCACTAAACCAGTTTTGTGCATCACTTATTAGTTAATGGTTTTGGATGAAAATTGCAAGGGATCAGATAGGTTATGAACGCAGAAAATAGTTTTCATGTTTCTCACATTCATGTTAAAATCGGGGAAGGAAGTCTTGGTTTAGGTTGAAGCATAATCTTAGAGCATCTTTAGTCGTAGGTGGTTTGTTGGCGGTTCGGTGTTGAAGGCGACGAAACGTCGGTGTATAACTGGCTGATAGTTGGCAGTTCGGTGACGAAAAGGCGCTCACAGAGGGTGCGTCAGTAACGTTACCACCGGCGCTAAAGACTAATTCTCCTTTGACCAATTGTTGACTGTTGAAAAAAATAAATGTTTATTTTGAAAAACACGAACTAATTGCTAATTAACCCAAGGGGTAACTTCAAAAACATGTTTTCGAACGACCTTTGTTAGTACAAACATGTGAAGACAATTTTTCCTCAAAAACATCCTTATATATTTCGTTTATTATCAAAAAAATAGCGATTTATGTTTATTTATTTTTTTTCATTTTTTCGTTACTTTGGATAGAAAAGGAACATGTGCTCAGCACATGGTCTTTATATTTATCATAAAAACCGAAAATTTTCCTAATTCTCTTATTTAAATAACATTCGGAAAAAAAAATTGAACACTCTCTGTATGACAATATCCAATATTTAGACTAGAGAAATAAGGACAATTTCGGTATTTATGATAAATATAAAGACTATATGTCTGAACACATTTTTTTTCCCATCCAAAAATAATGGACGAATAAAAAAATAAACATAAATCGCTATTTTTTGATAGTAAACGAAAAGTATAAACATGTTTGTGAGAAGAAAAAAAATGTCACCACAGCATGTTTGTGCTGACAAAGATCGTTTGAGTACATGTTTTTGAGCTTTCCCCTAACTCAAATTGTGTATAAAGTCAATCCACACCTTCCATTTCCAATCTTTCAAATCTTGTATTCAGAGTTCTGTTAAAAAAAAGTAGTCTTTCCTTCTGATCTATTCAGGCCATCCATTAAACAACCGCACAGGAGGCAACCCACGAATCCATATAAATAACAAAACCAACAAGTGATCAAAACTTCAAATCCTTCATAACTTAAATAAACTAGATTCGTCATTCTAAATCCAGAAGTAGCAACATACTCGATTATGTATTATAAGCAAAAGCTTCTTAAGCCTCCCTACGCACAAAGTAAAGTTTCCCCATGACATGGAGGACGGCGACAAAAGCTATGAAACCAATACTCATGACAAGAACAACATTAGGAGAGATCTTGAGCCCTGGTGCATCGTCAGTGTAGAACTGAAGCATGGTTCCTGATGCCCCTCCTGCGGCTCCACCGCTTGTGGTTCTTCTCCGTCGCATGCTGGCAGCAGCTGCTGCACTTCCTCTCGGGGGAGCTGCTCCGTTCAAAACCATTCTGTAGCAGCCACACTAGACATTAGAATTTGAAATCGATACTCAAATGACTGGGGGTTGCCAAACAAATGTAACTTCAGATATAAAGTACCAATATACCACACTAATGTTAGTAGTAAAGATATTTTCAAAATACAACAAAATTCTCCGTGGAAAAAGAAATGTTAATACTCACGATCTAAAGATAAGGATCCAGAATATATAAGCAACGAATTAGAATCCAATAAAGCTAAAGAAGGGTTTTGCAGCCTACACATGCAAACAAATAACCTTAAAACATTTAATCTAAGGTCTTGTTTAAAGATACTAATATACAGATAAGTTTATGCATAAATTAACATACTGAGAGCAATCACTGAGGTGCCGAGATCTCAAATTTATGGACAAGCTAAAAGCTAGATTTCAATTAAATCTTTAACATACACGACTACATTCGCCAACGCATCAAATTAGACCAAAACTAACAAAATTCTTTAGCAAGAGAATTTCACATAAATTTCAGCTTTAAGAGTCTTCTATCATTACACAAAGCATTCTACTAGCTACACTCAAAATTCAATAAGTGTATGAAATGCAATACAGAGGAACTCCATTAATTCTCTACTGTAGAAGAATGCATGCAATTGCATTCTTCAAGTCAGTAGCTGTTACAACTAATCGAGATCATGTATACTGGATCTAGTAATTCAACCACCAGATCCCTAAATTAAAAACAGTACTGAACTCACAATCTGGTCATAAATTAAATTAGATGATAAGTTAAGATGAAATCAACTAGATCTAATAAGGCAACGGAAAGATAGACAATCCCTATAATTCAAATCATGCAAACTAAAAAGTAGCATATACCACGAAATTTGTCTAAACACCAGATCCAGAAAAGGCTAGCTCTCATACTACCAAAATTCAAATTTGTCATGACCAGATCTACGCATACAAAACCCAAAACTAAAGGGCGAGAAAATTTTGAAGCTAAAACTAAACAGAATCAGATACAAAATGAACAGAAACATGCAGTCGAAATCCATAGAGAATCAGAAAGCAGGAGAAGAACTCGCCTGAGTTGACTCGGTGTTCGAGATCGAGCTTGAGGTTCGAAGTTCCGAGAACGATTGTTTTTACTCGCGTATACAGTTGCGAGATGGCAAGAAGAGAGAAGACCCTTTATATATGACGTGTCGCCGACACGTCGGATGTGCCTACATCATCAAGTCCACGCCTGTTAGGCCAATAGTTTACAGCCACGTCATAGAGGGGGTCTACAGGAAGAAACCAAATTTGGCAGTAATCAAATTATTGAGTTAAATGATCAACGCCTATAACAACATAGCACCAGTGGTCTAGTACTAGAATAGTACCCTGCCACGGTACAGACCCGGGTTCGATTCCCGGCTGATGCACAATTTAACTAAGCTGTGATGAAATACTTCGCCAACAGTGACGGTTGGGTCTGTCATAGTCTTCTGATTACAGATGACACCGGCGATTCTGAGCTTATTTTTTCCATCAAATTAGAACAAATTAATGTATCATTACCATAATACAGAACCAATGATGCATTCTGACCATAAATTTATATTAATTAGATGATTAATAAACCATTCTCCAACTTGAGGATGAAGTATGATGGATGCATAAATTTTCTAGACTGTTTTAGCTATGCTTTAGTTCCTTGACCTGGTCCAAAATCAGTATCATAACACTGTTTTGTGTGAGAATTTAAATTTCTCATACAAGAATTTGCTCATCATATATCCTTCTTGCCATCACCATGGTCCAGCGCGGCCAACTGATTACGTAGGTTCTTATTGTCCTCAAGTAATTGGTCATATTCGAGGTGGAGACCTTCAGATTGCTTCCTATGAGCCTCTGCTTCAGCTGCTGCACTCTTTGCCTCGTTTTCCTGCCTCTCACACTTGGATTCCATGTCCTTCACCTTTGGCCTCAACTCGGCCACCTCTTCCCCCAGTTTCTTGAGCTCGTCCACATTGCCATTTTTCCCATCCTCAAAACCTCTGCTCTGTTTCTTTACAGCCTCCATTGTCTTTCTGAGTTGACGGAGTTCTCTTATGTAGTGGTGTAACCTATCAATCATCAGCGACAGGAATAGCACGAATCCTGCATTTTAAACTCTAGTTCCACAGATAAGAACGGTTGCCAAACATCCCTCATCAAATTAACAGAATCTATAGGTATAACCCTTGCTAGTACCCATATCCAAACACATTTTACAATAGTACAAAGATAAACCGTTCAACATGTTATATCAGATTTGAAAGACATGGAGTTAAACTTTCCAATGAGGGGCTCTGAGTTTGCTTCCTATGAGCTCTACCTCAATTTACTAATACTAGTTAGTCCAAATTCATCCACTTATCTACTAGATCAAACATAGAAACTTATCACAAATGAGGCATAACATGTTCAAATGTAATCCCACAGCAATATATTTTTAGTTTCTCATAAGCTACAACATCAGTAAGGCATAGTACCAAACAGCTTTACATGTACGGAACCAAAGCTAACTTTATGGCTAAATACAGGATACCAGGAAGTAACAGTACCAAATTCTTTTGGCATATTACTAAACTGACAAAGTAGAACTCCGAAACACACTATTTCATTACCAAATTCAAATCTAATGTGACAATCTAACTACCTGTTATAGAAAATAAATTTTCTAGCAACAGGTGAAACAGCAATCTGCAGTTCGCCCAGCCCTATTGTTTAGGTTTCATAAATCATGTTTGTCCTGCCTTTCTTCCCCTTTATTTTTCATCTTAAAATCACATTGTTTCTCTCTTTAATTATTCTTCAGATGATGAGTTTTCATTCTCTATATTCACTTTCTTTTATACTCTGTTTTTTGTTTTCTATATGACTTGACAATTTCACTATCTATCACACAGTTGAGGTCTTCACGAGCACTTTTTTGACCAGTTACTCTCCATAATGTGCTTGAAATGAAACCATATCAACCATAGCAAGATCAATTGAAAAATGAGATATGATTCATTGGAGGAGAACTGGAGTATCTCTACAAAATGATAAGCTAAGTGCTCTACTATACCGTACTACAACCAAAAGAGCATTCACATAATCCCAAACCCCATTACATGAGTATAATCATTAATCACCCTTCAAACTATCCTCTTTGAAAAGTTTCTAAGAGGCAGGCTGCTCCTACAAAACTGAAACAGCAAAAGCCATGAAGTATATCCCTACGTCCTAAAGCAAAGAGTACAGTCAAATAGCTAGGGATTTGTGAACTAAACTATTTCTTAACCTCCAGCCAAACAAATAAACCATGTAGAGATGGAAGTGAATGAGTGTTTATCATGCACATAATTGGTCATTCTCAGAAACAATTTACAACAAGAAGGCTGGATAAATTGTAATTTACTTTGTCACAAACTAATTTTATAACTCCAAAGCTAAGATTGGGTTCAGATCATTTGTAAACCAATTCATCCCGAATTGCATATATGAATTCCCCATTTATATCCTTCAAAAGGAAAAGGGGAGCAAAGAATGGAATTCCAAAATCAAACACCATGGACTGAAACCAGTCGACTCAAAACAACATTAATCAAACCAACCAAAACCCAGTAAAATCAGAGAAAATAACCATTACCCATTAGCGAGGCTTCGAGCATGTGGCTGGCCATGAGAACCTGGTCGGTGGGATTGATGGCACCGACCTCGTCCGTACGGCTCTGGATCGTGCTCATGTTGTAGAGGCTGGACAAGAGAACGGTGAAGAGGGTTCCGGCGACGGTTTTGACCACGACCGGACCCTTTCCGCGCTTGACGTTATCAAGGGTCAGGATCACCAGCTTCCTCAACGGGGTCTTGAAGAGAAGGGTCAGTATCAGCGCCATTTCGGCAAGGATCGCCATGTACAAAAGCTGTAACATCTTGTACCGTGAATCTTCAGCCCGGCGGAATTTGGAAATTGGGAGAAAGAGATTTGGATCGAGAAATTGAAGGAAAGGCGATTTTTATTTGAAGAATAAAGGGTCGGTATTTGAATAATGTGGGCACTACTCGGCTAGCCTCCCCCAACCGTCTCGATGTGTACTCAAGTGTGGCTCTCCCGCATCGGATTGCTTCTCACCACCAATCACATTTTGCCACGTTAATATATGTATGAATTATACATTTTACAAGGAAATAGGACATAAACCCAACCCAAATTTTACAGTTCAATGTTTAATAAAAAAAAATTAAGAAGCAGCTCCCCTTAATTTAACTAATATTTTTCTTTTTAGAAGAAAAGAAACCGGAATGCCTATGGTAATTACTATAGATTATATAAGGGTTTTTTTTTTGATCTCACTATCCTAACTATGTGGTTTTTTCATCTCATTATCTTAACTATTTTTTGTGGCACCTCATTACCCTAGAATTTCTTTTTGTTTCACTTTCATATCCTAAATATTTTTTTGTGACACCTCACTATCCTATAATGCATTTTTGTGGTACCTCACTACTCTAGAATGCATTTTTTTTTGGCACCTCACTACCCTATAATGCATTTTTGTGACATTAAAAACTGATTTTTTTAAAGAAATTTTGAAAATCAATGACATGCTTTTGAAAATTTGATTGTTAGGGAGGGGTATTATGGACTTTTTAAGTGTTTTCATCCAAAAATAGATGGCAAATTGACGACGGGTATGAAAGTGAAAAAAATGCATTCTAGGGTAGTGAGGTGCCACAAAAAATAGTTAGGATAGTGAGATGAAAAAAACCACATAGTTAGGGTAGTGAGATGAAAATAACCCTTTATATAATGGTTCTTCTTCTCTTCTCTATCCACCTTTTTCTCTGGACATCTTTTATGAGTCTTGTAAGAGCTTTCTCTATTAGGGTTCCTCTCGAGCCACCGCTAGCCACCGCATCATTGACTCTCCCCCGCCACCACCTAGTTATGGTGCTTTTCCCTGTCCCCGTCGTCTATGTGACCCCTGTCGTGCCTCCCTCTATGCATGGTGCTATTGTGGTTGTCGATGCTGTCCCTCTCGTGTGGTCTTGTCCCTCGCAGACCGTGTCCGGTGCGAAGGATAAGAACCATCGCTGGAGGACGACCACACCACAGGTTTGACCTCTTTCTTTCTCTCCACCGATGATGATGTCGGTCGTGGCTTTCGGCTCCTCAGGACAGTCTCCTCTGCCTCCGATTGTGGAACCGAGGCGGGAAGGATTCTTGCGGTGGCCCTATGTTACTTCCTTCCGAATCCTAAATCACCGAGTTCTCGGGTGTACCATGACCTTGCTCTGGTTCTTATTCCAAGCGACGCGATGGCTAGGTTGCGTCTTCTCCAGGGCATCCGAGGGTTCGACGGGCCACGCCTCGATACCCTTGGGCCACGCCTCCTCGCCTTCTCTCGCCTCCGGCTTATCTTCGGACTCCGAGTACGAGGGTGGTTAGGGACGTGGTTGTGTGTTCGGCTTCCTTCATCGTCACCACAGTGTCATTTAGCGCACAACATTCGATCCTTGATAGCTCTGCTCCACCAGGCTTCGTCCTGAAAGACCCCTTGGCTCTGGATAAGGCCCATCGGGCCTCCATGCCTTCTGGTATAGGCCCTACTAGAGTTTCCCCTGCTCAGTCCCCAGTTATCTCGACACTATTGGCCCCTCCACCGCTAGTTAGATGAGTGAGGGAGCTTGTGAGGGATCGAGAGCAAAGGGTGTCGGGCTTCCTGGTCCTCCTAGAGTTGGAGAGAGTACTGGAGCGCTCAAGAGATCAGCAGTTGGAGCTCCTATGGAGGATCATGTCAGGGCGGGAAAGCAGCCTCGCCAGGAGGAATGAGAGGTCAGATGAGCATCGGTGACTGGCTCAGGGAGGGGTCCCAAGACGATTTTTTGCCTCCTACCATCACCATTATTGTTGAGGTCCCTCGGGATCTCCGGTACCCCCTTCCCCCTCTTCGTATTCTGTCTTTGCCAATACGACATCAAAATACCGCTTGTGACGGTTATGATACTAAAAGGATCAGAGAACCATTGTTCATCCAATTTGTGTTTTTCATCGTGGTTGGGGAGTCTATTCCTCGACACACAGTAATATAATTGGCTGTTGATTAATAATATTGCAGCTTTCGCTCAAAAAAATTAAAAAATTAAGGAGTAATGTATTACTCAATAAGTTTTGGATTATATTCCCATTCTTCTAAAAAAAATTCGTCTTGTGATTTTGGAATTTTGTTTGTCTCATTTAGTACTCATCATTAATTTTCCGTCAATTTTTGACGGAAAATCGTCATGTGTTTGTCACATGACCCAAATATTTCTGAAAATGTAGAAATTTTCCTTTATAGCATTCCAAAATCTTTCCTCGTAACGGTTTGTTTGATTCAATACACTAAGAAGGATTTGAGAATGATTTAAGGGGAAATTTCGATATTTTTCAAATATATTTGGGTCATGTGTCAGGCACATGACAATTTTCCGTCCAAAAATGAACGGAAAGTTAACGATGGGTACTAAATTAAGACGAAAAAAACTCCAGGGTAGCGAGACAGAAAAAAAAATTAGCGTAGTGAAAATGGAATCTGAAACTTTTAGGGTAGTGAGATGGAATTACCCCAAAAATTAATCATCGTTATTTTTTAACTTCTTTTTAACGCAAAAAATTGGCATGTAGGGTTCTCTCAATTTTTCTATCCTTCTCCTACATACGCCGCCTACTGTCGATCCCATTTTCATCCACCATTTTTCTCTCTTGTTTTCCATAACCGTTCTATCATCCGCCTCTACACCTTCCATGGCCTCTTTCACCAGCGCATCATCTACTGATGTCGCCGCCACCCCATCCCATGTAAGGTGGACTGATAGGATTTGGAGAAAGATGAAGCACGCTATGGAAGAGCTAGCCGACCCTAGATCAATGGTGACTACGTCGCAATCCGATCATGTCAGCACGACGCCTTCATTATCGCCACCCCCGAAGCCACCACGACCTCTAACGCAACTAGATTCCTTCAACAACACTCATACTAATATTGACACCATGAACACAACATATATAGGATAACCTCTGTCATCATGAAAGTTCTTATCCCCAACCACAGGATGAGATGTTATCACTCAACCCTTTTATTTTGGAACGATGAGATATGGAAAACTACTCTCATTTTCGACCATGACGACTACCTTCCCGGGCACCACCCCGTCCACCACCCCCAGCATCGTAGTAGACCGTCCCACCCGCTATGCTCCTTGGCTGATCTCAGGTATGTCGATCCCGACGACAACATCAGAGATCATTTCGTCCTCCTTCTCAATCTTGGGCCTCTCTCGATTTGAACCTCCGAGTCCCTCGCATATGCCACCATTTTCGCCACCAACGTTGCCATCACCCCCCCCCCCCTCTTACACCAAAGTTGTCGTCACCGCCACCTTTTCCCCTAGAGCCTCCACCGTCCTTGCCTCTTCTACCACCAGAATCGCCACAACCATCGCCTTCTATACCACCAAAGTCATTGTATCCGCCTCATACGCTACCTCCGTTGCATACTGTTTACTACATTTATGGAATGGATCGGTTGAGATCACATATCCTCTCAACCGTCCGCCAATCGGTTTAAACCACCCAATCATTCAGAAAAATCATCAGAGGCGCTTCATCCCTATCTGATGGATTGGGAACCTAACATCCCGGCTCGGTGTCATCGAGAGTGGAGTCAGAAGATTCTAGTGTCGATCATAATTGGTGGAAACTCGACGGCCCACCTCCATCCATTGGATTGGGGCTCTAACACCCTTGAGGTATGTGTAGGATGCACATCTCGCCTTGTTAAAGCCGATGAAAGTCTAGCATCCTGGTTCCCCCGTTCCCTAGTATTCTCCCTGGATGTTCGTTACCCCCTCGAACGCCCCATATCAGATACCCCGGGCATTTTCAAGTTGAGTCAGGAAATGAATCTCGTTACACTCACAACTCTACGATTAAGAGTCGTGCTTCAGGATCAACATTTCGAATCTTGCTTATCACATCTGAGACTGTGTCTCATCCTTTTTTTTTTATATTTCCACTTAAATATTTCCATTTTATGTATGCTTTACTTTAGACTTTTCATAAGTCTATCAAGAAATTTTATTAGTATGCTATAAAAAATTTATTTTTAACTATAAATTTGAGGATATTGATACTAAAATCTACGATTTTCGTAACTTATAAGGTTTCCTTTTCATTTTTATTTTACCGCCCTCGTTTTTGTCCCCATGGCGTCGCCACCTTCCCCTCTTCCCTGTTTATCGCTCTGCACATCTCCCCTCCACGATCTGCTTAACGCGATGAGGCATGTGGATCAAACAACCCAGCAATGGCTTTGCCCTTGTCCTGGTCCGCCATCACCCCTCTTCTTGTTGGGAGAGAATGGTTACATGGGACCTCCTGACTCCGTCCCTGAGGATCGCACCCCACTCGTTGGGCTTAAAACATCGTTGGCGTCACTTGGATGATGAATGGCCGATCGCGAGATGGTCGATACCTTATGCCCCATTGGTGGTCATGATCACCTAACGCCTCTCCCTAACCCAGTCGATCCAAAGGTACAATCCTTTTGACACACTGGTACATTCGGATCTCTCGTGCCAATCACCGTAGGAATAGGTAACCACCTAGATTGTTGTCTGGAATAGTCGAGTATTTTATTATAGGGTCAACGTTTTGAATATCACCAAAAAATGTCTTACACTTTTAATCCTTTCAGTTATTGTGTGTTGACTTTTGTTTCTCCGAAAGTTTATTAACAAAAAATGACTTTTGTTTCTTCTGTTTGATGAATAGTGAAAGGTGGATGACGACCACTATGGTAGTATTCGACGAAAGACAGAGACAAAGGCTTGGCTTGCCTATCCTAGATGGACTGGCTCCCATCTTGGTTAACAACATCTGACATCCTCCCTCGGATATGTGTGGGGGATCTGTGCATAGCGAGTATGATGAACACTGTCCGATGTGACATGAGATGAACTTATACCTAGTGGTCTCTACCTCATCTCAGGCATGGTGATTGGGTAATACAACCCAATTACCCGCCCTAAGGTTCTCATTTGGTTAGGAGAAGGAGCTTCCCGCCCTTGCCCATTACACCAATACCCTAAAAAACTTGGTCGCATTGATAGTAGTCTCATAACAGACCCCGAAGGCGTGTCCGATACATACACCAACTTGATAATTCAAATCACTGTTACGAGCTAGCTAGTTGACGCGAACCCAATTTGTAACTGAAACCTGAAAGACTTTCCAAAGCTCTATGTACATCGAGAACAAGAGCCTTTGGTTCATCACTTCAACAACAGGGGAGTCGTATGTTAGGCTCAAGATATCCTTCAGGTTGAACCTTAATAGTCGTCATCCCTTTTGAGGTCTTATACCTTGCGCTGATCCTAACTTATCCTCCACCATGTTCAGAACCAACAAGAAAATATTGAGTGTCAGACAGTGATCAAACAAATGGTGAATGAGTGAAAAAAGTAGAGGAAAAGATATAGGTTTGATAAGGTTGCGGCTAAGGATTGCGAGGTGACGTTGGAGTTGAACGAGGTGACGAGGTTTGAAAATCACTTCTCATAGGAAAGCTACGGCGGCGAGTTAGAGGTGGGTGGGTGAGTGCATATTCTTTCGGAGGTAGAAAGAAAATGGAGAGATAAAAGACACATATATGTAGGTTTAAAGTATAAAGGGTAATTTCGATATTTCATGAAAATATGGTCATTTGATATCTATGAGTGTAAAATTTATTGGAGGCTACTAATTTGAAAATCCGGTATAATTAAGTAGGGAAATGTCAAAAATGTACACTTAATTATGCACGATTTTCAAATAGTTTCACTTAATTATCAAATTCATTATAAAGATACCATAATTTTCCAAAATCACGTTAGTACTTTCCGTCCATTATTTAGACGGAAAATCGTTATAAAAAATACCTAAACTAACTACTCTTTTAAACCCTAAACTATCCTTTAACCCTTTCAAACCATAAACTACCCATCAACCCCTTCAAACCCTAAACTACCACATTGAGCCCTCATTCATTTTCTCTTTCCATGGCTAAACGGGCCTGATGAGAGGACGGTGTGGTGTGGAGAGGCGGAGAGAGATGGCATGATGCGACAAGAAGAAGATGGTGTGGGGCGATCGAGAGAGAAGGCGTGGAATGATACTCCTTATAAGAATGCGAACGAAGATTACCATTCGCCTCCAGCCACTATGTCTCATCTTCTCTTCTATTTCTTCTTCCTTTTGATGTTGTTAGGCACTACACTCGTCGTTAGAATCTCTAAGAATCATCGTTGGCTTTTCCGATCTAGCTTCCATCTCCACATTCCGTTCATGGTCGTCATTGGGTCCTTCCATATTAGGCGATACTTGAGGCCAATATAGTTTTGGGGATTTTTTTGATAAATTACTGTTTAGATTTTCTGGGTTTCTAATTTTGAATTTGGGGTTTGTTCTTCAATCCTAGGTTTCTGGATTACCGCTTCACTTTTTGGGTTTAACAAAAGTTATTTCTTTGCTTTTCAATTTTTTTTATTTCCAAAAACACACAACCCTAATATGTTTGGTGTTTATATCATCATGGATTGGTGACGTGTTCTTGTTCTAAAACACAAAATGACATTTACAATAAAAATGTGGATTCCCCATTTTATTTTTACATTAACCCACTGTCATTACTCAATTCCAAAGATTACAAACAAATACAACAGAAAAAACCAAACAAGACGAGATATAGGCCGGTAACCCCTGAACAAAACAGGTGTTCCGGTACACTAGGCTAACTAACATACTTGTAAAATAGCAATTAGAAGTGATACAACAATAGGTGATACGCTCGATTACGGAAGTCCAAGGATCTAAATATCGCGACGGGTGGTTGTTTTGACTTGCGAGGTTGTGATCAGAGTCTTCCCAAATGAACTCCCTCCTCGATAAAGATTTGCAATCCCGGAGGGAGGTTCGGGAGACTCGTTTGGTTCTTGGCCCAATGGGTTTCCTTCCCCTACTAGGCTCCAACTTTTGAGGAACAAGATCTAGGTCTGGGTCCCTATCGATGGAACAAGGAGTAGGGATCCTCTATGTTTGGCGGTGTAGGTAGTTACGAGTGGGCACAACTGAAAGCCAAGACACCGTAGCAAAAGTGGAAAGGCAGTCTTAGAGCACTTCGGATACAGCTGGTGCATGGGGCAGAGAATCGTTCAAGATTGACATATCTGATTGTGGGGTACGAGAGTCAAGAGGATAACGCAGATGGTGAATTTCATGGCTTATTGGATGACGGGTCTTAAACCACGATAAAGAGGCTAAAAATGCTCGCTTTTTTCTATGCCCAATGGGATTCCACTCCCCATCGGGCCCCTTCTTCTGAGGGTTAGGGTCTCTGCCGATGATGAGGGGCAGACAGCGGCGGGCTGGTTGCTCCTTTTCTTGATGGTCGAGCGAAGTACCCTAGTCGGGGTCAGTCGAACGAGGCTCTTGAGTTCCACGAAGGGGGACACCACAAGAACCTTCTTTGGGGATGAAAATGGAAGAGAAGCCCGTGTTTTTCCAATACTCAACGATATAGGCAAGTCCGACAGGACCTGTTTTGTCAAGATCTAAATCATGCGAGGTTTATCCCTCCCCGACGAGATCAGTTCTGATAAGACCTGTACAAGAAGGAGTTGGCCACTCCTCGATGAGGCTTGCTCCGACAGATCCAGAACTCGTAGGAGGCCATCCCCTAGCTTATCATGGCCAAAAAGAACTCAGGTGAGGTCAGCGCTAAGGGATCTAGCCCCTACGGTTGGGGGCAAGGAGACCTTAGGGAGGGGGAAATGATTCCAGCGATAAGGAGGTTCCCATGAACTGGACAGGTCGGCAACGAATTTAGGGCGACCATTCCCTGCAAAATCAGACCAAATGGCTCGTCTGTGAGCATTTTCAGAGGAGGTCCGACCTCCACAATCAAGGGCAAGGGTGTCTCGGTGAGAAGGGAGTGGTCCTGGTGTTGAGAGTAACCCCACAGAAAGGGAATGGTCGACGACCGATAAGGGTAAGGAGGAGGATCAGGGTCGGGGAATGTATGAGAAATAGAGGGTAAGGAAAGGAGAAGATGGACATGACACATCTTCACCGACAACCATCGAGACCGAAGCTCCAGTGGCTATCGATAGTAGCGATGCCAAGACAACGAGGACACAAGATTCGTGTTAGAGTTTCAATAGAGAGAGAACCTCTCTTTTCCTAAAAGATGGTAGCCTTTATTATGTTTTTTTTATTCTCCGATTTATAGTTGGTCATTATAGATTATGAATGTAATCAACATTAAAAGTCAACGCTATCTGGGCTGCCTTTGTTTTTTATGTCTTTATTCAAAGCGCCTAAAGGGGTAATAAAGGCTCTTGAAGCAATTCAGAGAAAAATTTTATGGCGTAATGGTGGTGACGGAAGGGTGTTGAACAAGGTGAAATGGAGTTTGGTGTGCCGACCTAAAATCTTGGGAGGACTCGGCCTACGTAGGTTGGAGACTATGAATTTGGCATTGTTAGCCAAATGGTGGTGGTAGTTTGCAATTACTAAAGTTTCCTTGTGGAAGGTCCTAATTTGTTTAAGGATGGGTTGGGAAGTGACTGATTGGGATTTGACTCGTTTAGATAATTCCGGAAATTGTTATATGTTTAGTCACATTATGGACCTTGCTACTGATCCTCTTTTTTCTAGCTTGTTTGGCAATCAGGGCTTTCATGGAATCTGGGAAGAGGAGTGGACGTTTCGTTTTGGGATGACGTTTGGATCGGAGATGTTACATTGAGGACTCGGTTCCCGTTAGCTTATATGAGAGCAGCCAACAAGGAGGGAGTCGTTGCTGATTATTGGAGTGGGCAGGGGTGGTCGGTCTCCTTTCGTCACACCCGTGGTCACAAGGAAAGGGATGAGGTGTCGGCCTTATTTGAGTGCATAGAGGATTGTGTTATTTCGCCTGATCTTGATGATGTTTTATTATGGAGAAAATTCTCGTCGGGATTTACAGTTTCTGATGCATATTCCTTGGGCTAAGGTCTTATGGGTGGCAGGTATACCACCTAAACATAATGTACTTGTTTGGTTAGCGGTTCAGAATGCGTTACCTACGACTGTGTTCTTGGAGGAGAGGGGTATGTACTTTACTCTTAATCAGATGTTCTTTCCCTTGTGCAAGTCTTTTATGGAGACCACTGATCATATTCTTATGCATTGTCCTTTTGCGTGGTGGATTTGGGGTAGAGTTTTTAACTGGTGGGGGTTGGTGTGGGTTATGCCATGGACTATGGCGGAGGTGGTGGTAGTGTGGAGAAGTGTGGGATCACATCACTTCTGTAAGGTGTGGATCCGGGTCTGTTATGTGACTATTTGCATCTTTGGTTATTGAGAAATGCAGCTGTTTTTAATCAGGTGATGGAGTCGGGTGATATTCTCTTTGGAAAGATCCAGAATCATTCGTATGTTATTATGTGGCAATCTCAATCGATCAGATCTGGCTTCTCCTTTGTGGATTGGTGTAGGAGACCGAGTTGGTGCATTCGGCCGAGGAGGGTTGGGTCAGTTCGTTGATGGTTGTTTTCGTGCTCGTTGTTGGTCTTTGTGTTTTGGTTTTTGTTTATTCAGGGGGTTTAGGAGTTCCCAATTCTATTCAGGTTTCGCCTGTTTCCCACTGAGGTCCGATGTGTGCTCATCCGGGGGGACGTTAAGGGTCGATCTGCTTTTAGAGTGGAGGGGAACAGGTTACTTAGTCTCTTTGAGACCAGAGGATTCACCTGTCTACCCTGAGGCATTGTTCATTGGTCTTGGTGGGACGCCTGTTTGGTGATTGGGGCTTTTTTACCTTCGGTTTTTTTGTTTTTTTCCGGGCATTAGCCCTTAGCTCATTGTATGAGTTCCTTGATTATCGTTGTTCTCATATCCCTTTTCCTTCTTGGAATGGGGTTTTCACTTAATAAAATTTTCGAGCTTATCAAAAAAATCATTAAATGAACGATGTACAATACCTAATAAAAATAATGAAAGAATAAAAATTCAAAATAAAAGTGTTAATAGAAACTAAAAAAATGAAAAGGAATTGTTTTAATAAAAAAGAATTAGAAAAAAATGAATAAAAATTAGGTAAGTGAATTTTTGAAAATTAAATACAAATAATTAATAAATAACAATACGCGGTGCTTGTTGTAACACTTTACCCTTAAAATAAAACGAATGAATGTTATGTTGAGTCTCACTCATACTTTGATTCACATTCAGTTTTCATGTTATACCCCAATTGAGCTGTGAGGTGTATGAGAGGTGAATGCATATTCTTCATCTAGTAAAATAATTCTTGACTTCTACGCATTTTCAGCACAAAAAAGAAAAAAATGACCCATGAACTATGTTAGTTGTCATAAAGTTATTAGTTTCATCATAAGAGTTTACATTATTCTTAAACACAAATGATCAAACCCAAGAGTCAAGACAGTGCAGTCAATTTGGGAATATATCCATTGAATTCATATATATGGCCTCATCATCTCCAACTTTAATAAAATATCTTGAGGTGGAGAGCTTTCCTTTGGTCTACGAAAACAGGTCAAGAAGGTGTATTATTAACTACACTAGGTGTGAGCACCGCGCTATGCGCGGTATATTATTAGATAAATTATACGTTTTTCTATAAGTCAATTCCGGCTCAAATAATTGAGCAAAATCGAACCTAAAAAACAATACATGAAAGTAAGTGAAATAAAATATCGAAGAGTTTAAAATGTAGTACATTTTAATTTTTTGTACCACGGTCTAACAATCACAACATGCCAATTAGTTATTTTGGGCCATATTTATTGATGGTAAAGATAAAATCGATAACTGAATGTACGTTCAACAATCATATTACAATAGTACTACTTTAAGTTGTTGTCGACACTATTGGATAAACTCATAAAACTTAAGGCACCCTCAAGTTTGTAGTAACCATACAACTATACTGACGGTGGCGACATAATTTACACTGCTCTTCTGTCATGACTCATGAGACAACTTATTTTAACACTGATGATGAAAACCGCCCACATTTTATCCAGATCAAACACTTGAAATAAAAGTATTGATATTCCATTATGTGTCAAAACAAATATGTAAACAACCTAGTGTTAGTTGAGGATAGGCTTACATTTCAGTCAACTCAATTGTGAAGTGTTAGTTGAGGATAGACTTCCATGAGCAAGCTTCGGGTCACTAATCTTTACAAAAAGAGGGATAGCCTCTATAGTTTTGTCCTTCTTTGACACACTGAGAGAAATCTTGCATCAAAATATTGAACAACCACTACCATTTTTAGTTATACTATTAATCAATTAACAGAAATTGTTAACAAAAGTAAAAATTAAAATCGCAATTAATATAAATTTGTATAAAAAGTACAAGTATAATAAATAAATAAATAAAAAGCAGTAGATGAATGCAAATGCAGAATTAAAATCACAAAACTGGTGCAATCTGATTGAACACCTGAATGCAAACTGTATGCAGAATTCAAGTCTTTGGTTCTTCCCATTCTCTAAGTACGTAGTCCAACTCCCAATATAAGTAGAAAAAATCAAAACCTATCAATGCTTGGACACCTAAATTTGGCTCAAAACTGTCAGAATATGAAACTAAATTACCCAATCAATGGCGTGTGCAACGGAAAGACCAGAGACTTGAACAAAAAAACACATTTGCATAGCATCGCAGACTCACAAATCACGCACCATATACCATTCCAAAATCAAAATCATAGAAATCTAGAAGCTAGGTAAGAAGTTACGGAGAGGAAATCAGAGATGGTCGAAGCCGAACTCTTATACAGAACCGGACGACCCGAAACTCTTCCTCTTCTTCATCCGCCTTCGTGGCTCGTCCATTCCCATGTCAATTTCAAAATATTCGATCCAATCCATCGATCCACGAACAGTACTCGGGTGAAACTCTCTATCAGAGTTGAACTCGTTTCTATTGGCTTCTACTTATGACAATCGCAACCAGAATCGGCCCTAATATACTAGAAACACATCAGATATGAATTGAGAGAAGGGAAAAACGAAACGACCGAGCATTGAAAGTAATTGAAACCTAGGACCTAATTAAGAGGGCTTAGAGGGATTAGCACTATTGAGGACGGTTTAATTGCACATTGATAGAAGGATAACAACAGGAAGAGTTTAAGACTCGTAACAGACGAACACCAAACTGAAAAAGGAAGAGGGAGCCGAGTCCGAACAAACTTAGAGCATCCACAACCGTGAGATGTTAATCCCACGCTAATCCAATACCACACCAACGTCTGGGCTGCAGAACCCAATGGTTGGGTAACAGTCTCGGCCCACCAACGCCATATGTGCCGGTAGCGCTATCCATTACTTTTTTTATTATTCAACTTTATCCAAGCGGTTGGATATCAATGTCTTTCCTTTTATTTTAAATTTTAGGGCTAATTGTTGAAACTTACCCTTATGTATTGGTCACGAACACTATGCTACCCTCCTTTTCAAAATGATATTTGTAGTACCTTATCTATTTGTCACGCGATTACGTTAAGAAAAATAGACGGTAAAATGCCGTTTTTTCCATTCCGTTAGTCATATGACCTCAAGTGTCATATAATGGATGGTAAAATGACGTTTTTTCCTTCATTATTTGACTTTTATACATTTTATAAGGAACATTATCATTGCACCCTCGTTGTTTTTCCTTATAAAATATATAGAGGTCAAATAATTAAGGAAAAAAACGTCATTTTACCATCCATTATATGACACTTGAGGTCATATGACTAACGAAATGGAAAAAGCGGCATTTTACCGTCTATTTTTCTTAACGTAATCGCGTGACCAATAGATAAGGTACTGCAAATATCATTTTGAAAAGGAGGGTAGCATAGTGTTTGTGACCAATACATAAGGGTAAGTTTCAACAATTAACCCTAAATTTTACAATCAGTCGTGTATTAACATTAATGTCTTTTTTTTTAAATTTCGGAATTAATTGAAATCTGACAAAAATTAATTGGTTTTGAGTTTTGACCCACTAAAAAATTAGGGAAAAACTGATTTAATTCAAAGAAAATTAAAAATAAATTCTTTTTGAAGTGTAATGCAACCATATTTTCAAACCATCAATTATCAAATCATTTTTTGAGATTTGTAAAATATAATACTATTTTTTAGTTTCAAGAGTAATTAATTTTTTATTTCGAAGATTAAAAATATAATAGGTTTTCAAATTTTATATTTTCATAATATATTTTTGACACATTTTTTAAATTCCAAATATATATTTTTTATAGCTCAATTTCATGTGCAGTCGATATTTTGAAATAAATTACATATTTATTTTATTACATTACATTTTATTTGGAAAATAAAAATAAATTAAGTAATTCAATAAAATAGTAATAAAATAATATTTTAATTTTAATTTTACCTTAGCATTTCTTTATTGTAAACAAAAAATTAATCATCACTAAATAGTATCATCTCTTTTCCACGTGGCACTTGTTTTTCTCTCCTTAAGTGATGCTAAGATAATGCTAGAGATGTGGATGCTCTTAGAGCCAAGAAGTGAGATTTTTAGTAAGCATAGAACGTCACGTCAGCTGCCATGTCAACAATTAACTTTGCTATTATATATTATAGTTTCTACGTGATATTATTATCCAGGTCAAATCCTAAAAAGATTAGTGAACTTAACTATAACCATAATATTAGTTAATTCATTCTAAAGGAATTTGCATTTATCATCCGAAGTGTTTTGGCTTAGATGGAAAGATTTAGCATACTCACCTTCAATTTTGAAAATTGATCAACCAATGACAACTCCTGATGGATCATGTCAACCAAACTACAAAAACGAAGGATATGTTTTCCATCAAAACCATAAAAGCTTACTTGTTTCCAAATTTGAATACACTGATGTCTCCTCAATCGGATGTCATCCTCAACACATATTCCGTTGGACTTGTCGGCATCGTCGTTGCTGTGGGGATTTTGGGGGCTTGTCGGTGGACCTCCGTCAATATAGCCTGCTGCGGAGGATAGGCCCTGGCCGGAGCAGAAGTCAGTGTTGTCTGTGTTACTCGACTATGATCGATTGAAATGGAGAAGAAGATAAAGCCCACCGGCAAAAAAAAAGTCCGGCGTGGTTTGAGTGTTTGAATCTTTGCTTCCAATTTAAAAGATTTTTGGGGTTAATCCTATGAAATTGGCCTCGCTTGAACCTAGACTTAAGGAAGTGTCTCCAAACCACACATCTAGCCAAAACCATACGCGAGTGGCTGACCCCTTGGATCAGTGCAACCTTGTCTTCTAAGGTGCACCCTAAACCAATCCTCTCTCCGCCAATTCATGAAAAAGTCCTACCTAGAAGGATCTATCATCCACCTCCAAGCGGCCAAGATCACAATCATAGACCTCCCACCCAAATCAAGCACAAACAACTTGCTTCCACGATAAATCCACCTCAAGAGCGAATCGCCACCACCACTCAGACAACAGGCTCTCATTAACCCGAGCCAATCTTCTCAATCTCAGACTCATTCCCTCCTTGGTGAGCAAACCACATACCAACTAACCCTATATAAGGCCTTTTTGGTTGAAGATCCTACGAAAATAGTTATCCAGTGGTATAATCATCGGATCCATCACAATCAAATTTGTCACCAACGAATTTCCTTTTTTTAGCACCATTATCTTCAAGAGTAGCACAAACTTTATCTTTCCTTGTAATAGGTTTACCATCATCGGGTCCATCACAAACAGATTCATCACCAACGAATTTCCTTTTTTCGCACCATTATCTTTAAAAACAGCACAAACAGCACAAACTTTATCTTTCCCTTTAGTAGGTTTACGAAATACCTACAAAAAATACAAACAAGTTGTAAAAGGACTACACAAAAAAAACATTATTATACATTAATGATATGTGAAAATATATATATATATCAAATAGAGAATTACCTTACAAGTGTTTGTTTCATCTCCTACATTGAAGATATCACAAATAGTAAGGACATCACTACCATATTTAAGATTATACTCATTCAGCCTTATCTTAAAAATGTATTCGCTCCCAATAAGGTTAAGAATTTCAGGTGGAAATTTTGTAGGATTTGCTGAATATTTGTTGAACAACTTCATGGCAGAACAATCAATTAACCGTTCAGCTAATCTATTCAAAATGACATATGTGAGCATGCATGTATCATCAGTCACGTCAAATTGAACTTTATTTCTGTCAAAAATACAAATTCAAACAAATCACATAAAATATAGTCATTTATGCCAAGTAATATGCTACAATAACTGAAGTTTCATACACAGTTACAATACAACTTTTGAAGCCGAAAAAAACCAACCATTATTTTCAGAGAAACTATTGATTTTCCCAATAAAAGTACTTTTATAGCCCTACAAGAAACAGATAAGTCATTAGAGTAATTCAATATAATACATGACAAAATTGAGTTACCAAAATCTTACAATGGTATATTTTCCCAATCGACACTTAAAATCTCTGAAATACACATCCGATTCTCCATAGCTTCCTTCTCCACATATTTCTTAACACCATTGTAAAGAACCAAAAAAGCATTCCTTGGTATTACATTTGCAAACCTTTCAATCAAACTTTCAACATATTCATGTCCCAGGTTAACATGAACATGCGTAGCACCAGTTGTTGAAAATTTTAAGACGTTTGATAGAAGAAGGCACTAATTAAAAAAAAGAAAAATATAATTGATATATAATTTAAAAATACAAAAAAATAGTACCTTGATATCGTTTAATATTTGTGGAAGTAAATATTACAATAACTGGATTTGGTGTAGTGGCTATATTGTACTTATCAAGAAAACCCCTTGCATCATCCCCCCAAAGAGTCACTTTACATGTCACAGAGGTGTGAACAAAAAAAAACAACTTAATAGTCACAGCACAAAAAAAAAAAGACATACATAATAATACAAACCTATCAATTATCATCTCAAGGTCCCGCTTTTCAAACCCGTCTGAAACACTTTCAACATCACAAACTTTGGTTAAACATTCAACGATATCTGCAAAATTAAACAATTATAATCAAATAAAAAGATTACAAAATACAACAACACTTTGAATACAAAATATAATATACACATATATCGACTCACCGGAGAGTAGAGTGTTATCATTTATACGAGATTTCAGTGTTTCATGAGACACAAACTGAAAAGCATGAAAGGGGATGGTGGGAACATCTTCTTTGATCTTCTTCACAGATGTAAGTAGAGTAAAAAACAACTTATATATGTTGTCAGTGGGACAATATTCTCCAGTGATTTTCACAACACTATAAGAACTAACTACGTAAACACATCTAACCGTTAATAGATTTTTGAACCGAGGAAGCATATTGCGTCTAACTTGCGCCCACATTAAAGTACCCTGCAGTACAAAAAAACATTAATAACAACATGAAAATAACAATGTAAATAAAAAATTGTTAACATAACAATAGACAATGTAAATAAAAATTGTAACAAACCTCTTCATCAGTAACCACAATATCAAGACTTATGATTTCCTTAGTTTTAGAATTAATTGTTTCCCATAGCCTACACACTCCGACTCTAATTGGCCCGACAATAGCGGAAGTTGTCAATGACTTCAAAGTAATGTTCTCCATTAATTAGCAAAAACCTGCAACAAAAGAACAGCCACAATTGTTTATGAAAAGTACATTATATAAGCAGTCAAATAAATACACAGTAAAATAAAAACAAATCCAAAATTTAAGACACGTAAATGGAACGAAAGTGAAGAAATAGAAAAAATACAATTCTGAGATATTGAAACTTCAGAAGATGAATTCTATAGGGTGGTAGTAGAACCTTTATTTATACTGAAACCAAGACTGAATCCTTAGTAATTTAAGCCTACAAGTCCTAATAAAACTACAAGGATAAAAAAACAATCCTATTATAACTATATGTTATTTTATTTTTTCTTTATCCTTAGTAATTTAGACCTAGTACAACTATGAGAATAACAATACGATCTCGCCACGTCTCCATTACTTGATGAACGATCTGATTAGTTAGGGATTAAAAACAGGCTTCACAGAAAATATTATAAAATTCCAAAAGTAAAATTAAATTAAATAATAATTATTACATAATTTGTAGTGTTGTCTGAGATTTAAATTAGGAAATAGGGAAAATTTCATTTTACCACCATGTCAAACATTTAACTTCAGTTTAATACCCTGGCATAAATTTTTATCAGTTTCATACCCTAAGCAAACTTTTAATTTCACTTTCATACCCAGCCGGGTAAAATGTCCAAAATACCCCTAACTATTACTCAAATTTTCATCTCATGCCACTGACTCAGAATTTGAAAAGAAGTGAAATGACAATAATACCCTTCATTGTTTAGGGTGTTCAACTGAAAATTTCAATAATTTTAAAACAAAATCAGTTTTTTTTACAAATTCATTTTTTAATTTCAAAAAATCATATTTTAATTTTAAAAATACATAAAATAAATTTTTTTTATATAAAAATATTTTTTTATTAAAAACAGTTTTATTTTTTAAAAAAATTAATTTTATTTATATTAAAAAAAAACTGGAGATGCTCGCGACTTCCTTCTTCTCCGGCGTGGTCTCCGGCCACCCCTCCTCCGCCGGCGTCGTCCCCGGCCACCACCACTTCGCCGGCGTCGTCCCCGAGCTCCTTCTACTCGAAGTGGTGGTGGCCGGGGACGACCCCGGCGGAGGAGGGGTGGCCGGAGACCACGCCGGAGAAGAAGGAAGTCGCGAGCAGCTCCAGTTTTTTTTTAATATAAATAAAATTAATTTTTTAAAAAAATAAAACTGTTTTTAATAAAAAAATATTTTTATATAAAAAAAATTGATTTTATGTTTTTTTAAAATTAAAATCTGATTTTTTGAAATTAAAAAATGAATTTGTAAAAAAAACTGATTTTGTTTTAAAATTATTGAAATTTTCAGTTGAACACCCTAAACAATGAAGGGTATTATTGTCATTTCACTTCTTTTCAAATTCTGAGTCAGTGGCATGAGATGAAAATTTGAGTAATAGTTAGGGGTATTTTGGACATTTTACCCGGCTGGGTATGAAAGTGAAATTAAAAGTTTGCTTAGGGTATGAAACTGATAAAAATTTATGCCAGGGTATTAAACTGAAGTTAAATGTTTGACAGGGTGGTAAAATGAAATTTTCTCTAGGAAATATCAAACAAATTTCCAAAATTGACAGGTTCTGAATAGCACTAAGTTTAAAAAACTATTTTTAGAAGCTCACCGAGAGAAGTAGAAAGATATTTTTGCACAACAAGGAGAAGAATCTGAGAGATCAGATATGGATTTTGCCAAAAAAACATCAAATAGACCATCAGACACACAAAAAAAATAACTACTTACTACTCCAAACTAGCTTCACCAGCATAGAAGCATGAAATCAAAAGAAGAGGAGCAAAACATACATTGTACATACCAAGTAAAGCATCATGATAAAATTTGAGTACGAGAATACCCCAAGCAACAATGCACTCCTCACTGGTGGCGCTAGTCTTATTAGCCTGGCACTTAATGCCTAAATCATCAACAGATTACCAGATAAGCATAAACAATAAAAAACAATATGGAATTGATCTCAGGAAAATTTTGAATTACTATAAATCAGATCAATAGATATCAAACTCACAGAGATCCATGATATGGTTTCGGCAAATCGCACAGTTATCAACAACAATATCTACAGACGAACCACGAAACATCACACGATCCCCTCAGTGAAGCTCGAAATCAAGGCCAAGCGGTCGAAAGTGTTGATTGTCGCGAAGAGGGCATCTGGGTCGGCGTCGCCGGTTCCGACTACCGATGGGAGGTTCGGGCGGAAATGAAGAGCGGCTTGTCAAAGAGAAGTCCCGGATTCATTGTGACTCCATATTGCTTCAAGAGGACGGAAAGGTTGACGGCGCTTCGCTGCGAGGAAGACGCCGGAGGAGCTACCTTCGTCCTCGTTTCCGTCGCGAAAAAGACGTCGGAGCTTCCTCGCTTACAAAGGTGACGCTGCCGCCGCACCTCTGCAATGTTTCATTTCGATTCCGATTTCAATTTTGATTCAGATTTGTCGAAGAGATAAATTTAAGAGAAATTGTGGAAGAGATAAGGATGCAAAAAAAAGGAAATTGAAAAAAAACAAATAATAGAACGCAATCGAAGAGATAAGGATGCAAAAAAAAAGGAAATTTAAAAAAAACAAATAATAGAACACAAGAAATTTTGTTTTTGCGATTTGCGCACATGAGGGAGAGTGAGGCGCGTTACGTGCGAGTGTGAGGCATGAGAACAGCGCGTGTTATACCGTGTTATTTTGCTTTTATATACAATAGATTTTCAGTTGAACACCCTAAACAATGAAGGGTATTATTGTCATTTCACTTCTTTTCAAATTCTGAGTCAGTGGCATGAGATGAAAATTTGAGTAATAGTTAGGGGTATTTTGGACATTTTACCCGGCTGGGTATGAAAGTGAAATTAAAAGTTTGCTTAGGGTATGAAACTGATAAAAATTTATGCCAGGGTATTAAACTGAAGTTAAATGTTTGACAGGGTGGTAAAATGAAATTTTCTCTAGGAAATATCAAACAAATTTCCAAAATTGACAGGTTCTGAATAGCACTAAGTTTAAAAAACTATTTTTAGAAGCTCACCGAGAGAAGTAGAAAGATATTTTTGCACAACAAGGAGAAGAATCTGAGAGATCAGATATGGATTTTGCCAAAAAAACATCAAATAGACCATCAGACACAAAAAAAAAATAACTACTTACTACTCCAAACTAGCTTCACCAGCATAGAAGCATGAAATCAAAAGAAGAGGAGCAAAACATACATTGTACATACCAAGTAAAGCATCATGATAAAATTTGAGTACGAGAATACCCCAAGCAACAATGCACTCCTCACTGGTGGCGCTAGTCTTATTAGCCTGGCACTTAATGCCTAAATCATCAACAGATTACCAGATAAGCATAAACAATAAAAAACAATATGGAATTGATCTCAGGAAAATTTTGAATTACTATAAATCAGATCAATAGATATCAAACTCACAGAGATCCATGATATGGTTTCGGCAAATCGCACAGTTATCAACAACAATATCTACAGACGAACCACGAAACATCACACGATCCCCTCAGTGAAGCTCGAAATCAAGGCCAAGCGGTCGAAAGTGTTGATTGTCGCGAAGAGGGCATCTGGGTCGGCGTCGCCGGTTCCGACTACCGATGGGAGGTTCGGGCGGAAATGAAGAGCGGCTTGTCAAAGAGAAGTCCCGGATTCATTGTGACTCCATATTGCTTCAAGAGGACGGAAAGGTTGACGGCGCTTCGCTGCGAGGAAGACGCCGGAGGAGCTACCTTCGTCCTCGTTTCCGTCGCGAAAAAGACGTCGGAGCTTCCTCGCTTACAAAGGTGACGCTGCCGCCGCACCTCTGCAATGTTTCATTTCGATTCCGATTTCAATTTTGATTCAGATTTGTCGAAGAGATAAATTTAAGAGAAATTGTGGAAGAGATAAGGATGCAAAAAAAAGGAAATTGAAAAAAAACAAATAATAGAACGCAATCGAAGAGATAAGGATGCAAAAAAAAAGGAAATTTAAAAAAAACAAATAATAGAACACAAGAAATTTTGTTTTTGCGATTTGCGCACATGAGGGAGAGTGAGGCGCGTTACGTGCGAGTGTGAGGCATGAGAACAGCGCGTGTTATACCGTGTTATTTTGCTTTTATATACAATAGATTAAAGAGAAAATGAATTAATAAAAATAAAAAGTAAGGATGAAAATAAATGAAAAGAAAAGAAAGTAAAAAACTATTAAAGAAAAATAAAAAAGGATAAAAACGGTAAATTTTGAATATTTCAAGATTATTAAAGGATATTATAATTATTTTTATCTTTTTAGTGTTTTTAAGAAAACGTGGGGTGATTGACTTTTGAAAATCAGATTATAATAATTTTGTGTTTTTTGGATGAAAAATTGATTATGTTTAATAAAAAAAAATATTAAGTAGTTAAAATATATTTGTAATAAATCTGATAATTAAATAATTATTCGAAAATCGTGTATAATTAAAAAAAAATTATATTTTCGTTTTACTTATAACCAAATGAAAATTTCCTCGTAAATAAATATCTTAGCATCGGACTAGTTTTTTGGTATAAAAAAATCGTGCCACATCCTTATAAGGGGCTCAGATTCGACGTCTGATGTCACTTTCTTGCTCTCTTTGGCTTCCGAGCGGAATAAACAGTAGCAACCTCCGAGAAGCAGAGAAGAGAAGAGAGAAAGGAGAAAATGGGTACCATCAGAGCGGCCATGGGAGACGCAGTCCTGACCTTCATGTGGGTCTTCAGCGCCCCGTCTCTCGGCGTCTTCACCGTCATAATCGCCGCCGCACTCGACGTCCCCGCCCGCTCTCTGGCCGGCCTCTTCATCACCACCGTGCTCGCCACCGTCCTCGTCCTCATCTTCAGCGTCATAGGGAACCTCATGGGCGGTGCCAGCTTCAACCCCTCCGCCACCGCCACTCTCTACGCCGCCGGGCTGAAGCCCGACGTGTCCCTGATCTCCATGGCAATCCGATTCCCAGCTCAGGCGGCCGGCGGGGCTCTGGGGGCCAGGGCGATCCTGCAGCTGATGCCGGAGCAGTACAAGTTCATGCTCAAAGGTCCCTCCTTGAAGGTGGATTTGCACAGCGGGGCTGTGGCTGAGGGGGTGTTGACTTTTGTGCTCAATTTCGCTCTACTTGTGGTGTTCCTGAGGGGACCCAAGAACCTGCTGGTCAAGGTTTGGCTGCTGGCTATGGCTACAGTGGGATTGGTTAGTGTTGGATCTGGCTACACTGGACCTTCCATGAACCCTGCCAATGCCTTTGGATGGGCTTATGTCCACAATTGGCACAACTCTTGGGAGCTTTTCTATGTCTACTGGATTTGCCCATTATTGGGATCTATATTGGCTGCCAAGCTCTTCTGCTTTCTCCTTCCACTTCCCCTTCCAAAGGAGAAGAAAGCTTGAACCTTTGATTGCTTAAATTATGTAGTTGCAGACTTGCATTTTCATGCTACCTTTGGAACCTGAATAGGTGGTGTTGTAATAGTTTTCTGTTGGCTTACATGCCCAATTGAAGTGAAGAAAACCCATTATGCAGTGAATTGCTTCTGTCAATTTTAGATTATCTTTCAGTAGTGATGGTTTGGCTATTTTGGGATTCAGCTCACACTGCTTTCTCACTTCTTTTTTGTTGATACTTGATATGAATATTGGGAGTGTTATTTGTTGGTTTACCTTGGAAATCACATGAGGGTGCAGAAACTGAGGCCTCCATCAGATTCTTACAATAATCAACTCATCCCATGAATTCAGTTGATTTGAGTTACTTCTTCTTGAGAACCAATAGGGCCTTCATGTATGAACAAAGGTCCAGGACAGAGGTTTCCTAGAATGCTTTGGAAAAGGATGCACATGATTCTCTGTGCAGGTTAGGCAAAGCCTTTATTTGGCTATGCATAGGCCACAGAAATTCACACCTTCACCTGCTAGTCTTAAGTTAATGAATGTTTGAACTTTGAAGGTTGGATCAAGATATATGTAGACTGATTGTGATCAGATTACCAATTAACGTTACATGATCAGAAATTGCAAAGAAGTCAAGTGCCGCGGTTTTTTATTCATTCATGGCATTGTCTTGATCGAATCGAAACATGGAACAGCCGAAGAAGAGAGGCAAGTGTAACCTTGAAGTCATGGAAGAGGGAACTCTTAAAGAAGACAGAATCTACATGAAGCACTTAGGCAAGAAGGATAGCATGTACTATGTTGGTGCAGCCATCTAAGCAGCAAGTCCCTTAAAGGTCAGACCACAAGAACCAAAGCACCAAACAAGCTATTACTTGAAGAGCAGCATTATGGAAAGAGAAGAAGCAAAACTAGCATCTACCTCATCATGGAAAGAGACTGAACCACAAGAACCAACCAAAACCCTAAACCAAACTGTCTCTTTTCTCTTGCCCCTCTTGATGTGGGAGCAAAATACGCGGGACGTGTCCCTGTATGAGGGGGTTCGGAGCGCGGGGCAGAAACCTGTCTCGCGCCTCTGCCTCTTGCCTCTTCCTCCTTTTGTTGGCGTGGTGACACGCGTCCCTCTTTTTTTTCATTTTATATATAAATCAGTTTTTAATTTATATTTTTTTATTTTAAAAATCAGTTTTCTATTTCGATAAAATAATGTCCGACGACGAGTTGTACTGAAATTTCAAGTTTCATTGTCCATTTTAGTTATTTAATTGTATTTATTAATTAGTTTTATATTTTTTTAATTTATGTATTTATTAATTAATTTTATATATTATATTTCTATTTCATTTATTATTTTGTTAATTAAAGATGCATTTAACAAATTCAGCAAAAACATTATTAATAATTTCGTCAGCATTTTAAGAGGGGCATGATCCCCATATATGCCTCTCTTGATGCGGAACACTCTCGATTTGGGAAGGACAGAAGCACAATTCAGCCCAATCAACAGAGGGTTCTACCTCTTGCCCCCTTAATGTACATGCTCTTAGTTCAAGCCTATGAGAAAAAGAGCAAGAACAAAAAAAATCAATCCCTCAAGAAGCATATTACAAGGTAGAGCAATCAAACTTGAAATAAAATAGGGAGTATATCCATTCTCTCTCTAAAAGCCTTTTTCTCCCCCTTCTCTCTACCTCTTCAACCTTAGTTCTCGAGCCGCCGCCGTCACCGGCTTCGGAACTGGCTCATCTGATGCTAGAGATGACGCCGGTGACACACCCTTGTGCATGTCTTCCCTTTTCTCCAGTTTCCCCCTTTGTTGCTGCGATCTCTCCCTCTCTGGCCACCGTGGCTCGGTAGATCTACTGTTTCTTGTAGATCTACTTCGTCGACTTTCCCTTTTCCTTGCCTCAGATCTCTTTTCTTCATCACTTTTGACTCCTTCCCTCCCGAGCACTTTAACACCTCAGATATGTTCTTCTTTGGCTTGGGTGCTAGCCCATTCTCCCTCTGTTTGCTCCGATGAAGGAGTGTCCGGCGGTGTCCGAGGTTGGGTGTCTGGTTATAGACATCGAGGGAGAAGCCTCTGGGTTAGATCTACACTTGAGGAGGCAGATCTATTGGTGGTTGAAGGATTCGTGGAAGGTTTGGTCTGTCCCCGTCCAGATCTATTGTTGACGTTGGTTCTTTGGAGGGTCCCCGTCCTCGTTTGCCCTGTCTCTTCTCTGGTGCTCTTCTTCCTCGTCCCTGGCATCTGGCTCTGGTACTTCTGTGGGAGTCTTTTCTTTCCTCGTCAAAGATCGACGTTTTAATTCAGTTTGCTGCCGGGTTTGTGGGTTGCTCGAGTTCTTGCTGCTCGGGTAGGAGTCCCGATCTACTGACTGGGTGTGGGTCGCTGCTTCACAACGCTTTGGGTTGCTGATCGGCGTAGTTCGGTTCGGGTCCAGCCTACTTGGGTCACGGAGGAGCCGTGTCAGGTCTGTCCTCTACTCCTTTGTCCTCCATCTTCTTCGTTTTTTTCACGAAGTTTCGGGTGACTGTTCCCGGTGTTGGCCGGCAGTCTCAAACCCGTGTGAGGGATTTAGTGGTGGGGGTCGGCCTGGTTTTTGGAGGGTTTCGGTTTAGTTTGGTATCGATTGATACTGGGTCTCGGGGATCCCTTTTGTGTTGGCTAGAGGGATTTTTTTTCTTCGGAAACCCGAGGTCTGAACTTTTCCGGATTCCCTCCCTTTGGAGCTACTTGTGTGCGGTGGTTGTTGTCTGCCTTCTCTCTTGGTTTGGTTGGTGTCTTGGCTGGGGTTTCGTCTGCAGAGTTACCGGCTGCGATGGAGATTTGCTTCTTTGGTTTCTCTGGTTTTTGAGCTTATTGTGTTGACTTAGGTTGGCTAGACCTGGTTTTTGTTTGTTTTAGTTAGTTTGGTTTTGGTGCTGGTTGTTAACTTGTGGTTTTGTGCTGTTTGCTTCATTACTTGATCTGGACATAGGCTGATTGTTAGACCCGTCTTTGTTTGATTCTGTTTAATGGTGTTTGTTAGCCCTAGTGGCTCTGGTTAGTAGTGATACTACTTGTTTAGTTCTGGTTCGAGATGTCCACAGGACATACTCTTGGTTGTAAGAGGGTTCGCCCTTGAACTTGTTTTCGGTTTGAAAACCTGTTCCAAAAATAAAACATTTGCTGATCAAAAAAAAAGGTAGGGCAAACCTCATGGATCCTCGGAAAAGAGAAGGTTCACAGCATGACTAGTCAGACTCATCAAGGTTCTCAAAAAACAAAACACAGTACTAGTTAAGTTATCTTTGATTCATCCTTAATAGCTTTTTGGTCATTGGAAATTATTGTCATTGATTTGTACTGCTGAAATTGTCGTTTAATTGAGCTGAATTGTATGACTTTTGAAGGTCCAATGGATTCAGTCGGTCCGATGACCAACCGGTGACATGCCCGATTAAATATCTCCCATTGATGTTAAGACCCATGAATGGAAGTGAAGAACCAACTACCGCCGGTTTAGTTAATTTTCTAACACCAATGCCGGTTAACCGTCAAGACCCACCCCTATACTGCTATACACTTGAACAAATATTTTTTCTCCTTAATGTCAGTTTCAATATTGTTCATGTTTCTCATGACAAAAGAATAACAAAAATGAAAGAACATACATAATTTTTCCCTCCACCATTTTCTAAAGTGTGTAAGAATAGAAGAGACAAAACAAAATAAAAAGATTTGAACAGATTGTATATACAAATGGTACTTCTGTTTTGCAAAAATTATGTCAGCAACCAAGCACATATTGATGTCTTCTACAGAGATGTGTCCATAGGATAGCAGCCAAGTATTCGGAGAAATGTTGCAAATTCCTGCACAGGAACAAAGTTTGTTCACTGGAGGGAAGCAAATCTTGAATTGGACAATCTTTGTAATGAAAGAAAGAACATCTTGTGCAGAGAGAATCAGGATTTTCAGATTTAGGTTGAAGCCAAAAATATAAACTTTGAATTCGTTAGTGTAATATCCATGACAATGATTTTAGAGTAGATATAATATTTCAGTGTTCCAGATACCTGGAGATGTCCAAGTGCGTACTGAGCTCGGGGATCGGCCATGGAAGCCTCAAAGTCGATGTAGAAAAGGTAGTCAAAGTACCTGTGACCATTTATAAGTCGATCAATTATAACTAATGCCTCATCGTAATTCAAAACGTATACTAGCACAACTGCCTCCCTGGTAAATGAATCTACAACATTATCATTTAGTTGATAGGATCTATCACATTTTGAATGGAGGTACATGATTACCCGAAATATGAACCCAGAAACTCAGATGATTACACATATTTTAATGATATTAAAATGTCTATGTGAACACATTTATATTGATTTTCTCCCAGCCTATGTCAGAGTTATGAAGAAATTGGATCAGCGTGACAATCTTATGACTCCTGAGCAAAATATATGAGTAAATTTTCAAATTCATTTTCTGATTGATTCTAATGTAAGTTACTGTATGGTGCTTACTTGGCACTCCCTGTATTGGAATCATCAACTACTCTTAATGGCCGCTTCCTCTGTGGTCGGCTTTCAATCTGAAATTAAAGAGGAAAGTAAGAATCACAGAGAAATCGGCCCATCAAAGCAATCTAGTAGTTCAGTATACCTTTGTTAAGTTTATGTTCCTCAAAGCAAACACTGCCAGAGCTTTAAATAGGATACCAGGGCCTTCTTCCAAAGTACAAACAATACTTGTCTGGAGTAAAAAAGAACAAACATTCAATTTTGGAAAAGCTACCAAGTTGCAAAGGAACAAAGTTAGAAACAACAATTACCTTAAAAGGCTTATCAGTTCTAGGAATTATTGGATCCCTTGCTAATACCAGAAAACGAGTAATGTTATCAGAAACATCCTGTTTGAATCAAGGAGTTATAAGTGAATACAGTTTATTACAAAGTATATGATTAGTATTGTGTTCATACGTGACTGATGAGATCAAATCATAGAATTTTGTCGAGTAAATTCTTTCATAATTAATCAGATCAAATTATATCAATCTCAATTTCTATATAAACTATAACCATAGTTAGACAAATTTCTCACTTATTTGTTAGTTAACTGGCATCAAGACCTGACTAAGGAAGAGGCATAGAGAATGTGATACAACTCTCTGCACAATCAAGTAAAGGTTCATGAACCATGGAACTACGCTACTCGTATAAAGGAGACAGTGGAACTTGCCTGAATTCCTTGTGCAAGTACATTGAGTCCATATATTTCTGCAGCTCTAACACTTGCAACTACACCGGCATCCCTTAGGTTTTCTGAGGCTACAAACTAAAGCAAAAGTTGAGAAAATTTAGACACCTTTCCACGACATGATGCTGAGTAAATTATGATAAGATTATGAAAGGCAGTCACAAATCACCTTAGCAGCACCAGCTGTATCATCAACATTGACTCTTGTAACACCCAACTCACTTAGATACTTATCACTTAATGTGAGTGCCTGAAACAAAGAGGATTTAACTTATAAAATGCAATAAGAACCTGATCAACAAGTAGAGCCTGGACACATTAGTACAATTGTTGTAATAACCCATTCTATCAAGACCAGGAGAAGTGAAGAATTTGGAAATTCACAAGCGTGTTCTACAAGTATAGAATGTTTTACTAATACTTGCTGTTGATCTTCATTCATCCAGTTAAAACGTGTTCTATAGCGTCCATTATCAGTAATTAGTCCTTTAAGCCAACATATTTAGCCGGGATTCATAGTTCCTACTTCCTGCCTGATTAAGTCTAGGACCTAAGAAAGGAACTTTACTAAAACATGATTTAAAGTTTACATCAAGAAAAGGGAAAGAGAGGGCACAGAGAAAAAAGAAGAAGGAAAAACTGCTTAACCTGAGGATGGCTTATAACACGTTGCAATTGCTCTGCTCTAATGCCAGGCAGAGCTAGAAGGCAGAGGTTAACAGGCAACTGTACCTCACCAACAATATGTAGCCTATGACGAATGAGTAAATCATAGTTACGATGGATGCTTCCACATGAAGAATTCTCAATAGGAAGAACTGCTTTATCAGCCATCCACAATTCAACAGCCTGCAAAAACAAACAATACATTAGAGACAAGAATATGAATCCATTACCTTTTGTCTGCTATCTTTTCTCAAATTTTCATCTTTAGGAAGAATAAGAATATGTCACCATTATTTTTGTTTACAGACCATTGTTCTCAAAATCCGTATTTTGGTATTAAATTAGTATCAATGTGCTATCTAAAGTCACACCTATGTATTGTTGAATTAACATCATACCAGACCTTAAACACGTCTTCAAACCCATCGCAAGCAACTGTTTGACAAAAAGGATAGGCTTTAAGCGCAGCTTCCTCAGTATATGAACCCGGTCCTCCCTGCACCATTGAAAAAATAAAGCAAAGAATGACATCCTTAAAACCTGTAGCAGATAGATCTGTTTTGCATTCCCAGGTTGGCAGCAGTAGAATGTGGAAAATCTAAAATGAATCCCATACCTTAAACGATATCCGCATCTTTGAACAGTCAGAAGGATTTGTATGAATAGACAACGGTTCTGTAGTTGGGAAGGAAGTAGCAATGAATCAGACAACAAAAAATAGACATGCTAACAATATAACACAATTAGCGTTACCTATCTGATTTAGATGTAGCAGAGAGTAAACATTCACAAACTGGTAATGTTAGAGATGACATAGACTAGCAAAGCCAGAGGTACCTTATTTGATTGCTGCAAGTTCTCAAGCAAAGGTCATCTTACTTATTTTACCCTAACCACTGTGACTTATCAGGTGATAATTTTACCTTGTCAGCAGAAGACAATATCATTATTTAACCATATAATTAGTCAAAGCAAATGGTAGGTACTGCAAGGTAAGATTTCAAAGTTGTCATCTTAGACTAACTAGAAGTTAGGCAAAACTATTATGATGTATCCAATCCCCTTTACATGGCTAAAAGAAACGGAATAAAAATGATCGTTCATCCCTCATCAAGATACGCTCCTGCAACTCACCTTTTCTCATGCAATTATTCCTATATTTTTATATGACCTCATAATTTTTCTTCCATGTCCTTGTATAATTTCTAAAAAGTCGAAACCAGAATCATCTCTCTTAACAAAATTCATTACTTATTTTCCCCATTAGAATTGTGCCTACAATAAAATTTGACAGGTATTGTCTTCTCTTGTACTGTTTTCTTTCATCGAACTGGTTCTGGAGAAAAAATGCTTACAGTTTAGCAATGTAGTACCAACACCAGAACCCAACTTTCACCCATGACGATCAGTCAGTCCTTATGGGTCTAGCTTAACAATTAGAAAACAATTGGCAAGTCCTACAATGTCAGAAAGAAAGAAAAAATCACTTTTTTTCTTTGCTCCTTAATCTGTGAAAATGCAATATATAGCTTCTTCAAGACACCAATCTTAATACAACAAAATCTATCTTGTAAGATGTGAAAACAGACTCAATCACCACAAACATTTCGAAGCACAATTCTGTGCCTGAATTACAATAAACTAGCAATTCCAAAATATAAGAAACGCAATCTGATCAATCATATGTAAAAGAAAAGAAAGAGGAATTCATAAATTTGGCAAATTGCATAAAGTAACAAACTTGGCAAGTTGTTCAAATCCTTGTGCAATCTGCTCGGTACATTGCTGAATTGAGCTCCCGGCTTGACCCGGGCCTTATCCTCAACCGGCCTCATGGTCCCGTCGGCCGGCGAACCAGAAAACTTGGCAACACACACCCAAGTCCGCCGACTCTCCGGCGGTAACAGGGAGCAGTTTAGCGACAACCCAGATGGTTTCGTCCCCGAATCTGTCCGACCCAGATCAGAAACATGGGACCCCAACAGACCGGCACACTTTAACGCCATAAAAAATGTTCAGCAACAAGGCAAAACCAGAACCATGAGAGGAGACGGTGTGGAAGGAGAAGGGCGTGTGTTTGTGGGGGAAGGAAATAGAAGTTGGGAAGTAGGAGAAGAAATAAGAGTTGGTTGGGGCATTTCGACAAACACATGAAGTGCAGAGGGTTGTAGGTGAGAATGGGTTGGTAATCGGTAGTGTGGAGCACGTTTTGGAGCGGCCGAGGTCGTCATCTCATCTGGGAAGGTAGCTCTGCGAAGAAAACAACGTCTACGACATAGACATCAGAAACAGTAACGTTGAATCCATCAATAAGACCATATGCACGAGTGCAAATCTAATTGGATAATATAGTCCGGTAATTAGGGAGGATTTATCAAAAGACCTTCTACCAATACCGATTTTGAGGGTAGCTTCCGTCATTTGTCATTGTTGACTTTCTCTTTGTTTGACCGAGTTTGACCTAAAAAATGTAGAAAGTACAAAAATACCCTCGGGCCTGACTGTTCAATTCCCTCCACTCCTCCCCCTCTCTCGCTCACTTCATTCCTCATTCAAACTCAAACTCATCATCAAACACAAACCGCTCTCTCTCCTCGCGCTCTCTTTCTGTCTTTGCAAATCCGAGCAACCCCTCAATTTCTCCGTCGCGACTAAGTTCCAAGACAACCAATTCCAACCAGGTACGTTTTAATTGCACTGTAAGTAAGATTTAGGGCATATTTAGTTAATGGAAACCCTGGAGTAGAAATCGCCGTGCTGGGTAGCCCAATCGACGTCGTTTGGTGAGGCAAACGCCGTGGTTTTAGGTCCTTTTCTGGGGAAGGATCAACGTCCCCCGCACGGAGTAGACCTAGGCTCGCACGACTGGTGTTGACCCTTGGAGAAGAAGGTAAGGGTTTCACTGTGGACCAGTAGCCCGCGCGACGGGTGCTCTCCCACGCGACAGACATGAAACGGTGGCGTTTTGGGTTGTGGAGAACACGCAGTTCACCCGCACGGGGTGAGAAGGTGTGTAGACCGCGCGGGCGGTGTTCACCTCCCGCACGGGTACTAGAAACAACGGCGTTTTGGGCCCTCGAGTTGTGCACATGGCGGACTCGCGCGGGGCCTAAGAAACGACAGCGTTTTGGGCTGTGGAGAACACGCGGGTCACCCGCACGGGGTGGAACTTGTGTAAACCGCGCGGCGAAGTTAAACATCCGCGCGGGGAGAGAAGGAACGACGTCGTTTTTGGGTGTCAAGAACTCGCGCGGGGCCTAAGAAACGACGGCGTTTTGGGCTGCGGGTCACCCGCACGGGGTGGAACGTGTGTAAACCGCGCGGCGAGGTTTAACACCCGCGCGGGGCATAAGGAACGACGTCGTTTTTGGCTGTCGCGAACCCGCGCGGGCTCGCGCGGGGCCTAAAAAACGACGGCGTTTTGGACGTTGGAGGACACGCGTCTCTCACGCGAGCGGTACGGCCGCGCGACTACATTGTGATCTCGCACGGGACCATGTGTTCAGGGTAGGGCGCCTCTGTCAACCGTGCGGCTGGGTATGCTTGCCGCACGGCGAGTTACACTGTTTGTTTATGTTGATATTTGCATTTGTGTATATAATTTCATGTAATGATTAATTGTAGTTTTACTTGTTCAGACAATGGCAGCTAGTACCTCTCGGTCTGTTCTAAGTGCTACTCCCTCGGAACCACCTCAGTACTATCCACGATTGGAAACTCAACTAACAGAAGATCAGTTCTTCCACTGTCGGCTCAGTCAGAGGTGCAACTATACAATGCTGGAAACAAAGGTGAACGACTTGAAAGCTGACAAGTCGACAATTCAACTGCTCCAAGATGGTCCATTTGGGAGGTTCACTAAGTTCTTGAAAAAGTGGATGCACGCCAACGTGGGCCCTCATTGCTAGGAGCACGAAGACTCCACGATCATCCGAGATGTGGTTTGTGTTCAAAGGGAGACCGATCAGGTTGACCCTTAAGGACTTTGCGCTCATAACTTGGTTGAATTGCAGTAAACCCAACCTTGGAGATGAAGCGCTCCAAGAACAATTCAAGTCCAGATCGTTGAAGACCAAACATTTTAAAGAAATTGAATGTGTGTCGACTAAGATGTTGGAGACAAAGTTGAAGCAACTGGTGACTACTCGGCTTGAGCGACGGAATAAGTCAGCCCCAGATCTAGACATATGCAAACTGGCTCAACTTCTCTTTGTCTCAGATGTATTGGTACCGAGTGGAAAAAGAGATAAAATGGTTACTGATAGTTGGATGGGGTTAGCGGATAACCTCGAGATGTTCAACAACTACCCATGGGGGTATGTAGCCTTCGAGTGGCTGAGGAGGGATTGCATGCGAGATTTGAAGGCAAAGTATGATGCGTACGCCACTTCAAGAGGTGGTGCAACCTGGACCATTTGCGGTTTTCTCCTCGTGTTAACGGTACGTACAATAGTAATTAACGATAATTTTATCATCCGCAAAAATAACATATAAATGAATGATGGGTTTAGGAATGACTATGTATGTTACACAGACATTGGCGTTCGAGTGTATGCCAGAAGTCGCAAAATTGTGGGCCTGCATAGATAAACAATACACGGGGGAGCAGCCACGATTCTTCAAATGGTCTCCTCAGTGGTCCAAGCCGCGTCTGCAGAAGAGGTCACCAAAGCACTTGCAAAAGTTGAGGTAAAAAAATGTTAATTTGGTATTCTGATTTAGCTAAGTTTGATGTAGCTTGTGCACAACAATGTAGTGTAATTGTTATGTCCATGCAGGTGCAGTTGGCCAACAGTGTCCTCGTCCCGACGGCAAAGGAGATGGAACTCCCGTGGATGCAGAATATCGGAGTATTACCAGAAGATCATCCGAATTCCGACATTGATCGTCTGTCTGCATTTTTGGAGAGTGGAGGATCCGTTCAGTGGGATGATGAGGGAGTGCATCCGGAACCTACAGCTCAGCCGCTTGCTGAAGAGGCAACTGGAGGAGTAGATTTGCCTGGGAGCTATCAACCGCCGGTCGAGGAGACATCTGAAAGAGAAGAAGTACGGGTAGACCTCGTACGTGAAGATGTCAGTGAGCCCGGACTGGTGGATCAGTCAGCTGTCGTGGAAGAAATCCGAGCTGTTAAAGCTGAAATGGGAGAGATGCGGACATGGGCTGAGGACAATTTACAGAGATAAGGACTCTAATCGATGAGGTCCTTATGATACTTCGCACCAACGCCGCTGCCCATGACCGTGCCGAACAATCAGACACCGGATCTCGACCGTGTCGAGCAGATGATGGTGCACAGTCAAGGCCTCCCGGTCCAGTTGCAGGCGGTTCAAGACAAATAGTGGAAGTGGAGTCTACTGGTGGTACTGGCGAACCCGTAGACCGTGCTGCCGCATCTAGAGGAGCAAGTGAGTTTGTCCTTGCACGAGTACCGGAAGACGAGGTGGTACAGTATGTGCTAAAGGACCTGGTACAGCAAGCAGGACCGGCAGAGGGGGCAGTGTCTAAGACTCAAGCTTTGGTACAAGCTCATACACGGGAGCCCTTTACATGAGTGGAAGAGTTGGCAGAGCCGACAAAGTCGGGGACGAGCACACCGAGTTCCTGGTATGAACCTTCTCTTGAAGGTGCAGCAGGTGCAGTACTTGAGGAAGAGTCAAGTGAATCCTGGATGGACGACATACAAGTAACTCCTACACACCGCCTAACGCAGCTCCCGAGAACTCTCATGTCCACATCATGGTACGTGTGCCAGGGGGATCAATAGAGGGTCCTAGTTCAAGAAAGAGGAAGAGATTACGTGAGGTGTCCCACGTAGAAATGGAGACGCGGACAGTGTGGGATCTGTGCGGCAGGTACAAAAGTGGTGCTAAGAAACATGGTACGGTGTTGGACAATTCGTTGGGTTCGAGGATATCACGACTCCGTACGGCACAAGGGGTAAAGAATATTTCAAGACCCTCTTGAAACCTGGATCAACGGTATCCTGTGAGGTTCGTATACTATATTTATTGTATAACCTTTTGTTTGACTGTTCTTAAATTTTATGATTAAAAATGCATTTGTATACTAATCTTAACTTGGTTACTTATTTTCATTGTACACAGCAAATGGACGATCAGTTGTACGGCAGACGGAAACAATAACGTATGTATCGGAATGTTTTCACTGATCAGAAGTCTTCTAACTGGATAGATGGTTCCACGAGCTATGCCAAATAAAGTTCGAGTCAGGTGTGCAGGGTAACCGTTCGACGGTGTTGATGGACTATGCTTTTGGTGCATGTCCACACGAGTTTAGGAAAAACTAGAAGAACTTGCAGAAGGTATACTTTCCATTATAGCAAATGAAGGGGTTCGCGGGTTGGTCATGGATATTGGTAGAGGTGGACCTAGCAGGAAGGAACATTAATGTCTACGACAGCTACAAGTGGTGGACATCGGATGTTGAGCTAGAGCTGTTGATTAGGCCGTATGCCTGCATGATTCCGAGGATGATGTTACATTCAAGATACTTGTCTGAGGAGAACAAGATGGTGTACCAGCAACCTTTCACCCACCTGAGGGTCCCGGATGTACATCAGACAAAACTGTAAGTATGAAATTTCCTCCGTTTAATTTGCATAGGTACACAGTTTATTTAATGTTTAACATTTCCGGTGTATATTTTGCTAGTCGTTGCGACAGTGGGATATGCACGCTGAAGATGATCCAGCTGAAGTTGGCGGGAAAGGAGTTTGGCGATTACTTAAGAGACACCATTATGAAACAATATCGGAAAAAGTACGTCATTGAGGTCATGTCGAACTGGCAACTACTTTTGTAGGTTTTGGACATCAAGCATTTGTTTGTAATTGTCGTACAATGTGCTTCTTAGGTTTTGGACTATTTGGTACTTGGGTTTTGGACATCAAGGATTTTAATGTAATTGTGTTTCTATTTTGGTACTTATGTCTTATGTTGAATGGCAAGAGTTCTATGTCCTGTAATGTTGAAATGCATTTCGCCGTGCGGCTAGTATACTTGTCGTGCGGTGAAGGTGGTAGGTACGTTAGTGCGGAAATGCAACTGGTCACCCGTGCGGCAATAAGCACACCCGGGTGGCCAGAATTATGTTCAGTGTAAGACTCTCTAATGAACCGTGCGGTCCCGTATCTGACCGCACGGGGTGCTGTCAACCCTGACCTAGGTTATGGGCTTTCGTGCGGGGATACGGTTTGTTGTCAACCCTGACCTAGGTTGTGGGATCCGTGCGGGCCGATCGCTGGCCGCACGGTTTGCTGTCAACCCTGACCTAGTTTGTGGGCATCCATGCGGGCCGATCGCTGGCCGCACGGTTTGCTGTCAACCCCGACGTTGTTTGTGTGCACCCGTGAGGGCCGTAGGTTGGCCGCACGGGTTGCTGTTAACCCCGATGTTGTTTGTGTGCACCCCCGCACGGTTTGTTGTCAACCCCGACGTTGTTTGTGTGCACCCGTGAGGGCCGTAGGTTGGCCGCACGGGTTGCTGTCAACCCCGGCGTTGTTTGTGTGCACCCCCGCACGCTGTGCTGTCAACCCCGACGTTGTCGTTCATTTTGTCCACAGACAGTCCAATATTTGAATTTTGAATTCAAATATATTATTATTGTTGGCACAATAAATGTCCCAACCACACATTTGAATACTGTTAATATCCCAACAACACCTCTGAATGCCTATTAATGTCCCAACAATAACATCGCATGCCTATTAATGTCACTACGCCTATAAATGGGCTTAAGCAGACCCATTATCTTCATGCCCTCGGGCATTCGACTTCTGTTCTTGCATTATCATTTGTTAGTTGTTTTTGTTGTGTAGGTTTGTATATGTTTGGGACAGGATGGAACCGAACCGTGATCCTCTTCTTCCTGGCTTCATCCCCTCGAGGCGACAACAGAATGCCGGAACCATAGTTGGAATCATGGACATCATGATAGTTCGCGTTCCCGAACGACTGTATCAAGCACCAGAACCAGCATGGTCGATCGAGTACTACCGCATACTCGAAGAAGCAACTGAGCGCTTGGAACAAATTGAGCGACTCATGCGCGAGAAGCATCTACCATGTCCCCCACCCCCATACGGTGCACACCCTCTTCGACCACACCCTTCGATAAGGGAGGATGACCTGCTTGATTCTTTCGGGGAGCCTTCTTGGTTCCAGGGTTACGTAGAGTGGATGGCTCGGAACAAAGAAATCGAGCTGAGTCTTATTAACACTCTTCGGGCTACTTAGTGTATTTGTATTTCGGCTTAATAAATATAACTTTTATTTTACTTACTTGATAGTTGTTTTCTGCATGCTCTCTGACCGTACGGTCCTAAACACACCCGTGCGGGTACAAGAAATGCATAGGAACCAAACCCTATTATTGAACCGTGCGATCTACTTACATACTCGTGCGGTCGACTTACATACTCGTGCGGTTGTGATATCCAACCGCACGGTCAGGTTTTATACCTATTTTGCACGTCTAAAAGGAATTTACAAGTGCAAACCTCGCAAATGTTACTTTTTCTTCTTAGGGGCTTCCCTTTGTGGGCCATTGAAGGCCGGTGTTGCCTCATCACCGCTTTCAACTTCACCGCTACCATATTGTTCTGTATCTCCAAACCCTTTGACTGTATCGCTACCATATACTTCAGTTTTTCCTTCTCCTTTGACTGTATCGCTACCATATACTTCAGTTTCTCCTTCTCCTTTCACTGGATAGTCGTCTACGGGAGGCTCTTCTTCTTCCGGTGGCTCTTCTTCTAATTGCTCTTCATCTTCTGGGTGTTCTTGGTCCGGAGATGGATAGTGTTCTTGTGGTGGAGTATTACGACCACATCCATATATAAACCAAGTATCGCTTCCATCCGATGAGGAGTCGAAGGAAGGAGAGTAGTCTTTCCTCGACATTACATGAAGTGATGATGTAGTAGATTATGAGTGTGTGAGTATTATGTACTTCCATTGTTGTTACTTATAGAAGATGAGAACGAATATATTCTTTTTCACATCGATTTGATGTAACCAACTTTATGGAAGGAATATATTCTCTAAACCCTAATGACTAAACCCTAAACCCTACTCACTAAACCCTAAACCCTACTCATTAAACCCTAAACCCTAATCCAAAACACATAGGCTATAAACCCTAACCCTAACCCTAACCCTAACACATAGCCTATAAACCATAACCCTTACTTTTGGTTGGGTTGGTGGGTAGTAGGTAGTAACAAAATTAATGTCTCAAAAAGCACATAGGGAATATGGAACATTTTGGTTCTGTGACTGAACCGTGCGACAGATACGTACACCCGCACGGGTGCCGCATGGGGTCGATATTAGGGTTTCTCACCCGTGTGGTCAGACATTGATGATGGATAACTTTCACTCGCGCGAGTGAGAAACCCTATTATCGGCCCCATGCGGCGCCCGTGCGGGCATACACCAGCCGCACGTTTTGTTGTCAACCATATGGAATGCACAGTAAGCAGTCAAACATAACTCACAACCCATTAATGTGTGGAAACAACTCCCCGTTCGACATTAATGCCTAAACCCTAACTCCATACCCATTAAAGTCTTAGTAACAACTCCCCATGCGACATTAATGTCTTGGCAACAACTCCCCGTGCGACATTAATGCCTAAACCCTTACTAATTTTCTATAAATGAGGTTGATTAGCCTCATTCTCACCTTCAAAGCATACCCTTTCACTAACTTGGTTCCATATACACATCATCAACCTCTTCTTCTTCTCGGGTATTCGACTTCTCTTCATGAATTATCGTTTTCTGTATATGTGTATGTTTTTTTAAGTGGTGTAATAATATTATGTTTGTGACAGCATGGACCCAAACCACGATGCTCGTCTGGAGCGACGATGGAGGCGACGTGAAGTTTCCGGAACCATTGTACGAATACCTGAACCGCGTTAGGGCCTACCACCTCAACCCGCGTGGTCGCTTGAGTTCGACCGAGTAGTCCATGACGTCTGTGAGTGGTTGAAAGTCATTGAGCGCTTGGAACGTGAGAAAGACGTGCCATGTCCTCCTCGGCCCCCGTTTGTAAGGCTTGGTTGGACATACGGGATTGAGGATGACTTTGATTCCGTCGAGGAGCCTGCTTGGTTCCAACGTTGGCTTCAGTGGATGGGTGAGGTGAAAGACAGTGACGAGATAGTTATTAAAAAACTCTCTGCCATCTAATGTAATGGATTTCGACTTCAATAATAATGGATTTCAACTTTCAAACTCATTTTTGCATATGTCTCTGTTCAACCGTGCGGTCAATTACATGCTCGTACGGTTCTCAATCTCACCCATGCGATCTATAAACACACCCGCACGAGGTACATGATTTTACAACCGCGCGGCGTTGAATAAGCCGTGCGGTATCAGTGTTCTAACTTCAGCCCTTTATTTTATTTTTGACTCTGTCTCTGTACGCCCGCGAGGTCCAAAACCTGACTATGCGGTCACATCACTTACACTGCTTGATGACGTGTAAGAACACTGATACCGTGCGGTCACATCACATCACATCATTTTATTTTGGAAATGGACATTAATATGGAGACATTAATTCATTGCACCAAGTCCAAAAACAGAAACTTCATTCATACAAGTACCATAAGTAATACACTTCAAATCCAAAATACACTACGCATCAAGCAGACTGTTAATGAGACTTTGTATAATTTCTTGGTTTCGAACCATCCACTGTCTGTAACCCCGCAACCAAGCAGGCTCCTCGAAAGAATCAAGAAGGTCATCCTCGTTCATTGGCGGTTGAATAAATGGGTTTTCACTAGGAGGGAGTGGAGGACATGGTAAATTTTTCTCGCGCATAAGTGCCTCCAGTTGGTCCAAGCGCTGATTTCCTTCTTCAAGTAAGCGGTAGTACTCTACCGACCATGCTGGCTCTGGTGCTTGATAGAGCCGTTCGGGTATTCTGACTATTCTGCCATCGGCCAACCATGTAACGTATTCTCCGGCTAGCTGCCGTCGCCTTCATCTACGCTCCGCACGGTTCACATTGTTGGGATCCATTATGCCACAAACATATACATGCTTACACTACTAAAAAAACAAACACATCTAAAAAATTATAATGCAAGAACATTCGTCGAAAACCTATTCCGAGAAAACTTGACAGATAATTGATAGGCTGGAAGTGAAGATTGTTGGAGTACAGATAATGGCCCTCCTAAGCCCCATTTATATGCCACGTGCGAGTAAAGAGGGTTGGAGTGAGTGTGTATCCATTAATATCTCTTGAGTGGTGAGATATACTAATGGGAGATATTAATATGCAGAGTTTCTTGGATGTAGTGAGTGAATAAGGATTGACAGATTTTGTACAGGCTAGTGCAGATTTTGTACAGGGAGTAGTGACATCATTGACATAAATGACCTGGAGCCGTGCGGTCATCACCAAGAGCTGTGCCTAACCACCCCACATTTAATGGAACCCTCTAACCACGACACCGCAATTCATGGAACCAACTACTCACACTAACAACCTCGCCTATAAATATCTGTGAGTGTTCACTCACTTTTCTCACTTCATCTATTCTATTCATGAGATAATCAGACAATCAACAAACAATGACTGCACACAACAATGGTGAGATGATGTGGAGGTTCGATAAAATCAAGACAGCTCTCCTAGGATCCTTCCGAAGGCGGTCTAACTTCGGGAGGAGGTTTGGGAAGAGGTCCGGGGGGCTATACAACAGAATGGTCATAGGAAGACATGAAGAAAGCTAACAAAGTCGTGGAAGAGCTTGACCATCTTGAGTTCTACATCTTGTCATTCACGGGTGAGGACATGGGTCCAGCGCATTGGTAATCCGTTTAGGGTTTAGGTTATATGTGTCAGACTGTGTCTCGGAAACAAAGACTACACATTTTGCAATACGTGTGAGTCTTTCTTGTAATAAGTAGGGTTGGTGTTTAACGTTTAAGTTGTTTTATTCTGATCTTTACATGGGTAGTTATTGATTGTTTGAGGTAAAACAATAGCGTATAAACACCCTGTGGTGATCTGGCCGCACGGGTTGTTGTACTGCCGCACGGTGGATCAGAGAGCAATACTACTGGTGGTGATCTGGCCGCACGGATGGTTATAGTTCCGCACGGGTCAACCGCACGGGTCAATAACCATTCGTGCGGCCAGATCTTGTGCATTATTATTGCTCTCTATTCGACCGCACGGTGACCACTGATGACCGCACGGTGGATCAGAGAGCAATACTACTGGTGGTCGGACTGCTGCACGGTGACCACTGCTGACCGCACTGAAAAATGCATTACATCCGACATGGAAATGATGACCGCACTGAACAATGCAACCATTAACACCAAGCGATTCACATCAAACATAAATAGTAGCATAATGAAATACATCTAGCATCCTCAGTCACCAAATAGTAGCATAATCAAATACATATATTGTTCTCACTCACCAAATAGTAGTAGTATAATGAAATTCAAATCCTTACACAGTAGATGCTCTAGCAGAAGCAAGCCCAGGGCATGTGCGTTTGTTGTGACCAACATTAGAATAATTCCCACATTTTTGGGGACGCTTCGGAGCCGCTTGAGCCGCTCTTGGCACGTCACATGCTGAAGGGATTCTTCTTTCAGTTAGTCTACCGCGTCTCACTTCATAGTCTGGAGGGAGAACCTCTATACGACCTTCAGGCGAAACCTCATCAAGATTCCACTCTGATTCTCGCAACACTAGGTAAATGGTTCCAGTATATGCCAGAGTCCATGCTTCTACCGTTTAATATTTCGAGCACAAGGAATATATCTCTACCCGAGCATGCTCACAACACGCTAAGGCATGTTCACAAGGAATTCTATTGAGATCAAACACCCGACAACTACAACGCTTCATCCCCAAATCAACATAGACGTCACTATTTTCACTATTAACTGGCCGTGTAGGTTCATTGGTATTATTCGGATGTCCTTCACTGGATCATTCCTACTTGACACGATACTCTCTACCTTTGGAGTTACAGCTTGGGAATGAGGTATTTTGTCCAACACATCTAAACGAAGCATGAACCAATGACTAACCAGTATTAACAGCTATACAATAGGCCACTGTCTCTCTTCTAGTATTGCATTGTTGATACACTCAGCACCGTTCGTGGTCATGAGATTGTACCGAGCGGCTTCGAAGTAAGCTCTCGCCCACTGAGGACGTTCTATGTTCGTTGTCTCCAGATATTGCCCTGCCTTGGGGTACACTGCTTTCAACTTTTCGAACTTGGCAAGGAACCTCTCCTTTGTGTAAGTATCATCAATTTTTTCGAATAAACTCGACAATTTGTCTTTCGGCTGACCCCCATGATAATCTCTGACATTTTGGGTCAGATGCCACCTACAATGGCCATGTTTAGCAGTTGGGTATAGGACCACCACTGCATGGATGATACTTTTATGCCTATCAGAAATTATAACCAAGTCCTCCTCGTTCGGGATCAACGGCCTCAACTTTTCGAAGAACCATCCCCATGACTCGTTGTTCTCCGACTCATGAATTATCACCCATGCAACTGGATATTGGTGATGATTAGCATCTTGACTTGTAGCAATTATCATCATCCCTTTATACTTTGTTTTCAACCACGTCGCATCTACTACGAGCACCTTCCTTAAAGCAGTGTTAAATCCAGTAACGCATGGCCGATATGCTACAAACACATATTTAAATCTACTATGTTCATCCACCTCCAAATGAGTTATTGCGCCTTCGTTATGCTTTCGAACTTGTTCCAAACAAAGAGGGAGTAATCCATAACTTAATTCAGGATCCCCTACAAGTTTAATCAACGCCAGTGTTCTTGTCTTCCAGCATTTCCAGTATTTGTAAAAGCCTAAACTTCGTCCCTTCAAATTTTCTTGAATAAGCAAAGGTCTAGGAATATTTTTCTGACCAACAAATTCTTTATCCAACATACAAGCAATTTGTTCCGTTGTCATACAGCCTTTTAGGGAGTTCCGATCACTAGTCTCAAGTATGCAAAGACTCATAAATTCTGATGGAGAAATTATTCGATCCCCGATCTTTTGCTGCACGCACTCTCCATCCACAATTATCACTAACACATTTTGCAACGTATAATTCCTTTTTTGATCTATCACGGCGTATACGAAAATTCTTCTCCTGCTGAAGCTCTATCAGATACATCATCACTGCTTGCTTGTCCCGAAACTCTTTGCCAACTACTAAATCTGACTCATCCCTAAATCCGATCCTGGTTTGTTCTGGATAGACCGTATCTAACGGAAATTGCTGGTTCCGAGCAACATACTCCATAATTTGACCGTTCTCTTCATCCAATCTTACCGGTGGTGGCGTAGGAGATGATGCTTCTGCATCCGAATCACATTCTCTAGGTCGACGTCGCCGAATAACTAGGTTTTCATTAACACCCGCACCACTCCAAATATCAACGTCAAAAAAAGTATCCCACCCACCATTTCCATGTTCAACATTCTCAACTACAACACAATGCACCCCCTGTTCAACTTCCACCGTTTCAGCTACAGCGCCAATGTTATCTTTCTTGATCAGTTCTACACGTAAGGCGACCCTGGATTCTAAATTACTGTTCTCCATTACAAAACACTGAAGACTAACATTGTCAATGATCTAATCTGGCATCAATCCTCCTTCAAAGCCCTTAGCTACGTAACTAAATTTTAATTTTGTCTCACTTTCCTTCACCCCGATCCTAGAATAAATGTGTTGCTTCAATGTGTTCAGTGTTGTACTATCATCAACAGGAAGACTAAAAACTACCTTGTTTTTTGATTTCCAGTTATACTTGCCACCCTCTACCTTATATTCCCCACCGTAAGTAACACGTATTGCAACTCTACCCATTCTTGTAACAACAAAAACAACAATTACAAAACCTCACACATTCCTGAAACAATAACAACAATTACAACATGACAAAGTATATTACAAATTGTGTTGGATATGCAACCGGCCGCACGGTGACTAACCACCCGCACGGGCAGTGACAAGCTGTCACGCCCCGAATTCGGTAGAACCGAACCCGAAACGTGAACGGTGAACAATAAAACAATTTTCAAACATTTTAATAAACCGCTTAAAATCACCACTTTGAGTTAAACAAAATAATAGTTTACAACTGAAAACACGTCCAAAACAAGCGGACAAAACCAAAGCGTGCGTCGCTAAACTCCCAAAAACCCGGACTCCCGCTCCCAGCTCTTCAAGCTTCGAGAGTTCCCCTAGTCCATCTCGCGACCAGTACCGGTAGGAAAAGCAGCTAGGGGTGAGCGTTCGCTCACCACCACGGATACCAGACTAACTATGGCATACTAGCAGAAATGCCGGAAACACCGACAACAAACAGAACACCGGGGACTACTATCCCCAAACTCAAATAACCTGACTGTCACAAGAAAACCGTTATTTTTCCTAACCAAACTAAACGCCCGTACACGTAATGTAGACCTGACACCGTAATGACGACCTCAAAGAACACAACACAGAAGTGATCAAAATCACGCAAACCACAACCACGCACTTTACCGATCACGCGCCGGAAGGTGCTACTCACCTGATGGGGACACAACCCTCTGCTCTTTACCGACCGCGCACCGGAGGGTACGACACATCCCTCGGGCATAAATCCAGCCTCAACACTTTACCAATCACGCGCCGGAAGGTGCTACTCACATACGGGGACCACAACCCTCTGCTCTTTACCGACCACGGATTGGAGGGTACGACACACCCCTCGGGCACAGCTCTAACCTCAGCACTTTACCGATCACGCGCCGGCAGGTGCTACTCACCAGATGGGGACACAACCCTCTGCTCTTTACCTACCGCGCACTGGAGGGTACGACACACCCATCGGGCATAGCTCAACAGTACCACCAGAACAATCACAGTCACAGCCAAATAACACACAAATACCCCTCAAAGGAAAGACAATGCGACAACACGACTAACTACTACTCGGCAAGTCAGTCAAACAACACGGGTTCAACTTCCCACAAGCTCTCATGGCCACCCACGAAACACAACCAGTAACACACGGGTTCAACACCCCAAAGGCACACATGGCCACCCACGAAACACAACTAGTAACCCACGGGTTCAACACCCAAGGGCACACATGGCCACCCACGAAACACAAACAATAACATACGGGTTCAACACCCCAAAGGCACACATGGCCACCCACGAAACACAAACAATTCAATCAACCTACGGGCACAACCAAATGCCACAAATACTTCTAATGTTCGATAAGTTCACTTTTCCTATGACACCCCTAAGTGTCGCATGCATTTCTAATGTTCGATACGTTCACGTATCCTACGACACCACTAAGTGTCGCCTGCATTTCTATCGTTCGACAATTTTACTTATCCTACGACACCCAAGTGTCACATGCATTTCTACTGTTAACTTTCCCTAGTCAAGGCCGAGATCCGGCTACTTTTCCCTACCTCTTGAAGCGTGTCAAAACTGATGCTCGCGCTCCGACAATGCTCCAGATTTCTCGCTTAGTCTCCTCTTTCCACGGTCGACGACACGATCTAAAATGATCCCAAATAACACACTTTTTAAATAAGCAGGTGAAACCCGAATTCAATGAATATGACGCCCAAAAGCAACCCCAACAATGTCGATCACTCCCAAACTTCCCAATTACTCGACATTGTCAATAATGGGCCCGGAAAGGCCCGATTCGCCCGGCTCGGCGAATCTGCCCGGGATCGGAAAACGCCGTTCCGGGGCTCCGAAAATTCCCGTTTTCGTTTCTACGATCTTCGAATAATTCAAGGGTTCCAATGCAATCGACGGAATCAATTTTCGACTTTCGAGCGATTTAGTTCGCGTTTAAAGTTTCTAAACCCGAAATTTCCAACTTTCACAATTTAATTCCAAAATTCGTTTCGGGTGTGAATTTTCGACTTGGGGCTCGTCCAAAACCATCCGAACACGAAAAAACCGAGGCCCGGGCAAGTGGGCCCCACACGGCCCCAATGGAAAACGTTCCTTTTCGCCCTAAAACGTTCCTAACGAACCTCAAACCTCAACCATTCATCTTTAAACCAATCTTAAACAAAACACAACCTTAATCAAACCGTTTAAACTCAAACCCTAACATTCAAACGTACCAAAACGAGAAAAGAATGGGTTCTCACCGTAGGGAATGACGAGGGGAGTTCGAATCCGTAGTCGTTGAGTCGATCGGTAGGTCGGATCGTCGAGAAATCACCAAAAACCCAACTTCTCTCTTCTTTCTCTCCTTCCCTTTCTCCCTCTTCTTTCTCTCTCTTTTTTTTCTCTTTTTTTTCTGTTGTGCCGACACTCTTTTTATTCTGTTTCAAACATACACCACATCTCATATTTACCAAACTACCATTCCCCTTTCCTTTTCTTTATTTTAAAAACCAACCACCAAATGTGTGACAAGTGTCAAGTGGGTTGTACTGCTTAGAAAAATATCTTTCTAGATATTTTTCAGTCAGATTCGCGAAATTCGGCCGTCTCGGACCTCGAACGGGCCCATTTTCCAAGAAATTACCAAATTTCACTTGCTGCAAGGAAACGGCCCAACTAAGACCGTTGTAACGACAACTAAGCTTTTTGGATCCAAAACGAGCCTCGAACGGACCAAAACGTCGCTCAGTTGACTTTTCCGGCAAAAAGTCAACCTTTCCCAACTTGGTCAAAAAGTTGCCTTGAGTCCTCCAGAACTCACTTTGGTCGATATCGGGGTCAACTTAAGTCCGATATGACCATCGGGGTTAAATTTAGGTTCATTTAGGTGTCTGTCCCAAAATTTTAAATTTTCCTGTTTTTCGTCGATTTGACTAGCGCTGACCGGGAGCGGTTCTTACAATCTACCCCCCTTAAAGGAATTTAGTCCGCGAAATTTAAAACAAACGTACCTCAGGAGTCGAACAGATCGGGGTACTTCGCGCGAACCTCGTCCTCGCGCTCCCGAGTCGACTCAGCCTCGTGGTGCCGCCACTGCACCCGTTCTAAGCGGATAACCTTTCCGCGCAGGAACTGCTCCCGTGGATCCATTTCCCAAAACAGTTTCTCCTTATACGAGAAATCACCTGTTACCTCGATATCTGCCACTCAATGATGTGCGAGGTGTCCGCATATACTTCCGCGACTTGGAAACGTGGATATTCCCACGCTGCGGTGGCAGTGTAAATCGGTATGCAACTGCTCCCACTCTGCTCAAGACCTCAAAAGGCCAGATACACCGCGGAGCTAACCTGCCCCCGCAGCGGTTGAAACACACCAGTCCACCTTTCGGACTCACCTCCAGGGATACATGGTCACCGACTGCTGACTCGAGAGGTCGTCGCCGTCTGTCAGCATAGCTCATGCCGACTCTGCGCGGTCTTCAACCGCTCACGCTTCGGCACGACCGACTCAGCTGTCTCTCGGACCAGTTCTAGACCCAGTAAACTCTTATTCCACACTTCGGCCCAGCACACGGGCGATCGACACGACCTACCATACAACGCTTCGAACGGTGCCATCCTGATACTGGCCTGAAAGCTGTTGTTGTATGCGAACTCGGCTTTGGCGCCCTGCGGGTTTTAATCGCAAACTTGAGCACGGCAAGTGCACCGGCCGTCAAGTAGTAATCGGATTTGAAGTCCGGAATATCGAGCCCAAAGGAGCAATAGACAATCACTCACTATTCGAAGTTCGTAGCTAAACTGTTTCGGTAAAAATCAAGTTTTTATGTTTTGAAAATAAACCTATAACGACTAAAAAGAAAATACAGAATTTAACAGAGAGTTTTCTTATCCTGAATCAAGTGAAGAGATCAAGGGCACGAGTTCATCGAGTTCATTCCATAAAATTGAACACGTTCGATTGTAGCGATGTCGATTTATTTTAGAGGCAACGAGTTGTCTCGACTCTAGTCCTAACTTCTTTCGAACGATTCGGACCCTAATGGAATCTAACCACCGAGTTTTTTCGAATCACGATGTAGGAAGACCCAAAGCGTTAAGCTCTATGACAACTTCTAACTTTCGACCAAACAAGTCTATGGCTATTGCAATTGTATTAACCCCGCTAGTTCTAGCTAGGATTTAAATCCAACCTATGATCGATTTTTGACTTAACTAGAAGCCTCCTCTTTCGAGCTACAAATCCTAATTCGAAACAATTACCAGGCCTACACAGGAGGTAAAACATTAAGCACAAATCAATCATAGACACTAATACAAATCAACAACACCACAATCGAAGCATCCAATTTATAGAAATCACTACTCTAATCCCCCATAACCCTAGAAATTGGGGGTTTAGTTGTTCATGGTGAGAAAATACAAGGATGAAAAGAAACAAACAAATAAACTCATAATCAAGATGAAAGTTGAGATACAATCACCGAATTAGTTGTTCAAAGCTTGTTCTTCTTCTCCTCTAATCTCTAACCTTGATATTCTTGAAAAATCCACCAAAAGAAATCCACTTGTGTAGCTAACAATGGAGCTTCTCTCCAAAAATCAACACTCAAATAAATCTCAAATGATGCTCTACTCACAAAATATAGATTCTCAAATATAGATTCAATATAATAAACCCTCTTACAAACTCAAAAAAAAAATACTGTACAAAAATGGTGCTTCTCTCCTTCATGCTCTCGAGTCTGTGTGCAAAATGGTGAAGCAGATCCCGTCCTCTGGTGCGGCGCTGAAAGGGAGAATTATAGGGTTAGCCTTGAGTGGGACAGGTGTCGCGAGCTGAGAGGGGAGCCGGCCTGGACAGGTGTCGCGCAAAAGGGGAGAAGGCTGAGCTGGGACACGTGGCAGACGTAGGGGAAGTGGAGGCTGGATAACGCCACGTGGCAGCAGGCGGAGGCGCCACATGTCGCGCGCTGGGAGAATGGCGGCGGGGCCAGCGACACGCGCCACGCGATGGGCGAAAGGCGGTAGGTGCTGACTGGAGGCGACGCCACGTGGTGCGAGCTGGGGTGAGCGGCGGCTGGGCCGGGACACGTGTCAGCTCCTGGTTTGTGGCTCTATTTTTCATCCTTTTTCGCTATTTTGCTCGCTCCGGCTTCGTTCGGACTCCGATTGATCTCGTTCTTGCGCCAAAAAATTCCTTTTCTCGAGACCTAAAAAACAAGACCAGTCATGAATATATTTCGGAGCGAACAAAATCGAACCTCTTGACGGACCACATGCACAAAACACTCAAAATACGCTAAATACCCATCGAAACACCGAACACACCGGGGAAAACAATTATTTATACTAAATCTAAATATATGGTAGAAAATCGGGACCAAAAGCCTATATAACTCGATCTAATGTGGCCCCTTTATGTGTTAAAATGCACCCGCATCACTAACCGCTCACGAAATCCATCGTGACGTGCCCCTATTTCCACTGTGCAACCCGCAGTGGTTGCAATAATCCAGCGGGACGCTGTTGTTCAGCTCTCACCTACTGACGAGTAAGGCACCGCGATACTAACTCTGCAACCGCTCTCCGCATCCCGCTCCACCAGAAATTTTGCCTGATGTCGCGATACATCTTAGTGCTACCCACGTGCACTGTCAGGCGCGAATAATGCGACTCTCGCAATTCGTCGCTTCCACCGTTACATGGTATGAACAAACCTCCACGATACCATAACTCCCGATTAGCATGAAGATCCCAGCCCTCGGCGTCAACACCGCCGGCAAATCTCTCCCGGATCTCTGTCGTCTCGACATCCACCGAATGTGCCTCTATCCCTCGGCCAAGCACGGTGGGCTGAGCCACCAAGAAGCACATGGTCACGCCGCCGGTGACCTCTTCTAGCTCCAACCCGAACGTGCCCAGCTCTCCCATCATGTCCCACTCCCGGACTGAGATGCTAGCAGGACACGGCATCGACTTCCTACTCAAGGCGTCGGCAATCACATTCGCCTTACCCGGATGGTAGAGTAGCTCAAAGTCGTACTCCTCAAGTAGTTCCATCTATCGCCGCTAGTGCATGTTCAGGTCTCGTTGGGAAAAGATGTACTTGAGGCTCTTGTGACCCGAGAACACCTGAAATCTCTCGCCATACAGATAATACCGCCAGCCTTTCAGCGCGAACACTACTGCTGCTAATTCCAGGTCATGGGTAGGATAGTTGCGCTCATGCGTCTTCAACTACCTGGAGCCATAGGCAACCACCTTATCTAACTGCATTAGCACGCAGCCCAGTCCTTCCCCCGGATGCGTCACAATAGACCTCATACCCGACCCCTCGCTCTGGCACTATCAATACTGGAACGGTAGTCAGACGGTCTTTAGTTCCGTGAACGCACGTTCACAATCCTCTGTCCACACAAACCCGACTCCCTTGTGCGTCAAAAGAGTCATAGGCGCGGCTAGTCGCGCAAAGTCCTGGACAAACCGCCGATAATATCCTGCCAACCCCAAGAAGCTGCGGATCTCGAAGACGCTCGTGGGCCGCGCCCACTTCGAAACCACGTCGATCTTCGCCGGATCGACCAGTATACCGTCACGGGATACATGTGACCGAGGAATCTCACCTCAGCGAGCCAAAACTCGCACTTCTCCAGGTTGGCATATAGCTGATATGTGCGCATCAGGGTCAGAACCGCCCTCAGATGCTCCTCATGTGCCGCCTCGTTCTGCGCGTAGATCAAGGTGTCGTCTACAACCACCACCACAAATTGATCTAAGAACGGCCGGAATATACTGTTCCTCAGATCCATGAACGCTGCAGGTGCGTTCGTCAGTCCAAATGGCATCACCAAGAACTCGTAATGCCCATAGCGTGTCCGGAATGCAGTCTTTGCAACGTCCCCCTCCCGGACTCGCAACTGGTAATATCCGGATCGCAGATCGATCTTCGAGAAGCATGTCGATCCTCTCAATTGGTCGAACAAGTCGTTAATTCTCGGCATCGGGTATCGGTTCTCCACCGTAACCCGGTTCAGCTTCCGGTAGTCCATACACATCCGAAGCTCTCCTCCCCTCTTCTTCACGAAGAGTTTTGGCGCTCCCCACGGCGATGTGCTCGGACGGTGGTGGTTGTGGAGGTCCTCGTTCTGCGCCTTCAGCTCGGTCAACTTTGCTGGCGCGAACCTGTAAGGCGCCATCGATATCGCTGCCGTTCCCGGCATCAGGTCAATCCTGAACTCCACCTCACTAACTGGTGGCAACCCGCTCAACTCCTCCGAAGAGACCTCGGGGAACTCGCACACCACTCGCGGTAACTCGCGGCTCTGCACAACCGATACTTCTTCCACTGCGGACAATGCCGTCAGGAGAACTCCGCCCTTACTGCCCATAATACACTAAACCTTCGTGTTGCCTGTTGACACCGTCACTCGTCGCCTGTAACAGTCGATATTGGCTCGATACTTCGCCAGCCAATCCATTCTCAGGATCACGTCAAAGGCTGTCATTTCGTAAGTATCCTTCCCACGGATACACGAACAACTCAGTCACTACCGAACCTCATGGACCCTCGTAGTCTCTCTAAGACCTCACCCTACTACCGCCGTCGTGCCCACCAACTCCGAACATACCCGAATCCTCGGGGTGAGGAGTCGATCCAGCATCGGGGCTCTTGAGCCCTCTCTCGAACCTCCTGTAGCAGTTCGCTTCTCCAACTTCGCAGGCACGACAGACCCTAGTCAACACCACACCACCACCAACCGGCGTGTCCAGACGCAGGGGTGGACTCAACGGCTCTAAACTCAGCCTCAACATCTCAGCACAACTTGACGAAGCAAACAAGTGTGACGCCCCGATATCCAATAAAAATGACGCCCAAATCAGAAACCGAACAACCACTCCATTAGTCACACCGATAAGGTATAGCACAACCCTCACACGATCCCATATGCATTTACTTATAACTTTCCGCAACCAAACCAGTATTCGATACTCGTCCCCTGCGGGAAAAGTAGTAAAGTGGATGAGCGTTCTGCTCACCTCCACGGACACCCATTCGATTATGGCATACTAGTAAAGCACTAACGACTTACCAATCTAACCATGAAAAACCACTACCTCAAAACCTGATACCAAAACGTCACACTGCTTAAGCTATTAATACCTCAAATACTCTCTCACGTAAGGGAAACCTCGAAACGGGGATTATGTTCTCAATTCAGCAAATCACTATTGCTCACAACTTCAATACCCCAATTACCCGTTCACGTAGGGAAACCTCAAACGGGGATCATACTCTCAACTCCGCAAGCCACTATTGCTCACAACCTCAATACCCCAATTACCCGATCAAGTAGGGAAACCTCAAATAACCCACTCACGTGAAGGAAACCTCAAATCACCCGTTCACGCGAGGGAAACCTCGAATAACCCACTCACGTGAGGGAAACCTCGAACACTCGTTCACATAGGGGAAACCTAGTTCGTATGGCGCCGCAGCGCATCAACCCTAACCCCTCTCCGTGGTGAGACTCTCACACCGAGGCACTGTATCACTACCGTAGGTTATTGATGAGTCTCGAACCCAAGACCTCACCCTTTAACACCGAACTTACGACCTCTACAACCAACACAATCATGAACACAGCCACGCAAAACCAACACACAAACTGCATAACCAAGACGGTGGAACAAGGCAGGAAATCACGGATCCGTGACAGACTCTGTGACGCTCGCGCAAGCCTGTTTTCCAAATTCGTTTCAGACTCGATCTTTACCCCTTTTTAACCCTAAAAAATATCCTTAAGCGGCACACACGCTCGATCACCAAATTATCGACCACACGCACAACAATTCACAGACAAATTCAAGTCACCCAACCTCAATCACAAGCCCACAAGGCCAACCAATTTCAAAACACGGCCACCGGGTCAACCAATTTTAAAACAAACGCCCACAAGGCCAACCAATTTTAAAACACACGCCCACATGGCCTATTAGTTTAAAATTTTTCTCCTTTTCATCGTAAAACTCATTTTTGACATCACATAGTTACAACCCGGTCCAGGCGTCCCCAAACCACATTGTACCCACTTGATATCAGCACCGTCACGTTCAACTACAGGAGCGCTCCTGAGTCGAGTCGCGACACCTTAAAAACGTTTCACGCAGCAACACACAATCATTATGCCAGTAAAAACCATACTGCACATACACCCAACAACAAACAGGACTCATGTCACTACGGGTCTACACACGGGATCCGACTTGCGCAACCAACGCACGACGAGACTTTTAATGACTCGACTCTCCCCACCTAATTGACGTACAGTCCGAGGTGTGAAACCTCGAGCTTTGATACCAAGCTGTCACGCCCCGAATTTGGTAAAACCGAACCCGGAACGCGAACGGTGAAACAATAAAACAATTTTCAAACATTTTAATAAACAGCTTAAAATCACCACTTTGAGTTAAACAAAATAATAGTTTACAACTGAAAACACATCCAAAACAAGCGGACAAAACCAAAGCGTACGTCGCTAAACTCCCAAAAACCCGGACTCCCGCTCCCAGCTCTTCAAGCTTCGAGAGTTCCCCTAGTCCGTCTCGCGACCAGTACCTGTAGGAAAAGCAGCTAAGGGTGAGTGTTCGTTCACTACCACGGATACCAGACTGACTATGGCATACTAGCAGAAATGCCGGAAACACCGACAACAAACAGAACACCGGGGACTACTATCCCCATACTCAAATAACCTGATTGTCACACGAAAACCGTTACTTTTCCCAACCAAACTAAATGCACGTACACGTAATGTAGACCCGACACCGTAATGACGACTGACGCCCTGCGGTTTTAACACAGAATAGGACACGACAAGCGTACCGGTCGTCAAGTAGCATTTCGGGATTTTTAGTTCTGGATTATCGTACCCAAGGGATCACAAGACAAGCAATTCCTATTTGAAGTTCGTAGTTAAGCTATTTCATTAAAAAGATGGTTTTTGGTTTTGAAAGATGCAAAAGTAAACAAGTAATTAAAAGGTGAACAAGTATTTAGGTAAAACCGAAGAGATTAGAATCGGAGAAAAAGATAATCTAAGGTTTTGGGGTTCATAGAGACCAATTCCAATGCATTTAAATGACGATGAACATTGTGAAGTTGTCTGATTTTAAGGGCAACGAATCATCTCTCAAACTAGTCCTAACTCCTCACGTTGTTTCGGACCCTAATGGAATCTAACCACCCAGCTCTCACGAATCAGGATGTAGGGAGACCCAAAGCATTACGTTCTTTGATAATTTCTAACTTTCGGTACGAATCCTATGGTTGTTGCAATCGTGTTAACCTAGCTATCACTAGTCTAGATTCAAACCCAATTTGTATAAGATTTTTGACCCAATTGCAACCCACCTCTCAAGAGTGTCAGATTACAATTCCCACCTTCTATCAAGCCTACCCGGGAGATAGAGCATTAAGTTCAAATCTAATACAAACCCTAAATCAAATCAACCAACACAATATTCATTCATACATTCAATACATTAGAAAGTAAATCTCTACTCCCCCATAACCCTAGATTATGGGGTTTAGCTACTCATGGAGAAAGAAGAAGAAGAAGAAGATGAAGAATAAAAACATTCATAAGTAATCATCATATTGAAAGAGTAGTGGAAATACAATACCAATGTAGAATTACAATGGTTGAGTTCAAGCACTCTCTTCTCATACAAATCTTGCCCAAGTTGCTTCTATTCCTTCAAGCTTCAAAGTTCACCAATCTCCACCTTCTAGCTCTCTAGGATTGTCCCAAAAACAAGTTATCTCTCTCTAAATTCGTGCTCTTCTATTTATAGGACTTCAAGACCCTCTTTTCCTTCTCAAATTCGGATTTGGAATAGGAAAATTTCCTTTTTTTTAAGTAGGAAACCCGTCTGGAAGTTTGCAAGCCTCGCGCGGGCCTGACAGAGGGCCGGAACGGCTTTGGGCCCTTGGCGAAAGTTGTAGATCTCTGAATTCCCTTTGATTTAACATAAAATTCAAGGCAGTCGGAGTTCGTATGAAGAAATTATTCTTTTCACAAGATCAGCCAGCTTCCAGAACTCCTAAAACCGGGTTTTCCTCTATTGTAGCCCTTTTTTATATCAAATCACCTACAAAACATAATAAGAGACACAATACGATTAACGAGAGAAAAGTGGTCCAAATTATACAATCTCGGGACTAAAATGCTTAAGAATGTGGGCTAAAAACATCTAGAATCGATGCAATTTATGTCCACATCCATTAACTTGACGCCCTGCGGTTTTAGCACAGAAAAGGACACGGCAAGCGTACCGGTCGTCAAGTAGTATTTCGGGATTTTTAGTTCCGAGTTATCGAACCCAAAGGAGCACGAGTCAAACATGTTCTATCTCAAAGTTGTTGTCAAGCTATTTCGATTAAAAGATGGTTTTGTTTTAAAACATAATAAGTAAATAGTAAACGAAACGACAGTGAACAAGTACTCGCAAAGCTTAGAAGAGTTTTAATTCAGATAAAAAGTAATCTAAGGTTGTGGGTTCATAGAGACCATTTCCAATGCATTTAAATGACGATGAATATTGTGAAGTGTTCTGATTTTAGGGGCAACGAATTATCTCTCAAACTAGTCCTAACTCCTCACGTTGTTTCGGACCCTAATGGAATCTAACCACCCAGCTCTCACGAATCAGGATGTAGGGAGACCCAAAGCATTACATTCTTTGATAATTTCTAACTTTCGGTTTGAACCCTATGGTTATTGCAATCGTGTTAACCTAGCTATCACTAGTCTAGATTTAAACCCAATTCGTATAAGATTTTTGACCTAATTGCAACCCACCTCTCACGAGTGTCAGAATGCAATTCCCACCTTCTATCAGGCCTACCCGGGAGATAGAGCATTAAGCTTAAATCAAATACAAAACATAAATCAAATCATTCAACACAATACCCAATCATTCATTCAACACATTGGAAATCAAATCTCTACTCCCCCATAACCCTAGATTATGGGGTTTTAGTTACTCATGAGCAAGGAAGAAGAAAACACCATTGATGAACATAAACAAAGCTTCATAATTGACCAAAGTAAAGAAATACAATACCCAATATTTGATTACAATGATGTTCTTCAAGTGGAAATCCTCTCCTCAAGCTTGCTCTCAACTCTCCTCTCTTCTTAGCTCTCAAAAATACAAGATAGATCTATTCCAAGGCTGAATTTTGGGTTAAATAGGGTAAAAATCGAATCTGAAACGGATTAGGGAAGCCAGTCTGCGCGCGCGTCACGGCTCCTTGATGGGACCCATCACGGATCATGTCACGGCTCCTTGACGGAACAGAGAGTTTTGGACCATTTTCGATCTCCGTCACGGCTCCATAGTGGGACCCGTCACGGACCATGTCACGGCTCCGTGGTGGAGAAGAGAGTTTTGGATGGTCTTGGGCCCTTGACAAAAGTTGTAGATCTCTGAATTCCCTTCGATTTGACATAAAATTTGAGGTAATCGGAGTCCGTACGAAGAAGTTATGCCCTTCGCAAGATCATCCATCTTCCAAAACTCCTAAAACCGGGTTTTCCTCTGTTTTAGCCCTTTTTTCGATCAAATCACCTACAAAACATAATGAGAGACACAATACGAGTAACGAGAGAAAAGTGGTCCAAATTATACAATCCCAGGACTAAAATGCTCAAGAATGTGGGCTAAAAACATCTAGAATCGATGCAATTTATGTCCACATCAACACCCCACACTTAAACTTTTCTCGCCCCGAGAAAACTAAGCTAAGAAAGCATTTTAAAGATATGTCCCGGTTAAACCCCGAGGTTCACCTCGATAGGAGGAGTCCAGGCCTCCTTTATTCAAAACAACAAAAAGTAAAGATGCACGTGCAATGCATGAATCCTACATCTAATGCATTCCTAAAACATACTATATGATGCATGCAAAAAGGTCACAAAAAACAGGTGATGTTCAAAGTCGTGCATAGAGGATCACATGGGTTTTCTCAGAGTCGCCACACACCAAAATCTTACACTCATCAAAGAAGCATATGAACCAATGAATTCATTAAAATAGGACGCTACTCACATTAAAGGATGAACTCTTTCCTTTTAAACTTGCATTCACTCATTCACCATAACCGTGTGTATCCTCATTTCCCCATAAATGGAGTATAGATATTCATATGCTATCATGCTAGACCCATCTCCACTAACTGTAAGGAACCATGATTATTCAAGAATCAGAAAGGTCTTTAATTCGGCTTGTAATGTAAGGCTAGGTAAAGGGTAGGGAAGGATAATCAAAAGAAGCTCAAATAAATATCTCAAGACAAAGCTGCTTCATTCTCACACCCACAAAGTATGTCACACATCCCAAACCCCATTTGTTTACCATCCAACTCTTGCAATCTCTAATACCATTTTTTTTATTGAAAGCTAATGGTAGCACTAATATGGCATAGCTATCCTTAAATTAACCACCTCTCTAAACCACTATCACGCCTTACCCCACACTTGTTTTTCACTAGGGATATTAATAATTTGATTTTTTTTTCTATCCCTTTTTCTTTTCTTTTCTTTTTCTTTGGGGTAAGACGATGATAAAATTGTTCTCAATACAAACCAATGACATATTATCCTTTCATCACTTTTTCTCTCTTTCGCTCACTCATTATCCCAAAAATAACCGCTCTCAATGAAGCAACTAAACCTAGAGATATGGGTTCAAACAATAATGGGGATATAAACATAAAACGAAAGGCACATAGGATTGTAATGTCGGGTTTAGAAACGAAAGGCTTAGGCTCAAATGGGTGACTAAGAGATTCATGCAAGGGTAGGCAATTTTTAGCTCAAACGATCAATATATGGACTAAAATCATTTCCCTAAACAACCATGTTCCTTATTCTTATTTCGCCTCGAACGGGTCGTACATGTAGTTCTAGACTCAAGTTACCATGCATATGCATCAAAGGAAAGCACCACGAGTTCTAGCAAACACTCAAACGCAAGTGGAAGAGTTAATCCTAATGCATGTGCTTTTACTACTTAATTGATTCATTCATGCCCATATACAACCTTGATTTATGCAAGAAATAAGCCTTTGTGACAATTCAATCATCGAATCCTTAGGAACATAAACACTAAACTTACATATCACCAGAAAATATTTTTTTTGATTTTTCAATTTTTTTTTTTGAATTTTTCAAAAAGTTTATATCACAGAATGATGCATGAGCACACAAAAGAAAACACAATGCAAAGCAAGACATACCCCACCCCACACTTTAAAACTAAGCACTGTCCCTAGTGCGACTCTAAACACATATTTACAATCTAAACACATATGTACACATGCACACGATAGAAGATAAAAATTAAGCACCACACACTCATAGTCAGCAGGTATACAGTTCACACAACCCTATATGCATAGTCTATCAGCACGACAATTCGGGCACTCAGGGCCCACCAGATAGCATAAAGGAAGTAAAAAGCGATAAATAGTGTAAAATAGGAAGGGTAGAGATACTGCCCCTCGAAGAACCGCTACGCGAACTGCACTGACTGTGGAGGTCCTCGTGCATGGAATATGGAGAACTCTTCGCCCAAGTGAGTTCACAAGAACTCGGCGCCAAAAAATACAATTATAATTCTCATGCTTCCATCCTGTATCACCAACTTGCACAAATAGTCAGAAAATAAGAGCAAGACATAAGATATACAAAACAAATAGGGGTAGAGATATTGGGTTGCCTCCCAACAAGCGCATTTGTTTAACGTCGTTTGCTCGACGGGTAGGAGGCTCAATCAGGAGGCCTCCCGAACGTCTCATACTTCCATTGTGTCCTCCTCTTCAAGTGTAGATAAGAAGTCAGGAGACGGAACACAATGTAGCATAAGAACAATTTCCTTGAGTTTTGTAATAACTCCAAACTCAAGGCCAACATCATCAAGCTTGCCTTAATAGAATAATTATGATCAAGTACATCTTGGCATAACTTGATAGGGATATGAGTCTCATGAATTGGAAAATGCATTTGTCCACAAGGGTTAGTAGTATCCACCAAAATAGAATAATGATTCACAAACGGGGATTGAAGACTAGCAAATGTGTCCAAAAATTCATGATTAATATTAACAACTATATGCTCTATATTAAATTTAAAGACCAATGGTATAGGTTGAACATATAAAGTTGATTTGCTAGAATCTAAATATGAATCTCTCACACTAAAAGGAATTTCGACATCATGCTCGATGTCTAGCAAAATAAAACCAATGGGAGGTTCAAGAACAGCCCCTTTCTTGAGAGCATCTTCCATAGTACCCCTTGGATATCTAATAGATCTGTCAGCCAACTCTATGGATACTATGGGAAGATTTGGCTCAACAAGAGTTTGTGAACTCTTTTCTTCAACTTTACAATTATTATTTCCATCTATAGAATTCAATGCATCAAAACTATATGGAGATGGAATGGGCATAATACAAGAGGGATAAGAACTTGATATCTCACATTCCGCACTTACCTCTAAACTCATGGTTGAATCAGGAGTTTCTTGCTTTGTTGTGTCACATAAGTGCTCGGAATGATCATCCTCAATGTGGATTGGTAGTTCCTTGAAGGTTGTCTTATTAATCAATTCTACGAGATCATTCAATTGCCTTCAAGTCTCTTTAGGCAATCGTGAGGAAGTTTCCCTCCAATTTGGATTAACGGAAACCACAAGAAACTCGCAATCCAAAAACCAATGATCAGTAGCTCCGCATATATCACAATAATTATAATCCATAAAAGTCATGTTGCAAAGAATTGACTAAAAAGGTATATATATATATATAAAAAAATGAAACAATCGTAACACAAACTATATAGAAAAGGCTGCCTTAATTGCTCCCCGGCAACGGCGCCATTAACTTGACGCCCTGCGTTTTTAGCACAGAAAAGGACACGGCAAGCGTACCGGTCGTCAAGTAGTATTTTTGGAATTTAAGTTCCGGATTATCGTACCCAAGGGAGCACGAGTCAAGCACGTTCCATATCAAAATCGTTGTCAAGCTATTTCGATGAAATGATGGTTTTGTTTTAAAACATGAAAAGTAAACAGTAAGCGAAATGACAGTGAACCAGTAATCACAAAGCTTAGAAGAGTTTTAATTCAGAGAAAAAGTAATCTAAGGTTATGGGTTCATAGAGACCGTTTCCAATGCATTTAACTGACGATGAACATTGTGAAGTTGTTCTGATTTTAGGGGCAACGAATTATCTCTCAAACTAGATTTAAACCCAATTTGTATAAGACTTCTGACCTAATTGCAACCCACCTCTCACGAGTGTCAAATTGAAATTCCCACCTTCTATCAGGCCTACTCGGGAGATAGAGCATTAAGCTTAAATCAAATGCAAACCCTAAATCAAATCATTCTACACAATCCTCATTCATACAACTTCACAATGTTGAGGAGTTAGGACTAGTTTGAGAGATAATTCGTTGCCCCTAAAATCAGAACAACTTCACAATGTTCATCGTCAGTTAAATGCATTGGAAACGGTCTCTATGAACCCACAACCTTAGATTACTTTTTCTCTGAATTAAAACTCTTCTAAGCTTTGTGATTACTGGTTCACTGTCATTTCGCTTACTGTTTACTTTTCATGTTTTAAAAAAAAACCATCATTTAATCGAAATAGCTTGACAACGATTATGATATAGAACGTGCTTGACTCGTGCTCCCTTGGGTACGATAATCCGGAACTTAAATTCCAAAAATACTACTTGACGACCGGTACGCTTGCCGTGTCCTTTTCTGTGCTAAAAACGCAGGGCGTCAAGTTAATGGCGCAGTAGATTATGTGTCTAAATGGGTAGAGGCGATAGCCTTACCCACTAATGATGCCAAGCCGGTGGTTGCTTTCCTTAAGAAGCACATATTTTCCCGGTTTGGCACACCCAGGGCAATAGTAAGCGATGGTGGGAAACACTTTTGCAATAAATATTTTGGAAACTTCTAAATCAATATGGAGTCACCCATCGCTTAGCTACACCCTACCATCCCCAAACTAGCTGGCAGGTGGAAGTTACCAATAGGAAATTAAAAAGTATTTTAGAAAAGACTGTTGATATGTCTAGGAAAAATTGGGCACAAAAGTTAGATGATGCACTTTGGGCATATAGAACCGCATATAAAACCCCTATTGGAATGTCACCGTATAAGATGGTATATGGGAAGTCATGTCACTTACCGTTAAAGTTACAACATAAAGCATATTGGGCGCTTAAGTTTTAAAATTTCGATGCTAATCTGCTGAAAAGAGGTTGATGCAGATTAATGAGCTGGACGAGTTTAGGTCCCTTTCTTATTTCAGCACTGAGTTATACAAGGAGCGCACCAAGATCGCCCATGACAAGAAAATTGTGCAAAGGGAGTTTAGGGAGGGAGATAGGGTCCTCTATAACTCTCGGTTGAAGATCTTCTCTGGAAAGATCGTTTCGAAGTGGAGCAGGCCCTTTAAAGTTACTCGAGTTTTATCAAAAGGGGTGGTAGAGATTTGTGATGGAACACGGCCCCCATTTTTAGTCAATGGACATCGAATTAAGCATTATTATGGGGGACCGCTGGGACCAGAGGAGTGCCTATACCTGGAGGAGCCAGACTATGAGGATGAGGAGGCGGCCTAAAGCCGCCTTTGAGTCGAGCTAACGACGTTAAACAAAAGCGCTTCTCGGGAGGCAACCCGAGGTTATTTTGTGTTTATTTTCTTTTTTTTTCGTGAATTAATAGATGCATTTGTGTGCAGGATTGTTAGAGGAAAAAAAGGAGGAAACGAGCAATCAAAAGGGGATGTTACAGTGGAACGGATCTGTGAGGACCACCTTCACGGAGGCCATCACGGCTCTGTGACGAAACATAACGAAAATTAAAAACTAAAGCTTCATCACGGCTCCGTGAAGGATGCCGTCACGGTTAGAAGCACGGCTCGGTGACCGCGCGAAGAGAAGAAAAAAAATGGAGCAGGCCCGGCGGCCCAGTTAGTCAGGCCCGGTCCGAAGCCCAACCAGTCAACCTGACCCAGCCCATCCGGCCCACTCACCCAGTCCGAGCCAAGCCCGAAGCCCACCTTTTTCCCCCAAACCCTATCTAACTCGTCTTCTTCATTGCCTCACCTTCACGCCTCCACCCTCATTCCTCTTCTTCTTCAACCTCAAAACACCACACACCTCCATCGTCTTTCCCCCATCTCTACCTTCACACACCACACATCCACAACCCACTTACCCCCATCTCTACCATTAACGAACCTCAAGCTCCATCCTCACATTCGTCTTCAAGCGCCACACCTCCGTTCCTTCATCCCCAAACACCACGTGCTTCGGGTTGGCCTCGTCGCCGGATTTTGTGTGTCCCACTGCGGGGATTTGTTCGCTGAACACCCTAGAAGCTCCGGTATGCAATGCGTCACAGATCCGGCATGTTCGCTATCACGGACAACCTCACGGCTCCGACATGAAGCCCGTGACGGCTTGGCTCACGGCTCCGACCTGAAACCCATGACGGCCTGGCTCACGGCTCCGACCTGAAGCCTGTGATGGTTCTTCTCACGGTTCCGACCTCGTCTCCATGACGCACCTCCTCACGGATCCGTGGTGACCGCCGTGACTGGATAGTGAGGTCATCTTTTGAGAAACAATTTTAATTTTCAACTTTGATCTTTTCTTGGTTGTTCTGTTTCAGATGGCACCTGCTAAGAAGCGGAAGCAGTCACATGGAGGGGCATCGGGATCATAGCCTCAGCCGTTACAAATCCGTCATCCGGACCCGAGCTCTGAATCGGACGAGGCGGACCAGCGACCTCTTAGCCCTCCACACTCGGCCATAGGTACTCCCAATCAACCTTGCCTGATTTTTAGACATGAATCAGAACTTAAACGTCTCAAGCAAAACAAGAAACGAGGCACTATGCAAAATCGTTTTTTGGATACCAAGTTTGTCACACAAACTCTGGGTTTTGCGGATGAGCTGAGGGAAAAACTGGAGGCCTTTGGGTGGCCTAGACGTAGGGGTTGGGAGCCCCGACATTATGAGAAACTCACTCTTGAGTTTCTCAGGTCGTATTGTCGGTTACACGTGTGTGACAAACCGGTTGAATTTAGACTGTGTTTAAACCCTCTATATTTGAACCCTCTATATTTGAATTTCGAGAAGCCTGTGGGTTTGCTCCTATTGAGGGGGGTTACCCAGATTATTGTCTGATCGAGGATGCTTGGGCAGAAATTAGTGAGCCCGACATAGCCCTGACCTCGAGTCCCCAGGCTAAGCACCTCAAGTCCGTTATGCTCAAATACATGCATAGGGTGTTGAGTTACACTCTCTTTACACAGAGTGATAACTTACATATCGTGAACCATAAGGAGGTTCGGCTTCTTCACTGTTTCGAAAAGGGAATTCCAGCCCCCTTTGAGAAACTCCTTTTGGATCACCTTGACCAACATGCTATCAGGCTTAATGGGAGGATTAGTTGTGCGGCAATTGCCACACAACTAGCCCAGTTTTATGGGGTTTGGGACAACCCACAGGAAGCACCCACACGCTTTAAATCCAACTTGGTTAGTCGGGAAGTTTTTAAGGGTACCGACATGCGCACAGCAGGCCTCGAGCCCAGAGGGGATGAGGGTGAAGATCCTAGGTATGCGGCCCTATCGGCCTAGATCACTGCTCTCCAGGAGGAGATGCGCGCGGGTTTCCAGAGACAGGAAACCCGCCATGTTGAGTATACTACCCAATTTCAGGGTATATCTACTCGGTTCGACGGGGTCAAGACCCGATTTGGTGGGATGGATACGCAGTTTGACAGGGTTCACACCCGATTCGACACGGTGGACTCTACTCTTGAGCCCTTGTCCACCGTGCCTATGACTGTTGGCTGGATCCAGACCCGCATGGGGTCTGACTGGTGGGGTAGTGGCCGGTCTGAGCAGTCTGGCCAGCCCTCTGACCTCCCTCCTGCCAACCCGTAGTGAGCGGGTGCATTTGCATCTTGTATATATGTGTTTTACGCTTTCCCATCATTTATTTTATGCATGCTGCATGGTTTCTGAGCTTTATCTGATTTCAGCATCGCTAGGGCTTGATGGATTTGGGAAAGCGTAATTTGTGTTTTTATTTCCCATGCATTTTATGTTTTTGTTTGAGTCTGTGTCAGCATTAGCTCTGCCGATCAGTGGCTTCTGGAGCGGTGCTTGGGTGGCTTTTGTGGCCACCCCTTTCGTCGAGCTAACGACGTTAAACAAAGGCGCTGGTTGGGAGGCAACCCAACACATGGCATGGGGAACTAGATGAGTTCAGCGGAGCAGATTATGGCGCCGAACCTCCTGGAGGTTCTCTCGGGCGAAGAGCTCTCCATCCATACATGCACGAGGATCTCCACAGTCAGTACAGTTCACGTAGCGGTTCTTCGAGGGGCTGTATCTCTACCCTTCCTATTTTACATTGTTATCGCTATTTACTTCCTTTATGCTATTTGGTGGGCCATGAGTGCCCGAATTGCCGTGCTGATAGACTATGCATATAGGGTTGTGTGAATTGTATACTTGCTGACTATGAGTGTGGGGTACTTCATTGTTATCATCTATCATGTGCATGCGTATATATGTGTTTAGATTGTACATATGTGTTTAGAATCGCACTGGGGACAGTGCTTACTTTTAAAGTGTGGGGTGGGGTATGCCTTGCATTGCATTGCAATGTGTTTTCTTTTGTGTGCGCATGCATCATTTCGTGTTATAAACTTTTAGAAAAATTGAAAAAATTTGAAAAATCAAAAAAATATTTTCTGGTGATATGCAAGTCTAGTGTTTATGTTCCTAAGGATTCGATGACTGAATTGTCGCTATTGCTTATCTCTTGCGTAAATCAAGGTTGTATATGAACATGAGTGAATCAAATAAGTAGTGAAAGCACATGCATTAGGATTAACCCTTCCACTTGCTTTTGAGTGTTTGCTATAACCCGTGTTGTTTGCCTTTGATTCTCATGCATGGTAATTTGAGTCTAGAACTACATATGCGACCCATTCGAGGCGAAATAAAAATAAGGAGCATAGTTGTATAGGAAAATGATTTTAGGCCATCTATGGATCGTTTGAGCTAAAAAAGTGCCTACCCTTGCATGATTGAATCTCTTAGTCACCCATTTGAGCCTAAGCCTTTCGTTTCTTAACCCCACATTACAATCCTATGTGCCTTTTGTTTCATTTATATATCCTCATGATTATTTGAACCCATATCTCTAGGCTTAGTTGCTTCATTGAGAGGGGTTATTTTTGGGATAATGAATGAGCGAAAGAGGGGAAAAAAGTGATGAGAGGATAATATGCCATTGGTTTGTACTGATAATAATTTTATCATCGCCTTACCCCAAAGAAAAAGAAAAGAAAAGAAAAGGGATAAAAAAAAGAGAAAAACAAATCCCTTGGAAAAAAATAAGTGTGGGGTAAGGCTTGATAGTGGTTCAGAAAAATGGTTAACTTATGGATATCTATGACATATCATTGCTGTCATTAGTTATTCAATGAAAAAAATGGTATTAGAGAGTGCAAAAGTTTGATGGTAAACATGGGGTTTAGGATGTGTGACATACTTTGTGGGTGTGAGAATGAAGCAGCTTTGTCCTGAGGTAATTATGTGAGCTTCTTTTGATTATCTTTCCCTACCCTTTGCCTAGCCTTACATTACAAGCCAAATTAAAGACCTTTCTGATTCTCGAATAACCATGATTCCTTACAATTAGTGGAGATGGGTCTGGCATGATAGCATATGAATCTCTAAACTCCATGTATGGGGAAATAAGGAAACACACAGTTATGGTGAACGAGTGAATGCAAGTTTAAAAGGAAAGAGTTAACTCCTTAATGTGTGTAGCGTTCTACTTTACTGTATTCATTAGTTCATATGCTTCTTTGATGAGTGTAAGATTTTTTTTAGCATGTGGCGACTCTGAGAAAAACCATGTGAACCTCTATGCACGGCTTTGAATATCACCTACTTTTCGTGCCTTTTTCATGCATCATATAGAGTGTTGTAGGAATGCATTAGAGTTAGGATTCATGCATTGCACGTGCATCTTTATATTTATTGTCTTGAATGAAGGAGTGTCGGACTCCTCCTATCGAGGTGAACCTCGGGGTTTAACCGGTTCTATCTTAGTGATGATGTCTTCTGGTATTGATTTTCTCGGGGCGAGAAAAAGTCTAAGTGTGGGGTGTTGATGCGGGTGCATCTTAGCATTAAAAATGCCACATTTAGAGGGATTTTACTGTTAATTTTAGCCCATTATTGCCTCACTCTCTCATGTTTTGCTCGTTTCTAGCGTTTTTCATGTTTCACAGGGTATAGCTTGGAAAAGGAGCGAAAACACATAAAAAAAGGGAAGAAATTCGAAAGTTGCTGACAAAGTGGTGGAGAAGAGCAGGCATCACGGATCCGTGACCGAATCCGTCACGGGTAGGGTCACAGAGCCGTGACGAAGACACAATTTGTTACAAATCGTTCTGCTCCGTCACGGATCTGTGACGGAGGCCATCACGGAGCCATGACGCGCGCGCAAAACTGTTTCCCAAACTCGCTTCAGACTCGAGTTTTACCCCTTTTAAACCTAAAAATCAGCCTCCAATAGAGCTAACTTGTAATTTTGAGAGCTAAGAAGAGAGGAGAGTTGAGAGCAAGCTTGAGGAGAGGATTTCCACTTGAAGAACATCATTGTAATCAAATATTGGGTACTACTGTATTTCTCTACTTTGGTCAATTATGAAGCTTTGTTCATGTTCATCAATGGTGTTTTCTTCTTCCTTGCTCATGAGTAACTAAAGTCCCATAATCTAGGGTTATGGGGGATTAGAGATTTACTTTCCAATGTGTTGATTGTATGAATGAGGATTGTGTAGAATGATTTGATTTAGGGTTTGCATTTGATTTAAGCTTAATGCTCTATCTCCCGGGTAGGCCTGATAGAAGGTGGGAATTGCAATCTGACACTCGTGAGAGGTGAGTTGCAATTAGGTCATAAGTCTTATACAAATGGGGTCTAAATCTAGACTAGTGATAGCTAGGTTAACACGATTGCAATAACCATAGGTTTCAAACCGAAAGTTAGACATTATCAAAGAACGTAATGCTTTGGGTCTCCCTACATCCTGATTCTTGAGAGCTGGGTGGTTAGATTCCATTAGGGTCTGAAACAACGTGAGGAGTTAGGACTAGTTTGAGAGATAATTCGTTGCCCCTAAAATCAGAACAACTTCACAATGTTCATCGTCAGTTAAATACATTGGAAACGGTCTCTATGAACCCACAACCTTAGATTACTTTTTCTCTGAATTAAAACTCTTCTACACTTTGTGATTACTGGTTCACTGTCATTTCGCTTACTGTTTACTTTTCATGTTTTAAAACAAAACCATCATTTCATCGAAATAGCTTGACAACGATTTTGATATAGAACGTGCTTGACTCGTGCTCCCTTGGGTACGATAATCCGGAACTTAAATTCCAAAAATACTACTTGACGACCGGTACGCTTGCCGTGTCCTTTTCTGTGCTAAAAACGCAGGGCGTCCAAAACAGGCGGACAAAACCAAAGCGTACGTCGCTAAACTCCCAAAAACCCGGACTCCCGCTCCCAGCTCTTCAAGCTTCGAGAGTTCCACTAGTCCGTCTCGCGACCAGTACCTATAGGAAAAGCAGGTAGGGGTGAGCGTTCGTTCACCACCACAGATACCAGACTGACTATGACATACTAGCAGAAATGCCGGAAACACCGACAACAAACAGAACACCGGGGACTACTATCCCCAAACTCAAATAACCTGACTGTCACATGAAAACCGTTACTTTTCCCAACCAACCTAAACGCCCGTACACGTAATGTAGACCCGACACCGTAATGACGACCTCAAAGAACACAACACAGAAGTGATCAAAATCACGCAAACCACAACCACAAGCCTCAGCACTTTACCGATCACGCGACGGAAGGTGCTACTCACCTGATGGGGACACAACCCTCTGCTCTTTACCGATCGCGCACCGGAGGGTACGACACATCCCTCGGGCATAAATCCAGCCTCAACACTTTACCAATCACGCGCCGGAAGGTGCTACTCACATACGGGGACCACAACCCTCTGCTCTTTACCGACCACGCATTGGAGGGTACGACACACCCCTCGGGCACAGCTCTAACCTCAGCACTTTACCGATCACGCGCCAGAAGGTGCTACTCACCTGATGGGGACACAACCCTCTGCTCTTTACTGACCGCGCACCGGAGGATACGACACACCCATCGGGCAAAGCTCAACAGTACCACCAGAAGAATCACATTCACAGCCAAATATCACACAAATACCCCGCAAAGGAAAGACAATACGACAACACGACTAACTACCACTCGGAAAGTCAATCAACCAACACGGGTTCAACTTCCCACAGGCTCACATGGCCACCCACGAAACACAACCAGTAACACACGGGTTCAACACCCCAAAGGCACACATGGACACCCACGAAACACAACCAGTAACACACGGGTTCAACACCCCAAAGGCACACATGGCCACCCACGAAACACAACCAGTAACACACGGGTTCAACACCCCAAATGCACACATGGCCACCCACGAAACATAACCAGTAACCCACGGGTTTAACACCACAAGGGAACACATGGACACCCACAAAACACAAACAATAACATACGGGTTCAATACCCCAAAGGCACACATGGCCACCCCCGAAACACAAACAATTCAATCAACCTACGGGCACTACCAAATGCCACAAGTACTTCTAATGTTCGATAAGTTCACTTTTCCTATGACACCCCTAAGTGTCGCATGCATTTCTAATGTTCGATACATTCACGTATCCTACGACACCACTAAGTGTCGCCTGCATTTCTATCGTTCGACAATTTTACTTATCCTACGACACACAAGTGTCACATGCATTTCTACTGTTAACTTTCCCTAATCAAGACCGAGATCCGGCTACTTTTCCCTACCTCTTGAAGCGTGTCAAAACCGATGCTCGCGCTCCGGCAATGCTCCAGATTTCTCGCTTAGTCTCCTCTTTCCACGGTCTACAATGGTCCCAAATAACACACTTTTTAAATAAGCAGGTGAAACCCGAATTCAATGAATTTAACGCCCAAAAGCAACCCCGACAATGTCGATCACTCCCAAACTTCCCAATTACTCGACATTGTCAATAATGGGCCCGGAAAGGCCCGATTCGCCCGGCTCGGCGAATCTGCCCGGGATCGGAAAACGCCGTTCCGGGGCTCCGAAAATTCCCGTTTTCGTTTCTACGATCTTCGAATAATTCAAGGGTTCCAATGCAATCGACGGAATCAATTTCCGACTTCCGAGCGATTTAATTCGCGTTTAAAGTTTCTAAACCCGAAATTTCCAACTTTCACAATTTAATTCAAAAATTCGTTCCGGGTGTGAATTATCGACTTGGGGCTCGTCCAAAACCACCCGAACACGAAAAACCTGAGGCCCGAGCAACAATGGAAAATGTTCCTTTTCGCTCCAAAATGTTCCTAACGAACCCCAAACCTCAACCATTCATCTTTAAACCAATCTTAAACAAAACCCAATCTTAATCAAACCGTTTAAACTCAAACCCTAAAATTCAAACGTATTAAAACGAGAAAAGAATGGGTTCTCACCTTAGGGAATGACGAGGCGAGTTTGCATCCGCATTCGTTGAGTCGATCGGTCGGTCGGATCACCGGGAAATCACCAAAAACCCAACTTCTATCTTTTTTCTCTCCTTCCCTCTCTCTCTTCTTTCTCTCTCTTTTTTTTCTCTTTTTTTTTCTGTTTTGTCGACTCTCTCTCTCTTTATTCTGTTTGAAACATACACCACATCTCATATTTATCAAACTACCATTCCCTTTCAGTTAGATTCGCGAAATTCGGCCATCTCGGGCCCTGAATGGGCCCATTTTCCAAGAAATTACGAAATTTCACGTGCTGCAAGGAAACGGCCCAACTAAGATCGCTGTAACGACGGCTAAGCTTTTTGGATCCAAAACGAGCCTCGAATGGACCAAAATGTCGCTCGGTTGACTTTTCCGGCAAAAAGTCAACATTTCCCAACTTAGTCAAAAAGTTGCATTGAGTCCTCCAGAACTCACTTTGGTCGATATCGGGGTCAACTTAAGTCCGATATGACCCTCGGGGTCAAATTTAGGTTCATTTAGGTGTCTGTCCCAAAATTTTAAATTTTCCTGTTTCTCGTCGATTTGACTAGCGCTGACCGGGAGCGGTTCTTACAATGCACTTCCGCACGGCTGTATACGGCCGTGCGGTCACTACCCGTGTATGTCATATGCCACCGCACGGGTATGTCATCTGCGTGTAGCCGTGCGGAATCTGTCTTCTACCTAACCTGGCCGCACGGTGACATACGGTCGTGCGGGGTGTGTCTTCAACCTATTCTGGCCGTGCGGTTCCTACTGGTTCAGCTTGTCTGACCATCCCCAATTTACAGTTTTTTCTCCCCCATTCCATTCCAATCCATTCACTTATTTTATACCACTCAAAATCGTTTTCCCACATCTAAATCATCCTCAATTCGAAGTTCAACTCAAACCTATAACTGAAATGTGCGAAATTGGAAGAGGATGAGGATGAATTGAACTTACTTGGACCTTGCTTCAATGGCAGACCCGAAGAGGTTGACAACACGGTCGGTCCGGTGGACGACACTCGGTACGGTGCTGCGGTTTTCATAGGTGGTGCTTTGGTCTGAAAATGGAGGGGATGAGGGCTGGGGAAATTAGGGGCTGGGGAAATTGGGGGCTCACCCTCATTTTAGGGATTTTGACCAAATACAAAAGGGTAGTATAGGCATTGACCAACTTTTGTTGACTTGAGGGTCTTGAAGGCCTTTTTTCAAAATACATATTGGGTGAGAGTTTTTTTCAAAATACATATTGGCATAAGGTCTTTTTAAAAATTGGTCCAGTAATTAGTCATCTATTCAATTTTTTTTTGAGGAAATGTTATGCATTTATTCAATCGAATTAAACGATTCAACATCGAAAGTTAAAGGATAAAATCCGACACTAATCAAGATAATGGTCAAACTATTCCGTTTGATATAAAAAGATGATCTGATACACTTGACTAAAATTAAAATAGTCATACCTAAATTGGTAACAAAAGTACTGGCAACTGAACATACGCTCAGTACCACGAGGGATAAATTTTCAGGAGGGAGGTTGTCTTGGATCCCAAGGGCATAACGAAAATCACCTCAAGGTACATGACCCCCCCCCCCCCCCCCCCCCCAAATAAGGCTAAGGAAAAATTGGGAGGTATTTCGGACAAACCTCCCAACCGACCAAGGACCTATCATAATTTTCGACGAGGTTGCTTACCAGCCTTGGTCGATAAACACTGGAAGGGAGCATACTGGTCGTCCATCACATTTGGATCAATATCAATTAAACCAAAAGCTCTCTTCTTGGAGCTAACCACTACTTCACTTAATCAGTTTCCTTTCTCTTTGGTAATGGCTTTTATTGCCTTTGCTTTCCTTGGGCCTCATTTGACCGCCTATTTCTTGTGCGTCTCTTTCTCTGGCTTTCTCTCCATTAGGGCGAGCGTCTTTCTCTGGCTTTCTCTCCATTGGGGCGAGCGTCTTTCTCTAATCAAAACCTCCAAAAATTCCATGCTGGAGTATATGTTGGACAAGATGAATTTGGGGCGGCTCAGTCGGACCCTGAGGCGGCTTCTCTTGTGATTGCAATCCCTCATCGTCTTTGGGAACCTTGTTCTCACGAGCGGTGACGGGCAGGGGTGTCTTCAGGTAAGGCAAGATTGTAGGTTGAATGATCAGTGGGGGTAAGGGGATTATATCGACCCCTTCCCGCGTACCATATCCTTCACTATTACCTTTGTTGGAGGATTTTTGATTCTCTGATCTTTAGGCAAGATTGTGGGTTGAATTTGAACGGGCTCCAGAGCGGGGGCAGTTCCTTTTGGTTGACCGATGGTGGTCGGCTGGCTTGGTTACGATTTCTCCTAAGGACTTGTAACATAATCAGAAAAAGATGGGTTTGCAGGAACTTCAGTCGTGTATGTCGAAGCCGGTGGTGGCGTGGTATCCCAATCTGTGCAGAAGATCCCTTCCGATTGGATTTCCTAGAGAGCTCTTAACGAATCCATATCTTCTTGTTAGCTGGTCCACGCCTGGGAGGATAGCCAAACAATCTTTAGGTGTCCGAGTCGGCCACACCGGTAGCAAAAATCCGATAATTTCTCGTATTCAGGCCAGACTTTAAGCGACTTTACATTTGCATTAAGTTGCAAAATAAGGTGGCGACGAAGCGACCATGTAACATCCATTTCCACCTAAATCCATAGGAACGTGTCCTAGCCTCATGGATGTATTGGGTTCTTCGGGTGTCCGTCCTTCGGATTTCAACTTTCCTTTGCAGATTTGAGACTATGAAAGCTCTCATTTCGGAGGTTCTAGCCTTTATCAAAATATCGTAAACTCTCACCAATATGCGAACATATCGGAAGCTTAAGCTTTCTGGTTGGGTGCGTGGCGACAGAGGAGTAAGGAGCAGCACAGTACCATAGAAGGACCATGGCTCCCTAGCTCGAATGCCATCCATCGCTGCTTTCGAAGGAAAGTAGAAAGCCACAATTTTGTCCGTTAGTGACTGGACCTTCAAGTCCCCACATTCCAGGAATTTGCAATTATAGTGTAGAGGGATCAGGGTCTTACCTTTTTATCAGCTAAAAGGCGGTCGACAAGAGCAAATCAGTATTGGGAATCATCAACCGTCGGAATCGTGTAGACGGGGACCTTAATAATCACATCATCGTTGTCGAAATCATCATTCTAGAAGTCATCAATGGAGACCTCAGTGAGCTTGGATTGAATCGAGTCCAAGCTCGTTGGACAAGGGTCCGATGGTGATTGTTTAGGTTTCAGCCACGTGTGCCGGTTCACTTGTTTTGTTCGAGCGGGAGATGTCAGTCTCTATCTTGATTTGTATCGTGATGATGTATATTTTTCGATTTGTTGTGATTAATCAAATACTTACCCTTTACCAAAAAAACCACAAACATGGTTTTTTTCGTTCTTTCTTTAAAATAAAACACAAGCATGTCTTAAAAGATGGAAGCAACCAATCAATATGGTAATTAACAAGAAAGCATCATAAGGAAAACGGAGATAGGAAGATGGAGTTGTCTAATTGTTGTTAACTTAAATTCCTAATTTCTTTAGAAATTTCTTAGCTTTTCTCAAGTTTTTTAAATTTGTTTATATACTAAATATTCTCACGTTAAAATTTAAATTAAAATAAAATCAATTGATAACATTATAATTTTAAAAGCACAGAATAGGTAAAATGTAACATCAAACAAGAAAATACAAATCTCTGATTCAAGTAAATCAAGTGATATGTAAACATTTTACAAGCATGTCTTAGAGGATTAGTCAACACGGTAACAAGAGAGCATCGATATTAAGGAAAGCGGAGAATACGAAAGAGTTGTCTAGAAGTTGGATTTGAGAGTCTCGACAGTACTCTTTTTCGCCTGAAACGCCTTGGCAAGAATGTCACTAGGAATGTCCGGTTTGGACCCGAAAACCGCATTAGCGATGGTGATGACTCCTGGGTTCTGGCTGCTCAGTGCGGCAATGGCCACCGCCTTCCCAACCCCGACATTGCGCTGGTAGTGCACCAGTCCGATCGGGAACACGAACACATCACCCTCGTGAATAACCTTGCTCACGAGCTTGTTCTCGGGGTTGGACGTCACGAAACCCACCTCCAAGGAGCCCTCAAGGACCGTCAGGACCTCGGAGGCCCGGGGGTGAGTGTGAGGAGGGTTCATGCCCCACGGCGCGTAGTCAATGCGCACCATCGAGATGCCGAGCGTGTTGAGGCCCGGCAGCTGGGCCACGGACACCGGGGTCACCCTGGAACCGGCAGGGTTCGAGGTGTTGCCGGCGATGTGGAGCCCGCTGAATGTGAAATCACTGGCCTCGACCAGCATCGCGCTCTTGCACACCATCCCATTCACTCTTGCTGCGTGTCAACAAAACAAAAATCAATTGTTTAAGTTCATCGACATCCTCAAAAACATATATTGTGACATACCTGAGCTTGTGGGGTCTGCGACGCAGAAGTCTTGAAGCGGGCTAGGCTCGAAAGCAATGGCTAGAGACAGGCATGCTAGAGCTACAAGGCTCAACAAGCAGATATGTTTTGCCATTTCAAGATACTACAATTGATAGTGATACAAGATGAGGAGTGTTCCGAGTTGTGAAAATTGTGTGTAGTGAGGTCCATATATATAGATGTAGAGATCTTAAGAATCTTAGTCAAGGGGCAAAAGATGCAGTCAATGCCGCCCATGCACGTCTCAAGTGTTGACGAGGTCTGTGTACTTGTTACAAGTTTTTTTTTGGAAGGAAATGGCAAGCCGGCTTGGATTGAAGGAATGGATGCTAGAACATCAGACGGATAACAAATTATGCGCTAAGTAGAGTTATTGTAAAGACAGAAACTGAAGAGTTCAACAACACTGGTGAAAAGATGGGTAGCTTCTGGTTTGTATTATTGTACATACAGCATTTGGAACAAATCAAAGGGTAAGAGTTGAAATGGAAGCATCTCATGCAAATAAGACCAAATGTTGGGGAAATAATTCCAACTCTAAAGTTAATGCTGCAAATCATTTATCTCTTGGCTCGTTGTGGTATGAGCGACTTGTGTGGAATGAGTCAAATTGTTCAAAATACATTTCCTTGGAGGTTAACACCATCAACCCACCCCTCCATGAAATTTATAAACCGTGATCTTCTCTCTATAAAACTTTTCTCTCGCCTCCATTTAAAATTGTTTGTTCTCTCCAATCCTAGTTTAGCCTTCAATTGTCGATGTCTTCTCCACTTTCTCCTGGAGGCAGTGAAGACGCTTGTGATTCTTCTCTCCTTCGTTAATTTGACAAGTGGATCGAAGAATGAAACTGATAATATTGTTTGATGTAATGCTTGATTATTAACTTATAATACATGAGTATTTATACACTAAGAGGTGACAACAATGTTGAGGAAGTCGGAAGGGTTTGTGGGCTATATATTGCGATCTACACTAAGGGTTGGTGGTAGTGTGGTGAGCAAAGTCTAGGGAGGTGGAGAGCTGAGCTCAAAGTCAAGAATGGCAACTCTGTGTTTTCTAACACGCCCCCTCAAACTCAATATGGTGATGAACCAAAATTGAGTTTGAATCGATTTGAAACTTGAACTGAATTCTGAACCAGACTTGACTTTGGACTTCACTTGAGTCTTGATAAATGGATATTGAGCCCGCCCGAGTTGCGGTTGACGGAAGTGAAAAATGGACGAGTAATATGATGCTTCATGGGAATTGAGGTCTTCTTGCTAAACACTGAAAATGTCTCGATGGCCTAAGGGACGATTAGAAACTCTGCACATACGGAGCACATGGAACTGCTCGAAGGACGGAACCTTCTAAAATGGTCACACATAAACTGACGAGACAGTATGTTGACTACGAATACCCTTCCGATCGGAGCGGAACGGGAATATCTTGTTGATCGACACACGAACACAGCAAGAACAAATGGTACTGCAGAGATCACAACGGTTACCCAAGGCACGAAGACCGAACAATTGCTCTAGAAAAGACGACAACGTTATGAAGACCGATCTGCATCTGTAGACTGAAGGACTGCAACGGAAAGCGTGGACTACGGTGCCTCTCCGGTGGGAACGGAGCAGCAATACAAACTTGGAACGCGGTCTGAACTGCGGGAATGCTCTCTGGTCGAAACAGAGCTGCAACACATGATCAGCCGGTCAGAACGGTTCGGATCTCCGATCGAATCGGAGCAGTAACAAGAACTTAAAAATGGCTGGTCAGAACGGCTCAACTAGCTTTCTGGTCGGAACAGAGCAGCAACACAAGAACGACCTATATATATATATACCCTATATATATAGCTACCCTATATATATAGCTACCCTATATATATATATATATAGGGTAGCTATCCAGTAAAAACCATTTTTATTGTGCAAAGTACGAACCAATCTATGCCACAGGATGCGGTCAAAGTGACGTCAGCAGAGCGCGCGCGATGCTGACACGTGGCAGATTCGCGCTCGCCTCTGCCCGCGCGCGTGAGCATGTTGACCACGCGCGCGCACGGTGCTAATAGTTTAGCACAGTGCCAAACTATTCGCACTGTGCGCCCAAACTATTAGCACTATGCGCGTCACGTGTCAGCACTATGCGCGCGCACCAGCAGCGCGCGCGCCCACGTGTCAGCACTTGGTGAGTTCGTAGTTTGCACAATAAGGGGTGGTTTGTATTTGATATCAACCCTATATATATATATATATATATATATATATATATAATCAAATATGCCTTGTGCCGCGTGTGCCATACAAACGCATGACTAGAACTGTCGGTGCTTCACGGGTGCTTGAGTGAGAAGATGATCGACGGCGCTTGTTTTTCACGCGCTATTTGAAAAATACTACACTTTCTTGGTGGTTTATGTGGGCCAGAGCAATATTGCGTGTGACTCTTCTGTCTTCTTGTGTTGTCTTGTCTTTCTTGATATTGCTTCTTAAAATTGACTTTGTCTCTGCCACAAACTTATCACCTCAACAACTAAAAGAAATTAGTCTCAGACCCTTATCTTTCTTTGTACCAAACAAATAATGTTGCAGCAACATGCTTTCGGCTGAGATGATGCAGAGACTTCAAGATGAGCTTAACATCCATGGTGAGTTTGTCTTCTCTACAACGGAAGAAGAAGAAAACCACGAACAAGAAACAAAACAGCAAGCACAAAGATATGTAGCATCGGATCAGAGTTGACTCCGTCTCATTGGATGCTTCGTTCGTTTAGAACAAGAACACGGTTGCTCTCTAGAAAATGAAGTTGCTGCAGCTAGAGCAATTTGTCTTGACAGATGTGCAGCGAGAGGAGATGGTGAGTCGCTGAACGTGTCTGCCAGAGCAACGGATGTTGGCACCGAGCGACAGGAGCGGGACTCTGAGGACCTCTCATGGGTCTCTGGTCGGAAAGAATCTCCAGCAACCTAACGGTTGCAGCAGCAGATGTTGGGTCTCCGGTGGTGTGACTCGCCGGAGCTGTTGGATGCAAATGATGTCGGAGTTGACAATACGAAGCGGAAGCGGGTAAGTTGAAACGGACTTCTATCTTTCGAATGCCTTGCCCACACGTTAGTAAAATAACGAGTGGGCAAAGCCACAGAAATTTTCAGAAGCTTACCAAAGCTCTGATATCATGTTAATTTGGGAAGTGGATCGAAGAATGAAAATGATAATATTGTTTGATGTAGTGCTTGATTATTAACTTACAATACATGGGTATTTATACACTAAGAGGTGACAACAGTGTCAAGGAAGTCGGAAGAGTTTGTGGGCTATATTGTGATCTACACTAAGGGTTGGTGGTAGTGTGGTGAGCAAAGGCTAGGGAGGTTGAGAGTTGAGCTCAAAGACAAGAATGGAAACTCTGTGTTTTCTAACACCCTTCCTTCGTATTTTTTTTATTCCTTCTCCTAACTATTTCGGATCTTCTTTTTGGTTTCGGATTTCGTCAAATCTGCGGCGTCTCTCCTCTGGTCATATCCTTTCTGATAGTTGTTCGTGGAATCCAAAGTCATGTTGTGGATCTGGCCACTAGCTTTCGCTGCGCTTCGTCGCTGCTCTCTTGGTCAAATCTGCCGCGAATCTGTGTAAATAAATAAAACAGAGATTAGAAGAAGAAGAACATTAGCTGAGAGATTTGCAAACCTCAAGTGTATGGATCTTGGGTGTTTTTGAGATTTATTTATGCAGAGGAAAATGAACTTTGTTGCCTACAAACCAGGCATCTATTTAGTGATATAAGGAAACAGAACAACAGATAAATGACTTATTCAGCAAGGCTAACAATAGGTTGCTTGGGGTGCAAGATTACAACGAGTTCTAACATTCTCCCCTCTAATCTTGACCCCTTTTTAGTTCAACAAATCCAATTAAGGATCTAAGCTCCTGAAACTTGTTCTTCGCAAGGGCTTTCTTAATGATGTCAACTTTGTTCTTGTTTGAGCTGATGTGTTTTACATCAATCAAGCCTTTCTCGATGCATTCTCTAAGAGCATCTCCAACGCCTGACGCTGAGTTGGCGATGACGAGTCGGCGGCGGGGAACGGGCGAGTAGCTGGCGGGGAGGTGCTGAGTCAACGTTGGCGGTGAGGACCGGCGCTGAGCTCACCGATGGCTCTCACCGCCAGCGCCAACGGACAAAAAATATAAACGATAACAAGGTGGGGATCATTCAAATAATTTTTAATCACGTCAATATATAGACGCCAGTTCAACTTATCTTTGAGAAACTCCCACCAAACACCTTTTGTCCATTTCTCATGGTCTTTCTGGTAATCGGACACAGTCTCATTATAGAAGCCCTACCCGGTTGCTTCTTTTTTTGGGTGTTTGAGACAATCCTGGTAGATGTCATCTAAGTGCCTGCACTTATGGCTATTCTTTCCCTAATGATCATTGATTTGTTTGTGCGTCCGTTTAGGCCAGATTTGTCTCCATAAGCAACAAAATTGACGTAGATCTTATCCCAATGCTTCCTCCCTTCAACCTCGGCATGTTCAAGCCACGTTACCATCAAGTTAATTTCTTCATTCGTCGGCTATCAAGGACCACCCGCCGAAGAACTCATGTTTGGAGAAAAACAAAGAGAATTAGACATTGGAGGATGAGAGGATTTGAGAGAGGTGTGAGGATAAATGAAGGAATGAAGGTGGTATTTACAAGGAGGGGAGGCTTCGTTGCGACGTGGCAACGGCGATGCGACATCCACTATTCCCCGAATAGTGTGTGATGAGCGTAAATTTGACCAACTTAATTTGACTATTTTTCCTATATTTTTATCTTGTTTGTGCCTCATTTTTATATTTCTAGCGTTTATTAATAATGCGCTAAACCTCGTTCATCGTCGATATTTTTCTTATGATCTAAAAATATTAATTATTGGTCTAATTTTTTGGGCCTCAAAAAAATAAAAATATTGGTGCAAGAATGAGGTCAATCGGAGGCTAAACGGAGCGGGAACGAGCAATATAGCATAAAAGAGAGAAAAAAAAGGAAAAAGCTTCTTCAGAGGTGGCCACGTGGTGCATTGCGAGCAGGCCACATGGAAACCTTATCTCTCGAACGATCCAGTGCACCAGCAACACACATTATCCCGTGAGACTGCGTTCTTGATCCGCACATCAGGCTCACCTCGACACGCTTGTTGACTCGGTCAGCATCGTTGACCAAAGATTGTTGACCAGATCCAACACATGATCTAGCTAGTTATAGATGTGTCTCCGTGAACTCGCCCGCAGTCGATTTTTCTCACCAGCTTGCATTCTCTCCTCTTGTGCAGCGCGTGCACGAACAGTAAAGAGGAAATATAATTTTCTTTTCTTTGCTGGGAGTATAACTATCGTGGATTAGTTTTTTTCACATCATATTTTCAATACACAAAATTTATAATTCCAGGTAGCATTTTATTTTCTATCTAGTGTTCTTGCTTGCTCATCATTTTTAGAGCAAGTTCCACCACCAAGAGCATACTTTTGAAGATCTAAGGAGGAACCAAGCATCCATGAAGCCTCCCACCATTTTTATCTTCTCCATTTTTTATGTGTTGAACCTTTGGAGTGTTCGAGTGGTAGGTTTACAAGCTAGAGGAGTTTTTGATTGGATTTTTCAACCCAATCCCGGTTCTAATTTCTACCATTCTCTAGATTTGCTGTAAAGGTAGGTTTTTTGGATTCTTTAAGTAATATTTTGAATCCATGACCTAGGATTTGAATCCTTGGTCATGGGTATTGTGTTTTTTTTTTGGATAAGCGCGAAATTTTTTATTTGAAAAGAGGTGAGATCCAAGGAGGATCAAACCGAAAGATAACCATTACATAGGAGCTCTTAGAAGGAGCTGCGGGAACAAATCCCGAAACAAAACCAAAAGAGACAAAAATCACCCATCAGTAACCCACTCTTCTCCTTCAGAAGTCAAGGTCGGATCGTCAAAAGCCTTAGCTTGATGAGCTAATTGGGCGGCTTGATTTGCTGCAAAACCTAACCGAGCATTCTACACCTACTTCCCAATGTCCGCTGGATTAACCAATCTCTCTCCGACTCCGAGAAGGGGTTGATTTAATTTGAAGGGTGTAGTAATCCCCGAAGAATTTTGGAGGTCGGCTCTGACGATTCGAAACTCTAGTTGGTTTCGAGTGACGTCCCTTGTCAGAGGGTTTAAGTAGAGCCTCCTTCCACGGACTGAGCCGTTGAACTTCGTTAGGATCGTTAATTAACGCCTGAAGCTGGCCCAAAGGATCAGGGCCCAAAACAAGTCCATCAATTTTATCGGATGAGTTTGTTTGCAGGCTCAATGCACCCTTTGGGCCTGTTACAATCGAGCCTGTAACAATCGGCCCAGTATCACCATGCACTAAACTGGACTCAACCTCGCCAGCGTGCCCCGCAATTACCAAAACCGAATTATGAGGTGGTATAATATCGCCTGATTCTGCGCGATTCTCAGCAGATTGGGACGCAAAATTTGTTTCCCGATCGGAAATCAATTCAATGGCTTCAATCCCTGATACTTCGCGATTCACTACCCTGATTGACCCAGCCGATTTGGATTCGAAAGTTGAATCCGCGAGAAGCGAGGAATCACTAAGCTTCCCCGAGACCTATGGAGCAACTTCACTCCGAATACCGAACTCCAGCGATTGATCGTTACCCGGAGAAGACGCCGGAACAGGAACCACAGTTCGCTGATCTCCTCCTTTCTCCACTACACGAACATCTATACTGGTCGCTGGGTATTGTGTAAATAGCGATTTCTTTTGAGTTAATGCATGGATTGATGGTTAATTTGGGTTTGGTGATGTTATTTTACACGTTTTGGGTTTGTTGAGCTTAATTATCATTTAATTGCTTGTATGAGTATTTATCTATATTTAAGCTACTCGATGTTCAAGCATGATTCTCTTACTTTGTGTTTGAATTTTCATGATTTTGAACCCCATGTGCTAGCTATTTCATCTCTTGAGTGTATATCAAGTTATAGGTTAGAGTTGGTAAAAAAAATACAAACTTTAGCCATTTTGTGAACTTATCTAGGATTTCCTATTGACGGGATAGAAATATGCTAGGTTGTGTTTTCTCGATTTTCTTGTGTGTTTCAAGCCGATCGAACGATTTAGAAAATTTTCCATAATTGTTGTGTGCGCTATGTAGATTGATATTTGGAGCGATCCATGATTCGATCTAGTGTGAGACAAGATTCACTTTTTATTAGAATTTACTTAGGATTGTGTATTACCAGAATATCGTGATTCGATGTTCTATGTAGTTCGCCTTAATTAGTGGTGATAATATTTATCGATGACATTCAGTAATTAGGATGGTTGAACTAGGCGTAGCTAAGTAGATTTGTCGAGTGTTTTAGAGTTTACTTATACTTACGTATTACCAGAGTCTCGTGATTTGCTACTCTTTGTAGTTCTCCTTGATTACCGAAATCATCTTGCTTAGTGGTGATTGGTTTTCAAGAATTGAACTAGGCGTAGTTAAGTAGATTCGTCGATTTATTTAGAGTCTTACTTATGATTGTGTATTACTAGAGCTTCGTGATTCGTTTCTCTATTTAATTGTCCTTGATGATTGATGTTTTCAATCGTTAGGATGTTGAAGTAGGCGTAGCTAAGTAAATTCGCCGAGTGGTGTAGCTATCTCTACTTGTGGTAGTTGGTGGCGAGAATGGCATGTATTCGTTGTTGTCATTTCTTATTCGAATGTAGATCGAGTTTTGCTCAAGATCATTAAACTACACCTTATTATTATTGTTTTTTTCGATTGGTGGTATGCATATCGAACCAGGCAATGGTCTTGTGCCCTATCCCCGTGACTAATATGTGGTTGATTTCATGATACCGCATACATAGGAAGTTAAGTGTTCTAAGACCATAAGGAAATCATTTATTGTTTTTACCGATCGTTAATCATGTCATGCGTTAATTGGAATTTGTGCTTACTTGTATCCGGGACCGGCTCTTTGTGTGAATCAATAGCTATGGTAACATGTATAAATTTTTCTTTTGCTTAGACTAAAATCAAATTTTACATTTTTTCCCTTTGTTTTCCCTTTTAGGGATGTGAAAGTCACAACCCACATCCCTTGGTTTTAGCGAATACACTAATGATACCTCTACTCCCTATGGGTTCGACCGGTACTTAACCGTTTTATATATTGCTTGATGACCGTGTACTGATGCACGTAAAAGAGGGATTTGACTCATAGTCATCCCCACTCATCAGTGTGCGTGCATGAAAACCTAAATACCGAAAAATCATTGGGAATTTTTGGAGTTAGTGGGTTGGAGGAGGAAGGTGTAGGATTGGATGTGACCGTTTAGCTCTTCTTTAGTGGTTGACAACTCGTTCAACTCGATATTTTTTAGCCTGAATTCGTACTCTCTCGGGCCGACCATTGAAGGGATGTTGCAAAATGAGGTGTAGAAGAGAAGATGTGTGAATTTTGTGTAGGGGTGAAAGTGTATATATATACAGATAAATAGGGTTTTTTGAAACAGGTGACACTCCACGCGTCACATTGTTATTTGGGCCGACGACTAACCGTTGGATCTACAAAACTGCGTCTTGTTATTGTAGAATCCATCGACGACGACGCGCTGTAGTTGCTCCTGCGTCGAGGAGGCGTTACAGACACTCAAACGTATCGAATAAATCATCTTTCATACCATTTCAAATTAAATTCTTTCACATGATGAAAGATTCACATGATACTATGTCATTCGTGATGAACCAGATCTATATTTTGTACTCTGTGGATACGTATTGGGCTTTTGCCTATAATTTTTTTAGGAAAACAAGTCCACAAGCCCAGCCCATTCTGATTTCAATGTGAAGATTTGTTAATGAAAAGCCACGTGGCAAGTCCACCCTACATGGTAAGTCCACAAAGGAGTTGCCTGTCTGATTTCCCTCACTTCCCCTCCACATACCCAAAAATATGAATTATCCAATCTCAGTCCCTCTCTAATGCTTCACTTCATTTCATCGCTCATTCATTCTTCTCTTCCTCTTCCAAAACCTTGCCTGAACCTAGCAAGTAGCAACCAACCATGCTATTAAACCTCTCTTCCTCCTGCTCCTTCTCGCCCCTCAGATTTGCCGATTCCAAACTTCCCCTTTCAATTTCCCGATCAAAGCCCAGAACCCATCTCTCCAATCCTCTCTCTCCCTTTTCATTTTCTGCTCCACATCCCAGCCCCCTCTCCATCAAAACCCCTACTTTCGGTGGAAGGAGCAGAAACCCAGATGGGACAAGACTTGATTTCAGGTCTTGTGCTCTCGGAGGGCTTGATTTTGGTAATTTTGAGTCTGTTCTGGAGGCGGTTGGAGTGTTGACGGCTATAATTGTTGTCCATGAGAGTGGCCACTTCCTTGCTGCTACCCTTCAGGGCATCCATGTAAGTAAATTTGCAGTTGGGTTTGGTCCAATTTTAGCTAAATTCAATTCTAAGAATGTGGAGTACTCTATTAGAGCCATTCCTCTTGGTGGGTTTGTGGGGTTTCCTGATAATGATCCCAATAGTGATATTCCCGTGGATGATGCAAATTTGCTTAAGAACAGACCCATCTTGGATAGAGTCATTGTGATTTCAGCCGGTGTGATTGCCAATATTATCTTTGCCTATGTGATTATATTTGTGCAAGTACTCTCTGTTGGTTTGCCTATACAAGAGGCCTTTCCTGGGGTGCTTGTGCCTGATGTTAGGCCCTTTTCGGCAGCTTCCCGCGATGGGTTGCTTCCCGGGGATGTGATTCTTTCTGTTAATGGAACAGAGGTACCTAAAGGAGGATCCAAAGCAGTCCTTGAGCTTGTCGATGTCATCAAGAACAATCCTCGCAGAAATGTGTTGTTCAGGATAGAGAGGGGTGACCAAAATTTTGATGTTAGGGTTACCCCGGATGAGAATGGAGATGGAACCGGTAAAATTGGAGTTCAGTTGTCACCAAATGTGAAGATTTCCAAGGTTAGAGCCAAGGATCTTGTTGAGGCTTTTAGCTTCACAGGAAGAGAGTTTTGGGGTCTCACTTACAATGTCTTGGACAGCTTGAAGCAGACCGTTCTGAACTTCTCGCAAACAGCTAGTAAGGTTTCGGGTCCAGTTGCCATAATTGCTGTTGGTGCAGAAGTTGCAAGGTCCAACGCGGACGGGCTTTTCCAATTTGCCGCCATACTTAATATTAATCTTGCAGTAATAAATCTGCTTCCTTTGCCTGCTTTGGATGGGGGTTCCTTGGCCTTGATTCTGGTTGAAGCGGCTAGAGGTGGGAGGAAGCTGCCTCTTGAACTAGAGCAGAGGATTATGTCATCTGGGATCACACTTGTTCTACTTCTCGGCTTGTTCCTTATTATCCGGGACACACTTAACCTTGATTTCATCAAAGAGATGTTGTGATAAGCTCCAAGATCTGTAAAGTTCCACAACGGTTTGGACAGGAAAGAAGGATCTCAGAACAGTTAGGTTACATGTGAGATCTTGTAGAGGAGAGAAAGTCAGTTCATATAGATGCTCCATATGATTCATAGCTTCTGTCAGAATGCTATATGGTATGTGCTTTTAGCTGCTTCTTTTTCTCAAAAGTATTGTAAACCATATTCTTTACTCATAATGCAAACCTACCATGGCTCGTTGCCTCCACCCTTATAAGTTATATAGAGATTGCATTTTGTTATTTTCAATCTTTGCTAACTGTGTGCTGTGAGTTGGAAATTTTGAGTCCTGTGTTAGGACAATATTCTAGCTGCGTGTCAAATCAAGTTAAGCTTGTTACAACTAAGATATTAGCTTGTTATCTCATTTGTTTACTTCATATTAAAGGTGAGTACTATTGAGTAGTTATTGGTCCTCATTGTTTTTCCCATTAATCTGTCTCATGTATCCTTGATTAGCATGTAATTACGATTTACAGCTCTGTAGTGTAGTGTACCATTTTTACAATTGGCAATCATGTAGTGTGTCATTTTGTGATTTTGCTTATCAGCAATCTTTTCAGATAACCCAAATATCTAAGATAGAGAGAAGGGCAAAGGAAAAGGCTGAAAATCAGCTCCAAAGATACAAACATTTGTATCTCATGTTTGTTGCAACTTTCGATAATTTCAATGAAAAAGTTAGATTTTAGAGTTACAATGGTAACAGTGCAATATTTCTATAAATTTCTAAATTTCCCTTGATCAAATTTTCTCTTCAATTTAATACAAAATGTGAAAGTGAACTTTTGGCATTGTACATGGTTGTAAATAGAAATTACATCAGTAAGAAAAGAGTAAAAAACCTGATCAATCTTTATTTGTTTATCCTTTATTGTTCTGATATCATCAACTTGTGTGTGTGAATCTAGATCCTAACCATGTGTTTTTGGATTTTGAAAAGTCTATTCTAGCTTGTTTTGTAATTGCTAAACGATAAGCATTGGAAGATTGTGACGATCAATATTTGTATATTACCGGATTTAAATCATATCCGAAACAGCTGTTAAAGATAGCACCTTACATGTTTATATTTCAATTTCGAAAGAGGAAAAGAAAACGCAAATTTATTCCTTTTAAACTACTCAAGCTGCAAATAAAACTCACTGATTAGAGGGAGGGAGAGATGGGAGGAAGATCAGCAGCAAGCTGGGAAGAACAATGGGGAAATGGGTTGGAAGGCGAGACGTCGAAGAAGGAGAGTAGCAGAGGGAAGAAGGTGGCGGATGTGAAGGCAGCCCTGGACAAGGCCAAGTCAGCCGCCGTGGTGGGTGCTCTGAAGTTCAAGACCGGAACTTCTCTCGGCCTCAAATGGGTCAAAAACCACTGCAACACCAAGTCTTCTTCCAAATAGTTGAGATTCAGAAGAACATGGCATAGATTATTCATTGTCTTCGTCTCATCTATAGGCTCATGTTTATTGTTTCGATAAACCATTGTTTTATTTTACATCATATGTTTGAAGTTAATTTTGGCTGTTTTAGACTTTGACCATCTTCGTAAGTGTTAACACTTAACAACCAAGTTTTGGTTATGCTTCGGAATCTTCATTGCCAAGAGGAAAATAGACATAAATTTACTTGAACTAATCAAGCACTTGAACTCAGGTTTTTGAGACACTGATTTAAATCCAACAGTAGAACTCTGTTTTTGTTTTTTATTTTTTTATCAGCAAAACAGTATATAAAAGATGCTCTTTAAAATAAAGACCAGGGTATGAAAAAACAATTTAGGAGCATTCCACTCTAATAGGAACCTTACTGAACCAACCTCAACATACTCAGGGATAACAGGTACCAACCATGAATGGATCCTACAAGGATCAAACAAGAACAAAGAAGGGAGCATTCCTATCAAAGGAACCTCAACAACCTACCAAACAAAGAGAAACGAAAAACTGGTCTAAAAACCCATATATTCCAACCATGAAGCCCAACTAAGCTCCCCAACACAAGGGCCGAAAACCCCAGAAGTCGAACTTGAAGCACAAAAAGAGTCTCGTGACAATATAATCCAAACCTAAAACGAACCAGTAAAAAGCAATCTATCTCATCGAGACCAAACACTCAGCGAGTAATAAGGTCACCGACACGCCGGCAGTCAACACTGCTGAAACAGCGGAGATAAACCGAGGGACAAAAGTCCCCGGAACTCTTAAACTCTAGAATTAAATTCAGACGACTCCCAAAAGGTCGAAAGACCAAAACCACCCGTCGGGGGCCAACACCACGACCGACGAGCCCCCGTTAACCAAGAGACGGGGAAACAAGGAATCGAACTAAATCTAAAATAAGGGTAAGCGAAAAGCTTTGAACAAGCACAAAATAAGCAGGAAGAAAGAGGAACCTTACCAAAGTTCCAACCTCATACTGTCAAAAAACCGCTACGCCACGAAACTAAACGAACTCCGAACCGAACAAGCAGGAACCGAGCGGAACCGAGTAACCAGCACCCCAAGCAACAAAGAAACTCCACGAACTCGAACACAACGAACCAACACCGAAAACACCGGGCTATGACCAACACCAACAGCAGTCACACTAACGCCTCCACCCAATCCTCACGATCAACAAACCGGATCTGAGAAGCGTGTCCCATAGCAGGACGAGGAGGAGGCAGCGAGACACACCGGAGGACGGTCAGGGGAAGCAGCGAGAGACAGAGAATGGGCGGTCCCTGAGTAAAGATGTCGACTGGAAAGCGAGCGAAGATGCTTCGAGGCCAGAGGAGAAAGACCGAAGAGTATCCTTCTGAACCAACACAAAAACGAGCGCCCTAAGGGGAAAAACAGCAACTGAAAAAACGGGCCAGATCCGACAGAGGGAGATGAGCAAAGGGACTCAAATCCTCTTGCCACAACAGACCAGATCTGGAACACAACTGAGAGAAGCAACAGCCGGTAGAAGAGAGAGGACCGACGAGCATCGCCGACGATCGAGAAGCCACAAGCGAGTCCAGATCAACGCCGATCGAAGTCTCGCCGATCGGAGACAGAGGAGAAGGACACCGGTCGGAGAACTGCTCGAGCACCTTTCTGACCAACAAAATCGGGATGGACGAGCCTTTGACGGGACTAGAACACCTCCCACAGTCCGGATTGAAGGAGAAAAATCACCATGAAACTCTGACGAAGTCCGAAAGGGAGGGGAGGAAAGGGAAGTGGGACCTCAAACTGGCCGGAGGGAGCCGAACCAGACCCGGAGGCGGAAGCTCGCGAGCCCGGAAACGAAGAAGAAGAAGGGAGGAGGGGAAGAAAGGAAAGGGGAAACGGGAAGGGAGAGGGGGGAAGGAGAGGAAGTTGTCGACGACAGCCATGCCCGAAGGGCACTGCTGTCGCCAAAGGCGAGGCTAAGGAAAGGACAACGACTGCTGAAGAGAGAGCAAGGGTTTCGAGAGCTTTAGGGTTTTGAGAGCGTTTTGGAAATTGTTGTCTAAAAAAGACAACACATTGTTATCTCAACTCTGTTCCTATTTATTCTCATTTTTTATAAGGGCTTTGCTCCATTCTGAACTCCCCGGACACTCTATTCTACTCTTCTAGAGCCTAACAAGATGGATGTCACAGTATTATGAGCTCGAGCTCTTTTCTATATAAGAGAATCCATACATACATCAATCTTAAAAAGTTTTTAAAAAATTAAAAATGTTTGGTACACCCTTGCTTTTATAAGGTTGAGACCAAATAAGCTTCATACACCTGAATTTCAAGGATAAAAAAAAAAACAGGAGAGTAAGTGCAAGGATCATTTTTGTGTTGGGTTGGATTGGAAAAGTTGAAGCAACCAACAGCTATTTCTCTCTTGACTATGCATAATCCTGCAGAAAATCCAATCCAGTCCAACATATTTAGTCAAGCCATAGCTTTAAGATTGGTACCCAATCCCGCTATAGAGCTAAAACCCGAACCCAAGCTATGCATTCAACATAGACAACAATATTGATTGGTCAAGCTAAAACCCGAACCCAAGCTATGCATTCAACATAGACAACAATATTGATTGATCTAGTAGGAGTGCGTGGTATTGTAAATATCATTTCAATTACCACATAACAGTGTAGCCAAGAGAATCATCCTAATGGAGCTAGCTAGAGAGAAAAGAATATACAAGTGAAGTGATGTAGATTTCTTATTTATTCCTTGCAAGTCGGTTATATTTCAGATGGTGCCAAAGGTGTTCTCGCCGCTGTAGGTCATGTAAAGGAAACCATCTTGGTCTTTGTTGTCCTCATAGATAGCGGACATCATAGCAGCTGCAGAAATAGAATCAAAATTACAGAGTCAGTAAGCAGGAGCAGCTGTCCTTTACCGTAATGTAGATGAAATCTAACCAGTAGGTGGAAGAATGTTCTTCACGAAAATGAAGATAGCTTTCTCAGGACTCAGCTTAATCCTCTTCCGAACCACATACACAAACTGCCCCACAGTCAGATCCGCAGGAACCAGATACCTGCATTCATCCCACAAACTTCATTTACCCTCATATAGATGATGATTACTTAGGTTTGGCAAGTTCTTCAGTAACAAAGTGATGCCGATTTCTATAAACAGAAAGTTCAAAAAAATTGACCAGCATCACATGTGTGTTATAATCAGGATACAAAAGAGCAAATGTATATATAGAGAACAATTTACTTTTTCTTATCAATGTCAGGTACATCACTCTTGTCGGCCCTTTCAACAATCACCTGTAAAACACAAAGTATCAACAACCATACAGGGAAATAGTAGCTTGAGCAAGACAGAAGAACCATACTGGAATTCTATCTGGATACTTCTCCCTGATGCGTGCAGCCTCAGCTTGCCTCCTTTCTGCCATGTACAAGAATCATGGAGTCAATGACAAATCTGGTTCATCTAATATAGTGCCTACATTATAGTTCATTGCATTGGAAATCCGAATAGATATAGCTAAAGATACATAATCAACCTTCCAATTCAGTCTAATAGGAAATATCAGAGGTTAGCCCTGAACCCCTTAACAAGCTCAAAACCTCCTGTTTTACAGTAATAGAAAATTTTCTTTACATTACCTGATACAGTGATACCCAACGAAAATTAAGATACTGGCAACACAACTCCCACAACCCACAAAGCACAAACACCTAAAATCTTCAAATCAACACTGTCTCAACACACAATCAGCGTATACATATGGGACAACACAACTCCATGCAGAACAAGCAGTATTTAAAGACATAAAATTTTAGGTAACTGATGCATCTAGTGAACAACCCACAAAACCATTAGGGTTCATCAGAACATGGCTGAGAAAGAAAAAAAAACATCAAATATTACAACTAAAAAAACCAACCAGAAGTACATACACAGAAAATCTAAAATGTAAGAATTAAGCAAAGGGGTAGAAGAACGAACCCAGAGGGTGTTCCATCTTGAAAGAGCTATTGGTCATGGAGACAGTTCTGCCTCCCAAAAAAAAAGGACTTGAATTACGGCTGCGAATAAGTATCAATAGATAGTTTGATCCAAAATCAAAACAGTTTGGATGCTCGGTACCTGATTGGAGAGGCTTGAGTGAAGCGGAAGGAGAGATGGAGAGGATCCGAGGAAAAGACCAAAAATGAGATTTTTATGGAGGAGAAGAAATTGCTCTGCAGCTGCAAGAGAAGGGACTGTGAGTAATGATTCAGTGCAAGTGCACCCATCGTAATACACTGTTATCTATCTCTCTTAGTGAAATTGCAGCCCAAGTTTGTCTTCGGCTCGGCCCATCAAGAGCCTCAATTTCAGTGGCCACGTAGGCGCACGACACACCCCGCGTATGTTAGAACTCAAGCCGTCGCGCCCTCGGTCGGTTTCCTCCTCCCTTTCCTTCTTCAACACCACGACTGAATCTTTGATCCAATCAGCGAAGATCGGAGCTTGATCAGACGGCGCATCGAAGGAACCGGGAAGATAATGGAGATGAGATCGAGAGTCAAGATCGTGGTTTTCATTGCTTCTTTCGCTGCAATGTCCGTCTTCTTCGCCGCGCAATACCGGCGCCGCCGGAAGGAGAAGTGTCCTCGGAGCCCGTGTTATTTACACTCTGACCAGAAGCCGCAGCACTCCTTTAAACGCGTCTTGGCAGACAACTCATACTCTCCGTTCAAGCACTCCAAGCTCAACGGTACAGCTTTTTTTCTTCTTCTCGAATTGATTTGCTTCTAAAATAGAGAGCTCACTTTCTGTTTGTCTGCTGAGAAATATAGTGAAAGTATGATAAAACCGTAGGTTTCATGTTTCTTGCTCGTTTTAACATAGTGATGATCTGTTCAGCTGCTTAGAAACTGGTTAATTTATGGTCCTTGTTGCAGATGATTCTTCGAATTCGCATCCTTACGAATCCGAGATCTCCGCTTTGATTGAGAACTCGAGAGTCGAGTTCGAGTTCGATGCAGATGATTTTGATTTGGTGATGACAGAGGAGTATGTTTGGGTTGAGACGGAAGCACAGTTGAAGGAGCTGGCCGATGTGTTAAGTAAAGAAACAGTTTTTGGTGTTGATACCGAACAGCATAGCTTAAGGTCATTTTTAGGGTTCACATGCTTAATACAGGTTGGTAGTGGTTTCGAATGTTGCTTTTGTTTAGTGTGTTGTATGTGATGGATGGTTCTAATCTTTTTGTTTGTTTGTTTGTTTGCAAATTTGACTAGATTTCTACTAAGAAGCAAGATTATTTGGTTGACACGATTGCGCTGCATGATGTTATGGGCATTCTTCGACCTGTTTTTGCTGATCCTAGTATCTGCAAGGTGCTTAATTTTGGCTGTGATGTTAAATCTTTTATAGTTTTTTGTTAGCTTTTGAATAAAAGAGAATCTAATGTTTGATTATCATTATTTTCTCTTACTAATGGGAGTTTTGTGGTTCAGGTGTTTCATGGGGCTGATAATGATGTTCTCTGGCTACAGAGGGACTTCCACATATATGTTGTTAACTTATTCGATACTGCTAAGGTAAAGCCTATCGCCTTGGATATCACGAGTTATTGATAACATTTGTGGTTGTGTGACTGGTTACTGAAACATTATGCCAACAGTTGTTGTTCTGAATTGATGTCAACATTGCAGGCCTGTGATGTGCTGTCTAAACCACAGAAATCTCTGGCATACTTGCTTCAAACATACTGTGATGTAGCCACAAACAAACTGTTCCAGGTTCGGTTTTGAAAATATATTGTATTGAACTATTGATATCGGCAGTTGGATCTCCTAAGCGTAACATTTTGCATCATATTAGTGTAATTGCTCATGCTTTCTGGAATGAATGCTTTAGATGAGGCATTGTGATATACCATCAACTAAGCAGCTTGCCATCATTGTTTTCTCAGATGTTTATGTCTGATGATCTGCATAAGATTCATGTTTACCAATTCACAGTTTGGCGTACTCGTATGTCAGTAAATCATATGTAGCCACTTATTTATTTTTAACTTGACCTGTAGCGTGAGGATTGGAGACAACGTCCACTCTCGGTAGAGATGGTGGAATATGCTCGGGCAGATGCACATTATCTATTGTTCATTGCAAATTGTTTAATAGCTGAAGCCAAACAACAGGATAATGGTATGTTTCTATTTTATATTCGTGGTATGCATTAGAAAGAAGGTTATTATCTTGTTTCTGTTGGAATAAAGATAGCCAAAATGGAAAAGAAAAAGCATACCATTCTGATAACATTGTATGAATATTTTCGCGACACTCTCAACAGGCATATACATTGATGTAAACATGCATACCAATTCTTTTTAATGGAATACTGCTATAGTAATTTCATATTTCTAAATATATAATTGTCTCAGAAAATTCATCTTGTCCCGATGACAAATTCAATTTTGTTCTCGAGGCTAGTCGGCGTTCAAATATGATTTGTATGCAACTTTACACGAAAGAGGTTGAAGCTCCTCCAGGAGCTTCTGCTGCTTCATCAATATTATCCCGCCATGCAAATGGTCAAGGAGGTCTTTCTTCAGTTTCCTGTCAAACCCAGGTTTGCTTATTCATTCCATGCTATTCTTACTTTAGTCAGCTGCACATAACGCTTCATTCTGATGACTTGTTTTTTCTCTTTTAATCCAGTTTGATGATTTCGTGAGACGGTTGTGTGCATGGAGAGATGTCATGGTTAGTTGCAATCCCTTCAAATTTTGCCACGAGTTTGTAAATTATTTGTTACTACTTGGACAATGTAAAGATTGTCAAATTTATTTGTTATCTCAAAACCTGATGGTGCAAACTGTCTTTAAATTCTCAGAATCTCATTTCTTTTGCAATATAAAATTAAATTACTTGTAATGACTTCTTTCATTTAAAGGCAACTTGTTTAAATACTGAAATATGCATGCCAATTTCACGACTGTTAGGTTAGGTTAAAAATGTACTAACATGTATATGAAGCATGCTCCATGTAACGCATAATGCTTTCCTCCAAGCAAGCCACTGATGATGAAAGACATATTCAACTTCTTACCCTCATATTATATACTTTCAATATCATAAAAAGGGTGCACATCAGTGCCCCTCATGATATCTCGTCATATTATACTAGAATTTAGAACAAATGCTTGTCAAAGTTTTATCTTCCCCATCACTGTTCAGCATACCAGGGGAAGTTTTGAGCCAGGTATAACATTTGATTTTTTTTTTTTACACCAGTAGCTTGGGAATGTACTTCATTTGCTTTATGCTTGATTTTTCTGGAAGTCATTTGCATTGAGATTTTACTCTGCATATGTAGTTATGTACTTACGTTTAAGCAAATTTTGAGAAGTTCAGTTATTATGACGACTAAGATTGTTTGACATCCGGGTAGAAGGTGTTAGTCACCTCCTGCATGGAACTAGACATAATAACCAGGCAGGCTGTTTGGTCCTTTGCATCTTGCCATATGCCTCCTTCCCCAGCTTTGGGTGATCTTCCTTATTTAGCTAGAGAAATCAAGTAATTTTCAGAACTACTCTATACTCTGATCTTAAGATCTTTCCAGTATAATAGTCAGCTGTGTAATATCCTAAATTTCAGTGCAGTTACTGAATGGTTCATTTCTTGCATTTATTGACGGGGTGAGAATGCACTGGAAAGGCTGACTATGTATCATCCCAAATTTTAGTGCTTTCATTGTTTGGTTTGCACATGTATTCACTGCCATGGCGAGAATGCGCTGGAAACTACATTATAGTTATTTAAATGTACTCTGTGGTATGTGTTTATTTCCAGGCTAGACTGCATGATGAGAGTTTAAGATATGTGTTATCAGACCAAGCCATAATTGCTCTTGCAGATAAAGTTCCGATAGCTACTTCAGAAATATGCAGTGTCATTGCTGAAGCTGATCTGAACATGGATTCCTTGAGTTCCAGTTTTCTCTCATCTCCATCCCCTGTTGTTTGCAGTCATGTGGATGACTTCTATCATCTGTGGCAGGACAATACACACAACCCAGATGATATTTTACCTGTCATTCTTCAAAAGCATCTTGGTGGAAATGGAAGCTGTCCATTGTCTGTATTTAATTATGCTTTATTGGTGAACTGTAACCAGAAACTTACAAATAAAGTAGTTCCTAAACAAAATGGCTTTAGACATCCAAGGCAAGTTGCTAAGAGATCTTCTCGAGAGCTGTTTGTTCAAAAGTTTTCCTGCAAATCTCCAGTGTATCATAACTGTAGGATCTATGCCGATGATGGAAGGCTGCTCTGTTACTGTGATCGTCGAAAATTGGAATGGTTAGTTGGATTTATTAACTTTTATGTCTATCTAAACTACATTGTCTTTGTGAACTTGTGTTTAATACTGTTATCATTGTTATCTTACAGGTATCTGCGTCGTAATCTGGCAAAACTTGTTGATGAAGACCCACCTGCCATTATGCTTCTTTTTGAACCAAAAGGTCGTCCTGAAGATGAAGATAATGATTTCTACATCCAGAGTAAGAAAAACATATGTGTTGGATGTGGTGAAAAGAATCACTACTTGCGTTATCGGGTCATTCCCTCTTGCTACAGAGTGCACTTTCCTGAGCACTTGAAAAGCCATCGCTCTCATGATATCGTCCTACTCTGTGTGGACTGTCACGAAACTGCCCATGCGGCAGCAGAGAAGTATAAGAAACATATTGCTAAAGAATTTGGAATTCCACTTTTCATTCGTAAAGTTGTGGATTCAGGGCAGCCCCAGGTTCTATCTGGTTTTTCTGACTCAGCAATGAACGTTGAGGAAGTAGGTGTATCTCCCTTACAATTGCGAATAGCTGCTATGGCTCTTTTGCGTCATGGACCAAGGATGCCATCCAAACGCCGTGAAGAGCTGACACAGGTGCACTGGACATGTTCTTATATTAATTTCGCTAGCTCTGAAATTTGCATAATTGAGTGTGTTACTGGCTAGAATATGTAGTTAGATTCGCTCAAGTTGCCCTATAGCAATTTGTCTTTGAGAAATGAAAGTTTGCCGTTATGCTATGCCAGTTGAATTTTTAAATAGAACTGAATTTGGTTGTCATTTAGCCAATTAACTCTGGTTCATTTGGACATTGCCTGCAATTACAGTGGCTCCATTTTTGTTCATAAAGGCATATGAAGGTAACACTTCATGATAAGGACTTTTACTAATTACCCATGGAACAGATCACTCGCAATCCTTTATGAGCAAATATGATTTTAGATGTTTGCCTTGCCTTGCAATTTCCACGAATGCTGCTAGCAAACACTATGATGTCATGATTGGGTTATTTTCCCACCTTTGTTCATACAGTGTATTAGTATCAGGACTTAATTCAGTATTGTTTTTCCACAGATTCTTAGCTATCACCTAGCATTTCAATTGTTTTAAGTTGTTTTACTCTGTTGGAGGAAGAGCATGAACATGATTTGATTTTCTTTTGTAGACTGTAATGAGATACTATGGAGGAAGGGAGATAACCGAGGAAGATTTAGAAAGAGCTTTGCTAGTTGGCATGAGTCCTCATGAGAGAAGAAGACTCGAGAGGAAGAAAGGCTTGTCTTTGAAACATTCTACAGATAGTGGAAGAGAGCAGGAGAGTAAATCAGGCAGCACAGTCGAAACTGCCATTGCAGATACATCAAAAGTTGAAAGCTCAGGTGATTCACACACCCCTTCTTTTGTTCCACAGTCTGATACAAGCGAAGATAGAGATTCTTATACGGTAACAGATAATGGTGTGACCAAACCCTCCTTGTCAGATAAAAGTGTGTGTTCTGATAGAAAAAGCGATGTGTGTAATGGAAATTCTAATGGTAACTGTGAGAGTAAAAGGCAACCAAATGGATCAGTTGACCTACCTTATAGGTATGATGGAGATGCCCCACCTAAACACAATTCAAAATTATCATTATTAGGGCACGGCCCTCATGGAAAACTCGTTGTGGATCATTTACTTGAGCTATATGGGGATGATGGTGTCAGTCAATTTTGTCAAAGATGGAGACAAGTTTTTGTTGAAGCTCTCCATCCTCGCTTCTTACCGTCTGGCTGGGATGTACTGCACAGGTGCTGCTTTAATCCTATTTAACTTCTTTCATTTTCTCCTTACATTTCATTACATACTTCACGTGTGCATAAAATTGAGATATCATTAAATCAAATTCAAATCTGGATCCAACCATTATTATGAGGCTTCTTTCTGAATAAACTGGAAGCAAATTTCCTATGACAATTGTTGTTACTGAGTTTTTCATGGTCATTTATATATTATGGAAACTGAAATTCTCTTCATTTTCCACAAGGATTTGATTTTGGGCACTGTTTTGTCAGTGGAAGAAGAGACTTTGGCGAGTTCAGCGTATTCAATCCTTCTAAAATTGACGAGGTGAAGAGCAAGTGAAAAGCCGTAAATTCTGAAGATGAGCTGTGAGTCTGTGACTGGCCTCATAAGTGAAGCTCCAATGTACTGTAGTATTTTTTTTTTCCATTCTTATTGTACTATTGTCTTAGTCTCCTCTTGTTTTTATTTCTCAATTTTGTACTGAATAATCAGAATAGTTAATCAGTTTTGTTCAATTTTTTTTTTGCTTAGTATCAGTGTTTTATAATGGGATAATTCTACCTCAGTACCCTAAATCTTTCATATTTCATTTAGAGTACCCTAAATCTTTTTTGTGTTACCTCAGTACCCTAAACTTTCATTAATTTATTAAGAGTACCCTAAATCTTTTTTGTGTCACCTCGGTACCCTAAATTTTCATTAATACCATTTTAGTACCCACCGTTAACTTCACATATGATTTTCCATCCATAACAGGTAAAATAACCATACTACCCCTCACCAACAACCAAAATTATGGTAAAGTTATCAGTGGGTACTAAAATGAAATTAATGAAAGTTTAGGGTACTAAAATGGAATTAATAAAATTTTAGGGTACTAAGGTGACACTAAAAAGATTTAGAATACTCTAAATGAAATATTAAAGATTTAGGGTACTGAGATAACACAAAAAAGATTTAGGGTACTGAGGTGGAATTAACCCTTTTATAATTAATCACTGAAATAACTATCGGGCTCCTTCCTCTTGGAATATAAACTCTTATTAAGCTCTATAAATATGTTCTATGGAAGTTAATTCGGTCATATTGAGCATCATTAAAAGATAGGGATAATTGTATAAAAATATTGAGGTATTTATTTTTTGTGATTGTATCCTTATATTTTGATAATTACAAAATAAATCTAGAACTCGTGTTGTATTTTGTATAAATTTGAATTTAAATAACGATTTTTAGAATATTGAATGAAAAAACTGATAGTTTTTACCTTACTTTTCATTTTTAGATATACAAAAAGGAAGAAAAATACAAAATTTGAAAATTTTGTTTTCATTTATTATTTTTTGAAAAGAAGAATTTTAATTTGATTTTTTTATACACAAAATATAACAACAATGTTGAAATATGATTAAAATAAGAATTAATGGGAGTGATTGATATGGGGGATTTGTATGCTAAGAGGTGGAGCAAGACTTGTAAAATACAAAGCACAATAACAAAGAACTAAGAGTAGCGCATGACTTTTGTATTGAGTAGTAATACACAACGGTGTCTTCCATTGCATCAATGAGTTCTATTTATAAAAGGGAAATTTCATAAAATATGCCTCGTAATGGTATAAATTTGTTTTCTATGTTAGTATAGTTCAAAATTTGAAAAATATGCTTTTCAATTGTTTTAGGACAATAATACCCTCATTCTAATTTAAACAAGATAATTCATAGTTTATTAATTCATTTAAATCTATTTTCAAAATAAATATTCAGTTTTTAAATAAAATATTTTTTTAAATTTATAAATTATTAAAATTGTATTTTATTTTCTTAAAAATCAAATTATTTCGATAAATATTTTTAAAAATAGAATTCAACGATAATTTTTCAAAAAAAAATATTATACTTCATTATTTTTTTCGGTTTTATTAATTATCAAATTGTTATTTTAATTTATAAATTTTTAAATCGGATTATTTTGATAAATATAATTTGAAAGATAATTAAGTTTTATAAAAATAAATTCAAACCAGATTTTCATAATTAATAAAATATGAATGTAGTAACTAATAAAATTGAAAAAAATGTATTTTTACAAAAATAAATTTTATTAATTACTACATTCATATTTTACTTTTAATATAATTTGAAAAATAAATTAAAATCTGATTTTCATAATTAATACAATATATTATAAATTTAAATATCTTTCTAAAATTATTATCAGAGTATTCTGTTTTTAAAATAAATTCAAATCTGATTTTTATAATTACTAATATTAACAAAATATTTTTTTTCTAATATACGAATATATAAAGGGAAAGAATATTTTTTATATAAAAAAATATTATTCTATATTATTAATTATTAAAATCAGATCTTAATTTATTTTTATATAAAAAACAGATTACGTTGATAAATAACTTTTAAAGATAATTAAATTTATAATATATTTTATTAATTATGAAAATAATATTTTAATTTTTAATTTATTTTTCAAATTAAATTTTAGAAAATAAACTACGAATTACTAATAAAATTATATAAAATATATTTTATTATAAAATCGAAATTATTTTTCAAAAGTTTATAAAATTGAATTATCTTTCATATTATATTTTTCAAAATAATCCGATTTAAAAAATATAAATTTAAATAGGAATTTAATAATTAATAAAACTGGAAAAAAAATAATGAAGTATAATATTTTTGTTTGAAACATCATCGTTGAATTATCTTTTTAAAAATATTTGTCAAAATAATTTGATTTTTAAGAAAATAAAATACAATTTTAATAAATTTTAAATTTTAAAAAATATTTTATTTAAGAAGTGAATATTTATTTTGAAAATAGATTTAAATGAATTAATAAAATATGAATTATCTTGTTTAAATTAGAATGAGGGTATTATTGTCCTAAAATAATTGAAAAGCATATTTTTCAAATTTTGAACTATACTAGCATAGAAAACAAATTTATACCATTATGAGGCATATTTTATGAAATTTCCCTTATAAACTACAAATATTATTATAATAATGCACATGCCATAATTTATCTACCTCGTTGACTTGGCAAGTTTACACAACCACTTGATGATGTAAATCCATGTTTTACTCCGTTGGTGGAACCATATAATTGTAACACTCTCTTTGGCACCACCTTCATAGGTAGTTATCGAATGTGTTTCAAGTTGTCTCATTAAAAACATTTCCAGAAAAATCCAGTGGGATAAAACTTGAATAAGGGAAAAAGAGTGCAACACACAATTCTCGCTCCCCTTGAAACCGACATGATTACTTTGGTTGCTTGCTAAGTCGATCATGCCAACTCACTATACTAGCTTCTCAAAAGTTGATGTAGGTAAAGCCTTGGTGAATGAGTCAACAAGATTTTCACTTAATGCACATGCCATAATTTACTTATCTCGTTGACTTGGCAAGTTAACACAACCACTTGATGATGTAAATCCATCTTTTACTCCGTTGGTGGAGCCATATAATTGTAACACCCTCTTTGGCACCACCTTCATAGGTAGTTATCGAATGTGTTTCAAGTTGTCTCATTAAAAACATTTCCAGAAAAATCCAGTGGGATAAAACCTGAATAAGGGAAAAAGAGTGCAACACACAATTCTCGCTCCCCTTGAAGCCGACATGATTACTTCGGTTGCTTGCTAAGTCGAGCATGCCAACTCCGTATACTAGCTTCTCAAAAGTTGATGTAGGTAAAGCCTTGGTGAATGAATCAACAAGATTTTCACTAAACCGAACCTGCTTCACATCTATCTCATTACTCTTTTGAAGTTCATGAGTATAAAAGAATTTTGGAGAGATGTGTTTGATTCTATCCCCTTTGATGTAGCCTCCTCTTATATGATCGATACAAGTTGCATTATCCTCATACATCGTGGAAGGAGAGTGTGCTGGAGGAATGTCAATGGTGCTTCGTATGCGTTGAATTATTGATCGTAAGAGCACACATTCTCGACTGGCTTCATGTAGTGTTAGAGTTTTGGAATGATTAGATGACGTTGCAACCAAAGTCTGCTTTGTTGAGCGCCAAGAAATTTTTGTCTCATTTCATGTGAAGATATATCATGTCTTGGAGCGAGCTTTATGAGGATCTGATAGATATCATGCATCTGCATATCCGACTAAGCCAACATTCTCTTTGTAACTTGTATATAATAAACTTAAGTCTTTCGTTCCACTCAGGTAACAAAATATATGTTTGATTTTGTTCCAATGTCGTCTAGTAGGTTCTGAACTGAACTGAACCTCGCAAGCACATTTACTACAAACGCTATATCTACTCGCGTGCATTGTGCCAAGTATAATAGAGTCCCAACTGCGTTCAGATATGGTACTTCAGGACCAATTATCTTTTCATCTGTTTCTTTGAGACGAAATGGATCTTTCTTCAGATCTAAAGATCAGACGATCATAAGGGTACTAAGTAGATACACACTATCCATGCTGAAATGCTTCAATAGTTTCTCAATATATGCAGTTTGATGGATCAAAATGACATCAAGAATATGTTCAATCCGCATGCCGAGACAATGTCTTGTTTTCCCCAAATCTTTCATTTCAAATTCTCTTTTCAGATATTCTGGGGTTTTGAGATCTATTTTAGAGTCTTAATCAGATTCTTATCATCGACGTATACTGTTACAACAAACCCAGAGTTGGTTTTCTTTATGAATACACATGAACATATGATATTATTCTTATAACCTTCTTTGATAAGGTACTTGCTAAGGAGATTGTATCACATTCTCCTGGATTTTTTTAGTCCATACAACGACTTCTGTAATTTTATCAAACACATATTTTTTGGGCTATTTTTTATTGCTTCAGGCAATTTCAATCCTTTAGGGAGTTCCATATAAATATCGGTATCCAACGTACCATAAAGGTAAGTAGTGACTACGCACATCATGTACATATCGAGTCTTTCAGAGATTGCTAAACTGATTAAATATCTTAAAGTAATCATATCCATCATAGGTGAATATGTTTCATCAAAGTTGACTCTAGGTCGTTGAGAAAAAACTTGGGCCACAAGTCTCGCCTTATATTATGCAATTTCGTTTTCTCACAAACACCCATTTATACCCAACGGGTTGAACATCTACAGGTGTTTTGGTAATGGGCCCAAATATTTGGCGTTTTTCCAGTGAAGCCAATTCTACCTGAATTGCTTCTTCCCATTTTGGTCAATTATGCCTTTGATGACACTCGTCAATACTACGTGGCTCAAAATCAAAATTATTGATTATATCATTGGCAACCGCAAATGCAAAAAATTGATCAACAATAATTGAACTTCGATCCCAATTCTCATTTATGTGTGAAAAGTTCATATGATTCTCCCCACTTCTTTTCTCTTGTAATTCATTAAAAGTATTAGAGCCTTCCGGTATTTCCAAAACGTTTGCTTCTTCTAGACACGGCTCTGATAATGAGATTTTTTCACACTCTCTATTCGTCGATTTTTTCGTTTTCGAGGAACGTCTTTGGCCCCAACTGGCCTCCCACACTTCTGGTGTATACTAGAGGAATCGATTGCTGCTTTTGTAGTATCACTACTAACATTAATTTTAGTTGGTACATTGATTGTATCTATATATGGCCTCGTTATCTTTAATGTATATGTAAATGCATCATGCATTTGATTTGCAATATTTTGCAAATAGATTATCCTTTGTACTTAAGTTTCACATTTTGATGTGCACGTGTCTAAATGAGATAAAGAATTTACTCTTCAAGAGAGTCCATGTCTTACTTCAGGAGGCTTATTTTTCTCACCTAAAGGTGGAAATATTGTCTCATCAAATTGACAATATTAAAATCTTGCAGTAAACATATTACTCGCATGGGGTTCAAGATACCCGATAATGGATGGTGAATCAAAACCAACATAAATCCCCAAACGTCGTTGAGGTCCCATTTTTGTGCATCGGGGAGGTGCAATAGGAACTTGCACAACACAACCAAAAGTTTTCAAATGAGATATATCAGGTTGATGACCACACAAAAGTTGTACAAGAGGATATTGGTGATAAGCACTAGGTCATAAACGAGTCAAATATGTAGCATGTAATACAACATGTCCTCAAGAAGATGCAGATAATTGTGATTGCAATAATAATTTTCGTGCAATTATCTGTATATGTTTAATAAAAGATTCTGCTAGACCATTTTGGGTATGGACATGTGCAACGGGATATTCTACATCAATCCCCAAAAACATGCAATAATTATTAACGGGAGGCCGATTACTGATAACATAATTATTTTGGGAGAAATTTTGCATGCGTAGAGATCGAAGAGACAAGGCAAGAAAGGGTGCATGACGCATAAGGTAGATATGCGGAAAGCATATGATAGAGTAGAGTGCGGGTATTTGGAGTGGGTAATGATCTCAAAAGGGGTTTGACAAGAGATGGGTGGAGTTGATTATGCAGTGTGTCTGAACACCTAGATTATGAGGGACACATGTTGGGAACGATTATCCTAGGGCAGGGTATTCGTCAAGGGGGCATCTGTCCTCATATTTATTTATTTTTGTGCAGTGGGGTTGTCCAAACTCATTGATGATGCCTTATTCTTGGGATGAAGGTAACATGAACCGCCCCCGTGGTGTCTCACCTTTTTTGTGTGCAGATGATAGCTTTTTCTTTGGTCACGCAACGGAAGAGGAAGCTAGCAATTGGAAACATTTGTTGGGTCTTTATGAGGAAGCATCTGGAAAGAAAATCAACAACTATAAATCTTCCATTTCGTTCAGTCCGAACACGGAGGAGGAGGTTCGGAGGCGAATTGGTTAGATTATGGAAATGCCCACGGTAGGAGATGTAGGATCCTACTTGGGATTACCCGCGGTTTTAGGTAGGATTAGGTACAAGGCTCTTAGCTTTATCAAGGAAGAATTGTAAAACGATTGAGGAGTTAGGATGAGTTAGCCTTGAGCAAGGCGGGTAAGGAGGTGTTGTTGAAATCTGGTACCCACATATGTTATGAGTGTATTCTTGTTTTCTTGAAAGGTTGATCAAGGAGATAGAGGTAACAATGAATGGATATTGGTGGTCAAATGATGGGAGGACCGGGAAGGGGATCAGGTGGAGGAGGTGGGAAGGGTTATGCGATCATAAACTCAAGGGTGGTCTGAGTTTTAAGGTTTTGAATGATTTCAATATGGGAATACTGAGGAAGCAAGGCTGGAGACTTATGTATAACCCGGAAAGATTTGTGGCTAGGATACTGAGGGTCGGTATCATCCCTTATCATATTTTATTCATGTTACAAAGAATACAAGGGCTAGTCCTATATGGAATAGTATTTTGGAAAGTCAGGAATTGGTGGCCGAGGGGTTGCAGAGACGTATAGGGTCGGGTCTGCAAACTCGGGTGTTGGGTGTGTCGTGGGTGCACTCGGCCTCGGGTGTTATTGTGCAGAAACCGGATAGAATGGAGTGGTGGATGGTGGATCGGCTTTTAAAACCTAACAAGAAAGAATGGGACATGAATTTGATACTAGAGAGATTCGAAGGTCCATACTCGGATGCCATTCTACAAGTTCCCCTGAACTTAAATCTTGAACATGATGGCTGGTTTTGGAATGGGACGAGAAATGGTATATATAGCGTTCGGGAAGCGTACAGAACATTACAAATGAAGGCAGGTAGGTGGAGACCGGAGGATCAGGATTTATTTTGGAAGAGACTCTGGAAGCTGAAAGTACCTCTAAAGATTACTCGTTTCTTGTGGAGGGGGTCTCGAGCTTCATTCCTACAGCTATGAACCTCAGAACGCGAAGGGTTGATTTGGACATGGGTGACCAAACTGTAGGGAAGTCGAGACAGTTGAACACGTTCTAATTCAATGCCCTATGGCGAAGGTAGTATGGAGTCGGATACCGGAACTTCCAATGCGATCGGGGACATCATTCAGAGATTGATTGAAGGATAATTGGGAGACGGGCCATGAGGGAGTGGCAGAACTAGTTGGAGTCGGTTGTTGGGAGTTGTGGAAAGCCTGAAACTGACAGGTATAGGACGATATGTGTCACGCCCCAAATCCGGTTTTGACCGGACTCGAGACGTGAATTAAAACAATAATAATTTAAAACGAAGGTAAAGCTAAAACAAGTCTCTAATAACGGTTTAAATCTCTGAAAATCACCATGAGTCAGCAGCTTGGTAAAAACGATCAGTAAAAGAGTAAAAAAGAAAGTAAACAGTACGTCTCTAGATAAGCTAGTCTAGGACCCTCGCTAGCTCCCGAGCCTCGAGTATCCGGCTAGTACACAACCCGCTCAGGACCTGAAAAACAACAAGATAAGGGGTGAGCTATCGCTCAGTAAGAAAAGTAGTTAAGGTTATAAGCAAGCGCTCACCACCACGGGTAACCGTCCAATTAGGGCATACTAGTACATCACACAACTAATTAACAACACGGAACTCGTAACCACAATCCTCAAACTCAAGACCACAACCACACTCACAAAGCATACTCAAATGACCAAGCACAACTGCAAACATACCACTTAACATGTCATCAATCATAACGTAAACAGTAAAATCACAAACACGTCCCGTACCGCAGTCCCCTACTCCGCCGGTTGTCCACAACCCGACTCTATCATATCACACCAGAACACACAACATCGGCCTAGATATCTTCCCGAAAAATACGTCGGGGAACAATCACAATACGTCATACCGGAATCTCCATCGGCCTAGACGTCTTCCCGGAACTCCATCGGGGCACGACTCCTAGAGCCAAACACGACACCAAGTGTCAACACAAACCGTCGGCCTAGATATCCTACATCGGTATACCCCCTCGATGTAGGTATCGTACCGGAACCACTACCCGAGGGACCGCGCATACGTGGGACCACACCGTCGGCCTAGGTACTACCCTACACCGGCATACCCCCTCGTTCGTAGGTACCATACCGGAATACAACACCTCTTGGAACACACATCAAGATAATAACACGCATCGCAATGCCATAATTCAAACGCGGCTTACCAAGCCCAAAAATCTTACCACAACCAGTCACGTCGGTCTATCAACCACCCGACCATATCACAAGCAACGTTCACGTCATAACACGCATGGCACACTCGCCCAAGAGTAACCACAACACACTATAACGATTAACACTAAAACATGCTTCTCGATCTAACAAAGCCTAAATCACAATCATGCATCTCAATCACGATCATAGCATCACAATCAACACACAAACTTAAGGGCTCGACATGGTCCGCATGCATTTCTATCAGCACGACAATCCCAAACTTAAGGCTCGACATGGCACGTAAGCTATCCCTCGATTCACTCGTTTCTCACCTCCTACTCATGCATTTCTAACAATTTAAATTACGTAAAAACAACCTATAGGCATACTATTAACTTTCCACAATTGAACGGGTATCCGCTACGTTCCCTACCTCAAGAATAACAGACAGCTACGTCTCCTAGCTGCTGACGTCCTGGCTCGCTACCTCCGGTCTTCTCTACGATCGAAGCCGGACTCTAAATTAACATATCCTGGCTCGCTACCTCCGGTCTTCTCTACGATCGAAGCCGGACTCTAAATTAACATAGAAAGCCATAATTAATAACGGTTCCAAAGTTAATTTAAAAGTTACGTACATTCCAATTTAACTTCAACAAGATGCTTTTTAAACTCGAACGGGCCAAAAGAGGAATTATACGACGAATCGGGTTCGAGCACCCGAGCCCCGAGCACAGAACCCGGTGCACGGTTTCAAATGCATGGATCCCGAGGAACGGTTCCCGAGACACGATTCCCGATGTGTCTAGTTCGGCGTTCCCGCTTTTAATCCCGTACTCAAAATCTGGGCTTTCAATCCCGTCCTAGGTCCGATTTATTCGTCCGATGGTTCATCGTTCCAACGTTCCTCGGATTTGTTCAAAAGTCCAAAAATCTTTTTTAAATTAAATCTGTTGTGAATCCTTTTTAATTTAAATCTGTTTTGGTTTTATTTTCTTTTCTTTTAATTTCTTTAATTTGTGTTTCAATTTTTTCCAGATCCGAAAGTGCTCGGGAAACAAAAAGAAGAAGGAAAGGGCTCGGTTTTGAACTTCGGCCGACCACCGGCGGAGACGCCGCCGGCCGAAGCCTCACGGGGGTTGCAACTCTCACCGTAAGGGGGAAAAGAACGACGGTCGGGCGGTGGTTACAGCCGTGGGAGCGGCGGAGTACGGCGGGTTTTCTCGCCTCAGATCTGGACCGTACGGCGAGGATCTCAACGAAATAGCGGTGGTCTTGGCTCTGCAGATCTCTCCGGTGGCGGGGTGGCGTCGACGCGTTGGATCCGGAGCGGCGTGGGGAAGGGACGGCGTCTCGCGAGCCCGAGCACCGTCTCCCGTCACTGGCCGGCTTGACACGGTCACCGGGAGGTAGTGGTGGCCGGGATCGAACACGGGAGGCGGTGGGTTGAGGTTTGAAGGTCTCCTCCCTCGCCGGCGAGTCCGAAACTAGCACGGAGAAGAGGATAGGTAGAGAGAGAGGTCGGGAGAGAGGGGGAAGGTTGCGGGATGAGAGAGAGAGGGAGAGGACTCGGGTGCTGAGAGGAAGGAAATGGAGACGGCGGCGAGAAGAGGGAGAGAGAGGCTCGGTGACGAGAGAGAGAGGGAGGCGCTGCGCGAGTGTGAGGAGAAGAGGGAATTAGGGTTCTAAACCCTAATTCTGAACCTATATAGCGCGGGCCTGGAAATGGGCCTCAGGCGAGCTTTGGGTCTCACGACCCAAAGCGAGGAGGAGAGAACCGGGTCGGGTTGATTTTCAACCTCAACGTTCCAATCGATAAATTTCAAAACTTAAACCTTTTTAGCCGGAGCGGTCTTTACAATATGAGTCCCTCGGTGGAGGGGATATACTGAGGTGCAACCTCGTTGTTAGAAGGGTGAAAAGAAGCTCAGTTGGGTGGTACTACAGGAGCCCCAGGAGGGGGTCGACTCGGACACAGTGGAGTATGCCGGGCAGTAAGCAATGGAAAGTGAATATCGACGGAGCAGTTTTAGGGGAGATGGACGGAGGAGGGGGGTTGGTATGTAGGGACACTCGGGGAAGGGCTCAGTTTTTAGACTGTAAGGTTTGGCTAGGTATTCGGGACCCAGAAGTCATAGAAGCTCTATCTATACGAATGGCCTTATAATGGATAACCGACAACGGGATGAGGAACGGATCCACCGAATCGGACTGCTTGGAGGTTGTGATGGTTATCAACAGCGAGAAGAGTTTAATTAGCCCGTTGGGAGTGATCATAGATGATGTTAAGTTGTTATTGAGGGGCCATAATAGAGTTTTAGTAGTTCGTGTATATAGAACTGCGAACAAATTAGCTGATGAGCTAGCTAGAAATGCGCTATTATGGATTAATTTGATGTGGGATATAAGTTGTTTACCGAAACTTCTTAGATTCCTACCGTTTCTTAAGAAAAAAAAATCTAAACCTGGTATTCTGCTACACATTTAATGATTAGAGATAGATAATTTGTGATTGAAACATCAGTTACCAAGCACTTTGATTTAAGCGCATACAAAAATATTATGATTAAAGCATATACGAACATGCAATCAAAACAGAGATGGATTTGAAGCATGATTTAAATAGAGAAAAAAATATATTACTTTTTATTACCAATCTCAGTTCTATGTAACATAGTATTTTGAAGTAAAATTCATATTCAAATCCAAACCAACACAATGATATTCAATTCATCGCTCAACACAATATGCAGCAACAGCATCACCAGCAATCGAATCTGCAACCAAATCGGAATCGGGCTCTGCAACCAAAACAGACTCTGCAACATCAGCTCTTGGCGCGAGCTCTGGAAAGGTCTCAACCGCGAGGAGCTTCTTCCTCTGCAGGAACCTTGGTCTGGAGGTTTCATCGGCAAAGCAGGGGACCTGATCACGGAGGCCGGCCTGAGTTTCTCCGCCGGGAGAGGGCGGCGGCGGCGACTGGCGGTGGAGGAAGACGTAGAAGAGCGAGTTGAGGCGGCGGGATCTAGCTCTGACACGAGAGTCCCTAAGCTGGGCGAGAGCGCCTGGTTTGATGAACTTGTAGTGAGCTCTGGTTCTGCAGCTCATGGTTGCAATGGCGTAGTCAAAGAGAGAGAATAAGGTATAATATGTATTTTGGTGGAAGAAAGACGCGGGATGCGATGGAGGGAGAAAAGCTTTGGTGCTTTTAATTCAAAATTAGCGATCTTTTTTTTTGAGAGTGGGGCGCGCCTTGCTATAAACTTTTTCATATCGAATAACCAACTAAAATACATTTAAAAGGTTAGTGGAATGTAATGCAAAAAAGATTATAAAAAAAAATTGAATACTCTCTCGACTTGAGAGCCTACCCTAGCCCTATCCTGTTTCGTCGTCATGGAGCTCCTGTCTGTCGTTGTTGTTGTGCCGCCTGGGCCTGTTGGTTTCGTCGTCTTTGTGTTCGACTATCCCATCCAGTTGACCTCGCAGACCACGCCTGGTGTGGGGTTTAACTACGGGTGGGAGTGGCTGGATTTTCTACAGCCCTCGACGTCTCTTCCCCTCCCTGTCCCTCTTGTGGTCCCGGTGACTCCTAATCCGGACGCCATGCCCCCTCGTCCTCTCCCACTAGTCTAGCCTGGTATCCCTCCGTTTGATCTGCAATTCCTACTACCACCACCATCCCCCTCCTCTCTCTCATAAGTCTCGGCCTGGCCTCCTCTACCGGTGGGATTTGTGACCCCGGGTCCGGCTTCGAGGGCATCGCCGGGGTTCTTTGGTCTGCGAGGATCGCCCCCCCAATCCCCCAGGTGCTACTTTTTGTCGCCAGCATTGGGAACGTCAGAGTTGGGAGCGGCGGGTCTCGGTGGCTTCGGCTACAAGGTACAGGTCCTCTCCACGTGGGCCGAACCCTACCCTACTTCCCAAGGCCCATCAGTTCCAAGACCTCGCTCTGGTACCGAGGGGGCCTGCCGCCCGATCTAGGGTTCCATCTCAGTAGTGTCGCTACGACCTCAGCCTCCTCGCCTTCCGGTGGGGACGATTCGGGACGTTACAGAGCTTTCGGTTGCCGTCTCGGTCACGTCGATAAAGGCTTGGACTTGGGGATGGACTCGTGATCGAGTTGGGTTGCGGTGGAGTATAGTGGAGACTTCTTCCCTTAGGGTTTTCCGATGCTGGGTGCGAAGGAGAGCGAGGGAATGGATACCAGATGCTAATCGGTGGACCAGTGACCCAATGCCTCGAGGGGTGACTGTTCTGGCTCCTGCTGTGGATAGGGTTCTGCGACCACCGGCTTACCGTCGGGGTTTGCTGCGTTATGCACCGGTGAGCGGACCTCGCCCTCGCAAGCGTCGTCAACAACTGATGGCTATGGATGGAATATGCACTGACCGTGGCGGAGCTCTGGGGGGACGCTGAACTGCGGTCGTTGACATTGGACACGCTACCTAACGCTAGGTTATCTCGATATGGGGGGGTCGGCATAAGACTGGACCCATTACCTAATCAGGGTCCCCGGATTCCCAACCAGGATACTAGCTTGTCGGTCGCGCTAGGCCGCCTTGGGTGGTCCTCTACCTCTCTCCCGGGTCCTTTTGTACAAGGGATGGTCGGGGGGTTAGGAATGGTTCAGCTCTCTGCTGATTCAATTGCTGCCCCTCGGTCATCCCAGACTGGAGGGTTTAAAGGTTGAGGGTGCGCCTAGCCAGAGGTGCGACCTGTTGAAGTTCTAGCGCCCGGGCTTCGAGCAGGTTGGGCTGCTAGAGTTATGAAGAAGGATGCGTCTGGCGCAGCGCAGGATGACTTACCACAAGCGGGGAAGAAGCCCCTCCGGGAGGGATGAGGCATCGCCAGAGCATCGGGGACTGGCCCTGGGAGGGTTCCCCAAACAATGCTTTGCCTCCCACCATCACAATTACCGTCGAGGTCCCCGTTCCCCCCACCCATGTTCTGTCATTGCCCAAAGGGCATCAAGTCAAAACCGTCGAGGACAGTTCTATTGTGAAAAGAATAGAGAACATTGTTAAATGTTCTTGCCCTGTTCTTCGTGGTCAGAGAGTCTCTGATGCACTTTATTGTTATTACACAATTTGATTAATGAAATTTCGCACCTTTCGCCAAAAAAAAACTAAAATACATTTAACGAACCGGTTAAAATTATTTCTTAAAATTGATATGATGTACAATTGCAATTTTTTTTAGTAAACTGGAACTTTAATTACTTTCAAAAAGAGCTAATATATGCTTGAGGGCCTTGACGGGACAAGCAACGAACTCTGAGACTAATTAAATGTCTAGGACGTTCTAACGAGGCGCCACAAAGGCTACCTAAGACATAAATTAAGAAAAACTAACGATCACTGCTCAAGGTAGGGCTTGTAAACCGCTGGGTCCCCCGAAGATAACACTTTTCTTCTAATGTGAAACCGAACATGTGGTCAACAATGGTGAGGGAGGGAGGAATTGGTTTAGAAGACAACGACGACAGCTTCAGAGACGGTAGTGGCCAGGGAGACAGAGCGGCGGTGGCGGAATCAACGTAAACCATCGGGGTTGCAGAGGTGGTGCCGAACAGAATCGGGACAGAGGTAATGTCGAACAGGGTCGGGAGAAAGGTGGTGCCGAACAGAGTCGGGAGACACGTCGTTGCTGGCGGGAGGAAACCAACGTCGCAATGACTAGAGACGGCTCGAAGGGAGCCATAGTAGAAAAAACTCTAACAAAATCCTCAAGGAGAGGCGCAGGGGAGTAATTGTCAAAAACAAATCCATAGAAATCGATCAGGAGAAGAGGAGCCATAGAAAAAAAAACCCTGGCAATAGTCATGGCTGCCATGGCCTTAGGTGGCTAGGTCAGAGACTTTGTGCTCTAGGTCAGAGAACTTTTTTTACTTACTTTTTCTGATTTCTTAATTCTATGTACAATTTCATATTGTTACCCTATCATATCTTTTCATTCATACTTATTTTTTTTTATTTTTAAAAATCGACAACTCTAGTTTTTATTTATTTATCTCACATTGTTAAAACTTTGAATATTTTCTCTTTAATTTGTTTTGAGCATGAATCGAAAATTTTACTAATTAACGAATGATGATTACATGATGATTAACGAAATTTGAACAGGACAAGGCATTGTCTTGGACTCATTCGGGGCGTTAATTCTTTGACTAAGATTCCCGGGTATTCCAAGCGACCGTGGATGGGGATTCCTTTGGCGATGGATGTGCATTGCTACCTGAGCTTATGATTTTCTCGACTCGACTCAGAACGACCTATTTTGTCTACCAAACACGTTGGTCCCTCGGTAAAGACACTTGTGTGGAGGTGAGGATTAGACATCCAAGGAAGTATCTAAGAAAATGAGGAGGCTTGGGATCGAGTTGTGCCCGATCCCAACCGGCCAGGGTTGCCTCCTCTGACCCACCCCACCATTCGTCCACTCGTCTATTGGATATGGCGAGACTGCTTCGCAGACCCGAGTCCCTAATAATGAAGAAGTGTTAGGTAGTCGGTGCCCGAGATTACTTCTCTTTCCTGGCCTATAAGCCTTGGGGTCTCCTCCGAGGCTTGCAAGTTCCTGGAGGTAAACAGGACTTCCTCTTGGTTAGGAAGGAGATTGTGAGTTACCTCCTTTCTTTAATGTCTGTGACTTAATATTCGCACAGGGTGGCAGATGAAAACGAGGGGATATGTGTTGCCGACTCCAAAGACGTGTTGACATAGTAGGCACGAGATCATGTATCAGGTTGGGGATGTGGGGGCGTAACGGATCGAACCCGGGCGAGCATTCGAGGTAGAGTGGGGTAGTGGGGGTGTTTTGGATTAGATGGGATATGTCCAGTCCCATTGGACACCCATGCCCAATGCGACTATTTCCTCCGCCATCAAGGATAGATCAACCCTTGGGGGGGGGGGGGTGTGTTGTCCGCGAGGGCAATGAAGGTTAACATGCCCCTTATTCATCCACAGGTGAAGCAGAAGCACGGGAGACACTCATACTGGAAGCGATCCTTAATCGTTCGTGCATGACCCGAGATGTGAATGTACATCGAGCGACGGAGTGGGGTGGTCATGTCCTTCCAAAACCAGACCCAAAGGGTACATACCCGAGCTGTCTGTTTTGGTTGGGTAGCCACGAAGCCCCCGAGTTCCTCACCATTCTAAAACATCGTTGTTTCCATGAGACCATCCGGGGGAGGTCGAAAAGTCGTGCCCACATTTGGATACAGGAAAAAGGGAAGCATGGTAGGGTGCACCCCTTAATGGATGTCTTCCAAGATGAGCGGTTCCCTCTTGAAATACCACGATTCCTTCATGCGAACCTAGTCTTTCTCCGCATGAAAGAAGAATAGAACCTGAAAATCCCTCATTTGAGGTCTTTGATGACGAGGTCACGATGGTTACAAACATTCATCAACATGCCCTCCATGGCCAGGTGGTCGTAGTGGCGAGACGTGAAAAGGTGACTGACAAACCCCAACGTCGTTTTGGCCTCCTGTCTCTCCGTCATAGGATCCCATGGGGACGAGGATGACTCGGTCTTCCTCCACCTTCATGGACATGGAATCTAATCCGACCTACAAAGTGAGGGAGGCGTTGGGTTGGGCACCACAACCGGAAAGGCGTGGTTTGTCAAAGATGGAGGAGGAATCGGTCGGAAATGGTGACTGGCGCGAGGAGAGCCACCACGGGTAGTGGTGGAAGAGGGATAAATGAAGGGAGAAGTGTCTTCTTCTTCTTCTTCTTCTTCTTCTTCTTCTTCTTCTTCTTCTTCTTCTTCTTCTTCTTCTTCTTCTTCTTCTTCTTCTTCTTCTTCTTCTTCTTCTTTGGTCTAATGGGTTTTGTAAACCTCACCAGAGGTTTGGGTGGCATTTCTCGAGACTTTTCGGTGGTCACGTGGTCGGTGGGTGTGGAAGGTGACTACGACTACAACGATATTGATGAGGACGACAACATTGGGAAGTAAGGAGAGCGTGTGATAGAGAAGGAAAAGAAGATGACAAATGAAAGACAAAGAACAATAATTAAGTTTAATGCTTTGATTTTACAAATCTACATATGTTATTGCATTATTATCCAAACATGTATGTTTAAAAATAATAATCCAAAATAAGTTTATAATTAAAAAACAACTTCAATGTGGAAAAGTTTTACGATTTTCTGTAGTTTGTCTGGACGAATCCAGAGAGGTTGGCCGTAATGGATAATGAATCAATCAGCGCAGGAGGTGTGGGCAAAACCGCACTAGCCTGATCGAATTGTCATACCTTCTGTCCTAACATAACTTATGAGTCTTTATACGCTTTCAAACAGCATCCAACTTGTTTACATCTTTACTCGATTCATCAGTATTCGGTTCTGCCAAACCAAAAATTCAGAGGATTAAATGGAACGTCATTAAGGAATAACATCACGCGTGTGCATGGATCAACAACTATATTGGTTTGATCATTGTGGATGCTAAAAAAGGAATAAGTTATGTGCACCATCAACATCAAGTTTTGCTTTATCAAAAACAATCTTTCGAACTCATACGGAGTCCAAAAAAATGCAAGGATCATTACAATATCATAGTTGAAAATCTAGCAATGTTGTATAGTTGTTAGGTTAAGTGTGAAAGCCTCCACCAAAAAGGAAACATCTGATGAGAAATCATGACTCATGCAAATGAAATGTGGAAATACGAGCATAAGCATGGTTTCATTTGGAAATATGGGTGGATTCTCTTTAAGGATCAATGAAAAAGGAAAAACCACTATTTTGATGGGACGCTCAAAGTAAGAGAACAAGGTTGGACAAGGCTGAGTCCTACACATCGTTCGAGCAGACATTAAGAAACTAGTACACCACTATTGATGATCAAGCTGAATGTCAAAAGACGACTAAGACAAAGAGTAAGGGATATTTTTTTTTTGATCAACGAGGTTTTTATTCAACTGATCCAAAGGATGGAACAAGAGAATGCTGATATACAGCCGAATTACAAGAGATTGATGACAAATTGAAGCTAAGCAATTAAACTAAGCCAAATGAGAATGAAAACTGAGCTGCTGATACATAAGCAAGAAACTGCAGATTTTGAGCATCTCTTGCAGCATCAAATAGGGACAGCAGCTCTGAAATGGTTTTTAGTCTTCAAATTGCAGGCCAATGGGTTTCTAATCCATTCAGTAACTGAAAATTGACTAAGAGGCCATCCTTAGCTTTGAGAGCTTGAAATGAGTTGATCTGAATTTTCCTAAGGATTGAACCCCAGTCAACCACGTCATTGTTGAAGACAAAATTGTTTCAGGCAAGCCAAGTTTCCCACAATGTGAAGCCTGCAGTTCCCTTCCAATATTTGAAAGCTTAGTTTGGTAGAAGACCTTTCCAAGAACACATAAGGGATCCAAAATCACTGGGAATAACCCAGGAGAGAGACCACCATGAGAAGATGCTACACCAAAGGATCCAGACCAATTGACAATGGAGCAGGAGATGAGAAGCATCCTCAAAACCAGATCTGCAAAAAGGACATTGAGATTGTTGGATGGAAATTCTGAGGCCTCTTTCCTCAAGGAAACATTTTGTTGGAATAGCATTAAGACAGCAAAGCCAGGTGAATGAAGCTATTTTGGGAGGCAGACCAAAGTCTCAAAGAACTGAACCTCATGAAACACAGGTACCTTGAGGCACAAGGCAGTGAAAGAAATTGCTAACAGAGTAGCCATCCTTGCTGCAAGTCCAACTTGGAGTGTCCCTGAACTCCAGATTTATTGATGAGCTAGAGAGCATTGAGAGTAAAGCATGTTTTTGAGAGAGATCCCAATCAGAGATGTTACCAGTAAGATTGAGGAGCCAATCAGAACCTGACCAAAACTCAATGGCTTTCCCATTTTTATTAGAAGACAAGGAGTAGAGGCTGCCAAACATGTCTCTCAGAGGTAGAGGGCCAAGCCAAATGTTAGACCAAAAATTAATTCTATTACCATCACCGATTGACCAACAGATACCAGAGTGGCCAAGTAGAGAACTGAACTGAGGGTCAGAAGAAAGGGATTGGATATGGCCAAGCCAAGATGATTTATCAATGAACCCTGCAGAGAGAAGGTTCCAATCTTGAGCATTCCAACCATATTTAGCACAGAGCACTAACTTCCAAAGAGAGTCATACTCAGTAAAGAACCTCCACCACCATTTAGAGAGAAGAACTTCATTCATTTTGGATAGTGATCTCACACCAAGCCCTCCTTCTTCTTTGGGAAGGCACACGGTACTCCACTTGACCTTATGCAAGGATCTCTTTGTTACAGATGACCCCCAAAGGAAGGCCCTTTGCCATTTTTCCAGCTTGTGAATAACTCCAACAGGAGCTTTCATGAGGGACATATAGAACAAGGGAAGGGCATTAAGTGTGGATTTGATCAAGGTCAATCTACCCCCAAAGCTTAAGTGTTTAGCTTGCCATATATTTAATTTCCTCTTGAACTTTGAAACAACTGGATCTCAGGTTTTGATCCTTCTAGGGTTAGCACCCAGATTAAACCCCAGATAGGATATAGGTAGAGCACAAATGGAGCATCCCAGAATTTCAGCCACTGATTCATCAGAGAGATCAAGGGGATTTAAAACACAAGATCTTGATTTTGAGAAGTTGATCTTTAAGCCAGAACAGAATTCAAAGCCAATCAAGACAAGCTTCAAACTTCTCAACTCAGAAGGCCCGCCTTTGATGAACATGATTGTATCATCAGCAAATTGGAGATGGGAGATTTCAAGGCCATTAGAACCAAATTTGAACCCTGCAAATTTACCATCCCTGATTCCTTTGCAAAGGACTTGATGGAGACCCTCACCAGCAATAGCAAATAAAAGAGGGGAAAGAGGGCAGCCTTGCCTTATGCCTCTACCCATCTTGAATTCATCAGACTGAGAGCCATTGATAAGAATTGAGATGTGAGCCTGAAAGCAGCTTCTCATCCAAAGCCTCCATTTCTCTGGGAATCCCATCACAGTGAGACAGTGATCAAGATAATCCCAGTTAAGGGTGTCAAAGGCCTTCTCAAAGTCCAGCTTTATAATGGTGATCTGCTCCTTGGACTTTTTAATTGAATGAACAAGTTCAGTGGCTATGAGCACACCATCAAGTATTTGCCTTCCTTGAATAACACCTGACTGAGTGTCACTGATAATGAAACTGATGAATTCTTAAAGCCTTTTGGATAGGACTTTAGCAAGAATCTTGTATGAAGTAGAAACAAGACTGATGGGTCTAAATTCAGAAAATTGAGTGGGATGATGAATCTTTGGTATGAGAGCAAGAAGGGTGGCATTGTTACCTTTTCCAATGGTGTGGAAGGAATGGAAAGCAAGCATGAAATTCATGAAGTCCACCTTCACAATCTCCCAGCACACTTGGAAAAACTTTAGAGTAAACCCATCAGCACCAGGAGCCTTTGAACCATTGCAACTATTAATTGCACTAACCACTTCCTTACAGGTGAATGGTGTCACAAGAAATGAGGCTTGAGAGGCAGTAAGCTGCTTGAAAGGGAGAGAAGGCAGCTCCCAAAGATCATGACTCTGGGCACTGCAATGATTACTAAAGAAGCATGAAGCCTGATATTTTATCTGGGAGGGCTCAGAATAAGAAGTGTCTCCCACCTTAATCTCCACAATAGCATTTTTTGAAGCTCTATAGTTAGCAAGAATGTGGTAGAGTTTAGAACATTTATCACCCTCTTTAAGCCAAAGAAATCTTGCCTTTTGTCTCCAAAGTGATGCAGCTCTTTTAGTTTTCTGAATGAGCAGAGCTCCAGAGAGAGATCTTAGAGCAATCTCAGATTCTGAGAGAGACCTTGCTTCAGACAGAAGATCAAGCCTATCAATTTCCAATTTCAGATCATTGCAGTCTTTGTCAAGGTGACCAAAAACTGAAGAATTCCAATCTTTTAATATGGGCTTAAGTGCCCTCAGTTTCTGCCATAGAAGGTAACTAGGAGCACCAGTAAAGGAAAAGGACTCCTAGGATTCTTTAACTAAAGGAAGAAACCTGTCATCATCTAGCCAGACATTGATAAATTTGAAATGTCTTGGCCCCCAGTCCAAGCAAGCAGATTTCGTATGAATAGGCTTATGGTCTGAGAAACCTCTTGGGTAATTGAATTGAGAAAGAACCCCAAAGGAAGACAAGATATCTGCATTTAACAAGAATCTGTCAAGTTTAGAAAGCTTTTGATTAGGGAAATACCAAGTGAAATCCCCTCCTTGTGAAATCCCCTCCTTGCATAGGAATATCAATGAGAGCATTCTGATTCAGGAAGTCTTCAAATAACTGAACCTCTGCCATGTTGACTTGAGCCCCACGCTTCTCAGAGGCAGAAAGAACTGAATTGAAATCACCACCAGTAATGATGGGGCCAGAGGTTCCAATAAGCTCTTTCTCAATGTCTTTCCATAGGGAGGCTTTGGCAGGGTCCCAAACAAGGAGCATAAACATTTATTAGACAAAGAGGGACTGAATTTTTGATGGTTGAGCCCCACCAGCAGAGAGCATTTTTAGTGGGGAGAGATCTTTCCAGCTTAAATGAATTACTTCTCCAACAAGTAACAATACCCCCGAGAGACCTGAAGCAGGGGTGTGGATCATTAACCAGTCGGAGCTCAAACCACAAGATCTTAAGAAGTCTGAAGGGATGTCTCTCATCTTAGTTTCTTGAATGAAAAGGATATTGGGCCTTAGTTTAGCAATCTCAACTTTCAGCAAGCTTCTCTTCTGAGTAGAAGAGATACCTCTCACATTCCAAGATAGTTCCCCCTTATAGTTCCCCCTTAGCATAACTCCTTCTGTAAGCGTGTCTCTTTTACCATGCTTCTTCTTGAATCAGGTCATTCCGATCCTTTTTGGGTTCGGTCTTATCAATAAAATTTTCGAGCTTATAAAAAAAAATGGAGAGGTCCATTTGGGCTATTGCTATGTGGCTCGGAAGCCACTCGAAGGATCAACTCCGAGTTTAGGATCTTCCCCTTCTTTCTCAGATTGCCAATGGTCTATAACTTCGTCTTCAGCAAGAAGATAAGCCTGCAAGAGCTTTTCTCTACCTTTGGTTTTGAAGCCAAAGTCGTTACAGGTTTGCAGGGCCTCACAAAAATCTCTTGCCTTCAGCCCAAAAGTCTGGTGAGTGATTTCTTTGTCCAAGGCAGCTGAGGACACGAAGCATTGCTTGGAGCCTTTAACTTTCCTACCTTTCTTCTTTCTTTTTGGCGGTTTGAATGTAGCTGAGATTGTGGCTTCTGAGTCAATTGAATGGGAGAGAGTGCTGGGGTTTCCCAGGACATTAATTTCTCCAGGGATTGAAGAGTTAATAGCCAAGGTAGTGCCATCACCAGAATCAGACGAAGTCTTAGATGCATTCACTTTATCCATAATACAGGGTTCGCTTGCGTGGGATGAAGCATCTGCCTTTTTACTACCATCAATTAATAAGGGTTTTGAGACTAACGAGGAGCCCGACTCATCAATTTCCTCCTTTTCGAAATTCAAATCATCCGAATGAGATTCCGATGAAGAATCCGGTGAGACGACGACGACTTTGACCAGAGGCAGGATTAGATTGCTATCAATGTCCGAAATATGAATACTGAACTTGTCATCCTCCAAAGAGAATGTGATTTCCTCCGAGATCATTTGATAAGTGCTGGAATGAATCAGGACAAATGCATTTTGGAAGGCATGAGTTGAGATGCTTTTAGGGTGTACCAAAAGAGAAGTCCCAAATCTTTCAGCAATCAATTCAATGTTCTCCTTAGACCAGCCATGAATTGGTAATCCACGGATGTAGAGCGAATAGTAGAAACCCCCTTTGGTTAAGCAATCCTCATTGCCATGAATCATAGAAATCCAGGAGGAGAGCCACTCCCAATTTTCCTCGATCATTTTGCTCTCATAAGCTTGATCAGGACAATTAATCACCATAACTCTGTTGCCCAAGTCGCGGACCTCAATATCAAAAACACCAGTAGACCCCAGTTCATTCTGGATAATCTCAACATTTTTAAGATTGCTGCTTACACCCATCCATGCCTTTCTTACCAAGGCATCCAACCTGGAGTCAACCAGGCCCGTAACTTGGGGCTTGCAGACTGAAGCATTCCTTTTCTTTAGGAGAAAAATACGCAGGTCTTCCCGAATCGCTTTTTCCTCAATCTGGTTTGAGGGCGCCCTGAGAAATCTCTCTTTTGCCTGAGCTGCAAAGAGAATTGCACCCCTGAATTTGGAGCCCTTGATTTTGGCGATAGCTTCCTTTAGATTTACATCGCCTTTGAATGTTACAAAACAGAAGACTTTCCCTTTTCTATTATTAGCCCGAGGAATTTGGATATCATCAACGGCTCCAAATTGGTTGAAGAAACTCGCAAGCTCATCAATTGAGATGTTCTCGGGGAGGTCCCTAATATAGACCTTACGGGGGTGGAAGAAAGTTTTGGCAATTGACTTGGGTTGGTCGTCTTCAGCCCTGAATTCCCCTTCCTCCAAACCTTCTTCGCCATCGCTCGTCGAAGCTAGGGATTGCTGAGAGAATCCAAAAGCTTTCTTCCCATTAACAAATCTAGTTGTACCATTGGGTGACCAGCCAAATTTCACCGGTGAAGCGCCCAATAGTCTGAGCTCTTCGTCGGAATAATTTGCTCGAGAGAGCTTTTTCCGACCCATATACCTCTTGAAAAGTGAAAACCACAAATAAATATTCGTTTAATTTGAAACGGTCAAATAAAATCAAAACTAAATTAATCACACAAAAAAAAAGATGAGTTGACCCAAAACATTTTACAAATAGTAACAACTCAAACAATTGGCACAAAATCTTATCTAAAACTGAGAAATATAAACTATAACAGATTAAGCTTTATTCAGGATACGAAAGTTTACTATGAAGTAGAAACCTGAGACTCATCAAAATATGTTCCAAAAGATTTAATTAATTATAAAAAAAAATTGTGGTAAATATTTTGTAACAAATACGTATCCCGAACTAACACTCAGTCACACGCCGTGAACAAAAGTCTCGCACAACTGTACCCAAAACAATGATCTGGGAGTCTCTCATATGACACGTGTAGTAAAGCACGCACCTGTTATTCAAAGAGTCTGAACCATAATTGGTTATGGAATGGTAACCGTATGTCTACCCGAATCCGAATACACATAAAGTCTCCCTAGCACATGACATCGGCATCGTCATCAACAACCAGACAAACTCTCAAGGATCCCCCTTAATATGAACCCCACCCCTCTGTTCCATGCGCCCGCCGGGAGGTTTGAAATCCTATCCCAGACCAAGAAATGCGTGAAAGTCATGTCTTCAAGTCTCATGTGGGGTCGTAGGTCCTCAAACAGAACTACTGAGTTTCTTAACGTCAGGGTTCTCCTGCTAGCATTCTAGCCCTTTCCTTGGATGTTTTAAAGAAAAACACTACCACCTTTTTCCTCCAAATGTCTAGCCTCCACATTCTTCAGATCCCAGAGGTCCTCCAACCAGAACACTAGCGTCTTCTAAAAGAAGGACCATGTTGTGAGTATTTTCACAGCGAGTGAATAAGCAAAAATTTTCCATCGCCCACAAGATTCAGAGAGGGGAATAGTTACCTCCTTAATTTACAGGCTCCCCAACCTCTCTCCCAAATCTCCCGGCTCCAAATGACCCTCGTTTCTTGTTTTCGAGCCTCTATTTGAGGATTTTGCTCGATCCCACCCAATATGGTTGTTTCGACCCATGTCTGGGTCGTCCCCATTTAGTCCGCCTGCCCGTTCCAAGATGGTTCTGGATCTCCTTGCCCTACGACTTGGCATATGAGCTCCAGCTAAGTCCAGTCCGTCATCTACCCACGGGACTTGGCCTGATGATAATTGGTGTCCACTTGCCCTTGGGCCTTGGCCCATTGGTTGATATTGAAAGTCCAAACCCAAATTACTTTGGTTTGAAGCCTTAACCTTGGCTTCATCCGCACTTCGCCGTCGTTAGGACGTTCCTCCGAGCTCGCCCCTGCGTTCGTCTAGAGCCCCAACAATCCACGACCCCGACTTCGTGGTCCTCCTCAAGAGAGCACCTACATACATCATAACCATATCAGTGTCTTTCTTCTCGGAGCTCACTTCTTCCGCCGAGAAACAACCCCACTAGAACGAGCCTGAAACATCCAATCCCTGAGAACGAGTCGGTGAACTCGGACCTGAACTAACAATCATCGGGGTTTGCATCAACGGGTGTTTCTCAACCCTTTGGTGCCGAGGTCGGGGGCCCATGACCGAAGTTCGACGAATCAAACCCCTCGTACCCTCCACCAGCATTTCCTAGTTTATCCTACCTCTTGTCCTCTAGGCCGGCGACGAGAGACCATGTTCCTCCGCCTTGAGGGCTGAGAACAACAGATCCCGTTCTCCCCTGAACCGAACCCCCTAGAGAGTCGGTGACTACGGAAAGGTTGAACGACTGGTTTTCCAAGACAAAGAGACAAGAGACACCAGAGGAGAATCCTCGTCCGACCTTGCACCCGATCCTCATTTGCTCAACGAGTGATAGATTCCTAAATCTGCGTGAGATGCCGCCTCCATGTCGCTAGAAACCCTAGAATTTTGAGAGATAAAATAGAAAGAGTCGAGCGTTTGTAGATACAAAGTTCACAGGGGTTCTTTTATATTTTTCTTCATCCTATTCTCAGACGGGTGACGACTGCGAGTTTAGGGCATGGGGGCGGCAGACCTTACTCTGCTTCAACCTCTATTTCTCCCTCCTTCTCATTCTCTCTGTTATTTTTCTTTCGTTTGGTTCAGATCCAGCTAGTTTTGGGGTTATGTGGGTCAGGATAGTTGCCGATGACATGGCTCTTTGGTGTTGAGCTTCACTGCTCTGGGTGAACAACCTCCGGTAGTCTTGCTCAGGTATCGTTCGTCTCGTGGAGAGCCATGTCCTCCAGTGGTCTCGTTCTTCTCCGGCCGTCCCACCATTCTGCGTGCCTGTGTCTTAATGATGTTTGTACATATCGACGTGAAATTATGGATTTGAGAAAGCGAGGAGTGAAAGTGTGCTAAAAAGATGTAGAAATCACGCGAAATCGGGAGTTGAAAATGAAGACGACGACGAAACGAGAACGAATAGATGAGAAAAAAATGAGAACAGATTATAGATTCAGATCGTCTACTGATAAATGAGGCAATTTGGGAAGCTTTACTGTTGATATTACGAAGAAACTCAAGGATGGTGAGTGGAGTTATTGCAAGAAAGTTGGAAAAAGGATGTTGACCTTGGCTCTTTGGTGCTCGATCAGTTCAATTCTCTAGATTTTGAGGAGGATGTCGAGGATAGTGAGGACGAGGATTACCTTGATTCGTTTTCAGGAAAAGCTCTAATCCCTATTTCGGTCTCCAACCGGTATATGTGCTTGAACACGGGAAAGAAGTAGGAAAGGAGGGCGACACTTTCGTTTGCTTTCCTGCTTGGTTTTTGTTATCTGTTTTGCTCTTTGTAGCTGTTTTGGTCGGAGGAAAAAGTCCTTTTTTGAGGATCATTTTCTTGCATTGTTTTACTGTCTTGTAGAACGCTTGCTTAATAAATTTTATCTTATAAAAAATCATTTATTTTTGATATAATAAGAAAAAATGGATTTTAGGTGTTGAATGGTATAAGAGTGTAAATTTGGACAATAGTTGAGGATAATTTCGACATTTAAAAAAATGGATGTTGTGACTGAGTGTTAGTTCGAGATATGCATTCGTTATGAAATAAGTTTGGGGTATTTATTCGTTAAACGTGTATATTATGAGGTAGGTGACCATAACTAACCCTTTAATTTTTCATCAAAATATGTTTGAATATGTTTGTCTTTTGAATTTTCGACATATTGTTCAACATTTTTTGTAACACAAGAAAGAGCAATTTTATTAATGAAAAGTGGAAAGGCCACATAGACCGTACATGCTTGTGAATAATTTTAAAAAGATGAGATACAACTCTGGTGACAGCCATAATACTAATCCTATAACTAGTAACTCGGATAGATCCAGAGAGATTTTAGGGGGTCGGTCCCTATTCCAGCTGTGTTGAGTGCAGATGATCCAGTGATCTTTCCCCGTCTCGACTTGGTCGATATTGATGTGTTGCACCAGGCGCCCAAGGAGTATGTTAGGGAAATGATGAGACTGAGAACTAGAATGCCTCTGGTTCAATGGGGGTTGGGGTGTGGCTTCTTTGTAACACCTCGTGCTGCCTTAAGCGACTCATGGTGACCCGTGATGCAACTGATCGTGCCTCACTCTACTTCTTTCGGGGCCATGTGTGTTGATTCTGTGGTATCTTGAGTGGGAGTCTCATATCCTTCCATATCCGTGGATGAGATGTACCAACGAGGCTCCACCGATCCACGGACCCCGTGGAGAGGCTCCGTGGTCCTAGGAGGGAAAGGGTACCAACGATGTTCTTCGTGACGCATCAGACTTGTTGGGTCCGATGGTTGCTCTGTCCCGGGACCATGTTGTCCCCCAACGCCGACAGAGGGACTGTGGCCACCGTTCATGTCATGGTAGGGACGAGGTTTCAATGTTACTCGGAGGCGCAGTAGCATCGCTATCGTCCGTGGCTCCCGGGCATGATCTAAATCCGTGAGAGGCTCAAAGAAGGTTTGGTTAGAGTGGTAGAGTGATCTCCACTAGAAGGAATAATCTTAGGAGGATGACCAGTGATCATGTCCATGTCGTGTCCCCAGATCTAACATCTGATCCCTCACGTCATTGCTCCTCATGCCACCGCTGCAGATCAACATGTGGTCATGTCCAGATCGACTCCTGTGACTTTACCCAGAGGACGATGATACAGTTGAAGCGGGATGATAGAGATCGGGCGTGCCCTAATCGGTCCCCGATATCCCATGTTTGCCTCGGGTGGTTAGGAGATCCAATGGTGGCCGAGTTCTTCCTTCGGAGCTGCCATGACCTGGTGGCATGGTGGCTGGTGTAGTGGTTCCAATCGGTCCGGGTGATTGGTAGGGTGGGGGTACACCATTTCATGTGGCAGGAGACGACGGTCGGTGGAGAGGGTGTTATGGCCACCCCGTGAGATGATCCAAGAGCCCTAATAGCCTGATCGGGTCATGGTGTGGCGTCGAACCGGTAGACGAGACGTTGGGACCGAAGTCGATGATCGTGGTGCTCTAACATCTATGGCAGCTGGATGATCGGAGAGGCGATACAAAAAGGGTTCGACGGAGACCGAAATAATTTGGGAGAAACCAAAGAGTTTGAAAATTGGAGAAAAATTTCAAGGAACAAATAATCTTATTGTTCACCACCTTAGTTATTCATTTACAAAATTATAAATTGAGAATAAGTAGTATATATATGTATTGTAATTAAATAATAATAAATCATTTTTCACCAAGAATATTAGTCCAACCTGACTTCTTCTTTTTGTGGGAAAGTATCCATTAGTCCAATTTTTACATCTCTCGTGAAACACCCGATACCTATTATGATCTCTAAATGGTCTAGACTGGGATATCTGCATTGAAGATGCTTTAGTTGATTAACTAATCAGTAAACATTTTTTTTTATAGATAATATGACATTTTATTTAAATTCCGGCAATGATGATATGTTGAAGAGGCTTGTGACATGACCCCTTGCCAATTTCAGACAGGGTTAGAACAAGCCGTCATGGCAAGCCAGTGAGCTGCTTTGTTCGCTGTCCGTTTTACAAATTCGAGTTGCACGCACTCGAGTGTAGATAAAAGGGAGTGACAATCTGTGACGATTGTTCCCAAAAGAGAGAGCAGCCCCCCGCCTCGTCTGATCATATCCACTATGACCTTACAGCCGCTTCGGACTACGACCCTCTGGCGAAGGTATTGTTGTAGCCACGTCAGTGCTTCCCGAATCGCATATGCTTCGACTAGCCCTGGGTTATGGGCTCCGTGGAATGATGTGGACCTGGCTCCCCTAAGGTGACCCATGTCGTCCCTGCATATCCATCATGTTCCCACTTTGTCTGCCGCTGCAAAAAGAGCCCCATCATTATTTATGGCCCACGAGCCTTCAGTGGGATACTCACACACCTCCGCTGCTTGAACCTGTGAGTGACGAGGGACAGCCTGGGCATGTGACTTCCTCCTCCTGGCTTCCATCCATCCTGATTGAAGATGGAACGATGTCTGGAAAATACCAGCTGCTGTTTGAGCTACAATCTCCCATGCCACTTTGTTTCTAGCCTTCCACACCTCCCACAATATGCATCCTATCAGACCCCCCTTCGCCTGGGGATTGATGTTAATCGTCAGTAGCACCCATTCGGCTATTGACTGGGCCTCTTGAGGTATATTCAGTCCCGACTTCGCCCAGCACTCCGCCGCCACCGGGCATTGGACCAAAAGGTGAAAAGCCGATTCCTCCGCCCTAGAGCAAACCAGACAAGTTACCGCCATCTCCATGTGCCGACGCCTCAGGTTAACAGCCAATGACAGACAACCAGAACAAGTGCGCCAAAGGAAAGATTTGATCTTCGGCTTCACCTCCAACTTCCAAATAGCAGGCCAGACTTCTGGGTGGGCCCGGAAAGAAGGTTGGTCTTGTTGGCCCATGTCATACGCCGACCGCACCGTGTACTGACCCAAGTAGTCCCCCGCCCAGTACCAGGAATCCCGTACGGTCGTCCTGCTGATCGGGACCGCCAATATAGCCCTCTAATCCTCCCTGCTAACCAGTGTGCCAATCTTCTCTACGTCCCATACCCTCTCGTTCGGTCTCATTAGGTCTGACACTAGCTTCCCCTCAAGTCCAGGCCCCGACGATTGCACCCTTGCCCTCACCCCTGTGAGCCAGGGATGGACGCAAATAGACGTTTCCGTTCCTGGCCCTATTGACCTTCGAGCCCCACTCCTAACCAGCTCCTGTACCGACATAAGACTCTGTCAGACGTAGCTTTGATTATGTTTTCGGACTGCTTCCAGCACCGAGGACCCCGAGTAGTACTTAGCCGTCAGTACCCGGGCCACTAAACTGGATTCCTCTGTAACCAATTTCCACAATTGCTTCCCTAAGAGAGCTAAATTAAACTCATACGAGTTCTTGAAACCCAGATCTCCTTCCTCCTTCGGCCGGGACATATTTGTCCAGGATTGCCAGATAACCCCTTTGCCGTCCGGACCTGTCGACTTTCACCAAAATCGGGCGAGGGCCACATTCATCTTATCTAGGATCCCCCTGGGAATCCGCATAACGCTCATTGTATACGTGGGAATTGCCTGTAACACTGATTTGATTAACACCTCCTTCCCCGCCCCATTTAATAGCTTCCCATCCCACCTTCTGATCCTCCGAAGGACCCTATCCAGTACATACTACAGACCCTGCTTTTGACTCCGCCCCATCATGTTCGGGATTCCCAGATAGGGGGACGGGGTACCCAACTCTGGTATCCCCAGGATTTTTACCCCACTCAACCTCCTATGCTCCGGGGTGTTGTGGTTGAAGAAGAGAGACGACTTAGCTTGGTTCACTACTTGCCCTGATGCTTCCTCAAACACTATGAGGAAGGTCCTCAGACTTGTCATCTCCTCCGGTGTAGCCTTGCAATACACGTAGCAATCATCCGTAAAAAACAGGTGTGTTAACGGTTGTGCTCCGTTAGCCACCCGTACCCCATGTATTTCCCCTGCTCCTTCAGCTCCCTGAAGTAAGTGGGAGAAACCTTCCATACAAAAAAGGAACAGATAGGGAGACAGCAGATCACCCTGCCTAATTCCCCTTTCTGGCTGAACAAACCCCGCCTACTGACCCCCTGCCACAATATTATATGTCACCGAGTACGTACAGCGACGGACGAGTGATATCCACTCCTCGCCAAATCCAAATCCCCTCATTATATCCCATAAGAAGCCCCATTCCACCCTATATAGGCTTTGCTCATATCCAGTTTCAGCGCCACCCACCCCTCTTTCCCCTGTCTCTTGTTCCTTAGGTAATGCAGGGTTTCATACGACATGATAATATTGTCATGTATTGATCTGCCAGCTATAAACGCCCCTTGGGATTCTGAGATTATTCCATCCAAAAGGCCCTTTAGTCGGTTTGTAGCCACCTTCGACACCACTTTGAACACTACATTACATAGCGCGATAGGTCGGAGGTCCTTCAGCGACGTCGGGCATTCCACTTTTGGAATCAAGACTAGTGTTGTCTTATTCAGATCCCTTGAAATATCCTCCCCCGCAAAGACTCTTCGCACCCACCGAGTCACATCCTCCCCCACCGTACCCCAATACTTCTAATAGAAGAAGGGGTTGAGACCATCCGGTTCTGACGATTTATTAGGACCCATAGAGAACACCGTTTCCCTTACCTCGTCCGAAGTCACCTCCCCCATTAACGCTCTGTTTTGCTCCTCCGTCAGCTATTGGCGGAATCTCGGAAAGTTAGCCCCATCTCCCCTCGTTCTCCGGGATAACGTCTTATAGAACTCCAGAATATGGTCCCCCAATCCTAACTCCCAGGTGAGGACATTTCCGTCTCCATCCCGCAGCTCGGACACCTTATTTATACTTTTCCGCTGCGACGCCGAAGCTTGGAAGAACTTCGTATTCTGGTCACTATCCATGAGCCAGTGCTGTTTAGCTCGTTGCCTCTAGAATTCCCCCTTTTGCTCCAAGGCTTTGACATACAGTTTCTGCAAAGCCCTACGTCGTCGAATACTCGTACGGTCCTCCCTGCCATTCAACCACAACATATCCTTCTCATATCTTGCGATCTTCCTTGCCAGAGCATTGTACACCTCCTTGCCCCAAGTCTCCAGTTCAGAGCCCGTCTCCCGTATCTTGGACCCAATATCTCTATCACCCGAAGCGCCCCAGCTTGTCTGAATCAGCAGGCCACATTCCGGATCCTCCGCCCAAATATTCTCAAAACGAAACTGGCGCGACCCCACTGGGTCCACACGTATGTCCGAATCTATCAGGATGGGTAAATGGTCAGACATCGATATGCCCAAGTTGACTAAGTGCGCCTCTGGCCTCATGGACCGCAGTGCCGGAGACATCAAAGCCCTGTCCAGTTGTACCGTCATCCTCGTCTCCGGTTCACTCCCGCTATGCCACGTGAAACCATATCCCTGGATCGGGACATCATAAACTCCCACATCTCGCATTGCATTGCGGAATCCCGTAATTAAGCGTTCTGAGTCCCGGCGGTCACCCCTCTTCTCCTTATTTCGAAGAATGCCGTTGAAGTCTCCCATTAGCAGCCATTTCCATGAGGCCCCCATCCTCGCCCTTAGGTATCTAATCATCTCCCACGTCTGCCACATCAGGTCCCTGTTTGCCTCCCATACACTCTCGTAAACCGGAAACCATCCCCGCTCGGCCCCTTGATTTCCACATCAATGTACCTCTCCCCGCTCGGGTATGGCGTGACCACCATTTCTGCTGTCCATAATAGTATCAGACCCCCTTTTTGTCCCGCTGCAGGGACCTCGCACTCACCCGGGAATCCCGTCTTCAGCTTCAAGATATCAACTTCCCCTTTCCTAGCCAACGTCTCACTGAGGAAAATCACCTTCGGTTTCCGACGACGGATCACCCCTTTCAGATGTTCCACTGTCGCCAACTTCCCCAAACCCCTGCAATTCCAAGACATGAACTTCATACCTCAGGAGGACCACTCCTTGATCCGATCGGATCCGACTTCCACTGTTCTGACCCCCCTCTCCCTGGTTCACCACAACCCAACGATCGTACCCAGCCCTCCCCGGACCTACCGCACCACGTGCTGCACCGAAACCTGTCCCCACCCGACTGGATCTAGAGACCAATAAGAAGCCCTCCGGCCTAGAACACCACCAACCACGCCTTAAGTTGTTATTCTCGGGATCAAATTATGTTTACGAAACAGTAAACATAATTTGATCCCGAGAATAACGACTTAAGTGAAAGTGTGATTGAAAATGATAGTCACAAAATATGCCAAAATTTTTTAGACAAAATGATGATAATATAAAAATTGTAATGTTTTTTTTAAGAAAATCAAGCTTATTAAATATTCGTGGTCAAATATATTGTAATGCATCAAGGATGTGGACCCTTTACCACTCATATTCAGGCAAAGAACGAGTTTTTCTGTCTAACCAATGAGCTGTCTGATTCGCTGGACGATGAATAAACGTGAGGTGGACTTTATTAAGGATAGATAAAATCGAAACACAATCTAAAATGATCACCCCAAGTGGCGGCTAAAACGAATACCATTTGTTAATCAGCTCTATAACCATTTGACACTCGATTCTCACCAGGACTTTTGACGTATTGTTTATTTTCATCCATGACAGAGCTTCCCATATGCCCATTCCTCTACCATAGTAGGATTTTATTTAACTTTTGACTAAAAATTACCGTGTTAATATCTGAATGGAGAAAATCGATCATCTGACACATTTTCAAGCAATGTATGGGTGAACAAAAGATTCGTCAAACAAAACAACGATCCAAAATCAAAATCGAAAACAACGTCGATATCTCGATTAGTTCTTTTCTAGACTATTTTTCTTTCTCAAAAGCTAAACTCTAGATTAAAAAAGAAGATAAAAACCAATTAAATGACCTCATGCACACAATTCATAAGCATGTAACTTTCACGGGTTCCTGATTATAGTCTAAGGTTCCCACACAATTACAATTTTATCGACGCTTTGGAGATGTACAAAAGATCTTCCTTGCTTCGTACATTGTGCAATAGACTAAGTAACTAAAAGCATAAAATAGAGAAACTATATTCCCGGGTACTCGAGTTTGTCTAAAGAACATATTGGTCATGTAAAAAGAACTCGGAACTAGCATAGTGGTGCTCATTACGATCGCGGGGAGAAGGAGAAATCTATTTTCTTTGGACACCAAGGGATATCCTATCCCGTGGAGGGTGACCAAGGAGACCTGATTAAGTATGATTTAGAGCAGTCCTCAAACTCACTTTCCTACACCCCACACTGAGTCGCATACCTCCTGGTACGTTTATTGTGCGACAAGGTAATCAAACCCTTTGAGTCTCTTGCAAAAAGCGTAACAATAACTTATTTTATCTGGCATGATGGGTTGTCCTATGAGCTCTGCTCTTTTTTCTCGCCCTGTCTGGTTAGATAGCTTCCCCCTGTTCTTCTTGCTTTCCTTTGCGTATTGGTTTCGCTTCATCTTAACCCGGGCATGGGTTGAGTTCGTCGGTTCAAAGGTGTTGGCCGTCGGCGATTTCATTGGGCATTGTCTCCCCTATTCAGAAGCCCTGCGCTTAGTTTAGTAAGTCCAATTGGGTTTGTCTCTAGGTATCCTCTCGCAGAGAGTTGCTAGCTGAATGACTTGGAAGTTGTTTCTTTTCCTGCTTGGCTTGGTTTTAAAAGATTACCTAGCTGTTTCGTGCCTTTCTGGGCTTCATGGTTGTCATATTTGGGTGTAAGACATTTTCTTTATTGGCTTGTTAGCTTCAGGGTCTGTGTACCCACTCTTTGTTTTAGGGTCTGCGTACCCTTTCATTACTTTAGGTTCTGCGTACCCGGGTTTATTCATGTTTTCAGGGCCTGTGTACCCAATAATTCCCCCCGTGTAGGGCTTCTTGTTTCAGGGTGTGCGTACCCAGTCTTTTCCCCGATGAGGGGTCTCTTCATGTTTCAGGGTGTGCGTACCCAGTCATTTCCCCGGTGTGGGGTTTTATAAGGTTCCGAAAGGAATGCTCTTTCATGTTTCATTTCCACCCATCGTATTGTTTATTTCAAAGAATCAATTTTTTAATATATGCATTGCTGATTAAAAAAAAAAACTTATTTTGTCCATAACCGGAGCCACTCCCACTGGTATCATATGATCCCATTGTCATTGTTCTCATCTCTTGCGAGAGAAATCGTCCCCATAGTTTACTAGATCGAATGGATGTTACACACCAATCCACGACAGCACTTCAAGAAAAGGTGTTGGGAATGAGTATGAGAGGAGACAAAGCAAGTAGGGGAAGCGGAAAGGCCTATCTCAAATAGACGACCAGGACCCATCAATTTCACAAAAAAAGAAAAACTAACCCCCTAAGAACTAAATCTTCAATTTGGGAGGGAAAACAAAGAAACCAAATTGTTCTAAGCCAAACCTAATATGGTAACACGAGCAAATTAAAAAAAAAAGTCTCAATGATTGGGTTCGACTCATCATAGAGCACATTTTTCACGGCCGTGTAGAAACGGAACACGAGCTCTTCAGTACAACTGAGCGCACTCAATCCTTCCCTCTCCCATTTGAACATTCCAAAGGCCGAATACTACGCCGCCGACGTAATTTGCGAACCTTCCGAAAGAATAAAAGGAAAGAATCTCCTCCCGCGGCATCATCACCACAAAACCCACCCAATGCCTTATCAACCCACGTGGAACTAAATCATTGGCCCTATACCCAAACTGTTACCATGCAACGGACCGCACAGGATCTCCCATCCCTTCCATCTCTGCGCAGGCCTCTTCTTTCAAATCCGGCACGCCGCCCCCTGCTCTCGCTCTCCACACGCCTCTCCCACTCTCTCGAGATAGATCGATTTCTGTGTTCGCTGAAGCTTCCATGAAAGCTTGTTAGCTTCCTTCCTCCATTGTCCCTCTGTACGCGAAATCCTTATCTGCGTCTTACTGTCTCTGTGAATGCGTGATCGTCATGTATAAATCTCGTGCCTCTATCCTCAGAGCGGCTGCTTCCTCTTCCAGGTCGCGGGTCGTCTCTTCTCCTCACTCCAGGACTCTCGGACCCTCGCCCCCTTCGCTACCCGGTCAATATCGATCGCTCAGCTTCTACTCCGCCGTTCGCTCCGTCCCGCGCTGGAGCCATGGTTGCGATTGGCGGTCCCCTGCTAGCCTACGCACTCAGATCAGGGCCGCCGCTCCTGTAATCGAGCAGTTCCAGAGGAAGATCGCTTCCATGGGTACTCTCACTCTTGCTCGTGTCCCGTAATTTTGGACCTCTGTTTTTTGTGTTTTTTTATAGTTTGATTTGTTTTTTAGGCGTGACTGAGCTCGTGTTTGCTTGTCTATCCGTTTCTTTTGTCTGTTCTTAATCAGTTTGAGCTTATGGATTTGAGCTGAATCAGATTGATCTTATGGGTTAATGGAAATGATGGTATTAACTATTAGAGTTAATCACCTTTAGTACCTCTTATGAATTGGTAACACTCATTTAGTACCCCTTATGTATTGGTAACGCAATGGACAAAACTTTGGTCAAGTTTACGCCATTTTGATGATCTGTGACCAATTCATAAGGCACATTATTGTTCTGTTACCAATACATGAGGGGTATTAAATGATATATGACCAATTCATAAGGGGTATTAAAGGTGTGTTACCAAAACGTAAGGACTTTTATTGAACGTTATAAAACTTTGGGTTGCTAAAGACGTGTTACCGATTCAAAGGGGTACAAAAGGTAATTAACCCTAACTATTAACTATTATGACGAGGATAATGGTACCCTAAACTAAAGCATACACTTCTTGGAAGTTGTAGTCATTAATTTGAAATTGCAAAAAATGTCATGAACTTGTTTCTTATTGTATTTTGTGTAAATTCGTTTATAAATGATGATTTTACCCTTTCAAAATAAAAAATCCAAAATTTCATTAATCGTAATTTTCAAGTAAAATAGGTGAAATTTCTGTTTTTTGTCTGTTTTTATTACTTGGTTTTATATTTAAAATTTCAAGGGTAAAATTGTCATTTTGAAACAAATTCACAGAGTCCAACAACAAGGCAAGTTCAGGGCGTTTTTTGCAATTATCAAAAAACAGTGGTATAACTTGCAAAAAGTAAATACCTCATGGCATTTTTTTTTTGCAATTATCCCTAAAGGTGATATTGTGAACATACTTGCATCGCCTTTACCACTACTGTTCAATGGTTAAAACACTTCATTCCAATACGTGATTGAAATAATATTAAGAAGGCGTAGTTCTTACGTGCAGTGTAATGATTCGCATCATTAATTATTTGTTAATAGTTGAGAGAACTGTAAACTTTTTGCTCTGTCACTTTTGGGTTGGAAGGTGTTTTATTGTAATATATCATTGGAATAGAATAGTAAACACCAACCAAAAAGAAGAAGCTTACTTAGATGGTAAACTGGAAATTAGAATTCAAATCTTTTGTAGTGTTATGTGCAAGGAATGTATGTATTAGTAATCCTTTGTGTATGGTTTCAGCTTCTGAACACCCTTTCAAGGGAATCTTGACTAACCTTCACAAGCCATGCGGAGGCGAGTTTGGAAAGTTCTACAGTCTCCGTGCTTTGAATGATCCAAGGATTGGTAAGGCTCTAAAACATGTAACTGTTATTTTTTTCTTCCTTATGCTATAAACTAATTTGTCTTGTTAGGTATGTCTTAATTTTGCATTATGAAAATTAAGGTCGTATTACTTCATTCTGATTCTTTGACCAGTTCCCCTCTTTGCTTATTGGATGGTTTGGTTATAAGGTCTTTCATAATCTATTGCTATTTACTTGTTTAATATACGGGGTGTCCAGATAGCTCCTGATTACCTAACTGATTTAATCTGCATAGAATCCTCATATAGCACATTGATGATAATTCTGTGGTATTCCAATATGTTATCGACTCTTTGCTGTGTATAAAGGATGTAATTGTAGTTTGTTTTCTCGATATGAATAACAGATAAGCTCCCTTACTCGATAAGAATACTTCTTGAATCTGCAATTCGAAACTGTGACAACTTCCAAGTAACCAAGGAGGATGTTGAGAAAATTATTGACTGGGAAAAAAATTATCCAAACCAAGTTGAGATCCCCTTCAAACCTGCTCGTGTTCTCTTGCAGGTATGGGTCACGACGCAGTGGTAATTGTTGTTGTGATGAATAAATACAGTTGTTCTCACAGTTGACATTTGTTACCAGGATTTTACTGGAGTACCAGCTGTGGTCGACCTGGCTTGCATGCGTGATGCCATGAATAAGCTTGGTAGTGACTCTAAGAAGATCAATCCCTTGGTAAGTCGCATTTTGTATCATCTCCACATAATTGTTCCTTCGCATTTTGATGTATGCGGTTATGCAGAGGAATTTTCTCCAGACTGGTGACTTAGCCATGGCGAGCAAATTTTGATAATATTTTGATGCATGCTTTAGTCAGCATTCTATTAAAGATTGATTGTATTACTAGTCTTAGCTCTCATGGAAACAGCGGGGACCTTGAGGAAAAATAACTCTTATTTTTGTGTGTAAAATTGATCTTTTTCTGATTTTTTGATTAAATGTCATCTTATTTTATCATTATACTTGTTTCATACCAGTTTTTTTTTATTATTTCATTACACCTCTTTTAAACATTAACTTTATGCAGGTTCCTGTAGATCTCGTTGTTGACCATTCTGTTCAAGTTGATGTCGCAAGATCAGAGAATGCAGTGCAGGCAAATATGGAGCTTGAATTCCAGAGGAACAAGGAGAGATTCGCTTTTCTAAAATGGGGCTCTACAGCTTTTGATAACATGTTGGTTGTCCCCCCTGGTTCTGGTATTGTGCACCAGGTACAGTTTTTATAATGTCTTCCCTTATCATATTATATTTTGATTTTACCTCAATGTTCTTTATTGTCTTGTAGTGGGTTTCAAATGTTTTGCAGTTGATCTAGGTAGTTTAAGTTATCTTCTCTCGTTATTTTTTCGAGATTAGCTTTGAATGATACAAAACAATGAAATCCAGGTAAATCTTGAATATCTTGGGCGAGTTGTATTCAACCAAGATGGCTTGCTGTACCCTGATAGTGTTGTTGGAACTGACTCCCATACCACCATGATTGATGGGTTGGGAGTTGCTGGCTGGGGTGTTGGAGGAATTGAAGCAGAAGCAGCAATGCTTGGCCAGGTAATTAGCAGCATGTACTTTGTTTGTCCAGCTTTCTTATTTGTGTACTTAAATCCTGTACTGTCACCATAGCTATCCCATTATACTTGAATATTATTTGTCGATGAGTAATTGTATTTTGCTAAAGATATCTGCATCAAAGCATTCTCATAGCTGATAGTTGAGATGGACCTGGAGTTAATTTGGGAAAGTGCCAACCAGATTTTGTTAAAGTGGCATGTTAGGGCAATATGGTGTTGCCTCTATATAGCATTATGCATGCATCCTTACCTGCATTTTTATTTCGCAAATGACTTACATGCTTAGATCTTTTAATGAGAACATAAAGATGATCAATGTAGATGTTATTTTCTTCAGAGTTGAAAGTGTGTGAGCAAACATAATCTCATATAAATATCTGTAAAGAACTTCCTGAGCAGCATCACAATTTTTTGTTCATTTTTCTTTTGTATCATAAAGTCTATTTAGAGATTTATTCTCAATGTAAACGTGTGTTATACTTTATGAGCAAGTATTGTTGATTTCTAATAGTCTTGTATGGTTTTACCATAGATGTAAGAGCATAAGTGATATTGGACTCTGAACCATAGTATAGATGTAGTTTAATCTGTCTGTTCATATTCTTTCCATAAAATTGCTCCGCTGTGTACTCACACTCTCTTGAATGTGGGGAAGACTCATGTAACTTAGCCTCTAATCCTATACTTTCCAAAATAACAGCCCATGAGCATGGTGTTGCCTGGTGTTGTGGGATTCAAGTTATCAGGAAAGTTGCTGAATGGCGTCACAGCTACGGATTTGGTTTTGACCGTGACTCAAATGCTAAGAAAGCATGGTGTCGTTGGCAAATTTGTCGAATTCTATGGTAATTAATTTCACAGGGCCGTATTCAAGTAATTATAACTAGAAACACTTCTTTCCCTGGCAAATATAAGAAAGTGTTTTATGCGGGTGCAGGGGATGGTATGAGTGAGTTGTCATTAGCTGATAGGGCTACTATTGCCAATATGTCTCCGGAGTATGGTGCAACCATGGGGTTCTTCCCTGTAGATGCCGTCACATTGCAGTACCTCAAATTAACAGGAAGAAGTGATGAAACTGTGAGTATCTTTTCTTTGTTTATGTATAGAAATCCCAGACTGAACTTATCATGGCACCCCGTCACTTTCTTTTTCATTACTGTAGGTGGAAATGATTGAAGCATATCTTAGGGCAAATAACTTGTTTGTTGACTACAATGAGGTAAAGCTACTCTTCTCCACCTCTTAATTTTTGGGATTTTAGATATAAGTTGTACAAGCAGTCATAACTGTACTCCTACTTTCTTACCATGCTTTCAGCCTCAACTAGAACGAGCATATTCATCGTATCTACAACTGGACCTTTCAGAAGTTGAACCATGCATTTCTGGGCCAAAGAGATATCCCTTTTGTGTTTGTTCAGACTACAATTTATTTTGGGGATAATTGTCAAAACATGCACTAATGTTTCGTCCACAAACGAAATAGTGCACAATGTTTTGTCCACGTCGTCTGGCTACCCTTATGAATCGTCTACGCACTTCTGTTAGAAAAGTGTAACAGCAAAACCTGAATTGACAATTTTGCCCTTTTGGTTTGAAATTCAAAAATAAGAATGAGTTAAAAGACTGATATACCCTCCAAATTTGCCCTTTTGGTTTGAAATTCAAAAATTCATATTTTACTTTAAAAAATAAATAAAAATCAGAGTTTTTAAAAAAAATACAAAAAATCAGTTTTTTTTTAAATTAATTAATTTTTTTATTATATATATTTTTTATTTTTCTTTTTTCTACCCAAACATAATTAAATAAAAAAAACTGATTTTTATGTATTTTTTAAATTAAAATCTGAATTTTTGAAAATAAAAAAAATTATAAATAAAAACTGAATTTATAAAAAAAACTGATTTTATAAAAAAATTATTTTATTTGTCTATTTATTTATTTTTTAATTTGTTTTTTATTAGAAAGGGTAGAATGGTAATGTCCCATGCAAAAGTCAAAAGATTCATGATAAGGGTAAAATGGTCATTTCAGTTATACTTTAACTGCACATGTATAACAGAAATGGAATATTCCATTAATTTTTCTAACAGAAGTGTGGACGATTCATAAGGGTAGCCAGACGACGTGGACAAAACATTGTGCACTATTTCGTTTGTGGACGAAACATTAGTGCATGTTTTGACAATTATCCCTTTATTTTGCCTTACAAGTCTTCAACTTCAGTGTGTTGATTATAACACTAGATTTTATATTCTCTTGTAATTGCTAATCTTTGCAGGCCTCATGATCGAGTTCCTCTGAAGGGAATGAAGGAAGATTGGCATTCTTGTCTGGATAACAAAGTTGGATTCAAGGTGAGTCATAGCATTGGCCAAATGTAACATATTACTCCCATTGTTCCAAAATAAGCGTCCTTCTTCAGTTGGATATTCCAAAATAAGCAACCATTTTCCTTTTAAGAGGGTCGATTATGCTTGGAATAACAGCAATTTCCTTTGCACAAGTTAGTTATTAGTGCAGGAGTGTTTTAGCAATCGGGAGGACATAATGACATGTGGAGAAAGTGGAACATTAACTACTCCAATACTTAATTTTTGCAAAAAAAAAAGTACATCTATGCTGGAATGTTAGGAGTCTCATGTTTGTTTTTTTTTATAAGCGAAAAATTTATTGAACCTTTGATTTCCTAAGATAGGAAAAACAAGGCAGGGGATCTACCTCAGAAAGGGATCAACCCGAAGACTGAAACAGGCTCCAAAGAGCAAACGAGACCAAACAAGCCTCGGGAACAGAAAACATAAACCAAAACAAAAGCAAAACAACCAGCCTCCTATCCTACTTCCTACTCGGATCCAAGCAGGAAAAAGAATTGGAAACCGGTACAGGGCTTAAGACTTTTACTGTCGACACAGGGGAAACCTCGTCCTTACTACCCTCGACCTCTCCCAGCATAAGGTGTGGGTTGATCTGATTAAGCACCATAGGACCAAGGTTAACAACTCTTTTTCCAACTTTTGAACGGTAGCTCTACTCACCCGAGCTGTTTTTTGTTGCAATCTCAACCGTAAAACTTCCGACTTTGCCTCCAACATCGTTAGAGGACTTAGCTCTAGTTTGATAAAAAACAACTGGAGGAATTGTCTTTTTCGACTGAGCCTTTTTAGGACGACCTCGTTTCTTTGGTTCACCTTTTGGAGGTTTAGACAAAGCTTCCTTCCACGGACTGCCTTGATACTTGACAACCAAATCCCGAGATCCATCCACTTGAAGCGGAGGGCCCAAATCAGTCCCAATTCGGTTAAAAACTTCCGCCAAACTGGAGTCTCATGTTTTAGTACAAACATGATCTTTTTTAAATCTCTGCTGATGCCTCTCATGTTAAGTACATTTACATAATTGTTTCTCTCCGATTTTAGTTCCTGAATTTCTGCATTGCAGGGCTTTGCAGTACCAAAAGAGGTTCAGGACAAGGTGGCTAAGTTTACATTCCAGGGACAGCCGGCAGAACTCAAGCATGGTAGTGTTGTGATTGCTGCAATTACAAGCTGCACCAACACCTCAAACCCTAGCGTCATGCTTGGGGCTGCTCTTGTTGCAAAAAAGGCTACTGAACTTGGTTTAAAGGTGGGACACTGTCTATATAAATTATGTAGCTACTGAAACTCCCAATCTATTCCAACTTTCCCTATTATTGCCTGCTCGACTGCCTTGTCCTTTTGATTTTCACCTGTTTTATGACTGCTTAAATTATGTATTATCAGGTCAAACCATGGGTTAAAACAAGTCTTGCCCCTGGATCTGGAGTTGTGACAAAATACTTACTTCAGAGGTATGTATCTTGCTTTTAGGAAAAGATGTATGATGACACCTTTAAATTGATGTTATACTTCCTTTGGAGCCTTACTGCTAAACTCCCCGCCTCTCTATTTTTTCTTGAGTGCAGTGGTTTGCAAAAATATTTGAATGAACAAGGCTTCAATATTGTTGGATATGGGTGCACGACATGCATTGGGAATTCGGGAGATCTAGATGAATCAGTTGCTTCTGCTATTTCAGAAAATGGTAAACTTGAAAATGTTGGCATACTTCGGTTTTTGCAATTAGAATATCTGCTCAGGTTATTTTATTTCTTATTGTACTTCTTCTTATATTTGCTATTTTGCACCTTTATCTTTAAACTCTTGATCTGAATATATATTATTTTAACATAAAGACATAGTAGCCGCTGCTGTGCTTTCTGGGAACCGTAATTTCGAGGGCCGGGTTCATGCATTGACAAGAGCTAATTACCTTGCTTCACCTCCTTTAGTGGTTGCATATGCACTCGCTGGAACGGTACATACCTATAATTGCTAAGATAACATTTGTGTGGCTGACCCAGTCAGAATAAGATGCCAATACTTTTCCATACATCATTAAACTACATCAAATCCTAACTCTGGATGATTATAACCTGTTTTCCAGGTTGATATAGACTTTGATAAGGAGCCTATTGGAATTGGGAAGGATGGTAAAAGTGTATTTTTCAGGGATATCTGGCCATCCACAGAAGAAATTGCAGAGGTAGGCAATCTTAAGATTTAATACCAAACGCTAGTATTCTGAGTTAATGTCTAACTGCGTTGTACTATAATTGAACTTGGCGCTGGAAACTGTTTTAGGTTGTCCAATCCAGTGTGTTACCTGATATGTTCAGAAGCACTTACCAATCTATCACAAAAGGCAACCCAATGTGGAATCAGTTACAAGTACCTGCTACCACCCTGTACTCATGGGAATCCAACTCAACTTACATTCATGAGCCTCCTTACTTCAAGAAGATGACCATGGATCCTCCCGGGCCCCATGGAGTGAAAGATGCCTACTGCTTGCTGAACTTTGGTGACAGTATAACAACAGATCATATATCCCCTGCAGGAAGCATCCATAAGGACAGTCCCGCTGCAAAGTACCTCATGGAGCGTGGGGTGGATCGCAAAGACTTCAATTCCTATGGAAGTCGTCGTGGTAATGACGAAGTGATGGCAAGGGGAACTTTTGCTAATATCCGCCTTGTTAACAAACTCTTAAATGGAGAGGTTGGCCCTAAGACTGTTCACATTCCTACTGGAGAGAAACTTTCTGTATTTGATGCAGCAGAGGTGAGTTGGTGCCCAGTTTTTCTTTGATTTTCTGTTATCAGCAGCCTTTTCTTTTTTCCATCTTTAACAGTCTTGGAACTCCTTTAAGATATGATTGAATTTATTCCAGCAATTTTTCAACTGGAGGGAGGCAAGCATTGCTTGCTAGCAATACTTGTACCAACATCAACACATTATTTTATACCCTTTGAACCGTCCTTTTAGTGCATGTGTTCTGTCGGTACTTTTGTTATAGTCTAAATGTTGTGGAAACTGAAGGAACCCATGTTATGATTTTAGCGATATTTTTGATTGAGGCTCCGTCTCATATTCAAACAAAATGCGCTTTTGGGAATCTGAAGTTGTCAGTTGTGATTTTATTAGTAATACAATATGGTTATGACTAGCTTATGCAGTTTTTAATCCCTTATTTATACACTCACAGAAATACAAGACAGCTGGGCAGGACACCATTGTCTTGGCTGGAGCTGAGTATGGAAGTGGAAGCTCCCGGGATTGGGCAGCTAAAGGTCCGATGCTATTGGTGAGCCTTACAATGTTTAATGTCCGAATTCTTGCCATGATTATATAAATAGGGTCCAGATTTGATTAACAATGATGTATAACAGGGAGTTAAAGCAGTGATTGCTAAAAGTTTTGAGAGAATCCATCGCAGTAATTTGGTGGGAATGGGTATCATTCCATTATGTTTCAAGTCTGGTGAGGATGCAGATACACTAGGATTGACTGGTCATGAGCGGTATTCCATTGATCTTCCAAGCAAGATTAGCGAGATAAAGCCTGGCCAAGATGTTACTGTCAGAACTGACTCCGGACAATCATTCACATGCACAGTTCGCTTTGACACTGAGGTACTTAAACTTTATTTATCCTCATGCTTGGTTGCATTCATGCATATGCTAAGTAGAGTTCTCATGGAGCCATAAAAATAAGATAGGGTGTGGTCATGGACCTAAAGTTTGTTAACTTCAAATGTGTTATGATATCTTGGATTGCAAACTTTCGATGCATTGAAAAATGAGTTAAATATATAACTACAAAACAACCAGAAGAAAACTGAATTAGTGATGTAATGAACAACTCTGCTAGCGTGAAATCCATAGTATCATAATCTTTAGTTTCAGAGTTAATCTTACAAATTGATTGTGTTTGCAGGTGGAGCTGGCTTACTTCGATCACGGAGGCATTCTTCCCTACGTAATCAGGAACCTGAGCAAGCAGTAACAAATCATTTTGGTTTTTGACTCGATCTCCATACTTTGTTGCAAATCTAATTTTGTTGCTGAGGGCCTTCTCTCATAAGTGATTTTTTTAGTGTAAAATCTGAGAAGGATTAAAAATACTGAATAATAGGGGGAAAACGTCAATGGCACGGGATCTGTTATTAATTGCTGTTGTATTTTTTAGTGGCTGTGTCAACTTTGCTTCCCAATAAACCTAAGTTGACCGACTGAAAGTTGTAGCTATATAGACTCGTTGACCTCTTCAATGACGCATTAATGAACATATTTGAATCACTGGTAGATTTTAAGAAGAAAATGACGTTTTTGTAATTCAAACCCCAGAGTTTTTTAGTGTATTGCTTGATCAGAAATTAAAAATCTTAGGTTGTGTGGCTAAACTTTTGTAAGAATTTTATTTCGACACCAAATGTGAGATTAGAACACGTCCAAGAAATGAACAGGATGCTTTTTTTGAAGGTATGCTTTCCTATTTAGTATATGAGCAGTCACATTTGCATAAACATCGTTGAGAGAATAAACTCAACGGATCAGTCACTAGTGCATATTAAGCTCATTAGCTCGCCAACTCTTCCCCTTTCACCTTTTCCCCTCTCGTTATGATCGAGAGCCAAAAGTTCTAAAACTGGGAGTGAGAAGAGAGACTCATAGAAGATTGAGAGAGACCCTAACCGTTGAACCCTTCCCAAAAACCAAACTCTAGTCGAATCAATCGGATTTTTCAAATCAATTATGTTTCTTAATTTCATATTTCATATTATTTATTTAATTTATGATTAACCCTTTAAAATATCTCTACTGGCTTTAAAAAGTCAATATCAATCTTCCTTTTTCGGAGCACTGCCAACGAAAACATAAACAACATCACCAAATCCAATCGAGGGTGAAAAAACCTTAGAGTTCTAAGTATCTTTGGCAACTAGATCTGTCACAATGCAATGCTGATTCTTTTGAAGGGGCCAATAAGAAATGAAGAGCAATGGTGTCTTCTAAGGGGAGTAACATAATTGGAAAACGACATCGTTTGGGTTAAAACGCATGGTTACGTGGAGAGATGTGGTGTGCTAAACGTTCATCCTCAAGGTTTGGCTCTGTGGTCCCAAATGGTGGTGGCGAGAATGGTACATAGGACGAGTTGTGTGTGTAAAGGACTGCGAAGGGTGACAGTTGTGCTCAGTGTGGTCCTGAGGGTAGTGAGTTAGGGATTCAAGGCTGAGTATTGTCCATTGCTAGCGTTGTTTTGAACCTTATGCATTTTCTTATGTTTTTGTAGGTTAAAGGTTGTAGAGAGAGAGCTAGAACTCATCTGTAAATTTATCAGTTTTCTATAAAATTATGTATTTATTTCTGGTAGAATTTAGTAGCTACTGTTACAGTGGTATCAGTCCCCGATTCTGTAACTGTGGTTGGTCCTGAAGGATTGGAGGATTTCTGTGAAGAAAACCCAGAGGTTCTAGAGCTGAGGCGAACGAACCAGAAAAATCAAGAAGAACGAGAAGAAATGGCTTGCGATTGGGTGAAACCCACAATTGACTTCTTGATGGTAGCGGGGGAGGTGAGTCTCAGACCTGAGAAACGACCACTGGAACATCAAAACCATATTCAGATGACGTTGCAGAAACTGAGGGATCAGAGTGAAGCCTGGCTAAGGTACGAGCAGAGAAAAAAAAAAGAGATTTTGTCTAAAATGATAGATGTTGTTGACATTATATAAGCTCGAGGAGAACGGGTGAAAAATAAGCTCTTAATTCGGAAACGGCTTCAAGAGAGACATCGAGCTGAACAAAAATCTTGGGTGCATAGTCAAGAAGCTGTTGATAGAGGGCTAGAGGAACAACAAGCTACTCTGGAGATATTAGAAATGGAACAAAGGCGGTTGTGGAGACACCAACGAGAAAGAAAGGAGCTGAGCCTCGAGAAACATCGTTCATAATCTGTTTAGGAATTGTTGGAACCTGAAACCTTCAGCAATGGCTATAAGCATGTTTGGGTCAGGTTCACTACTTGGGTAAAGGAGGAGGAGGCACTGTAGTGAAGAGATTAAATATCCATTGAGCTCCCTTGGACAACGATATCACTGGTATGCATGTCGTTTACAGTAACATTTCAGATGCCAATGAGGCAGCTAGCTTCCTTGCATTTAAATTATTATAGCTCACCTTGGAGTCAAATGATTGGCATGGTTGTGTTTGCTAAATTTAAGGAAGGAATTGGCACATAATACCTTATGGAGTTGTCGTGTAGTCAAGGTATAAATTCTAGAATAGGTATGTTACAATTGTTATCTAATGGGGTAGAATTGTTTATTGATGATGGTAAGTATATGGGTGTGAATAATGAGGAGCTAAAAATAGAAGATGTTTATATGATTGATGACAAATTGCGGGGGGGGGGGGGGAGGGGGGGGGGGGGGGGGGTAATAGTAGTGCATAGATAGTACAAGTGGGTAATTTAGCTGGAATGTGATGACAGAGTAATGATAAATGGTGGTGGTGTTGTCAATGTGGACTACGAACATATAATGGATAATACACTGTGGGTGAATGTGATACACAAGATGTAGTGGAATTTTATTGTTTACACTTCGTTATCTAAGCACAACTTGAGTAGTCTTGATGAAAAGGTTGTTAGGGGAAATTACAGTAATGGTATTATTGGAGGTACTAGAAGTAATTCCCTGGGAAGGGTTGTTAAGTTTCATGATGGGAAAAAAAGAATCTAGGTACCTATTTAGTTGGAATATCAGAGGAGAAAAATAACATCATTTACATCATGTGGAAATGAGCAGAGAGGTTGATAAAGTTTGGGAGTTTGAGGTGTTCAAGGGATTGAGAAAATTCATTTTTGAAACCTTATTGTTTAGGAACAACACATGTACCTCACATGAAAGGGTTGTGAAGGATTTTTTTTGACCAAAATGGTTTCTGTTAAGATATGAGTTGGGTATCCAAATGAAGTGAAAGATGAGATTGTTGACCCAAATATTGTGCTTAGAGGGGGGAGTGTGTCTGATCTTAATGCTTCATATGATGTTTGGGAAAGGGTTGAGGACCAAGCCGTGACTTGGAGTTTCTTGTTCTCATGTTATAGGAAAATTAGGAGAGTGGAGAAAGAAAGGAATGGGGATACCAATAGGAATTATAATATGAATTTGGTAGAATGGGATTTTAGATATGATGTTAGGTACTTAATTTTGATGAAAAAAGGTTATGAGAACAGAATTGTAGGGGAGGTTGAACCTTTCACAATGATTAAGGGAAGTAAAATGGAATGTTCTTTGGTAGTTAATCTGTTTCATGACACCACTGTTACACGATCTTATAGAAAGACATTAGCTCATGTATAGGAAATGGTAATCTCAAGTGTGATGAGTTACAACTCAACTGTTAAATCAAGGGCTGAGAGTTCTATTATGGCCATGGATGCTTTTGTGGCAAAAAGTTCAAAAATTTGGTTATTCAAAAAAGTTGTGGAAAATGGTGAGGAAGTTTCAAGAGTTGCTTTAACATACTGTGACATACTTTCTACGAAAAGCTCGAATGTGAAGCAATGTAAGGAGGTGAAAGTGAGAGTACGGAAGCTACCTATATCTGTGACTGAACTGTCTGTGATTGATATTCTGTCTCATTGGCCCGGTTTATCAAATTATACCCGCTCCTAAATTTGTTATTGAACTTTAGCATCCATATATATTAAAAATAAATGCTTGAAGGCACAAGTCACAAGAGGTTCACCAAGAAAAAAATAGATCCAAACAGAACAGTTGCAGAAATAAATGCATAAAGTCCAAACATTATGGCTAACAAGAAAGGAAAAACGTTCACTTTACTTGTAGAATTGGAACTGATTAACCCCCGAGGATCCAGCTGATGTCGTCCTCCATCGGATGATAAGTGAGGGACCTAATAACGCAATTACGTTGGCTTCCGAGATGGTAGAGGAGAATCATGCCGGTACTTAGTGGTACCTCTACTCCTTAAAGACCAATAAGAAGGTTGTACCCGTGAACCCCTCACCGGTCCTTCTGCCACTCATTGGGATATGCGAAGTCACTTAACACCCTTTGCCGGTTTCCCCATAACTCCAACGGAGTCCTCCAAGCCTTCCGACTCTGGACCTCCCACTTCCTTCGGGGACATGCTACCTAATCGACTATTGAGCGAGTCCAAACCACCAGAAGGTCTCGTAGCCACAATTGACCAACCCGCCGCTCTAATCTCTACTGGTAGTGACCCTTGCAAAACCAAACCTATGGTGTCGGCGACACCACATTCCCTCGTCGTTGGTCCTCTTTGTCGACAAGGCACATGAACCCAAAGCAATGGCGCCTACATCACCACTAACCGCTCTTGACCTCTTTCCTCTACCAATCTCGCCACATCGATCTTTGGTCACTCGAGGCCCCCTCTTCCCGATTGCCTCCATCGTCACGAGCGCGAGGAAACTCATTCGCCATGTCGCCCCGTTACTTCCTATCACTCCGAGGACGTATTTCCCCTTACTGCCCCTCCCCGGCCACGACATCTTCGAGCTCTTGTCCACAATATCGACGAGTCGTATCATCGTAAAATCTTGAAGACTCAACCAAGCCCTGTTATCTCAACAAGAGCATCTAACTTCACCACCACCTCCACGAGATCCAGAAGCTCTCACAAAATGTGGTGCCTCACTCTCCTTATCATCTTCATCGCTGCTGTGTTTTGGGCTTGTTTCATTAAATGGAACAAGGTCCAGTTTTATTGGCCCATGTCTTAAGACCCGTTACATATACTTAAGCCCACAAGACATCTTTGAACCCCATTTGGTGAGCTTGTCCTATATACTATCTCAAGAGTGAACAACAAGGTTTTTAGGACAACATTGAGTGGTTGGCGGCTTGGTCTTGTACAGAGGAGGGGCGACAACTTATTCTAGAGAGAAATCATGTTTGGGTTGATTTTTTGAAGAACCTTGATGAGTCTTCATGGTGTTTTGCGGATCAAGACACTAATGTGCTTTTGTTAGAATTGATTAATCAATTGGTGGGGCAGAGAAATCAATACACGCAACAAGGAAGAGAGAGGTCAAGAGGAGTTCAAGAGGAGGAATTAAAGCGTTGACTCTTTTACTGTGTGGTGTGCTATAACAATTCAAGAACAAGGTTCTTGCATTAGTTGGTGGCTGGATAAACAACACAACAACTTTATTTTCTTCTCACGTTCGTGTGGGGGTGATTTTCTGCTGCAAGGAGGACAAAAGCAAGTCAAGGTGATTTCTTTTTGAGCTAAATCATTGATAACAAAAGATAGGATATTTCTTTTGTGGATCGTCGATGTGTATTGAGAAATAGACATTAGGGTTGTAATTTTTCGGATAATTCAAGGAGCTCGTTCTTCACCCGTGGATTTAGGCACATTGCCGAACCACGTATATCGTTGTCTCTATTTATATTTCCCGCACTTTGATTATTGTTCCATGTTGTGTGTTATCCGCTGCTATTTGGTATTTCTCCACATTAAAGTGGTATCAGAGCCTGGTTCGCTTGTTTGGGTTTTCTGTGACGATGGAAGTTAATACAAGTAGAATGGTTAATCTGAATGGTTCAAATTATCATGTTTGGAAGGGCAAGATGGAGGAACTTCTTTATGTGAAGGATTACTATCTGCCGGTATTCAGTAAAGAAATGCTTGAGGGTAGAACTGATGGTGATTGGAAATTATTTCATCGCCAAGTATGTGCTTACATCAGGCAATGAGTTGATGATAATGTTCTGAATCATGTTAGCGGAGAGACAGATGCACGCATTTTATGGAGCAAGCTTGAGCAGTTGTATGCTCGAAAGACTGGGAACAACAAGTTGTTTCTGATTAAGCAGATGATGAGTTTGAAGTTTGAGGATGGGAGTCCTATGACAAATCATTTGAATGCTTTTCAGGGTGTTATTAATCAACTTGTAGGAATGGGTATCAAGTTTGAAGATGAGGTTCAAGGTTTGTGGCTTCTAGGTACTTTGCTGGACTCTTGGGAGACGTTCAGAACGTCATTGTCTAACTCGGCTCCAGATGGTGTTATTACCATGGATATGGCTAAGGGGTGTGTTCTAAATGAAGAGACGAGGAGAAAGTCACAGGGTTCCTCTTCACACACGGAGGTTTTGGTTACTACACAAAGAGGGAGGAGTGAGAGCAAAGATCCGAAAGGCAGAGGCAGAAGTAAAAGTAAGAATCGGTTTGCGAATGTTGAGTGCTATCATTGTGGTCAAAAGAGGCATATTAAGAAGAATTGCTGGAAATTTGAAAGAGACACCAAAAATGACAAAGGAAAGGGACAGGAGCATAATAGCGGTAATGATGATGATAATGCTGCTGTTATTACAGATGAGTTCCTTATTCTATGTGATGAAGAAGAAACTGTCAATTTGGCTTCTCAAGAGACCAGTTGGATAGCAAATAGTGGTGCCAGTATACATGCTACATCGAGGAGGGATTTCTTTTCCTCTTATACAGCCGGTGACTATAGGAGTGTTAAGATGGGAAACTGAGACACGTCAAAGGCTATTGGCGTTGGAGATGTGAACTTGGAGACGGAAAATGGTACACTCTTGGTTCTTAAAAATGTTAAGCATGTTCCTGACATTCGCTTGAACTTGATATCTGTGGGAAGGCTAGATGATGAATGTTTTCATCATCACTTTGGTGATGGAAAGTGGAAGCTCACCAAAGGTTCTATGGTTGTGGCTAGAGGAAGCAAGTGTGATTCGTTGTACATTACTCGAGCTAGAGTTTGTGACAACATTGTTAATGCAGTTGAAGATGAAGGTATAACTGAATTGTGGCACAGTCAGCTTAGACACATAAGTGAGAAGGGATTGATGATTTTGAGCAAGAAGAATCTTCTACCGGGGATGAGTTGCACACCTTTGAAGAAGTGTGAACATTGCTTGACCGATAAGCAAACACGAGTTTCTTTTAAATCATCTCCTCCTTTTAGAAAGCCAGAAATACTTGATTTGGTATATTCTGATGTGTGTGGTCCTATGAAGAAAAGGACATTAGGCGGTGCACTTTATTTTGTGACTTTTATTGATGATCATTCAAGGAAGGTGTGGGCTTACACCTTGAAGATGAAAGATCAAGTGTTTGGAGTTTTCAAGCAATTTCATGCCCTAATTGAGAGACAGACTGGGAAGAAGTTGAAGTGCATCAAGACAGATAATGGAGGTGAGTATTGTGGTCCTTTTGATGAGTATTGTAGGGATCAAGGTATCCGACACCAAAAGACACCTCCGAAGACACCTCAGTTGAATAGGTTAGCTGAGTGGATGAACAAGACACTTGTCGAGAGGGTGAGATGTTTGCTTTCACAAGCAAGACTACCAAGATCCTTTTGGGGTGAAGCTTTGAGTACGGTAGTACATGTGTTAAATCTCACACCTAGTGTTCCTCTTGGGTTTGATGTTCCAAATGGAGTTTGGACAGGTAAGGATGTCTCATATGATCATCTGAGAGTTTTTGGGTGCAAGGCACTTGTGCACGTACCAAAGGATGAAAGGTCTAAGCTTGATGTGAAGAAAAGACAATGTATATTCATCGGTTATGGCTTGGATGAGTTTGGATATAGGTTTTATGATCCTGTACAGAAGAAGCTAGTTAGAAGTCGCGATGTGGTTTTTATGGAAGACCAGAACATTAAAGATATGGAGAAAGCTGTAGATCTTCCTCCATATAGTTATGACTTGATTGACTTTGATATAGTTCCTTCTACAGGTTTACAAAGTCAAGTTGAAGACGAAGTTCATGATGGCAATCAAGATACAAGCAATGTTGACATTCCAACAGAGGTTGAGATGGATGATGAAATCCATGAGCAGTTTCAAGTATCAGACCTTCCACTAGTTGTTCCACTCAGGAGATCTTCTAGAGATCGTCCCTCTTCTTCAAGGTATTCTGTTGATGAGTATGGGTCACTAACTGACGGGGGAGAGCCTCAAGGTTATGAAGAAGTCGTTGAAGATGTGAACAAAGAGGAGTAGGTTGAGGCCATGCAAGATAAGATGAAGTCATTGCATGAGAACCATACTTTTGAGTTGGTTGAGTTACCAAAAGGTAAGAGAGCTTTGAAGAACAAGTGGGTGTATAGAGTAAAGCAGGAAGAGAATTCCTCACGCCCAAGATACAAAGCTGGATTGGTGGTCAAGGGGTTCAGCCAAAGGAAAGATATTGACTTTGATGAAATATTTTCTCCGGTTGTTAAGATGTCATCTAGTCGTGTTGTTCTGGGTTTAGCAGCTAGTCTTGATTTGGAGATTAAGTAGATGGATATGAAGACTGCATTTGTCCATGGTGACTTAGACAGGGAAATTTATATGTCACAGCCCGATGATTATGGTGTTGTTGGTAAGGAAGAGAAAGTTCGTATGGTCGAGTTGGAGCGTTGTCTCAACTTGACCAAGATTTCTCGATGTTGATGCCCCACGGGGGCGGAACCCTTCGGGGTGGGGTCGTTAAGACCTGGTGGAGGACGATTTACAGGTGGAGCAACTTCATGGAAATCAAGGCTTCAAAAGTATGTCGCACTTTCTACGACAGAAGCTTGAAGTATGTTGTAAGATCGTCCGAATGGCGATGCCCTCCATTTATTGAGACATGGGAGATTTGTTGGGCTTGTTTCAGTAAATGGAACAAGGTCCAGTTTTATTGGCCCATGTCTTAAAGCCCGTTATACATACATAAGCCCACAAGACATCTTTGAAGCTCATTTAGTTAACTTGTCCTATATACTATCTCAAGTGTGAACAGTATGGTTTTTAGGACAACATTGAGTGGTTGGCGGCTTGGTCTTATACAGAGGAGGGGCGACAACTTATTCTAGAGAGAAATAATGTTTGGGTTGATTTTTTTTGATGAACCTTGATGACTCTTCATGGTGTTTTGCGGATCAAGACAGTAATGTGCTTTTGTTAGAATTGATTAATCAATTGGTGGGGCAGAGAAATCAATACACGCAACAAGGAAGAGAGAGGTCAAGAGGAGTTCAAGAGGAGGAATTAAAGCGTTGACTCTTTTCCTGTGTGGTGTGCTATAACAATTCAAGAACAATGTTCTTGCATTAGTTGGTGGCTGGATAAACAACACAACAACTTTATTTTCTTCTCACGTTCGTGTGGTGGTGATTTTCTGCTGCAAGGAGGACAAAAGCAAGTCAAGGTGATTTCTTTTTGAGCTATATCATTGCTAACAAAATATAGGATATTTCTTTTGTGGATCGTCGATGTGTATTGAGAAATAGACATTATGGTTGTAATTTCTCGGATAATACAAGGAGCTCGTTCTTGTCCCGTGGATGTAGGCACATTGCCGAACCGCGTATATCGTTGTCTCTGTTTATATTTCCTGCACTTTGATTATTGTTTTGTGTTGTGCGTTATCCGCTGCTATTTGATATTTCTCCACATCATTGTGGAGCTCATGTCCTCAACCGTCCCAATATCTATGAACTTGTATTCCTCTGGTGCTCTAGGGAGAAATAGAGCGAGCATACTCAAGGTTACTAACAATTTACCCCCTCCTAATAGAAAAAATAACTTACGTCTAAAAAAATGTCATATAAATTTATGACATCCAATCAAAATATACTTAACTACTGTTTTTGTGTGTAAATATGAAAAGTCGAGAGGGTGTAAATAAACAAAAATAGATTAAGAACGGTGAGAGCGAAGAATCCCCCTAAAATGGGATTAGTAGACGATACCCTAGCGAAGCTATAAGTTGAAAACAATCCACTCTGCCCAGCAACTTTTACGCTGCAGACGTTTTGTTTGTTTCTCGAGAAAGCGGAGAGTGGGTTTCTGGGGAAAATCGATGGCCAGGGAAGACCCCAACTTCGAGGTGGAGAAAGACCCATCTGGGAGGTACGTGAGGTTCAACGAGATATTGGGTCAAGGAGCCTTCAAGACCGTCTACAAGGCGTTCGACGAAATTGCTGGCCTTGAGGTTGCATGGAACAGAGTCAACATCGAGGATGTGCTGCAGCAAGAGCCCGACAAGCTCTACGCCGAGATTCATCTCCTCAAATCGCTCAAGCACGACAACATTATCAAGCTCTACAATTTCTGGGTCGATGAGAAGAACACCACCATCAACATGATCACCGAGCTTTTCACCTCCGGGTCTCTGCGCCAGTACCGGAAGAAGCACCGGAATGTTGACATGAAGGCCATTAAGAACTGGGCCAGGCAGATTCTCCGCGGCCTGCACTATCTGCACAGCCACAATCCGCCCATTATCCACAGAGACCTCAAGTGCGAGAACATTTTCGTCAATGGCAACACTGGGGATGTCAAGATTGGTGATCTTGGACTGGCCATTGTCATTGAGCAGGCCACTACTCGCTCTGTTGCTGGCACTCCTGCTTTCATGGCTCCCGAGCTCTACGATGAGGACTATAACGAGCTCGTCGATGTGTACTCGTTCGGGATGTGCTTGTTGGAGATGGTTACCTGTGAGTTCCCGTATAGGGAGTGTCTCAATTCAGCCCAAATTTACAAAAAAGTGATTTCTGGTGTAAAGCCTGCTTCTTTGAGCAGAGTGAGTGATCCCAAAGTGAAGGAGTTCATAGACAAGTGTTTGGTTCCTGCAGCCACAAGGTTGCCTGCCAGTGACCTCTTGAATGACCCTTTTCTTGCTTGTGACAACTCCAAGCCTCTGACTTGTGATCCTCTCCAGCGGCTGCCCAAATTGATCAACATTGTCTCGAAAAATATGGATTTTAAGGTTTCCGTTGGCTCCGGTGAAACCCCTCATTCTTCTAGTTCTGATGAACTGAAGAAGTTTTCTGCTAACTATGAGTTTAGGTTGAAGGGTAGGAAAGTGGATGATAACCAAATCTGTTTTAGTCTTCGTGTCGTGAAACTCTGTGGTAGTGGTAAAGGTAGGGTGAAGAAGATTGATTTCCCATTTTATCTGGATTCTGATACTGCAACTTCATTAGCTAGGGAGATGGTGGTGGAGCTTAAGTTCTCAGAAGATGATGTGCTTGTGGCAGCTGAGCTCATTGACAGCATGATCTCCAAGATCATTCCTTGGCAGAATGCGTTGCGCAGAAACTCTCTTCGCAATTGTTCAGCCGACCAAAAGAGCAATGGAGTCTCAGTGAAGAGCTTCAGTGATCAACTGGCTACACTGAAAGTTCCTGCTGCAGATACTGTAATAAGCAATAAGCTCTCTCAGCCAGCCAATGTGAGGGTTCAAGACTCCATAGAATCAATCATGACAAACTTATCAGTCAAGCATGGTGTAACTATTGGAAAAGATTCAGGGTCTTCGAGTTGTGACATGGTATGCTGTAAAGGTTACAGTTTGGGTTCAGATTTTGATCAAGGTAAAAGCCGTGAAGATAATGTGGGTGAGTCTGTTAAGGAGTGCTCGAAGAACGCTGAACAAGTTTCCTCTACATCTCCCAATTCGTACTCAGCAGATACTGGCCCTGCTCTTGATGAGCTCAAGCCCGAGCTTGACTACATTGATGCACAGTATAACCATTGTCTTAATGAGCTTATGAGGATGAAGGAAGAAGCAATTGCAAATGCAAAGAAGAGATGGATGTCACAGAAGTCATCATCTCTTAGTAGCTGATTTCAACAGATGATATGATTCAATGCTGTGACTGTCAGGGAAGATGAAGCTCGTCATTGCTTGGATCGGTTGGAACATTTTGATTGCTTTTGCTCCATAATATGCAACCTTAACTAACCTGAACATCTGTCTGTATATGATCCATATACAACGTTCTTCCTCTATTCTTTTGGTTCAATTAATGTTTAGCCAATTGTTCTTGTGCCGGATATTTCTGTTCAGCTTTTATCTTCTGCCCTTTACCGCTTCATTTAATCTTTCCCGGAAAAGTGCTTATATGATCCAACCTAACTGTAAGCCTACTGTTAAGATGTAATCCAAATGTAATGTGGAAATTAGAGAGAGGATCCAATACAAACCTTTCAAATAGGAACAACATTAACTACATGTATACTATATGATAATTACAAAATTAGAATTATCATCTTGTGTAATTACAGATTTGGAATTTTTTTTAGTAATTATTGTCATGTATTATAGACCCATCTCATGAATTGATCAAAACCCTCAAGAAGTAATTCAGCTGTACGATGATCAATCACTAAGTACTCATCAAACAAAAAGAAAGAAAGGGTCAAGATTCATTTACATGGTAGAGACAATGTTAGTGACTTAAACTAGAGTGAACAGAGCTCTTCTGGAATACTTTGCAGAATTGGCTTCCATCTGCCCTTGACATGCCCTTGGCCTCTACTGAATTGAGAGACCCTACCCTTAAGTTGTAGGGCACTCAACAGGTGCTCCATTGAAGGGTATTCAGAATGTTCCCTTTTGTAGTTCAGTATTTGTTTCAGTTCTTTCTGGGACACCACAACTCTGATCCTCGTACCGTGCCCTTTCCTCCCAACCATACCTTGTTCGCGTGATTCGGGCTTCACCATCTTCTTCTTGCTGCCCTTAACATGAACCTTGACATCTGCATTTCTTGGTGCCTGGTCCTTGGCTAGAATTCTATCAGTTCTTAAGCAATTCCACATTTTGACCATAGAACAAATAGAACTGAGTTGATCATATATATAAGGAGAAGGGAGAGACAAGAAAGATGCTTTTTCCTTGATACCAAACAAATGTATTAGCATTGTGATACCTGTTTGTTTTTGTATTATGTGAGTCTCTAAGTAATAGCTAAAGACAAAAGAATAGGTTAATAATGAGTACATTGGTCAACCAAAGAGAGATTGCTTATGCCTTTGCTAAACTGACTCAAATACTTTGATATTGCTAAACTCACCATTTTAAATCCATCTCCACTTACTTTCCACCAATGATCTGATTAACTCAACCAACTTCCCAACTGCCATGCACAACTGTTCACATCAATTCCATCTACTATATATCACCTCTCTGTTTCCCCCGTTGAATCTAGCTATGTTACTTTTCTTATCACTTTCTTATGTTACTTTCTGCAGATTTTTTTTGTGGGTTTCTGATGTACAACACTCAATGAGATGGTTCCAATTGAAATATTCTAATGCAGGCAAATCAATAAAACAAATATAAGATAGGCATGCCTTTTATTTCAATCCGTGTCTTACTTTTTAGGTAATACTTATGTAAGTGTTAGATCATTTTATAAAAATGACACGTATTATAGTTTTTGAGAATAAGTGATAGATTTCATTAATGCTCTAATTGTAAGATACATTGGAGAGCGTCAGGAAGAGAATCCCCTGACCACTGAAGAATAGGCAAAAAACGAGCTTCTCTGGTAAGCTAGTGAAAACCCTTGTTCGTAGTCCTTCTAACAAAATTGAGAGTTAGTCTCTCGTTTTGGAGGAGGGATCGTATGTCCCTAATAACGGTGCCCACCGAAGAGATGGGAGGAGGACCCGTCAGAATCATATCAACCAGAAGTTGGGCATCAGAACGAATAACGACCGGTCTGCTTCCGAGTGCCGCAACATTTTGAGAGCCGTGACAATGGCATACGCTTCAATCATAATAGGGGACCAGAAGCCCGGTAACACACCATTTGCCACTAGATGAGGTTTGTCTGTCTCTATTCTTGTAATTATCCCACATCCTAAAGGGTTAGTATCCTGGAAGACTGCCCCATCAACATTAATTGCTATCGTACCTAGTGGTGGGGGATTCCATGCAGTCGAGAATCGGATGCCTGGAGGGTGAGTCGGGGTTTGGTGAGTCATTGCTTCCCTCTACGCCACCAGATAAGCTCGGGCAGCAGATAGGACCCTAATGGCCGTTGGAGTGTTGCCTTCCCAGACTTTTGCATTCCTTGCCTTCTAAAATTTTCAGAGCACACTGAGTAACTCCGCTTTCCAGTCCGATGTTTGGCCCATAGTTACTTGATTCCATCATGCCGAAAAAGAAGTGAAATTTCCCATAGGGTATGGTCCCCAAGACTGTCCCAACACGTATTATAGTTTGTATTTTGATAAATAGTTCTTTCTTGCTCTTTTATTTTCCTTCCATGGATTTTTTCTGGCTACCTCATGGCTAACAATATTGAAGGAAAGAATTTCCGATTTCTTAATTATTGCTTTTTCTTAAACGAACGTGTTTGGTAATTCACAAACATTCAATTTAACTTTTTATAGAAATAAGAAAAAATATTTTCCACTTAGTTATCCAGATACACGAGTACACATATATATACATGTATAAGTATGTTTAATGATTTAATAGCTTCTCAACGGCTCTATTTACTTTTCTTATTTATTACACCACTTTAAGCTGGTAAAAAATATTAATCATGTTTAGCTTGTTATAAAGATAACCAACTCGAATTCCAAGTGTTATGGTGAAGAGATCTCCTAATTGTTCTCTGGTCTTTACATAAGCGGTGGTAATCAAATATTGTTCAAGCTTTTCACAGACGAAGTGATAATCAATCTCAACATGCTTGGTTCGTTCATGAAATACGGGATTTGAGGTGATATGGATAGCAACTTGATTATCACACCATAGCTTTGCAAGCATGGAGACTTTGAAACCGAGCTCTGAAAGCAGTTGAAAGATCCACATTATCTTACTCACTGATTGAGCCATGACCCTATATTCTAATTTTGTATTAGAGCGAGAGACAACATTTTGTTTCTTACTCTTCCATGAGACTAAATTTCCTCCATCGTAACTTGAAGTAGATCGTTGATCAATCTTGGATCATGCCCAATCTGCATTGGTAAAACATTCTATATGGATATGAACATGGTTCTGGTAGAGTATACCCGTCTAGGAGCCCCTTTTAAATAAGCCAATACATATTCGAGAGCACTCCAATGTTCAATTGTTGGGGAGGACATGAGCTAACTTACAATGCTCACCAAGTATACAATATATGGTCGAGTCATAGTAAGATAGTTCAGTTTTCTCACAATTATTTTATGCCTATCTAGATTCTCGAACAATTCTCTTTTTTCCACGAGTTGTATATTTTGAGACATTGGGGCAGAACATGGTTTGACCCTTAGCTTCTCAGTTCTATTAACAAATCCAACACATCTTTTCTCTGAAATAAGAATATTCCATTCTTCCTTCTTGATACTTCTAATCCCATAAAATAATTCAAAACTCCGAAGTCTTTATTGTGGAATTGATTGTGAAGGAAATACTTTAAAGAAGAAATACCCAAATTATCGCCGCTAGTGATGAAAATATCATCCACATAAACAACTAAAATAAAAACAGATGTTGGAGAGTGCTTGTAGAACATAAAATGATCGGATTTTCTCTTGTTCATGCCAAACTTTTCGACTACTTGACTAAACTTCCCAAACCAAGAACGAGGACTTTGTTTGAGTCCATACAACGAATTCTGAAGATGACATACCAACTCACACTCACCTTGAGCAACAAAACCAAGAGGTTTCTCCATATACACCTCTTCATGAAAGTCTCCATGTAAGAAAGCATTTTTAATATCTAGCTGGTATAAGGGTCAATCATGAGTTGTTGCCAAATAGATAAATAACCGAACAAATTTTACTTTAGCTACAGCGGAGAAAGTGTTAGAGTAATCAACATCATAAGTTTGAGTGAAGTCTTTAGCCATTAGACGAGCTTTAAGACATGATATAAAGCCATCAGAGTTGAACTTAAGGACAAATACCCACTTACAACCAATAACCTTTTTCCCTAGAAGGCAACAGAACCAACTACCAAGTACCATTTGCATCCAAACGAACTCATCTCTTCTACCATTGTTAATTGTCAGCCAGGAAAGGACAATGCCTCATGAACAGATTTAGGAATCGATACTGAATCAAGAGAGGCAATAAAAGAATATGAAAAAGGGGACAACTGATCATATGAAACAAAAGAAGAGATATGATACGTAAATTTTTGTTGACCTTTACGAATGGAGATGAGGGAGACCGTTATCAAGATCTGGTGGAGAATAGTAACTTAGCTCCGGACATGTAGCGACAAGAGCTTGTCTATGAGAATAAACATAATGGATAGGTTGTGGTAGCGGTGCTGAAGTATCTGCAACCACAAGAATGATTAGTGTCTGAGTGGTGGTAGGTGGTAGAGCAAGTGGTGCAGACATAGCCGGTGCTCGATGAGAAATGTGGTACACAAACAAGTCATCGTTCTCCCTCAGATGTAGAGTAGGAGTATAGGACGAAGAAAAGAAAGGAAACCCCCCCCCCTCATTCATGTCCTTTACAAATAATCTGTTTCGTCAAAATGAGACACAATAATTGAATGTACGAGTAATTTTACTGATGGACATCAGGTTAAAGGAAAATCCAAGAAAACTTAAGACATATGGTAAAGAAATGGACGGTGTGCGGTAAACCGTCCTAGAACTAAGAACATGACACTATTAACTAAAGTTACTGAAGAACATGAAGTATGAGGATCATAAGTGTTAAGTAGCGTAAGATTACCTTTCATGTGATTCATGACACCATAATCAAAGACCAGTTGGAAAGAAGATTGTGATGAAATGAGACACGTAGGTAGATTACGTGACTCAACAACATAGGTGATAGAGTGAGACAAGTGCGTGAGTGTGTCTTGGTATTGGAAACATCGATCATACTCGGCATAAGATTGAGTGATTGTTTGGTTAAAAGGAGTAGCAACAATATTAGTAGGTGATCGTGGGAGCAACTTTGGCCATAATCTTCTGGTATGTCCTGGCTCATGATAATGAAAACAGACAACTTCCAATTACCAGGGTTGCTCCCTCGTCCTCGTTCCCTACTAGTGCCCTCCCATTGGGGCGAGAATTTAGTGCACCTCGTGTAGGGGTGTAACCGGACCGGATACCCAGTCTGTAGCCCATTTAAATGTCCGGTCCGAATCATCTGGATCTCAAATACTAATGTTCATAACCAGTCCGTATTACATCTAAAATTCCAGATTTTTAAGCTTCCGGATCTGGACTGGACCGGACCCGGTTCCGGATATTATCCGGATCTTAATGGGCCCACTTTCCATTTCAGTTATAGGTTTTTCCAGATTTTGTCATCCAATTGCTACGTAATTCTTATACCAGTCCAATTTAGATTACATTTTAGTTATCATATCAACATTTAAAACTTACATACATCTAAAATCTATAGATAATTTTATTTTCTTATATTTAAAATTAAAATACAATTATAAAAATCTCGGTAGACATTCCATTTCTTCTTATCTGCAGAATGCCTTCATCTACATGTCAAAAACATGATTCAATTAATAACGATGATGATAAACAAATGGTTTAAAAAGAATATAATACAAATGGTTAAACATGATTCAATTGTTTCAAATTGAAGAGAACAATATAGTTAAGAATAATCTGCTTTTATGATAGAGATTTTTAAAATTAGCAGATAAAAAGTTGAATATGATAATTATTATGATAAAAATCTAATATAATTATAAGGTTTTTTATTTATCATGGTAGTGTTTTTTTTAAATCCTATAATACGATTCCTGGCTATAGTCATAGAAATTTTCTAGCATTTCAAACAACTACAAGCACGCTAATTGAACATTTCATAAGACTACGGGAAATAAACAATAGACATCCAGATAAATTATCATCTTTAAAATAACCTCCACAACACCCTTTCCATCACCAAGAGCTCCATCTGTTTCGTCAATCACCTACATAAAAGGGGGTTAGTTTTAGTTATGATCCTGATACACAGAACCCAAATGCAAAACTTCAGAAAGTTAAAAAAAAAACACACAACACTTTGGTGTTGAGTCAGTGGTGACAAAGTTATTCTGAACCACATCAAGGATTTTAGAGACAAAATGGGAGAATCGGTAACAGACGAGGCACGACCGTGCACTTGCAGACATCCTCGACAGCGAGCTCAACCGAGGTAGGCGAGGCCGCGAGAGGTGGAGTTGTAGCCCATAACGGAGATAGAGGCTAGGGTTAGGAAGAGTAAGATGATAGGGATGAGTTTAGGCGATTTTTGGCTGCAACAAGGAGAATAGGGACAACAGGAGAGATTATATTATATTTTATAAGTGTTCTCTAGGGTTTCAAATGGACATGGGCTGGGCCAGTCCATCTTAATTGGGATTGGCTTAAACGCAGTTACTGTTCTACCGGACCGGATAAAATCTGGAATCCGCCGGATCTGGCTCCCTGGATCCGTATTCATATCCGGATATCCGGGTTCCCAACCGAATTTTGTCCACATTCGTTCGGATTGATTATTTTACAGATTGGATCAGACTGGATTCACCTGTTTTTCCGGATTTCGGATTTTCTGACACACCCCTAACCTCGTGAGTGATCAACAAGAGCATTGTGAGCTTGAGGGGTGGATGAAATCTTCCATTTTTGGTTGTCTATACGAAGAACTCTACTAAACACCTCAACCAATGAGTTAACATTGTGCTGAAGAGAATTTTTAGATATAGTTGACTTGAATTGAGAGCCAATCCATGCTAGAAAGCTCATGATTTCCATTTGTTCTCGTTGTTTTTATCAAACTTTAATACCTGGATTGAAAGACATCACTGCATTTAGTTCATCACTAGTCTTCTTAAGCTCATGAAATAGGCTCGTAGGGATAGCTCTTCTTATTCAACACGATAAAATCTTACATGTAACATTTCCCTTCACGGAATAAAAAAAAATCTAAATAATCCATCAACTCTTTACGCACCCACAGTGGTTGATCAAACTAACCACTTCGGGATCAACCAAGTTCCTGATTTGCATAAAAAAGTGTGTATCATCATGTACCCATTCTTTGTTAGCTTCTTCATCTACTGAGGTGTCATCACAAAGGTGATCATCCTTTGAAATACTTTGTAAATAGACACGAACACTTTTTAACCAATCCAGATAATTGGGTCCAGTCAATTTGTGATTGATTACATGTGATATCATTGGGATGCTTTCCATCACAATGGAACTCTTTTTATCTCTGGTCATTTATTAGAAAAAAAATAAATAAATAACAGAAGACGGAAAAAAAAATACTCGGACCAGACTCGTAGAGAAAGCGAATGAGCAACACTATTTCACAAGGGCGCGTGACGCTAATGCACGACGATGCGTGAATTTCACACACAATGGCGCGTGTAGCCCACGCGCGGTTGTGTGGGGCAGAGTTGTATCTAACGCGCAACTATCAGTGGCCAAAATTTCCAGAATGGCCGGATTTCTCTTATAGTGCTCCCACATGTCAACTGTGAGGGTCAGGGATTCCCAGAATCTGGAAAAACAAAGGGGGAAATTAAAACGTCTCTTGGTTTCTCTCGGTGCATGCTGATTGGACGAGACTGAAATTTCAGATGTATGTTGGTCGGAAGTCTCTTTGGTTTATGGGGTGGTGGGTGAGAAAAGATTCTCGCCAGAAAAAGGCTGAGCTGCATACTTGGGCAGTGGTAAGATGATTTTGGGCACACTGAGGCACAATGGAGACTTGCTCCAACAGTCCTTAATCACCCAGAGTTGATAACCACAAGTTTGATACCATGTAGAGAATAAGGATAAATCTTATTCACTTAACTATCTAGATATAGTAAAAACTCGATAAATTAATACTCGATTATTTAATAAACTCTTTAAGATAATATTTTTGTCCAATCCTGACCCGGGGATAGGGTGCTAAATTAATAATTCGTTAAAATATAAGATAATTCACTTTTGATAATTTATATAAGTCTCATTTATATAATATAAATTAATAATTCCGTATATATACTACATATTACATGAATGATTTAGGAAGATTTCCTAATCCACTCTCTCTGAAACTCCAGAAATTTTTAATCACATATCTTGCTTTGAACTTTCCAAGCCAACCAATAGAAAAAGTAAAGTGAAATATCCACAAGATACATATCCTTCATTAGATTTTTCACCTTCTCGATGATTAATTCACCCGTCTACTCACATGTTCTTGATATTGAAGAATCCATTCATAGAGAGATTTTTCTAGCGTGTGAAGTTTTGTTGATTTTTGTCGCTTAACATCGCCTCTTTCGAATGCAAGTGAGAGATACTCTGAAGACCTCTTAACTGTATTCGATACCGTCCTTGACTCACCTACAAATCATAATTACTAAGAACCCATTTTTGCAATTGCTTTTGAGTGAAACTTGGATTATCCTTGTTGTGCTTGCATAATGCTCTTCGAATCTTGTCGGCCATTGTTTTTTTTTCACGCCTTTAAGATGAGAAGTTATTTTGTGTGTATACGATTTGTTTGAGTTAGCATATTTTCATCTTGTATTTATTTATATACACATTACTTTTTAATGTTCATAAAGTGATACATTGAACACAATACAATTGAACCTTTCATTTGATATATGTACATGCATCGTACATACATTGTATAACAATTAATTAAGTGAAAGTTTGAAAGGTGTTTTAATAATTAAGTGCTTCATTGTAAATTAATAAAATATTAATTAATATATAAATTAATAATTATTAATTTATAAATTAATTAATAACTCTTTTAATTAATAAATTTTGATGGTCTCATGACTATTAATTTATAAAGTTTCTATTGTACAAGGATACGCATATATACACAACTCTAGGTGAGAACTTCCGACTACCTATTTTATGATATAATAGCTTCTCAACTACTTGTTGTAGAAGTGGCATGTGTATGCTACATGTGTATATCACAATTCACATGCCACAACTACTTGCATGTATGTAGTATATGTGACATTATCTCATGTGTTCTTGGTTCCTATAAATAGAGGTGTCAACCCCTTGTATTAGATACAATTACACTCAACACCATTACATTCAACACTACAATACTTCTTGTAAGCAATTCTCATATGAATAGAAATTCTCCCTACTTTTCAACTCTCAATCTTAAGTGTTCTTTCTTGTTTTCTCGGTAATAAACTCAAAGACATCAACCTTTGTATTACTCTGAGCTATTGGTGTTTTTGTGTTGGTTCTATTTTTTTTTTCAGCAGATTTTTTTTATAAATAACCAGGTTTTCAAAAAGGAAAACAAGGCCAAGGGGAGTACCCCCCACCGATTACAACCCAGAGACTACCACACATGCAACTCAAAACCAGAATCAGGCTTAAAGCCACAACAACAGAGGTCTTGAACCCAAATTTTACAACCATGAAGTAAACTAAGCAAATAAATAGGTCTAGAACCCAAAGAGACTCAGTGAAGCATAACTAGGGAAGATACCACAATCTTAAACCCTAAAGAACAAAAACAAAAGTGTTTCTGGAGTCGAAAACTCAGATTTCACAAACATGAAGCTCAACTGAAAAAAACTAGAAAAAATAAAACAAAAACTGGACCTTCCGCAACCAGCATAGAGTCATCGGCCTCCAACCGAACCTCACCCGATAAGATGAATCCCCCAACCCCTCAACTTCACCAACCCAATCCCTTAGCTCCCAGAAATTCCAGAGGATACCATGGAGGCCAGGAAACCTAACCTCTGCTCACCAAAATCAGCTCACTACCCCTGAAACCCAAACCAAAGATCCTGTAAAAGCTGTTAGGATACACATCATCGATGGCCAACACCAATCGATAGTCCTCGACCAAAAAAGAGGCCGAGGTAGACAAGATCTCGGAAGGGAAGAAGGAGAAAGGAAACTGAAAATTGGAGGAGAAGAAGAAGGATAAAGTCCGATCTGCTTCTCTCAGGTCTCGGCTAGCGAGATCCCGTCCGAGGCCAGCACTCGACCGACGACCCAAAGGGGAGAGCCCCAGTTCACAATGAACCAGGAAGCAGAAAGACCAGGGAGGAGAAGAACGGGGAGAAAGAGAACTAACACACAGTTATATCTTACAGAGAAGAGGGAATCAGAGGCGACCGCAACCCCCCAAAAAACCGCTGCCTCCGCACAACAGATCTTCGAAGATCGCCGCAACCCAGAACTCCAAGCCCACTCCCCCGACTCTTCATAACAGAGGTCACACTTGACCAAAACACCTCGCGAGTCACCGCTTCGACGAGGCCCGGGAACCACCGGAAAGGCTGAGGAAGACGAAGAGGAAGAATCGGAGACCGCGCCGCACCTAAAGTCGGAGATCCAGCGCACAAAGGAGTGAATCGGAGACAGTTACACCCAGATCTGCTTCATCCCCACCAAATCTAGCGGAGAAAGAAGTCTCACGCCAGATCTGGAGAAGTCACTCCGAAGGAAGGTAAAATCTCTATGTCGGAGAAGGATAACAAGGGGAAACTAGGTAAGAGGACCTCCGACGTCCTCTCTAGCTCCGGAGGAAGCCATCGAAGACACCGGAGAAGACGGTGCTATAGGGAAGGGTTTGAGAAGTAGAGAGAGGGGAGAGCTTTTTTTCAAGAGAGAGAGGCTTTTGTTCCCAAGATATTTTTTGTTGGTTCCATTCAAACTCGAGTTTACGACATGTTTATATCTATTACACTTTTAGAATATTATAATCTCCGTAAAACCTACCCTTAGAAAATAAGGAAGTAATGATGAACATTATTTGAAATTTTTCCTTGTCTTGAATCATGTCGTGATGTTCGTTATTTTGACGATAACTCGTGCATATTTTAAGAATCATGAGACTTCATAGTGGTTGATGTTAGGGGTGTCCAAAATTGGCCCGGAACCCAATCTACCCGGTCAACCCGGCTCACCCGGCCCCAGTGGGTTTGTCCCCATGGGTTACGGGGACGGTCCCGGGTTCAGAAATACCAAACCCGGAGTGAGCAGTCCGGGTTGCGGATCCGTCACATGCTTTCCTACATAATCCGGACCACCCGGATATGGTACAAGTTCAATGCCTAAAACTACACTCTTACAATTTTAATTACTTTTACATATAAAGATGAAGATTGATTGTTTGAGATTTCAAAGATGATTACCAATTTTTTAATAGAAAATGTCATAGTTTTGTGTTGAGTTGAACTCATCTTTTGTAATCATAATCTATTTTGAGTCAACTTGAACTCCCTGTTTGACGTTTTTAATCCTTGAATCTTTGATAAAATTTTAATTGGGTAGAGAGTTTTTTCACAATTAAGAAGTGACCAATTTGAGAGCTTCTAAGCACTCTTTGATGACTTTTTAAGGGTTTTTGGATAAATGAAAAAAATATTTGAAAGTATATTTGCTACTACTTACGGTTAATGTGATCAATTGTTAACAAATTAGGATGGGTTGGTCCAACCCGGTGAACCGGCCCATAATCCGGACGGGCGGGTTCAAAGGTGTCTTTTTTGGCCTGGGGCCGGGAGCGGGTAAATTTTTTTGAACCCGGTCACTACGGGTCGGTTCAAAAAATTAGCCACGGGGCGGGGACCCGGCCCATGGACACCTCTAGTTGATGTACTTATTAATGTCCAAAGAAATTATTTATTACTGGACCGACAACTAAAAATTGAAACACAATAAAATTTTAGCATTATAACAACTAGATTATTTGTAAAAAATAAATTGTGCATATGGCTACTGTTCGTTTCAAGTCCAATTGTCTAGTAGCTTTTTTGTTGATCCCGATCTTCTTTCAACGACTCTCCAACTACCTCACAACCTTATAAATGTAAGAGCATGTGTAGTTGAGGAACCACATTTGAGATGCTGAGATTTTGGATTGCGTGTTTTGAAGGCTGAGATACCAAGTTTTATATAATATGCTTTAATGTGATGCCTCATTTAGGATGTTGAGATTAAACTATTGTTTTAATTATAATTAAATTAAGTTATATTATAAATTCTCAACCTAACCTCGCTGAGGTTCTTCTCCTAACTTTGCTAGGGTTCCAACCGCCGTCGTCGCCGCCGTCTGCTCGCTGCCCTCCTCTGTCCCTCACCCACCTGGTTCTGCCATTTCTCCCCGTCTTTGCTCTCCCCCTCCTCCATTTCTATGCTGTTCCCGTTTCAACGCTGCCACCGCGATGGATATCCCACCCGGACTCCATGGCCGTCGACTTACCTCCCTCATGATCGCCTCTTTAAGTCAGGTCAGCCGCGCCCCCCCATGACCGATCAAGCCAATCCCATTTTGGTGCTGCATAATCGGGGATGGTCCATGCACGATGTGCACCACGACCCGACGTGGTTGCACCAGGCTCCATGGCACCGTCCCACACCGGAGTCCGTCCGGCCCTTCGCAGCCAACCCCGGCAACCAACGCCCTCTCCCGGATTGGGATCAGCCAATCCGACGACAGGGGACTCCATTTCAGGGCCTGGCCCCCGTTCCCCCACCGGAGTGCACCGTGAATCCGGCCTACCATTTGGATCTGGTGCACTATTTTTCCTGGTCTTCGGCTTATCAACCAGGTAATGGCCAAGTGGGGATTGGGATACAGCCGGGTAGGGCTCCCCACTACTCGGGTTCGGCCAACCCTAGGAGGATCGTGACCAACAGGAGTCGGGCACACCAGGAGCATCGGAGTACTACCGTGAGGGTGTTACATCCGGCTCCGATAATAGCTAAACGGCAAGACAAGGATATCCAAAGCCCTCAGTCTCGTTTGAATATCCGGGCCAAGTGGAAGAGGCCTGACCCGCGGCTGGGTGATCTGATGAACTGCACTTTGGCTCGACGGGGGATCCTGCGATTCACCACAACCGTTGGACCAAGACCCAGGTTGATCAAGACGGGTCACAAACCGGAGTCCAAAACGCTGCCAACCTCCATTGCCCAAGTACAGGAACGAGATTCTAGCCCGGGGGACTGCAACCCCCCGGGGGAGGAATGATCCCCCAGAGCGGGGGTGGGAAGGACCGCCAGGGACCTATACCCACAGACCCGGGATGTCTAAAGCCGAGAAGTCTTAGGGAATCCGCACCAAAGGCCTCCTCTCTTTTCAGTTTGATTGTGTTAGGACGAATAAGAATTTGGCTAGGTAGTTTCTATTTCTTTAGTTTGGGTTTTTTGAAACAGTGGATCGAGGAACTCTTGAGTTTGGATCTGCGAAACAAAGCAGACTATTTATATGGAACCATGTGCGCCCGATGGGTCACGGCCAATCGGGTCAACAGCTGGTGTCCGGGACTGTTAGGCCCCACATTGTAAGCACGATGAAATTATAATATTACTTCTTTCCCGTTTCAAAAAAAAAATAAATTAAGTTATATTAAACTAAATAATATGTTACTTAAACCGTTCGTATTAAACTTAATCAAACATTACCTAAAAGTACATGAAATAAATGAAATAAAGAGCAACGCATATAGACAATTGTAGTCTCGAAGGGAAAAAAAAGACACAAACGAAATTACATAAAATCAAGTTTAATTAATATTTATTCTTAAGTTCACAATTTGAGTTTTAATCGTGTTTGTTGGTTTTGCCAAATCTCAAACTGGTTGGCATCATTTGAGATGTGCCCATCTCCTCCAACTATCACAGTTTGACGTTCACCTTTTCTTATTTAACCGACTTAACATTCTCCTCCAGAAAAATATGGCACGTGACACAATTTCATTGGTGGATTACTGTTACATAGCTTCTGGTTATTTTCTCTCTTATTTTTCGTTGATCGCTTGTTCTTTATTGCATTTAAGCTCTCTTGTATTTGTGTGTTCACTTGTTTCCTTTTTGAGAACTCGTTCACATATTTTGGTAAGAAAAAAAAAGGGTAATTGTAAAATGACTTTAAAATGATGTCCTATTTATTAAGGTTATCAAGTTCGAAACTCGTACAATATAACCTTCTTTTTAAAGACATTCCCAAATTTTCTTTTTTATATATTAGTGAAAAATACAATTTTATATTACCTTAAGAACAACACCCCAAAAAGAGATGATACAAAGGAGAGAGGATAAGAAAGAGCTAATAGAAAAACAAGAACGATAAAAACAAGAGCGAGCGACCGTAGACATCAAGGTACTCTGAAAAATCTTAATGACTTCATCATCACAAGCTTCAGTCGTAAATCCCAAAGACTTGCAGAGCTTCCAAGAACGTTTAACTTCTGATTTTTTGCGCAAGGAACGAGAGGGACTGACTTCCACCGATTTTGTAACCAGAGGAAGTTTGAAAGACTTGCACCGACCAAGCTTGTTGCTTCTTTTTCCTGATAAAGCCGTTAAGAGGAGGGGAGTAACCATCGCTTGATGAAATCTCAATCAAAGTCGGTGTAACTCGATTGAGCATGTGTATTCGATGCTCGATCAAGATTTCATAAAGAATAAAACACATATTAGTTTGTTAGACAGAATAGTCGGGAGGGCATCAGGGAATAGGGATGCTCTCAAAAGCTTGCTTTGATCACAAACTTTCTTTTCTCTCTTTTGCTTAGCTTACGTCTTCTACCACTCTCTATGACTATGTTAACCCTGAAGAAATCCACATATTTGCTGTAGAAATAAGAGTATGGCAGAGCAAGGAAATGGGAAAGAAGCAGATGCAGTGATACTCTATAGTTAAGAGTTAAGGATAAAACACCGTTATAAATGTACTCGATTGCTGACCTACTTCATCTAAGTTTGTATCTTATTGTTAATAAAAATGTATAAAAGACCATCTTATTTTACTTGTTTTGTGCTTCATGGTTGTAATATTTGGTTAGTTAGACCTGACTGGTTCACTCCCATATTGGAAAGCCGAGGTTCTTTGTATAGGAATGTTTTTTCATGTTTCAGTTATCTTCCCGTGGTGGGATTGTCATGAGCCTGAGCCGTCATGCCAGGGCTCGATTCAATCATTAGTTTGTAACTAGACCATCTTCATGCATTCCTTTCCACCCTCTGAAGAGAGTTAATTTAAATGTGTATTCGAGGGTAAAAACAAATGTGTAAATACAATTACTAGTTATTGTGTATGTTCTTGTAAGAGAGACTCGGGTTCCTACTCTCTCACTTGATTCTCAAAACTAGTCGCCACCGGTCTATATATATATAGTCCCCCCATTTCCACAACAACCGCCATATCTTAGGCTGCCGGCGGTGAATGGTGATGCTGTGCTTGGAGACTCCTTGGCAATCCTGAGACTGCATTTGATTCGCTCTCCATTTGATAACATTTTTTTTTCTTTATTTTGTTATATTTTTGAGTTGCATACTAACTAAGAACTTTGTTCTTACATTAATTCTTGATTTGCATATAAATTTGAAGAATATATATGATTGATTATATGGTACATCATACTACAGACTCAAACTATTGGTGGCACATTGGTTCTTCTAATTCTTTCTGCACTAAAACATATTAGAATCAACTTTTCCAACATATAGATATGGTTATAAGAGATGTCGATTGTACATCACTTGATAGCCATCTTGGTGCTCTCACTTATCAGCTTGCACTTTTAAGTGATCAGGATTTATCAAATATAAAAGTTTTTTTTTTTGATAAATGATGGTTTTATTCATAAGCTTTGGAATAATATATTACAAAGCTGTGGGAAAGATTCCCAAAATAACATCAAATATAAAAGTTGATGATAGATAAACTCCTCTTTTCTGCATAACCATCCAATTTGTTATTTATTATCATGTGCATGTATATATAAAGCAGACATATACTCTGATACTAGTTCAGTTTGGCTAATTGCAGCATAACAGCATCTGGATGGTTGATGATATCAGTGGTCATTCCCATATTCTATGCTATTTACAGTTTGGTGCCTTTGAATCATGTTCTATCTCCTATTTTCTTCACAACCCTCCAATGGAGAATTGTCATATAGTATGTGTTTAACTTATGATGAGATGATCCCACTATGAACAGTGTGAGTGAGCAAATAGCTTGGAGCATTACCTGGCCTGTCTGGTAATATTAATGTTTTCAGAATCAAACCCTATTCTTGTTCAAAGAACATTAACATCTAACATTAATGCTCCTCAAAGTGTTTTCATTGTGAAGGTGTTGCTGTTGGATGAGGATGGCAAGCTTTTGTTGCATGTGTTAATGTTGGATGTTATATCTATGCTCCCTCATATATGGTTTCTGTAACTATACATAATTAATATGCAATAATGCAAAATCTTAAATTAAAATGTGTAAAAGGTTGAAGTTATAGAAGCTATAAAAAGACTGGATGATGTATGGGAGGACAAGAGAGAATCACTACTCAAGTAATTAATGGATGAAAACAAAGCTTCAACATGAATAAAACCCTAGCAGTTGTTGACAATGTCTGGGCTGGGAAAATATTCAACTTAACTCATTTCTATCAACAAACACAAATCTGAGGTAGCAAGAAAGAAAGAGTCATACTCACTACTTCTTACCGGCCTTTCCTTCCTTTCTCCTCACATATTCATCTGCATATCTTATTCCCTTACCCTTGTATGGCTCCGGAGGTCTCCATTTCCTGATGTTAGCTGCAAACTGCCCAATGTTGCACTTGTCATACCCACTCACAGTAATTCTTGTAGTCTCCTCAACCGTTACTTTCAAATCAGCAGGTATCTCCATCTTCACCGGATGGCAGAAACCAAGATTCATTACCAACTCGTTTCCTTCTACAGCTGCACGATACCCAACACCAACCAGTAGAAGTTTCTTCTCAAACCCTTTAGAGACTCCCACTATCATGTTGTCAGTAAGTGTCCTACACATGCAACTAGGCCCATTAGAATTCAAATAATCAAGCTTATCAAAAAAAATAAAAAAGAATTCAAATAATCAAAGCAAAACCTCAAGGAAAATATCAGAAGTATTTCACCTGAAGAGGCCGTGCATTTGGTTGGCCCTTCTAGTTTCCATGGCCTTTCTGACTTTTATGGTTCCAGACTCATCCTTCTCAAGCTTCACTTCTCGTGGATAACTCCTTTCAAGCTCTCCCAGAGGACCCTTTACTTTGAAAAATTGTTCTTCCAATGTAATTGTCACATTCGATGGCACCTGAATAGGCAGCTTCCCTATTCTTGATTCCTTGCATTCAATTGTCTTTCTAATAAAACCAATACGTTGCACGGGAACTACAGAAACACTGATCCCATTTCTCTCACCAAAAAAGGCTGACTTCAAGACACTGATGTATATGAAATGAAACATGTTATTTCAGAACATTCCACTTTTAGGTAACGAGTAAAATCCATCTAGAAGAAAAAATGAGCCAAAAAAATAAGCTTTTCAGACTCATCCACAAATTATGTAAAGGTATCGAGATGCAAAGACATGATTATAGTTTTACACAACTATTTTCTAGAACTATTTTGTTTTCAGATAAAATAAACTAAGAAATGAACTGTGTAAATTGAACTTTCAAATTTAAAAATTATGATGCAATCAAATTCATTACTCGGCTAAGACCTTCTTCTATACAGCTTTAGAAACTGCAGAGTTGAAATTTTCACCGGTTCATAAGAGCAAACATAAACAACAACAAAAAACAATTAAAACTTCGCGTCCTCCAATCTCTAAGCAATCAATTGGATACGAAATGTTATTCACTTACTCATAATGGTGAAACTCAAAAAGTAATCTACATAAAGAAACTATAAAAAAATTCTGTATGATATGCTTGGATCCTGGTAAAGTCAGGGAAAGAAAAGTAGGAGACAAATGAGTCCAGAAGATTGTCTCTTGTTAACTTATATCCATACTAAACACCAAATTCCAAACTACTTCCCTTCCATTCAAAATTTTCAGTCTAAACCTAGATTCGATGAAAACCTCTAACAGATCACACAAAAGTGGAATTGAAACTGCGTAGGATATGTTAACAATCCAACTCCAAATTCAAAGTGGTTAAGTTGTGTTATTATATCAGTATTATTTCCAATTTTCCATAATACAAAACACATTTTATCCTAGCTAAACCTCACCAGAAAAGCTGAACACCCACCTTTGTTTCTTGTTGTTAGAGAGATACTTATCGACATATTTCAGGAAGAAATACAAATGGAAGAGAGGAAATTAGAACTTCATCCAGTGAGGAAGAGACCTAACTTTGATCAAAACTATTCTATTCTGCAGCCATTCCAAACATGTAAAAATATCACATTTCTAGCTATTATATTCCACATCACCTGTTCACGTTTAGATTATAAATAAAAAAAACAATGCACATATGGAGTACCATGGTTACTCCCATTCTTAACTTAAACAGGAAATTCAGTATCTTCCTTGTAATTGACTAATTGCCACAAAACATACAGCCAACTTTAAGACATTGTTTGATTAGTGCTTGGAACATTCCTATCAACCACTGGATAGCAAATTCACTTCAATATTTTTACAAAATAAGTAATTCTAGTAATGCAATTCAAGTCAAGGAAAAACTCACCAAAAACCCAGGTCTTAAGAGTGCCCCAATATTAGATTTATGACACACACACACAGAAGACAATTTTTTGTTAAAATCAGGGACAATAATGCAGAGTACACAAAGACCCATTATATAAGGAACTATGCCGGACCAAAATTATAGCTCCCCAGAAGCAGAATATGGAAAACGAGCACAGGAGCAATGCTAGTTTGAGAAAATGAAATTAAAGGAAGCAAGCTTTCAATTCACAAAAAGTAAAGTGAAGAAACCAATAGTAAATAGGCGAGGAAATTAAGTTGAGGAGTAGGGTCCAGACCTGGTCTGGACAGAGGAGGAAGCCATTGGTAAGGCTCAGAGCATGAGCTTTAGAGTTGGGTACTCTTTGAAGACGATGAAATGAACAAGCCTATCCTAATTCCTATGTACACGTTTATGTTATCCTCGCGTTTGGTGTTATTACAGAATTACCCCCACTGGAGTTTCACGGGCCAGGTTGCAAGCCCCTCTTTTGGAATGCTGTTCAATAGGGGGATGGTTCAAAAACTTAACCTCCATTCTCCGTCTTGGGCTGTTATCTTCAAACTGTTGTAAGAGCATGAACAACGGAACACACCTGTTTCCCGATCCGCGCGCGTCCAGTCTGAGGACCGCGGGCCATTCCGCTGTCGCTCCTCGCTCCCGGCTTGCTGGCCGCTCCTCGCTCCCTCGGCTGTCGTGGTCCTCTCCTGTGCCGCCATGTGGCTTCGTCGAATCTGACCGTTTACAACAGTCGGGTAACGGCTCTCTTTTTTTAATTCAAAAATCAAATAAATGGAACCCTATAAATACCCAACCCCATTCCTCATTTTTCTCACACCATTCTCTACTTTCACTCTTTCATTCTCACTTCCTACTCGCTATTTTCGAAAATGTCCAACGACGAGGTTATGTCCGACGTTGAGGAGATGACGTACGAGGAGCTGGCTCCCTGGATGCCGACGTATGAGGAGATGGCAGCCCAACTGCCGATATATGAGGAGATGGCAGCCCAAATGCGGCCAGTTGAGCGACGATTCCGGCGGATGATGGAGAGGCACATGCAGAGAGTAATGCCAAGGGTCCAGAGGGCCATCCGTGGGGAACCAATGCGATGCGAGATTAACAGAGTTCATTCGGAAGCCCACATCCAATTGATGAGGAACTATTTTGACGAAGAACCCCTATATGGCCCTGATATGTTTAGGCGTCGGTTCCGTATGTGCAAACCACTTTTCCAACGGATTATGAACGCGGTGAAGGCTCACGACAGTTACTTCAAACAGAGGAGGGACGCTGCCTCACGACCAGGCTTATCAACGGAACAGAAGTGCACCGCCGCTATACGGATGCTTGCGTATGGGTCCTCAGCCGATTTAGTGGACGAAACTCTGCGCATTGGGGTAAGCACCATACTTG